>JALPQD010000061.1:784778-1413281 GCA_023101885.1 Typhlomys cinereus
GAACAGGGGAGAGCGGGCCACGGCGGAGGGCGGCGCAGGGGGCCGGAATGGAGTGTGCGTTTTGGGGGAAAGGGGGGCAGGGGAGGGGGCGGACGGCCGGGGGGGAGGGGGATACCAGGGAAGGGCAGGGGGGGAGGGGCGAAAAGGAGGGTGGCAGGTGGCTTCAGGGCTTGTTCACGGCGGGCATTCTGGGCAGAGGAGGCCACGAATGTGTGAAAAGGGAGGGGGTAGCCGGCCACCGCGTGAACTGGCTACCAGAGTGCCAGGGAACTTCAGGGTGGAGTTGTTGGGATCACTCAGGAAAAAAGAGTCATGGCACGCAAAGTAGAGATACTTAATCTTCATGTTTCCTTGCTGATTTGAATCCCGTTTAGGCCTCCTTGGCTTATGGCTTGGCTAAGACTTCAAGTACAATAGGAAAAGAAGTAGTGACATGGTCAGCCTGTCTGGTTCCTGACAGGGGAATTCCTTCAAGTTTTTTCCCATGAGTATAAATTACTGTTGGCTTGTGTTATTCGCTTTTAATGTATGATAAAGGTTCCTTCCATTCCAACCGTCTCTTAGGGTTTTATCATAAAGGGAAAGTTGGATCAGTCAAAAGCTTTTTCTGCATCAATCGAGAGTAATCATGTGGTCTTGAACTTTGGACAGTTTTATAGGTGAATTACACTATTGATTTGCCTATGTTGATCCATCCTTGTGGTGCCTGGGATAAAGCCTACTTGATCCCCGTGGATGATCTTTTTGATATGTTTGTTTGCATCCGATTGTTAAGACTGTCATGGAGAATCTTTGCATCTGTGTTCATCAAGAAGTTGTTTTTTAAGCCGAATTAGGTTTTTGTGAGATAGGGGAGCGGATGGGCAGGGGGAGGGAGGGGGAATGGGAGAGGAAGGAGAAGGGGGGGCGGCGGGGGGGAGGGGGAGGAGAGCCCTATAGTTTCGTGTATAAGTGTATCTTTATTAGGTTTTGGGTTTAAGATGATATTAGCTTCATAGAAAAAATTTGGTAGTGTTCCTTCCTTTGCTATTTGATGAAACAGTTTAAGGAGTATTGGTGTTCTTAGCTTCTTAAATGTCTGGTAGAACTCTGTGCTGAATCCATTTGGTCCAGGACATTTTTTGGTGGGAAGATTTGAGATTACTTCCTCAATTTCCTAATATGTTATAGGACGATTTAAATAATTCACAACTTCCTGATTCAATTTAGGTAAGTTATGTTTACTTAGAAATTCATCCATCTCTTTTCTGTTGTCAAATTTCACAGAGTATAAGTTTTTGAAATATGATGTTATAATTCTCTGGATTTCTTGGGTATCAGTAGTGATAACTCCATTTTCATTTATAATTTTGTTAATTTGTGTTTTCTCTCTCTTGTTTTTGCTTAATTTAGCTAGGGGTGTATCAATCTTATTGATTTTTCAAAAAAACAGCTTTTTGACTGTTTGATTTCCTGTATCGTTTTCCTAATCTCGATTTCAGATATTTCTCCCCTTATTTTGCTAATCTCCTCCCTTCTACACCTTTTGGGATCAGATTGCTCTAGTGTCTCTAAAGCTTTTAGCTGCATTGATAAGTTTTTTGTTTCTGATGTTTCCTTTTTTTTGATGTAGGCATTAAGAGCTATGCACTTACTTCTTAGAACAGCTTTCATTGTATCCCAGATGTTTTGGTGAGTTGTAATTTCATTATTGTTCAGTTTCAGGAAATCTTGAATTTCTTTTGTAATTTCTTCCTGAATCCAATTCTCATTCAGCATCATAGTGTTACGTTTCCAGGAGTTAGTGTATTTTTTGTTGCTTGTTGTGTTGTGGATGTCAAGCTTTAGGGCGTGGTGGTCTGATAAATTACAGGCTATAATTTCAACATTCCTGTATATTTGGAGTTTCGTTTTGTTTCCCAATATGTGATCTATTATGGAGAAATTCCGTGTGTTGCTGAAGAAATATGTATTCTTTGGTGTGTTGATGAAAAAGTTCGATAGAGGTCTGTAAGGTCCATTTCACTAAGAGTTTGATTAAGCTCCAAAGTGTCTCTGTTTAGTTTTTTTACCTGTTGATCTATCCCATTTTAGAGGGCGGTGTTGAAACCCCCCAAAATTATCGTTTTGGGATTGATTTCTTGCTTTAGACTCTGCAGAGTTTGTTTAATGAATGTGGGGGGCCCCGTATTGGGTGCATATATGTTCAGTATTGTGAAGTCTTCCTGGTGAATTGAACCTGTGACTAAAATGTAGTATCCATCTGTGTCTCTTATGATTTTTTTTGGTTTGAAGTCCACTTTGTCGGACAGCATAATGGCTATTCCTGCCTGTTTCCTGGTTCCATTAGTGTGCAGAATTTTAGACCAGCCTTTTATTTTTAGGATGTGCCTATCTTTTGTGGTAGATGGGTTTTCTGCAGGCAGCAGATGGATTTTGATTTTTAATTTGTTTGTAATTTGTGTCTCTTGATCAGTGAGTTAATTCCATTAACATTTAGTGTTATAATGGAGAAACTTTTTAATTCCAGACATTTATTATGTTTAGTGGCTTTTGTAAGTGTATTGTTACACCTTTAGGTTTTGGTAGTATTGTACTTCCCTTCTGTCTCCTGGATATGCCTATTTTTTTCTTCAAGCTTGAGTATCATTTCTAGCATTTTTTGAAGGCCTGGTTTGGTGGACATGTATCCCTTCAAGTTGTCTTTTTGCTGGAAGATTTTTCTTTCTCCCTTGATCATGACAGATAGTTTTGTGGGGTATATCAGCCTGGGTTAACATTTTTGATCATACAATACTTGAAGTATATCTCTCCAAGCTCTTCTTGCTTTTACTGTTTTGACTGAGAAATCATTTTTTATTTTTATAGGTTTACCTTTAAAAGTGACTTGTTTTTTTTTCCCTAGATGCTCTAAGCACCATTTCTTTATCTTGAAAATAGATTTTTTAACTATTATTTGCCATGGTGAGTTTCTATTTTGGTCATATCTGTTTGGGGTGCGGAATGCCTCTTGTATAGAGATGGGCCTCTCATTTTTTAGATGAGGAAAGTTTTCCTTGATGATCATTTGAGAAATTTCCTAAGGTGTGGTATTTTGATATTCTTGCTCGGGTATTCCATCGATACACATGTTAGACTTCTTCAGGGTGTCCCATAACTCTTGAATATTTCTCTCGAGTATATTTTTGGCTTTAACAACCTCTTCCATTGAGCTCCAATTTTCCCTTCAAGGTCTGAAATTCTGTTTTCTGCTTCATTAGTTCTGCTGATAAGACTCTCTGTGGAGTTCTGGGTTGAACATAACTTGTCTTTTAGTTCAGTTTTGAACCCTGCTTGAGTCTGTTTTAACTGCTCTATGCTTTTTTTGTTTCTTGAACTTTTTCTCAACTCCTCCAAGTGTCTGTTCTATTCCTCTTCAAAGCGATTGATGTGGTTATTTAATTCCTCCCAGATTTCCCCTTTCATAGTATTGAACATGGTAATGATCATGTTTTGAAATTCGATACCCTGGGTCAGGCTTTCTTGGCTATTTTCCATGAGTTTGTTCTGGTTGGAGTCTATCATTATGGGATTAATTACTCCAGTGGGAGATTTGTTTACTTGCATGTTGTTTCTCTTTGACTTGGGCATTGTTGTTTTAACTCTTGAGACCTTCTTTAAATTTCTGTGCGTTTTTCACTGAACTGAATTATTTGGCCTGGAGTTTTGGGGTTGGGTGAGTGCGGAGCTGACCTAGGTCGCTGTGAGTCCCAGCTGGACTGTGTGTTCCAGGTGGTGGGTTGGGGAAAAGGCTCTCACAAATATCTTAAAAAATGCTCCAAATCCTTAGCCATCAGGGAATTGCAAATCAAAAACTTTTCTGAGATATCATCGCACTCTGGTCAGGATGGCAAAAATCCACAATACAAACACACCAAATGCTTGAAGAGGATGTGTAGAGAAGGGAACTTTCCTACATTGCTTGTGGGAATGCAGGCTCATACAACCACTCTGGCGAGCCGTCTAGAGATTCTTAAAGAAATTAAAACTTGAAATGCCATATGACCCTGCTATTCCACTTTTGGGAATAACCCCCAATACAGCAAAAATTCACCTCGATAGCACAAGCACGACCATGTTCATAGCAGCACTGTTTACAATAGCAAAGTCATGGAATCAACAAAAATGTCCAACAGTTAACGAGTGGATAAGGAAAATGTGGTACATCTATACAATGGAATACTACTCAGCCATCAAAAATGATGAATTAATGGAATTTGCCAGGAAATGGATGGAATTAGAAAAAATTATATTGAGTGAAGTATCCCAGACACAGAAAATTAAGCACTGTATGTACTCCCTAAGAGGTGGATCCGAGTACCAAACCCAATTAGAGACTCTCAAAGATAAATCTCTGTAATACCTACAGTAATTGTAAAGATTATGAACAGGAGGGATGTGAAGGAAGGCCACACTAGAAACAAGGAGAGAGGGGACCATGTCACAGCAGAGAAAATAGGCCACTATCAAGGACTACAAGTAAGTAATGACACATCTGGTTAAGTACACAGACTATCCTTCCTGATCATTTACAACTGATGGGGTATGATCTGACCAAAAGGGGAGGGCATATAGTCTGGCAGATAGAAAGTAACCATCTTGCAAATGGGTGATTGACCCCTCCCTCACCGCAGATTCCTACTTTTATTACATAAACCTTTGAATATACTCTTATAACAAGACTCTAGTTTAACAGGTTTTTATCTCTGGACAGGGGATTACATCCAATACTGCTGGGGCGATTCCCCCAGGCACACACTGTGACATCTGAAGACCGTCGGGGCAGAGAAAGGCGAATATGCTGCAGGCCCTTTACCCCTACCCAAATCCAGGGGCCTCCGGACACAGCAAGGAGTCTGTCAAAGTGACACTCCATCACTCACTCATTCATTCACTCAGTTACACAGCTCCTGGCTGTAACGACGAAGATAAGTAATGTGTGACCGCCCGCACCTCCGCCTCTGCCCTCCAGAGACTCAGCCACGGATGGAGAGTTTGTCAAAGCAAGATCTCAGTTTATTGGCGGTAACAAATCAGCTTATATAGACTAAGAATCCAAGCATGTGAAACAGGCAGCCAATTACCTTGATGGTCAGTAAAGCACATACTCTACATAGGTCAGACTAAACATAAATCTATGTTAGCTCCTATAAGCCAATTAGGACTCTGTGTAATGTGATCAGGGTTACGCCTAGGACACTAGCTCCCAGCGCCATCTTTGGTCCCATGTGCTAAGCTATATCCTGCTCATTCACTCCCAGACCGTTATCTCTGGGTGGGCCCAACATATCTCCCTTTTTGTTTTAATAAAGATGGTATTTTTCAATTAACTATACATATGTCCAATGTCCCATAAGTCCCAGCATGAGCTTTCGCTGTTGTCCTGTCTCAGTTGGTCTTCTCAGTCAGGGAGGTTTTCATCAGCACCAGGCATGGCAGCAGTAGCTTAAGGAAGTTGTATGTGGCTTACACAGACAATACAGGCCTGCCTGGTCTGTCATTAGACCAAGGCCTCACAAGCCTCCAAGCTTGAATCATGTCTCTGCAGGGGCTGTGGCATGGATGTCTGTAGCATGGTCTCGTAGATGAAGTGCTGTTGAGAAATGTGCTGAGGAAACACTTGAGCGATATAGTTATTAAAAGAACAATTTTTTCTAGATGTTAGGTCAAACCCAGATCGATTTTTTGAAAATTTAAAATGTTGATGGTAAATAATGCCAGTCCTAGCTGTTGGTGTGGGCGTACTCCCTCTTTTTGTTTTAATAATTGGACCTTTAATTTAGTTGAGTATGGGGTCATCTAGCAGAGGGATGTCTTTTTGGAACTTTAAAGACCTTTAAAGACCTTGAGAGACCCATCTCAGCATGACTATTTTACCTCTAGCCTATTTGAGGATCCAGACTGCTCAGGGGATAAGGGTTGATGATCATTCTGTCTGCTTCCTGCTGAAATGGGGCGTCGAGTGAGAGAGCATCCTGGCATCCTCAATAAACCAAACAAGCTCAGTAATCTTATTGTGGGTACAGGCAAAAGTTAGTAAAGAAAACATATTACCTCACCTGGAATAGTCATTGTCTTTGTCTGGTGTAAAACTAAGAATTAATCTACATACTGAAGACCTTTTTCCTCTAGCAGCTGTGAATCTCTATGATCACATCTTAAAACCTGTTTAAAACCATGCGAATTGTCTGTTTTGTTTTATTAAATGAGGGAATGTTTAAAAGCAACATTGTTAAGTATATAAAGAATGTCAGTAGTTACTTTGTGAGTGACTGATGAACTTGTCATTTTCTTGATCATTAACATTTTAGTAAAATCAAAGATTGACAAAAGCCTAGGAAGGAAGTCGAGCACTGGAATTTTGTGTTCCCTTGTCCATTAACATAGAAACAAAGAGGCTTCCCATATGTATGCTAAACCCAAGGTTCTCATGAGATGTTCAACCTGGCGCTTTGGGCCTTCTTTTGCTGGATATCAGAGGCAAACTCCTTTTTCCCATTGGAGGGAAGCTAAGAGCTTCAGGCCATTACATTGGTCTCCACCAGGGTGCTTGACCCCTGGGCTCTGGGGTTCAGGGGGCAATCTTTCCTCCAGTGGAAATTCCCATGTTTGGGACATAGGCCACACGAAAGCTTCCTGTGCTTGCAACCACCTCAAAGCGCCCATAATCTGGTCTGGTCATATTCAAAGCATCTTTTTATCTCTCCCCTGTTGGAAGGGGTCCTGGGTTGGTCTGCTTGGGCATGCCTGTTAATTTTCTACCTATCTCCTTAGGCAAATGTCAAGTTTTGATTTCTTTGTTTTGTGGCTCTTTCTTTCTTTTGTTTCCTTTTTTCAAATTAAGCCCTATTTTTATCACAGGCAAAGTACACAGAACAACAGACAGTTTTTGTGGTCCCTTCAGTGCATGAGGGGCAAAAGCTGTTTTAAATCAAGCTTAGATAAACACAGAGGCAGTCCCCCTCCGCCTGCACAGGGAATTGAGGAGTTTGTACTAGCATTCCTCAACCCCCCCTGGGTAATGGTGATTGATGGCACTTTCTTCTTCCTAGTACGTGCTGGGGGTGAGGATGGGGGCTCTCCAGGTTTTTGTACAATGTCTGCTATTGGCACTCCAGAGAGACCTTTACCTATTTTTTTCCATGTTGTCCTCTTTAATTTCTTTGCTTCCCAGGAATACCATACTGCAGGGTGATTGCCCTCTGTATCTAGGTTCTCAGTACACTTGGGCTCCAGCTCCAGATTCCCTGCTTTAGCCTGATAGGGACCAGTGCACCCAAGTGACGGTTTGGAAGAAATTTTGGTGAGGGTAAGCGGGGAAGAGCTCTTGTCCAGCCCACCTGCGTTCCAATCCCTCTTGAGAAGAGCTAAGTCTGGATACTGGCAACTGGTCCCAGTCGCATTCCCCAGACCAGTCCCACTGCCCAGACCAGTCCCACTCCGCAGACCAGTCCCACTTCGCAGTTGCTCACTTGCATTGTTTTCCAGCCCCTGGACTGTGTGCGGCCCCTCCCCCACAAGTACAGCTAAGTTTGCATGAAAGGAACTGTCTCTGCCAAGCACCATCCCTGGCCACCCCCCAACCTGCAGGTCTGGAGGCGCTTGCAGCCCCACCCCCTCTCTGAGCCGTTTGCTCTCAGTGTCTGCTAGTTCTAGGCACTCTGGCAGCTCTGCCCCCTCTCTCAGCTCCACTCGGCTTTCTGCCTGGCGTTTCTGGGTTTTCTCCCCCACAGACATTTCTCAATCTCCTTGGGTGCCCAACTCTGGGGCACCGTGGCCCAGTGTGAATTCCTCTAAGTCACTGGCTCACTTCCCGCTGCTTTCCCCTATCCGCAGTCTAGCGGCCCAGGTCCTAAGGAGGTTTTCCTCGCCCTGCTTCTCTGCTTCCCTGGCATGTGGCCCTGCTGCGGTGGCTCCGAAGTTGTGTGAGGAGCTAGAAGCTGCTCTGGCTGCTCCTCACTACTTTCCCTGCCTTGCGACCCTTCATTCCCAAGGAGTGTTTCCTCGAGCTGCTGCTCCGTGACCCCGGCTGGTGGCCAGGCAGAATCTCTGCTACACTCCCTGCCCCAATGCGCGGAAGGGCACACAGGATGGCTTATTTTTGGCTCTGACAGCTGGGGGCCTCCGCCTTTGCCCAGGGAGCTAGAAGCCGGCTCTGGTTGTTCCTCCCCCTCCCCCTTTGTCTTTGCCTCTCGTGGAGGCTGGACTGGATTGGGGAGGATTGTTGCCTCAAGGGCAGAGACAATGGAATAAAATCCTGGAGAAGGGGACACCCCAAAATGTTCCTCCCACTTCTCAGCTAGATTTTTCACTTGAATCCAGGTGGTGGACGAAAAACCATTACCCGATTGGATCCAAGATGCTAATTCAAGGGCTGTTTGCCACATTTTTGAAATAACAGAGCTTGTAACCTTTATACCCTGGCTGCTACAGATCCAAGTGCTGCTAGCACCGTTTTATTCTTACACGTTGAATTCCCCATATTTCCCAAGTTTTCACTTCCCCGGAAGTCTGCTTAGCTCCGCCCGCTTTGAGAAGCCTCCTCACATGGGGCACCAGAATGCTGGGGCGATTCCCCCAGGCACACACTGTGACCACTCCAGCCCGTCGGGGCAGAGAAAGGCGAATATGCTGCAGGCCCTTTACCCCTACCCAAATCCAGGGGCCTCCGGACACAGCAGGGAGTCTGTTAAAGTGACACTCCATCACTTACTCATTCATTCACTCAGTTACACAGCTCCTGGCTGTAATGACGAAGATAAGTAAAGCCTGAATGCCCGCACCTCCGCCTCTGCCTTCCAGAGACTCGGCCATGGACGGGGAGTTTGTCAAAGCAAGATCTCAGTTTATTGGCGGTAACAAATCAGCTTATATAGACAAAGAATCCAAGCATGCGAAACAGGCAGCCAATTACCTTGATGGTCAGTAAAGCACATACTCTACATAGGTCAGACTAAACATAAATCTATGTTAGCTCCTATAAGCCAATTAGGACTCTGTGTAATGTGATAAGGGTTACGCCTAGGACACTAGCTCCCAGCGCCATCTTTGGTCCCATGTGCTAAGCTATGTCCTGCTCACTCCCTCCCAGACTGTTATCTCTGGGTGGGCCCACCACAATACCCATCAGGATGGAGTGAATTGCATTGCAGGAGCAGCAAAACTGAAAAAGAAATCAACAAACCATAATCCAGAACATCAGAGACTCTATATCAACCACCTTGAAGTAGGCCAGCCTACTCTCTCCCTATCCTGACGCTCAGGGAAATTTGCAGAAGAGGGGGCGGTAAGATTGTAAGAGCACAAGGATGGGAAGAGCAACGATATGCAAGATACTCCATACAAGTTAGGGCCAAACCATCATAATTGGACTTTGCATGCCCTGTGCAATGTCCAACACACTATTGACCCCACAAAGTCTAGCATTTGCTAAAGACACTAGGATCTTTGGAGGCAAGGGATTGACAGCCACAGTAGTATTCCTATGCTGAACAGGAACACAGGAAAGGGTTCTGGGAAATGCCACTGGGTCTTTGCACCTCATCGGAGAGGAGGACCCAGAGGAGAGTTTGGCATAAACATTAAAGGATGCTCCAGGGAAGGGAGGGGGAGGCGCTGGGGCATGGGGAGGGAGCTGGTGCGGGATGAGGAGGGAGGGGAGTGGAGAGTTGGAGGGAGGGAGAGGACCAGTCTACCAGTTAAATTTGTATGAGTGGAAATAAAAAAAAAAGTGATATCAACTAAATTTGGACTTAAATAAACTTTCCTGGAGAATCATTTGGAAAAAAAAGAAAAGTGGATAAGGAAACTGTGGTACATCTATACAATGGAGTACTACTCAGCCATCAAAAATAATGAATTACTGGAATTTGCTGGGAAATGGATGTCATTAGAAACAATTATATTAAGTGAAGTATCCGAGACCCAGAAAATTAAGCGCCATATGTACTCCATAATAGGTGGCTCCTAGTACCAAACCCACCCAGCCCACCTAGAGACAGTAATTGCAAGGATTATGAACAGGAGGGATGGAGTAGGAGGGCCACACCAGAAACAAGGAGAGAAGGGACAATGTTACAGCCGAGAAAATAGGCCTCCATCAAGGACTCAAATAAGTAATGAGACATCTGATTAAGTTCACAGACTTTTGTTCCTGATCATTTACTACTGAGGGAGTATGATCTTACCAGAAGAGGAGGGCATATAGTCTGGCAGATAAAAAGTAACCATTGAGCAAATTGGTGATAGACCCCTCCCTCACTGTGCTTTTCCCACTTTAATTACATCTACCTTTGAATGTGCTTTTATCACAAGACTCTAGTTTAACAGCTTTTTGTCTCTGGTCAGGGGGTAACATACAATGCCCATCAGGATGGAGTGAAGGGCATTGCAGTAGCAGCAAAACTGCAAAAGAGAATCAACAAACCACAACCCAGAACTTCAGAAACTCTATATCAACCACCTAGAACTAGGCCAGCTTAATCTCTCCCCATCCTGAAGCTCAGGGACATTTGCGGAAGAGGGGGCGGTAAGAGTGTAAGAGCAAAAGGATGGGAGGAGCAATGACATGTAAGATACTCTATACTAGTTAGGGCTGAAGCAATCATAATTGGACTGTACATGCTCTGCGCATTGTCCAACACACTATTGACCTCACAAAGTCTAGCATCTGCTAAAGGCACCAAGATCCTTGGAGGCAAGGGATTGGCAGCCACAGCAGTGTTCCTATACCTAAGGGGAACACGGGAAAGGGTTCAGGGAAAGGCCACTGGGTCCTTGTACGTCATCGGAGAGGAGGGCCCAGAGGAAAATCAGGCATGCACAAGAAAGGACTCTCTGGGAATTGGGGCGGGAGGCACTGGGGGATGGGAAGGGAGGAGGCTGGGGAAGGGGAGCAGGGAGTACAGGGGGAGGAGGAGGGAGGGAGGGAACTTGTGTACCTATTAAGTTTGTATGAGCTGAAATAATAATAAAAATGCATTAAAATAATAAAAAATGTATTAAAAAAAAGAAAAGAAAAAATCCAAGCCAAAACTAATGTAAACAAAATCTATAAATAAAAAATAATCTACAGGATCATTATAAAGTGTGAAATTTAGAAATTTCATTAATATGATACAAATAATTTTAAACTTTCCTATCACAGAAAAGATAAAGCACAAAATAAAGTGGAGACATTTCGGTATTGGAAAAGCTCCATAGAATTGATGGATATATAGCAGACCTTTGGGTTTTTTTTAACATAAGATAACGTAAATCACCAGTAAATATGATTCTGTGTCATTTTAGTATTGTCTGAGTTAAATTTCCTAAGGTAGTTACCAAGTAAAAATTTAGTTGTCATGTGAAATTTAATAGCTGTTCTTTCCTTGACAACTACTTCAAAAGCATTGTATGACAATGAGTTCAAGTTTTCTATTCAGACATTATTAAGGATGATTGCAAGATCAATAATTTCATTATTAATGAAAGCTTTAATTAACGCAGGGAAAAATAAGAGTGGCTATAAACAGTGTCATAAGCTTCATTCTTACCTGCCTGATCTGTCAAGGGCATACTTATTCTAAACATGTCCAGGACAACAAAATAGCTTTTTGATAAAATAAATGTCAATTTTTAACTTTATCACTCAGGAAACACAATAAAGTGATGAACATAGGCTACATGTTTCAATATAAACTCAAATATAAACAATATTAGATTTAGGTTATTCATTTAAATCCTTGATGAATTATAGATGAATGCTGAAATAAATGAACACTAAAAGAAATGAAGGTGATACATGAAAATACAGACTATATTTGAATAATTCATATGTATGCTGGTCATAATCTACTTCCAACTCATGTAGATTCTAAAATTCTTATTGTATTTCATTTTCAAAGTTATCATTTATAATTGGTTACTTGTCTCCAATGCTCAACTGAAAATACAGCAATATATCATGGGGATGTCTTGGGCAGAAAAAATTATATAAGCACATTAAACATAAATACAAACATATATACATATCTCACATTGTAGTTTAGAAAATTTTTGCTTTTCACCTCTTTAAACTTCTCTGTTATAAAAGTAACATGTATTTTTCTCATATCATTGATTACTTGAACATCATGCTATGCATTTTAGCCTAGTGCTCCAATGGAATGTAGAGGAAGTTGACAGTGTTCCAGTTCCAAGTAAAGACAATTATAATGTAGTTTTTAAGATGCACAAAAGTCTTTATTGGTTCCATTATGATAGTTGTGTGTATGAGAGTACACCAAAAAGATAGACAGAATGAGTTTCTTGATACCAAAATGATAAGTCACTTAAACCTAAATTCTCCCTTCCACAGAAACATCAGCTCTACCTACAAGATCCTCAATCAGTAAATAAATATCTCATCCATCATTAGAAATTTGAAGCCATTTTCTACTTTGCAATGCTATAGATAACACATTTTACACAATAAGAAAATATGAGATGCCAGTTTATGAATAATTCTATAATTAATTAGCATAGCCAAACCAAAAATTATATAAGATGACCAGAATCAGAGCTTACATTTTTCCTGCAGGTCTTATTTCTTTTAGATCAAGAGAAAAACACAGCAAAAGCTAGGACACATTGCTATTCATGGGACAATGTTCCAATAATTTAAAATCTAAATATATATTTCTCTGTATAACTCTTTCTCATCTATTTTATCAGTCTAGCATTGTTGCTATTATTCTTCTGTCACTGTGAGAAGATATTCTCAGAAAAGGATTTGTTATATGACTTTTAATTCCACAGGGTATACATTCCATTTTCCATAGGGGAATGCATGGCCTCAGAATCAGGAGGTTGTTTAGGTCATGTCAGCCATCAGCTGGCAGAAGTATCAAGACGGGATAGTGGGTTCAGAATCCCAAAGTTCACTCCCAGTGATGTTCTCCTTCCACCAGGGTGCCACCTCCTAAGGGTTCCATTACCTTATGAAACAAGACCACCAGCTGGAGATCAAGTATTTCAAATCATTTGCCTATGAGACACAACTCATTGAAACCATAACAGTTCTCTCTCTCTCTCTCTCTCTCTCTCTCTCTCTCTCTCTCTCTCTTTCTCTCTCTTCTTTCTATTTACTTAGGTATTATCTATCATCTATCCAAAATGACCACCTGGCCCTTATCAGTCTATTTGATTTTAAAGTCAGTAAACAATTCACAAAGATATTCCTAAGAGGAATCCCAATAATAACTTGTCCATCATAATGGTAGTTGTTGGCAGACAAATCTGTGAATGTCTTTCTCAATGCGAAAACAAGTTAAGTTTCAGCAATGACTACAACTCTAACAGACTACCTCTGCTCTTGACTTACAACCCCCAAGGATCTTTAGAGAACAACTTTCAAGTTGGGTCATGTTAAAATACATTTGGACACACAACTCCCAATGTACTAACATACCCTTGAATTTTTACTGAGGGTATTATTCAAGTACTAAGGAAGCTGTTATAATTTAGATTCAATTTCACAGGCTTAGAAGTAACATGCTGGGGATTTCTCTTGGCTCAGTAACAGTCTTGATTAAAAACCTAGATTAAGGAGACTTCTGTGAGCTTTAATTTCTTTGTATAAAACTACTTATATGAATGTATATTAAGTAGCATATTAAGGATAAATGTATATAATGTGGTTAACAATGTATAAAATTGAAAGTTTGTTATAAGACATCCTTTAATTGTAAAATGGTTAGATTATCTTTTTATCCCAGAAATTCCAATTAGATTAACACTTTAAATAAATATTGATTGGCTTCCCAGCAATCATTGATTTCTCCTATTTGTGGATATTGAATTCCCCATGAGACTGCAAAGACTTGATATTCTTTTTGTTAATGCTTACACTGCATTGATAGTTTCTGAAGTTAATATATTACTTTGCATCAGGGCTTCCTGCTCTGCATTTTTCCATTTTATAAGATGAAATTCTATTCAATCCATAGTTTTACTACAAAAAGGTTCTTAGCTTTGATAAAAGAAAATGAATAAAATTCTGAATCTATGTTTCATGTCAGTTCATCCAACCTTATAAGTCAACATACTAGTAATGAATATCTTTCCCCATCTCTGGGAAGCCATCACTTTGCCTGAACTGAGCATCTCAGCCCATTGTTACTCCAGGAAGTGCAGGACAAATTTTGCTACCTCACCTTATGGTCTATGAAGCAACCAGAAAGCCTCATCAATTCTTTTCCACTATTAGAACCAGCAGTCAGACTCATGCAATCCTACACAAACCCTGTCATCAGCCAAGATGCTTTTTTGAGTTGTTTCTCATCTTTATGTCCCTGAGAACTATCAAAGATAAACAGCCTCATGCTCTGCCTAGCAATCAAGAGAGCAACCTTGCAGTTTTTAGTGAGTTGCAAGGCTCATTGATACCCCTGAGAATCAGATCTCCAGAAAGGTTTATGGGACCCTGCCAATTAACCTGTAATTTAAGGAAATAGATGAGCAAATTTCCCTGAGATGTGGGGTACACCACAGCATCCAATAAGTATACAAATCACCATCTTGAGAAAGAGCAGGAGAGTCTAAATTGAACATATTTTCCTCATCAGAACTTGTAATGTTACCCACAAAACATTTGGAAAGTAGCAAGAATATCAACACAGTGATCCAGCATGACTCAGCCAATGTGCAGCTCATAGCCACTGTTAAGACATTCCTTCTAGTGGGGACATTGCATTGTACCTACTGGGGACAGACAAATGCATCTAATCAAAGTCTGAATATTACAAGCAAACAGATTTCTGTCTTTGCTGCCTTGCTGGCTTTGATTTTCCTATGAATGGACTACCATGAACCCATTAGAAACTGACAGGAGCCCCACACCTGCAGCTAAAGATAGAGCATCAGAGCATCAAGAAAACACAATTCACTGAAAGACAATTGTGTTATCCACAGTGAAATGATAACTATAGTGTAAGCGGCCCCAGATTATATGTTGCCCACAATTTATAGCTGTGAAAGAAACTACATAGACACTAAGCTATTGTACCAACATTTAACCTAGACATGGCACAGCATGACCTTGTACATTTTGTAAGGCCAGATGGGTAAAATTCAATAGGAGAGAAGATAAGGTATCTCTCAGTTGGGTTATGTTATTCACTTGCCCAACTTGCACCCCAAGAAAAAGTGGCAGGAAAAAGTCCTAGTAAAATTGGTAAATTAGGGGGCTGGAGAGGTGGCTCAAGGGTTAAGCCTCTGCCTTGCAGGCAGAAGGTCCTGAGTTCGGATCCTTAGACCCCACGTATAGACACCGGGCGGAAGCTGGGGCGGCCTGTGTTTCTGGTCCTGGTGGGCGGAGCCTGTGAATCCCAGGACAGAGTAAACAAGAAAGAGGTGGAGGCGGTCCATGGTGGTTTCCGAATTCGTCTGTGGTTCTACACATACACACACACGCATATACCCACAATTGAATAAATAATAAAAATATTTTTTAAAAAATTGGTAGATTAATGACCCCATCACAGAATCACAAGAAACATGATTTAAAACAAAGTAACAGAACAATTGTAGAGGAATGCAATAACTATCTAGCAGTAGATTACCCCAACTCAAACAAAGAAAGTGATGATTGTCTGGAAAAGAATCTAAAGTAATAATGCTTATAAAGCTTGACAAGGGGGCTGGAGAGGTGGCTTAGGGGTTAAGCCTCTGCCTTGCAGGCGGAAGGTCCTGAATTCGGATCCTAGACCCCACATATAGCCGCCGGGCGGAAACCGGGGGTGGCCTGCGTTTCTGGTCCTGGTAGGGCGGAGCCTGTGAATCCCCGGGCAGAGTAAACAAGGAGGAGGTGGAGGCGTACATGGCGGTTCTCGAATTTGACTGTGGTTCTACACATACATACACACACATGCATACATGTACAATTGAATAAATAATAAAAATGAAGCTCGACAAGATGCAAATAGTTATTTCAGTGAAATTATGAAGATGATGAGAATTAGAAGTTCAGCTAAAAACTGAGGTAATATTAGATGATATTTTTAAAAGATCCCTATGGAAACTGTGATTTTAACTGTCTTAGTTTCTCTTTGGAGGTTGTGATAAATACGTGCAGAAAAGCATCTTAAGGGAGAAAGAATTATTTTTATGCTCACAATCTAAATTTACATTCTTCATTTCAGGGGAAGCCACATTGGTAGGAACTTGAAACTTCTACTATTCACATTGCTTTCCACATTAAGGAAGAAGAGAGCACAGGATGCTTGTCATATTTGCTGAAGCTCAGTCACATTACTTATACAGTCCTGGATTATCTGCCTAGATTATAGTCTCCACCTCAAACAACAAATAAAGTAGATCTTTCTACATTAATCAACACAATCAAGATAATCTTCACAGGCATGAAAAGATAATTTACTTCTAAATACCTAATTGAAAATGAATACTAAATACTAACCTACACAATTAATGAAATGAAAAAATAATTTTTAAAGATTTTCAAATTTTATTTATGAAAGAGAGAGAGAGAGAGAGAGAGAGAGAGATTCATGTATTCCATGATAGAAGTGTGGAGGTAAGAAGAAAACTTTTCAGAATTCAGCTCTTTCTTTCCAACATATGGGCTACAGGAAATCAGACCCAGGACACCAGGTTTGTGACCATGTGACTTCCCACTGAGCCATCTCGCCAGTCCCATATATATATATATATATATAATTTGTAGGTCTGTCTAACTTGTTTCTTGTGGGCTATAAACCACTGTATTTAGCCAAGGACAGATATAAATGAGTCCTAAATTTTTTTTAACTTACTGAAAATATTGTGATTATTTTTGTGTGATTTTTTGTGACTCTTTTGAGCAGTTCTCCAGTGTGAACTTTGTAGACTTTTATGTGATTTTGCAAGGTGAATGGTTGAATATAACTGATAAGTTTCCAGGACTGGTTATAAATAAAACATTAGAAATTATTTCTAAGCTCTTACTAGGCAATTATAAAGTTGTCATCACAAAAATAAAGAAATAAACTCATAGGAAGGTCAATGACCAAAAATCGTTCATATCATATATATTAAAAAGGGAGACCAAAGGAAATACACAATAAAATACTAAAAGAAATAGCGATGTAAGCCTTAAATTCCAGCCCTTGACAAGAGGATCATTTATTCAAAACTGTTCTTTGCTACACTGTAAATGAAAAGTTAGCTTAGACTACAAGAGACTCTGTTTCAGAAAAAAGTCAAACTGAAAGAAGAAAGGAAGGAAAAAGGAAATGAAGGGAAAAGAAAACAACAGCAGCTAAAATTTTCCAAATCTTGGGAAGGATAATGATAGTCATTTCCAAGGAACTCTGTGTTTCTGATGAATTTGGTCAATAAAATTCTCTCCATTTGCAATTGGAGACACTTTGCAATTACAGCATTAAAAACTACAAACAAATTCCTAAAGAGAGCAATATAGGAGCCAAGTCACCTAACATAGAAACTCCATTAAACTAACCGTAAACTTCATACAGTAACCATATAGGCTAAAAGAAAACAAGCTATTATTTTCAAAATCTAACAAAAAGAAACAGTGGAAAGCACAAAAATTCAGAGAAAAATATTATATATTTGGAGAAGGTCTTTCAGAAATTAAGGAGAAATAAATGCTTTCAAGAAAGATAAAAACAAGAAATTTAATGATCAAGACCAACCTAAAAGTCTTTCATTAGAAAGGGGAAGTCCATTATTGTAATTCTGAATCATAGAATATGGAAAATGAAAGCCCATCAGGAGAGCTGATACATAGGAAAAAAAGTAAAGAGTTCTAAACTTTATCAATATAAAAAACAATAAACCAAAAAAGGTGTGAGAGGAAAAAACATATATTAGATATTTAAAAACTGGGAAATTCCAAATATGCAGAGTACATTTTCATTATGACTATAACATTCAATAAATGAATACATTTAAGACAACGGTTTAATGTTTTTGAACAGATTAAAGCTTTTGGTAGTAGCTCAATAGTAGGACACTTTTCAAGCACTCAAGGATCATTCCTTCTTACCCAAGTGCTGTCAAATGGAGAATAGCAATAAAATGGATGAAAAATATCCAATGATTTGCTGTGCACAAAATAGCTCACATTACCAAAAAGCATAGAAAAAGAACAAATATGTGATGAAAAACAAATATGGGTTACACATTTTAACTTAAAATAAGCTTCAAATTAAAAAGAGAGAGAGAGAGATCGTTAACCAGGGAGATGGCACAGGGACTTAAAGTATTTATTTCACAAGCAAAAGACTTGAATTCAGATCCTCAGATCCTATGTACAAATGCCTATGGATACTGTGGTGACCTATAATTCTAAAAGATGAAGCCTGAAAAAGGCTAGAACAAAGCAATTTTGAAGTGGAGATTTCCTTGATGATTCGAGATATCACCCATGGGTATCCACAAGCACACATTCTCAAATGCCTTCTTGTGCACTCCCAATGCACATACAAGCACACATGTAAAAGAAAGATTATTGTATGACTTTTTCTGCTGGGTGCAACAAGAAGCCATATTGGATCTAGACCACTACAGTACAGAAATACAGAGATCTTTGTGAATGGTAGTGGAGCTCTTGACCCTGGTGGGTGAGGGAAGAGATGGGGCAGAGATTCTTCTTCCATTGTTGCTTCCTCCCCTCACTTCAAATGATCTTGTAAAAGCTAGAGTACATAAAAAGTGACAGTCTAATTGAAAGAAGGGCTTTAATATGAAGCTTCCACAAGGACAATATCCATGATGGGTGCAATTTTGCAGTGGTTGAGCTGTTTTGGGGTTACCGGTGCTCCTATAACTAACCATTCATCCATTAGTCCAGTCAATTTGGAAATTGGTGAAATTTGACTTTTGTTTGTATTTGCTTCCTATCTAGGGTGAATGTACATTTGCTTGTTTCTTCTCAATTAAAAATTAGTGCAACAGATACAGTCATTTAGAATTGTAAAGGAATCAGTTTGACTACTGTTTTAAAGATCCTTTCAGGAGAAACAAGAAGCTATGCGACATAGTTATCACAGGTTATGTTATTTATAAGCCCCATGTATGGGAGACAAAGGGATTAAGATGTAAAAGGGGAGGAGTGATAAAAATATATAAGACAAAGCCCTACTGTGCCCAAGGCTCAAATTTTGAATGAGAATTCCCTGGGACATGTCAACACTAATAAGACTGCTTCCTGGAAGAAAGTCTCTGGTTATTGTCACAGTTAGTTACAAGTGTCAATCTGACAATTGTATTGCATCTTGCGAAATATTAAATGATCATATTATAAAATGTTAATTAGATGATATATATATTAGTTTGAGTATAAGGAACATTTAAAAATGTATTTGTGTATTAAACCATCATAGTGTGAACCTTAAAAATTTTGTGAAATGTATCTAAATTAAAAGTATGGAAAGTAGAATTGATAGACAGTACCAGAAATATATTTGAACTAAGAAAATATTTTTAGATTAACATAAGGACATGTATTTCTCCCATTCTAATTTCTTTTTATTTCCTATCTGTTGCCTTCCTCCTTTCCTTCATATCTTTATCTTATCTTTCTGTTTCCTTATTTTATTTTTTAAATTTATGGTCTGATGACTAATATGTACACACACACACAAAAAAAATTATACACACACAGATATACTTGTATATTGAGCAAAATCTGTCTCTAACAGCTCTTCAATCTGATTTTCACCTGGACTTTTACCACATCACCAAAATTTAAGCTCTTTATAATAAGCATATATCTGCACCTCATTCACTTTCCTCATTCTAACTGTTCTACCAAGTCTGAAATATTTTTACCCATAATATTGTTGTAGTATCAGTATGTTTTGTTTATAACAAATACATATACTATTGTACTAGGCTAAAAATTTTTTACAAATTACAGAAATGATTTCTTGGCATGTATCTTGTTAAAAAGAAGCTGTCATGCATATCAACAACCCCAAATAGACTAGGCAGATCTCAGGGGAGATGGCTTCAGGCAGTAGGATCCTTACAGGAAAGGGGTTAGACAGATATAATGCATTTCCCATATTAGTGGGCAGTCCAAGAAGGAGCCTCAAGGTATGCCTGCCACAGAGTCCTGAACCCTCACGTGTATAGATAAATCAGAGGGAACTTCAGGGCTCATATAAGTTGATGCTCAAGTGGGTGGGAGAGAGCAGGCAGGAATCACTAAGGGAGAGGAAGGAGGGAGAAAAGGATGGAGAGAGGGAATGATAGGGAGAGAAAATGTGATGAGAGGGACAGAAGGAGGGAAGAAAAGGAAGAGGAGAATGGAGAAGGTATGGAGGAGGGGGATATCTACCCATTGAGCTTGTGTAACTAGGTATTTTTTTCAAATGCTGTCATGGAAAGTTTTGACTGATACTGTATGCTCTTAATAAATTACCTATATCATCTGGCTCCTCCAAATTCATTCCATTGACTTTAGTAGCGCATCTATGGTAGGTAGATCAATGAATGGTTTATTCTGAAGGTGATTTCGAATATCTCCACCTTTAAAGCAGTTTTAAAAAAGCAAGAGCCAATACAACATTCTTTGCTTTTATTCTCACAATTTAGTCATGGATACAGTTACTGAAAAAAGGAATGAAATTTGCTATGGAAGGAAGTAATTTGCATGGATAAGATTTTTTTTTTATTCAGTTGGCTTTGTTGAATAAAAGTGATTGCAATGATCCAAGCACTTCTCAGCCAGTTGGAATTCACACAAATAATGAGCAACTCATTAGAATAGAATTTTACACTGATAAATTAGCTTTTCTTTAAGCTATTAAAATATTAGTAAAAATAAATATTTATTGACATTAAAAACACTTATGATGTACTTTTAAATATTATAACAAGTCAGACTTGGTTATAAGATGCAATTTAAGTCCATGTTTAGTTTACTTCTCTACAGAAATTACATGTAAATTGTCACATAAATTGAAAACAGCAAATGATGACACTTAGAGATCAAAAATGCTGAGTGACTTCTGAAATTTAATAGTGCTCACACAATGTATAAAAATTATGTGGTGGAGCAAAAAGAGCAGCAGGAATTTGTTTCCAATCATTAGTTTGAGAAAAGAAGGAATTCAGAAATGACTTCAGACTGCCACGTTAAAAGAGTATGTCATGTTCTCCAATACAAATGTACCGAAAAAGCCATTATTTGCTTCTTGAGATGGTGACTATGTTATTGACAAACATCAAGTAGAAATTAAGACAATGTTGCTGTCAGGCTTCTATAACAAACTACACACACACACACACACACACACACACACACACACACACACACCACTAAAACATATGCACTCATAAATATTATCTTGTATCTACTTTCATATTTCTAAAGCTCATTGGAACTCTGGTCAAATGAAACACATACATAATCAAATTTGTGGAGTTTAGAGAAAAAATTTATTGGCAACCATTGGCAAATCTCAATCTCAAGTATTTTGGAATTTTCTTCAATGGAAGGTCTTTAAGAAGAGCTGAAAATGAATTAAACAACAATATAATAAAGTTATCTACATGAGACAAATTCTCTAATTTTGAAACATTCTCATTTATTTTTAGCATTACAAAATTTGCAAATTATTATATGCTTCTTTATTTGTCTTAGGTTTGGAAGGTTACTAAAGAGAAAATAAGATAAGTAAAAAACTTAAACATATGTTGGTGATCACAGAAAACATTTTTCAATGAAAATTAGAAGAAAAAATTTTCAAAACAACTAATAAACAGCTCTAAAATAAACAACTTTATTGTATATATTTATTATAATTTATGATGTGGCTCTGGAGACGCCTCAATGGACACTTGTTATGATAAGCTGAGTTTTGATTTCCAGAACCTGCATAGAGCCAGAGTCACTAATCCCATGGATACAAGAGAATTCCCGTAAGAATGTGACTCAGTGTTCATTATGCAAAAATACAACACACAGAATGGGAGAAAATCTTTGCTAATTAAGAATCTGAATGAGGATTAATCTCCAGAAAATACTAATATCTCAAAAAACCAAACACCAAGACACCAAACATTCCAATGAAAAAATGTGCCTTAGAACTAAACAGAGACTTCTCTCAAAAAGAAATTGAAATGTCAAACAAATACCTTAAAGATGCTTCGCTTCCCTGATTATCAGAGAAATGCTAATTAAAACTCCCCTGAGATACGATCTTAGCCCCAGAATGGCTAAAATTAGGAAAACAGACAGCAGAGGTTGTGGAGAAATAGGGATACTTACTCACTACTGATGGGAGTGTAAACTGGCACAGCATTTATGGAGATCAGTGTGCATGTTCCTCAGAAAGTTAAAAATGGAACTGCCATATGACCCACTTATAAAATGTAGCAATATTCCCAAAAGACTCTGCCTCTTATTACAAACACACTGATCCGTCTATGTTCAATGCAGCTCTATTCACAATAGTGAAAAAAAAAGTGGAATCAGCCAACATGCCCATCACCAGAGGAATGGAAAATTAAAAGCCCCCAAATATTATAGGATTTTGCCAATATTCTTGGTTACTTTCCCAAAACTGTCAGTAAAGATGCAACACTTACGGATCACAGAACATGGGCAAAATACGTCAACAAGAAATGGTCTGAGAGGGACGAAATTGAAATGTCTAACAAATATCTTTAAAAAATGCTCTGCATCAGATAAAAAGTAACCATTTTGCAAATGGGTGATTGACCCCTTCCTCATTGTGGTTTCCTACTTTTATTACATCTACCTTTGAATATACTCTTATAACAAGACTCTGGTTTAACAGCTTTTTATGTCTGGCCAAGGGGTGAAATACAATACCCATCAGGATGGAGTGAAGGGCATTGCAGGAGCAGCAAAACTGCAAAAGAAAATCAATGAACCATAATCCAGAACTTCAGAGACTCTATATCAACCACCTAGGACTAGGCCAGACTAATCTCTCCCCATCCTGAAGCTCAGGGAAATTTGCAGAAGAGGGGGCGGTAAGATTGTAATAGCACAAGGATGGGGGGAGCAATGATATGCAAGATACTCCACACAAGTTAGGGCTGAAGCAATCATAATAGGTCTTTGCATGCCCTGCACAATGTTCCACACACTATTGACCCCATAAAGTCTAGCTTTTGCTAAAGGCACCAAGATCCTTGGAGGCAAGGAATTGACAGCCACAGTAATGTTCCTATGCTTAAGGGGAACACAGGAAAGGGTTCAGGGAAAAGCCACTGGGTCCTTGTACGTTATCAGAGAGGAGGGCCCATTGGAGAGTCTGGCATGCACATTAAAGGATGCTTCGGAGATGGGAGGGGGAGGCACTGGGGGATGGGAAGGGAGGGAGGACGGAAGGGGAGGCATAGGGCGGTGGGAGGTTGGAGGGAGGGAGGGGACCAGTATACATATTAAGTTTGTATGAGCAGAAATAATAAAAAAAGAAAAAAGAAAGAAAGAAAAAAAAAGAAGTCATATGAGCTTCTAGGGATTGAACGCAGATTGTCAGGATTGCAAGCTAGTGACTTACCTGCTAGGCCTTTTCTTTGGCCCCATTAAAAAAATAAATAAATAAATAAATAAACCTCTTGTTCCCTTGAAAAAAAAAAAAGCTCTGCATCTTTAGCCATCAGGGAAATGCAAATCAAAACCTCCCTGAGATATCATCTCTCCTCAGTCAAGATGGCAAAAATCCACAATACAAACACCACCAAATGCTGGAGAGGATGTGGCAAGAAGGGAACTCTCCTACATTGCTGGTGGGAATGCAGGCTCATACAACCACTCTGGCGAGCCATCTTGTGATTCTTAAAGAAGTTAAAGATTGAAATACCATATGACTCTGGTATTCCACTTTTGAGAATCAATCCCTTATACAGCAAAAATTCACCTTGATAGCACAAGCACGACCATGTTTTTAGCAGCACTGTTTACAATAGCAAAGTCGTGGAATCATCCAAATGCCCAACAGTTGACCAGTGGATAAGGAAAATGTGGTACTTTTATACAATGGAATACTAATCAGCCATGAAAAATGATGAATTAATGAAATTTGCCAGGAAATGAATGGAATTAGAAAAAATTACATTGAGTGAAGTATCCCAGACACAGAAAATTAAGTGCTGTATGTACTCCATAATAGGTGGATCCTAGTACCAAACCCACTTAGTGACACACTCAAAGATAAATCTCTGTAATACCTATACACATTGCAAAGATTATAAACTGGAGGGAAGGGAAGGAAGGCAACACCAGAAACAAGAAAAGAGGGGATCATGCTACAGCAGATAAAAGAGACCACCATCAACTACTGCAAGTAAGTAATGAAACATCTGGTTAAGCTCACAGACTTTCATTCCTGGTAACTTGCAACTGGTGGGGTTTGTTCTCAGCAGAAAGGGAGGGCATAGGGTCTGGCAGATAGAAGGTAACCATCCTGCAAATGGCAGACTGACTGCCCCCCCTTACCGCCGTCTCCTACTCTTATACCATCTACTTTTGAATATATTCTTATAGTAAGACTCTGTTTTAACAGCATTTTATTTCTGGCTAGGAGGTGACATCCAGTACCCAGCAAGATGGATCCAAAGGTGTTGGAGGAGTACCAAAACTGAAAAAAAAAAAAAACACATAATTGAGAACATCAGAGACTCTACATTAACCACCTGGAACCAGGCCAGCCTAATCTCTCCCCATCCTGAAGCTCAGGGAAATTTGTGGAAGAGGGGGCAGTAAGATTGTAAGAGCACAGGATGGGAGGAGTAATGATATGCAAGATACTCCACACAAGTTAGGGCCGAAGCAATCATAATAGGACTTTGCATGACCTGTGCAATGGCCAACATGTCATTGATCCCCCAAAGTCTAGTATGGGTCGCAGGCTCTATGATCCTTAGAGGCAAGGGATTAATAGCCACAATAGTATTCCTATACTAAAGGGGAACACAAAAAGCGCTCTAGGCAGTGCTACTGAATCCTTACACCTCATGAGAGAGGAGAATCCAGAGGGAAGTTTGACATGCACACTAAAGGATGCTCCAGGATTGGTGGAGAGGGGGCACTGGGAGAAAGGGAGGGAGGGGAGGAAAGGAAGGGGAAAAGAGGGGAGGGAACAAGGGATCTGGGGAGGGGTAGAGGGAGGGAGAGGAATGGGATACCTATCAAGTTTGTATGAGTGGAAAATATAAATTAAAAAATAAAAAAAGAACTGGTCTGAGAACTTCCTCCTTCTTGGTAGCTTACACTGGTACCAAGGAATACTACAGAAACTGCTAGGGGAGAAAAATAACCACAAACCCCATCCATGCATGAGATTTATAAGTTGCAATAAAAATAACCATGGCAACAGGAGACATCCAGTATAATAGTGACAGGAGTTTCAAGGAGACAACCACCAGTTTTCTGATTGAAATCAAGACCTACTTGTCAGAATGGTGCCCACTCCTGTTACTGTAAACTAGAACAAGAACCTAAAAAAAGTGAAGGAAATAGTTCAATAGGGCAAACAGCCAATGCACACATATGTAGGAAGACTTTACATCAAATTGTTCGGTAAATAGCTATTATTATACCCATAAACTGGAAGAACAGTTAACATTCATCCTAGAAGTTTCTTCTACAACTAAGTTAGAGTATCTCAACACCTTGACATGATGTAGCCTAGAGTAACAGAAGAACAGTGAAGTGGACAGAAAAAGCCAACTATAGTGTAGAGTACCAGTGACTCAGTAAGGCTCATCCAGAATCAGGCTAACCAACACTCTCTCCATCCTAAGATTTTGGGAACTGCACAGAAATGGGGGCAGTGAGATTTATAAGAACCTAAAGGTGGAAATATTCACCATTGGACAAGACATTCCCCTCAAGACAGGGCTGTTGCATCTAGGAACTCATTACATTGAGAATTGTAATCTTACCAAATCTGCATAATGACTGACATACTAACATGCCCCCATAGACTAGCTAGAAACTCAAGAAAGATAAGAATATACAGTGGAAATCTTAGGGACTAAGCTCAATGATTGAAGGGAAGTGCCCATATCAATGGGATGGCCCAAAGAGAGGCAATTTGGTATGTTACAGAGGGATTGAAAAAGAACTACTGTGATCAAAATCCAGATGCCACATGTAGAATACTAACAATTCACTTACTCATCATTTTAAAAACTCTGTTCAGAATGATACATGGAAAGTCAAAGATAAATAACTGAGTTCTAAAACAATTTTTGCATATATGTTATAAATAAACCAATACTCTATACTATGTGTAAAGGAACCTTTTTAAATTGTCATTGTGCAAATGCAGATGGCCAAAGAGAGGAAAAATGAATGATTTTTCATATTTAAGAATCATTCTATCTTCTCTGGGGAGAATGATAAAAATAGAAAAAATTTATAATGGTTTAGAGAAATAAAATTTTGACTGTAAATTCTATATTTGTGTTTTAGTACAGAAATATATAATAATAACAACAACAATAATAATGCAGTGTTTTCTGGCAAATAACAATTAAATGAATGGAGCATGATACGAGACTTACATAAATAACCAATGCAGCTGTCAAATATAACAAATACATACATGGGTGAAAAGACAGCTTCTTCAATGAAAGATTCTGGAGGAACTTGATATCCACATATAGAATAATGATATTATATTACTGTTTTGCAAGAAAAATAGCTCGGGCTGGAGAGGTGGCTCAGGGGTTAAGCCTCTGCCTTGCAGGCGGAAGGTACTGAGTTCGGATCCCAGATCCCACGTATAGACGCCAGGCGGAAGCGGGGGCGGCCTGCGTTTCCGGTCCTGGTAGGGCGGAGCCTGTGAATCCCGGGGCAGAAGGAGGTGGAGGCGTCCATGGTGGTTCGCGAATTCGTCTGTGGTTCTACACACACATACATACATACACACACACACAGACACACACACGCGTGCGCACACAGTTGAATAAATAATTAAAAAAAATAGCTCGACCATGTTCATAGCAGCACTGTTTACAATAGCAAAGTCATGGAATCAATCTAAATGACCAACAGTTGACGAGTGGATAAGGAAACTGTGGTACATCTATACAATGGAGTACTACTCAGCCATCAAAAATGATGAATTACTGGAATTTGCTGGGAAATGGATGTCATTAGAAACAATTATATTAAGTGAAGTATCCCAAACCCAGAAAATTAAGCGCCGTATGTACTCCCTAATAGGTGGCTCCTAGTACCAAACTCACCCAGCCCACATTGAGACACTCAAAAGTAAATCTATGTAACACAGTAATTGCAAGGATTATGAACAAGAGAGATGGGGTAGGAGGGCCACACCAGAAACAAGGAGAGAAGGGACCATGTTACAGCAGAGAAAATAGGCCTCAATCAAGGTCTGCAAGTAATGAGAAACCTGGTTAAGTTCACAGACGTTCTTTCCTGATCTCACCAGAAGGGGAGGGCATATAGTCTAGCAGATAAAAAGTAATCATTTTGCAAATGGGTGGTGGACCCCTCCCTCACTGAGGTTTCCTACTCTTATTACATCTACCCTTGAATGTGCTATTATAACAAGACTCCAGTTTAACAGCTTTTTTCTCTGGCCAGGGGATGACATACAGTGCCCAGCAGAATGGAGTGAAGGGCATTGCAGGAGCAGCAAAACTGCAAAAGAAAAATCGACAAACCACAATCCAGAACTTCAGAGACTCTATATCAATCACATAGAACTAGGCCAGCCTAAGCTCTCCCCATCCTGGAGCTCAGGGACATTTGCGGAAGAGGGGGCGGTAAGATTGTAAGAGCAAAAGGATGGGAGGAGCAACGATTTGCAAGATTCTCAACAATAGTTGGGGCCAAAGCAATCATAATGGGACTTTGCATGCCCTGCGCAATGTCCAGTGCACTGTTGCCCTCATAAAGTCTAGCATCTGTTAAGGGCACCGAGATCCCTGGAGGCAAGGGATTGACAGCCATAGTAGTGATCCTATGCTTAAGGGGAACAAGAGAAAGGGCTTATGGAAATGCCACTGGGTCCTTATATGTCATCGGAGAGGAGGACCCAGTGGAGAGTTAGGCGTACACAATAAAGGACTCTCTGGGAATTGGGGGGGAGGCACTTGCAGATGGGGAGGGAGAGGAGGGGGAGGAAGGGGTTCGGGGGGAGGAGGGGTTAGGGAGGGAACTGGCAAAAATTTTTTAAATGTATAATTAAATTTTTAATAAAAAAAGAAAAGAAAAGAAAAATAAACTCTAACTCTTTAAAAGAACTTAATAATTAGGCAAAAATAAAATGTGTAATAAAAAGAAAGACCTTAATGTTGAGGGCTGGATCACTAAAACTGAAAAGTTAGAGAGACACTTCAGGTAAGAAACACTTTCTGAATAGTATTCTAATTTCTTAGGAAAGAGCACCAACTATTGTATATTGCATATTGGTATCTCAAAGAATTAAAAAAAAAAAAACTTCTGCACACTTAAAGATGCAGTCAACAGACTAACAACAAGGATTCTAAAATCTAAATAACTAGAAAATAAGCAATCCATGTAGTTAATGTGGTATAAACCCCGTAAAACTCAGAAAACAACAATAAACAATCTTTTTTCAATTATTACCCTAAACGTCAGTGAATTTAACTCTCCAATCAATAGACATGGACTACAAACATGAATTAAACATCACAACTCATCAATCTGCTGCCTTCAGAAAACATCTTACCGTGAAAGATAGGCACCATTTCAAAGCAAAAGACTGGTCAAAGGTACTCCAATTTAACAGAACAAGAAATCAAACAGGGTAGCAATTCTAATATCCAACAAAACAGACTTTGAACCAAAACAAATCATAAGTGACACAGAAGGACACTACATATTAAACTTCACACTTAAGAACATATATACACCAAATATAGGCTCATCAACATTCATTAAACAAACAGTCCAACATTTAAAACAAATGATCAACCCAAATATGATTAATAATAGGGGATTTCAACACTCCTCTCTCACTAATGGGTAGATAAACAGGCCAAAATTCAAGAGACACACTAGAGTTGAATCAAACCATAACCCACATAGACCTGACTGACTTCTACCAAACCTTCCATCCTAATGCCCAGGGAAACACATTATATTCAGAAGCACACAGAATTTTCTTTACATTAGACCACAAATTGTACCACAAATCAAGCCTCTCTATATATAGAAAGGTTAAAATTTTATCTGGTACTTCATCTGACCACCATGGAATAAATAAAAAAGTCAATGACAGAAAATACATGCTTTTGGAAAAAAATCATGATACTAAACAAGGAATGGATTCAGACTGAAACCAAATGGAAATTTGAAAATTCCTAAAAGTGAATGATAATGAAAATAACAAATCAAAATCTCTGGAATGTGATGAAAGCTGTCCTAAGAGGAAAATTTGTAGCACTCAATGTGTAAGTCAAAAAATGGAAACATCACAAGTAAATAATTATCAATACAGCTTGAAACTTCAGAGTAGCAAGAAAAATTCAATCCCAAAAGCAGTAGATAAGCAGAGATTAGTAAAATGAGGAAAGAAATATCCAAAATTAAAATAAAGACAATAATACAAAGAAGCAACCCCAAAAAAGCTGGCTCTTTATAAAAATCAAGAGGATTGATAAACCCTTAGACAAATTAACTAAAACCAAAAGAGAGAAAGCTCAAATCAATAAAATTAGAGATGCAACTGGAATTATCACAACTGATAACAAGAAATTCAGAGAACCATGAGGTCACACTTCAAAAACATACTCCATAAGATTTGACAGTCAGAAAGAAAATAAATTTCTAAGTAAACACAACTTACAAAAATTGAATTGGGGTGAATCAAATTTTTAACAGTCTTATAATTGATTATGAAGTTAAAGAAGTAATTATAAATTTTTCCACCAAAAAAGCCTAGGACCGAATAGATTCAGTGTAGAATTCTACTAGATATTTAAAGAACAACACCACTACTCCTTAAATTATTCCAAAAATAGCAAAGAAAGGAATACTTCCAAACTCTCTCTGTGAAACCAGTATTGCACTGATCCCAAAACCAATAAAGACACAACTAAAGAACACCATAGGCCAATGTCATTGATGAACACAGATTTGAAGATCCTCAATAAAATTTTATCAAACTGGAATCAAAAACATCATGTATTATGGTAAGGCAAGATTTATTCCAGACACACAAGGTGGCATCAACGTATACAAATCCATAACTATAAATCATTATATAAACAAATTCATGGACCAAAACCACATGTTTTTCTCTATACACCTAGAAAAATCTTTGATAGAATTCTACACACCTTTATTACAAAATTCCTGAAGACAATAGCAATGAAAGTAAATTATATCAACATAATAAAGGCCACATATGACAGGTCTATAACAATCATCATTCTAAAGGGTAAAAACTTAAGCATTGTCACTTTGATCAGGAACTACACAAGTCTGTCCACTCTCATCACTTCTGCTCAATATTGTACTTGAAGGATTTGCTAGAACCATAAGACAATAGAGGGAGATAAAAGGAATAAAAATAGGAACAAAAGTAGCCAAGATTTCCCTATTTGCACATAACATGATTCTGCACCTGAGAGACCATAAAAACTACATGAGGAAACTCCTGGAACTAATGCATAAGTTCAGAAAAGTTACACCTTACAAAATTAATGTTCAAAAATTCAGTGGCTATCATATGAACCAAAACTTCAAAAAACGTGAGGAAGTCTTAGGAGAAATAATTCCTGTATAAAAACTCCTAAAAAATGAAGTAACTTGGTATAAATCTTACCAGGATGTGAGAGACCTGTATGATGAAATCTTTAAAACCCTAAAGAAAGAAATTTCAGAAGATACCAGAAAGTGAAAAGTCATCCCATGCTCCTGGCTTGGTAGAGTTGACATCATAATAATAACCATACTATCAAAAGCAATATACAGAATCAATGCTATACCAATCAAATTTCAAGGCAATTATTTACAGAAACTGACAAAATATTTCAAAAATTTATATGGAATCACAAAAGTCCCAGGATATCAAAAACAATACTGAGTAATAAAATTCTCCTGGAGGTATCACATGCCAGGCCTTCATTCTTTATACCCACACTATTAAAATCAGCATGGTACTGTCTCCAAAACAAATACATAGTTCAATGGATAAGAATTGAAGATCCTCACAGGCAATGGGGTCCTTACAGGCAAGGGATTAACAGTCATGGTGCTGTTCCCAAACTTCTGGGAAGCCCAGGAAAGGGCTCTGGGTTATGCCACTGAGTCCTTACACCTCACTAGGGTGGAGAACTCAGAGGGAAGTTTGGCATTCACACAAGGGGATGCTCCAGTGGGTGTGGATAGGGGTAGGCACTGGGAGAGGGGGAATGAGGGGGAGAGGAGCGGAGGATGGGGGTAGAATGCAGGGGGGTATGGGAGGCATGGATGAAGGGGGAAGACTGAGGAACATATTCAGATGTATGATTGGGGAATAAAATAAAATAAATTAAGAAATAAATAAAAAATAATTGAAGAGCATACTGTAAACTCATATAACTATAATCAACTGATTTTTGACACAGGTGCCAAGAAAGACCATTGGAAAAAAGACAGCATCTTCAACAAATTGTTCTGGCAAAACTGGTATCTACGTGTAGAAGATTGAAACTGGACCCTAAACTATCTCCCTGCACTAAAATCAACTCCAAACAACTAAAGAAACTCAATATTAGACCAGACAGTATAAAACCCTATAAGAAATAATTGGAAATTTCCTCAAACTTATTGGTCTAGGTTAACATTTTCTAAACAGGATCCCAATTACATATGAATTAGGACCAAACCTCAACAAGTGGGATTTTATGAAATTAAAGAGTTTCTGTTCAGTAAAAGATATTGTTAACTGAGCATAAAGACAACCCAGAGAATGGGAGAAAATTCACTAACCACACATATGATAGAGACTAATATCCAGAGTACATAAAAATCTAAAATTTAAATACCAAAAACTTAAACAGTCCAATTTGAAAATGGGTATTGGATCTTAAAATTCTCCCAGGATGAAATTAAAATATCTAATAAATTATTCCACCTGTCTAGCTGTTAGGGAAATGCAAATAAAAACCACCCTTAGATACCATCTCACCCTGTCAGAATGACTAAAATCCAAAACACACACAACAACAAATGATGAAGAGAATCTTGTGAGAATGGAATGCTAACTGGTGCAAACACTCTGGAGATTAGCATAGCAGTCCCTAAAAAAGATAAAATTTGAAATGACATATTATCCAGCTTTACCACTCTTGGAATAACCTGAAAGAATGTTTTTTTCTTATTATACACAAATGTGTACATCCGTGTTCATTACAGCTTCATTTACAGTATCAAAGTCATAGAATCAGACTAAATGCCAACAGCTGACAAATGAATAATTAAAATGTAGTACATATACACAATGGAATAATATGCAGTTAACAAGAAAAATCAATTGCTCTGCCCTTTCTGCCTGCCTGGGCCGCTCACTCAGGGTCCAAGGACAGCATCCTGCCTCTCAGGTAATTCCCACCAGCCCCCAAGTCACCCGCTTGTCCCAGCTCCTCCCACCAGCCAGCTTAAGCAGCACCCAGGCTGCCCCGGGCTTGGGTGGATGACGAGTCCACGACCCAGGTCCCAGGTGAAGCACACAAACATCACCTTAAGCCGCTCTGCCCCTTCTGCCCTCCTTGGATGCATGCTCAGGGTCCAGGGATGGCACCCTGCTTCTCAGAGATCAACAGAATCCAAAGAAAACCCAAGCAAAGCTCTAGGGGACAAAGGCCATACATCCGAAGTCCTCCAAAATCATCCTATCACATAGGAAAGATTCTTCACATCCAGCCCAAATATAAGTAAACCCACTTTTTACTGTCTGGCTCCTCTCAATTATTAATCACTGTAGATTAACTTTTCCATATATCTCCTCCCAAAACATACAGGGGCAATACCACTCACCCTCACATATGACCAAGGTACTAAATCATAAAAGTGCACTACCACACTAATATTCGTCCCCTATCTGCTGAACCTTACTTAACTGAGGTACTAACAGTCTAGTAGCCTCATGTAGGAAATAACAGTAACAACAGACAAACACACCTAACTCCAAGGCAATCACTAATAATAACTTCCAGAGGGCAGTAATACCAACTAAATCAGCTCAGTCAAAAACACACAGAGGGCTGGAGAGGTGGCTCAGGGGTTAAGCTTCCGCCTTGCAGGCAGAAGGTCCTGAGTTCGGATCCCGGATCCCACGTATAGACGCCAGGCGGAAGCGGGGGCAGCCTGCGCTTCTGGTCCTGGTAGGGCGGAGCCTGTGAATCCCGGGGCAGAAGGAGGTGGAGGCATCCATGGCGGTTCCCGAATTCGTCCGTGGTTCTACACATACACAGACACACACACACACACACACATACACAGGAGAGCCCACATACACACGCACATGCGCACAGTTGAATAAATAATAATAATAATAATAAATTTAAAAAAACACACAGAAACTGAAAGGTCTTAAGAGACAAAACAATGCCCAAGTCAAAGTCAAGATCCATGAGAAACAAAACCCAAGAAAAAAAATCTCTCACCGAAAGAATTAACCCTATAGTGACAGAATCTAAGAAGAAAAAAATCACAGAAAATAGCTAAGAAAGCTAGGCCCACTATAAAGACTTTCAAAGCATGATAATTACCATGATCAAGACTATGAAAGATGAAATCCTGGAGGAGTTAAATTACCAAATCAACCACCTTGAACAGGAAGAGAACAGACATCTAGAGAAGTTGAGAAAAACAGTTCAAGAAACAAAAATAGGCATAAAGCAGTTAAAAGTCTCAAGCAGAGTTTAAAATTGAACTAAAGGACAAGTTATCTTCAACCCATAACTCGAATGTGAGTCTCATCAGCAGAACTAATAAAGCAGAAAACAGAATTTCAGATCTTGAAGATAAAGTGGGAGTATTAATCAGCTCAATGGAAGAGGTTGTTAAAGCCAAAAAGATACTGGAGAGAAATGTTCAAGAGTTATCAGAAACCCTGAAGAAGCCTAACATGCACGTGAGCAAGAACCTCACCTGAGGAAATTTTTCAAATTTTCATAAATGAAAACTTCCCTCATCTAAAGAATGAGAGGCCCATCCAAATACAAGAGGCATTCCCCACCACAAACAGATATGACCAAAATAGAAAATCGCCACAGCAAATAATAGTCAAAACACTCCACATTCAAGACAAAGAAATGGTGCTGAGAGCTCCAAGGGGAAAAAAAGTCACTTTTAAAGGTCAGCCTTTTAAAATAACAAATGACTTCTCAATGGAAACAGTGAAAACAAGAAGAGCTGGTAGAGATGTACTTCAAGTATCAAGTGAGCAAAAATGTCAACCCAGGCTGATATACCCAGCAAAACTATCCATCCTGATCAAGGGTGAAAGAAAAGTTTTCCAGCACAAAGAAAGCTTGAAGGCTTACATATCCACAAACCCAGGCCTTCAAAAAATGCTAGAAATGATACTCAAGCTTGAAGAAAAAAACAGGCATATCCAGAAGAACAGAAGGGAAGTATAATACCACCAAAACCTAAAAGTGAAACAATACACTTACGAAAGCCATTAAACATAATGAATCTCCAGAATTAAAAACAATTTCTCCATTATAACATTAAATGTCAAGGTAATTAAGTCACCAATCAAAGGACACAGATAACAAACTTGGATTAAAAATCACAACCCATCAATCTGCTGCCTTCAGGAAACTCATCAAACCACAAAAGATAGGCTCATCCTAAAAATAAAAGCTGGTCCAAAATTCTGCAAGCTAATGGAACCAGGAAACAGGCAGGTGTAGCCATTATGCTATCAGACAAAGTGGACTTCAAATCAAAAAAAAATCATAAGAGACACAGCTACATACTACATTTTAGTCACAGGTACAATTGACCAGGAAGACTTCACAATACTGAATAATATGCACATAATATGGGCTCCTCCACATTTGATAAACAAACCCTACAGTGTCTAAAGCGAGAAATCAACACTGAAATGATAATTCTTGGAGATTTCAACTCCGCCCTCTCAACATGGGGTAGATCATAGATCAACAGGTCAAAAAAATGAACAGAGACACATTGGAACTTAATCAAACTCTTATTGAAATGGACCTTACAGATCCCTATTGAACTTCTCATCAAAACACCAAAGAATACACTTTTTTCTCAGCAGCACACAGAACTTTCTTCAAAATAGACCACATATTGGGCCACAAAATGAATCTCCATATATACAGGAAAGTTGAAATTCTAGACTGGACCCTATAAGACCACCATGGTTCTAAAGCTTGACATCCACAACACAACAAACAACAGAAAATACAATAAATCCTGGAAACTAAATACTATGATGCTGAATAAGAACTGAATTCAGGAAGAAATTAAAAAGGAAATATAAGATTTTCTGAAAGCAAACAATAATGAAATTACAACTTATCAAAATGTTTGGAACACAATGAAAGCAGTCCTAAGAGGAAACTTCATAGCTCTTAATGCCTACATCAAAAAATGGAAACATCAATATTAAATAACAATGCAGCTTAAAGCTTTGGAGAAACTAAAGCAATCTGGTCCCAAAAGCAGTAGAAGAGAGGAGATTAGTAAAATCAGGGGAGAAATATATGAAATTGAAATAAGGAAAATGATAGAGAATCAACCATTCAAAAAGCTGGTTCTTTGAAAAAATCAATAACATTGATACACTCCTAGCTAAATTAACCAAAAGCAAGAGAGAGAAAACACAAATTAGCAAAATTAGTAATGAAAATGGAGTTATCAGTATTGATACTCAAGAAATTCAGAGAATTATGACATCGTATTTCAAAAACTTACACTCTGTAAAATTTGACAACACAAAAGAAACGGATGAATTCTTAAGTAAACACAACTTAAATGAATCAGGAAGTTTTGAATTATTTAACTAGTCTTATAACACATGAGGTAATTGATGAAGTAATCTCGAATCATCCCACTAAAAATGTCCTGGACTAGATGGATTCAGCACAGAGTTCTACCAGACATTTAAGGAGCTAATAACACCAATACTCCTTAAACTGTTCCATCAAATAGCAAAGGAAGGAACACTACCAAATTCTTTCTATGAAGCTAAAATCGTCTTAATCCCAAAACCAAATAAAGATACACATAAAAAAGAAATCTATAGGCCAATCTCTCTGAACACAGATGCAAAGATTCTCAACAAAGTCTTAGAAAATCAGATTCAAAAACATATCAAAAAGATCATTCACAGGCATCAAGTAGGCTTTATTCCCGGTACACAAGGTTGGTTCAACATATACAAATCAATAAATGTAATTCACCATATGAAACAGTCCAAAATTCAAGACCACATGATACTCTCCATAGATGCAGAAAAAGCTTTTGTCAAAATCCAACAACCTTTTATGGTCAAAATCCTAGAGACAGTTGGAACAAAAGGAACCATTGTTAATATAATAAAAGCTATATGACAAGCCTACAGCAAGTATTATACTCAATGGGGAAAAACTTGAAGCATCCCTGCTTTGATCGGGAACTAGACAAGGCTGTCCACTCTAACCACTTCTATTCAATGTTGTACTTGAAGTCTTAGCTGAGGCCATAAGACAAGAAAGGGACATAAAAGGGATTCAAATCAGCAAGGAAGAAGTCATTATCTCTATTTGCAGATGACATGATCTTATACCTGAGTGATCCCAAAAATTCCACCAGGAAACTACTGGAACTAATACAGAAGTTCAGCAGGATGGCAGGATATAAAATAAACGTACAGAAATCAGTGGGCTTCCTATATACCCAGATTGAAAGAAGTGAAAAAGCCCTGAGAGAAAAAATCCCATTTACTATAGCACCTAAAAAAATGAAATACCTTGGCATAAACCTAACCAAGGAAGTAAGAGACCTTTATAATGAAAACTTTAAAACCCTAAAGAAAGAAATTACAGAAAACACCAGAACGTGGAAAAACCTCCCATGTTCCTGGATTGGCAGAATCAAAATCAAAAAAATCTTTTTTTATGATATACAGACTCAATGCTATGCCAATCAATATCCCAAAGCAATTCTTTAAAGAAGTTGACCAAACAATCTCAAAATTCACATGGAGCCACAAAAGACCAAGGTTAGCAAAAACTATCCTCAGTACCAAAAACACTGCTGGAGGTATCACCATACCAAACCTTAGTTTATATTACAGTTTATACAGTTTATAGTTATAAAAAACAGCCTGGTACTGGCTTCAAAATAGACACACAGATAAATGGATAAGGCTTGAACACCCAGCTGTAAGCCCACACAATTACAGCCATTTGATCTTTGACAAAGGAGCCAAAAAAAAATCCAATGGAAAATGAACAGCATCTTCAACAAATGGTGCTGGCAAAATTGGATGTCCACATGTGTCCACATGCACAAGAGTAAAACTGGTCCCGTACTTGTTACCATGTACAAGACTGAATTCCAAATGGATCAAGGACCTTAATATAATTCCAGAGACTATAAAAACCATAGTTGAAAGGGTAGGAAACTCCCTCGAGCTGATTGGGCTAGGCCAACAGTTCCTCAATGGAAATCCAATAGCACAGTCACTACAAAGGACACTCAACAGATGGGATCTTGTGAAATTAAAGAGCTTCTGTTCAGATAAAGAGATTGTAACTTGATTACAAAGGCAACACACAAAATGGGAGAAAATCTTCACTAACCACATATCTGATAGAGCTCTACTATCCAGAGTGCACAAAGAACTTAGAAAACTAAACACCAAGGAAACAAATGGGCCAATTAAAAAATGGGCCTTGGAACTTAAAAGAAACTTTACCAAGGACGAAATTGCAATGTCTAACAAATATTTTAAAAATTGCTCTGCATCCTTACCCATCAGGGAAATGGAAATCAAAGCCTCCCTGAGATATCATGTTGCCCTGGTAAGGATGGAAAAAATTTGAAATACAAACAACACTAAATGCTGGCGAGGATGTGGGGAGAAGGGAACTCTCCTACATTGCTGGTGGGAATGCAGGCTTATTCAACCACTCTGGCAAGCTGTCTGGCGATTCTTAAAAATGTTAAAGATTGCAATACCATATGACGCTGCTGTTCCACTTTTGGAAATAAACCCCCTATACAGCAAAAAATCACCTTGATAGCACAAGTATAACCATGTTCTTAGCAGCACTGTTTACAATAGCAAAGTCATTGAATCAACCCAAATGCCCAATGGTTGATGAGTGGATAAGGAAAATGTGGTACATTTATACACTGGAGTACTACTCAGCCATCAAAAATGATGAATTAATGCAATTTGCCAAAAAGTGGATGTCATTAGAAAATTATATTAAGTGAAGTATCCCAAACACAGAAAATTAAGTGCTGTATGTACTCCATAATAGGTGGATCCTAGTAAAAATAACCACTTAGTGACACACTCAAAGATAAATCTCCATAATACCTACAGTAATTGCAAAGATTATAAACAATAGAGAAGGGGAAAGAGAACACAGCCAGAAACAAGGAGAGAGGAACATGCTAAAGCAGAGAAAACAGGCCACCATCAAGTACTGCAAGTAAATAATGAGACATCGGGTTAAGCTCACAAACTTTCCTTCCTGATCACTTGCAACTGATGGGGTTTGATCTCACCAGAAAGGGAAGGCATAGAGTCTGCCAGATAAGAAGGTAACCATCTTGCAAATGGGAGACTGACCCTCCCCCTCACCACTGTCCCCTACGATTATTCCATCTACCTTTGATTCTCCTCTTATAATAAGACTCTTTTTTAGCAGCCTTTTATCTCTGCCTAGGAGGTGACATCCAATATACATCAGGATAGAGCTAATGGCTGTGCAGGAATATGAAAACTGGAAAAAGAAGAAAAAAAAAGAATAAAAATCCATAATTTCGAACATCAGAGACCCTACATTAATAACCAGGAACCAGGACAGCCTATTATCTCCCCATCCCAAAGCTCAGGGAAATTTGCGGAAGAGGAGGTGGTAAGATTGTAAGAGCCTAAAATGGGGAGGAGCAATGATATGCAAGATACTCCATACACTTTAGGGCCGAAGTAATCATAATAGGACTTTGCATGACCTGCTCAATGACCAACATGTCATTGACCTCCCAAAGTCTAGCATGGATCACAGGCTCTAAGATCCTTAGAGAAATGGATTTAATAACCACAATAGTATTCCCATACTAAAGGGGAACACAAAAAAGAGCTCTAGTCAATGTTTCTGTGTTCTTACACCTCATTAGAGAGGAAGACCCAGAGGGAAGTTTGACATGCACACTAAAGGATGCTCCAGTAATGGGGGGCGGGGCCACTGGAAGAAAGGGAGGGAGGGAAGGAAAGGGAAAAGGGGGGAGAGAGCAAGGGGATCCAGGGAGAGGTGGAGGGAGCGAGGGGAATAGTGTACCTATCAAGTTTGTATGAGTGGAATAAATAAATTAATAGAAAAAAAACAAGAAAAATGAATTAATGAAATTTTCTGGTAAATGCATGGAGTTAGAATAAGTTATGCTGAGTGAATTATGCCACACACAGACAGACATATGTCACATGTTCTTCTTATAAGTGGACCCTAGTACTAAGCCCTCAAAAAGATATACTTCAGGAGAAATTGATATAATGTCTACTATAACTGTAAAGGAACCTAACATGGGGGGTAGGTAGAAGAAGACTCCAAAAGTGTAGAGACAAGGAAAATAGGTAAATAGATAAATAAGGGCACTGAGGAAGAAAAGTCCCTAAGGTAAGGAAAGTAATAAAGGTTACGGGAGAGAAAAAGAGGGAATTGTCTTAGGGAAAAAGAGAGAAACCAAAGGCTTAATCCAATAGTGAATGCTATAAGTTACTAAAATTCTGGGAATCTCTGGGAGCAACAGAGTTATGTAAGACGCATAGAAAAGCAATTACTGCCCAGGCTGCTTCCGGTTTTTGCCTGGGCCATGCCCCAGGCCCCAGCCCTTTGCTTCCTCCCGCCCGCCTCTTTGCCCCGCCGAGGATCCCAGTCCTCCATCCACAGGTGAGTTCGCCCAGCCCCTCCCCCCGGGTGGCCCTAGGTCCCAGTGGCACCCAGGCTGCCTCTGGTCTTTGCCTGGGCAACGCCTTGGGCCCCAGCCCCTTGCTTCCTCCTGCCCGCCTGTCCACCCTACCAGACAGGAATTGCTCACATTCCTCTATCCGTGGAACTTGGCTGGGCCACTAAGCCAAGTCCCAGGACCCAGGTGAAGAATCTGCGATCAACATTGGCCCCTCTGCCTCTCCGGTCCACCGGGGACACAAGCACGTGGTCCATGGAAGACACACTGATACTCAGAATTCAATAGATTCCAATGGGAACTCAAGCAAAACTCTAAGGGCCAAAGACCATACAACTGCAGCCCTCTACAATCATCCTATCACACGGGAGAGATTCTTCACATACATCCCAAAGATAAGTAAACCTCCTTTTTTTCACCTTACTGTTCCTTTCTTGTATTAATCGCTGTAGATCAACTTTTCAACACAGCCACTCCAAAAACATACAACTCCAGGAAGTACACCACTCACTCTCACATATCACCAAGATACTAAATCATAAAAGTGCACTACCATACTAATATTCACCATGTGTCAACTTAACCTGACTTAACTGTTGTACTAACAGCCTAATAGCATCATCTAGGAAATAAAAATAACAAAAGACAAACATACTCAATCTAAGGCAAACACTAGTAATAACTGCCCAAGTGTAATAACACCAACTAAATCAGTTCAGTCAAAAACACACAGTAACTGAAAGGTCCTAAGAAACAAAACAACAATGCCCAAGTCAAAGTGCAGATTCATGAGAAACAAAACCCAAGAAGACCAATGACCCACCGAAAGAATTAACCCTATAATGATGGATTCCAACCAGTACAAATTCACAGAAAATAGCCAAGAAATCCAGACTCAAGATAACGATTTTCATAGTATGATCATTACCATAATTATACTATGAAAGAGGAAATCCAAGAGGAGTTAAACAACTGCATCAACTACTTTGAACAAGAACACAACAGGTACTTGGAGGAGTTCAGAAAAACAGTTCAAGAAACAAAAATAGGCATAGAGCAGTCAAAACAGTCTCAGGCAGAATTTAAAATCGAACTAAAAGACAAATTATCTTCAACCCAAAACTCAACAGAGAGTCTTATCAGCAGAACTAAGGAAGCAGAAAATAGAATTTCGGATCTTGAAAACAAAGTGGGAGAATTAACCAGCTCAATGGAAGAGATTGTTAAAGCCAAAAAAAATACTTGAGAGGAACATTCAAGAGATATGGGACACCCTGAAGAAGCCTTACATGAGAATTCAGGGAATACCAGAGCAAGAATCCCAAAATACCACAACTGAGGAAATTTTTCAAATTATCATAGATGAAAACTTCCCTCAACTGAAGAATGAGAGGCCCATCCAAATACAAGAGGCATTTCGCACTCCAAACAGATAAGACCAAAATAGAAAATCGCCACGGCAAATAATAGTCAAACACTCCACATTCAAGACAAAGAAAAGGTGCTGAGAGCTTCAAGAGAAAAAAAGCAAGTCACTTTTAAAGGTAAACCTATTACAATAACAAATGACTTCTCAATGGAAACAGTAAAAGCAAGAAGAGTTTGGAGAGACATACTTCAAGTATTAAATGAGCAAAAATGCCAGATTGATATACCCGGCAAAATTATCTGTCATGATCGAGGGAGAAAGAAAAGATTTCCAGCACAAAGACAACTTGAAGGGATACATGTCTACCAAACCAGGCCTTCAAAAAATGCGAGAAATGGTATCCAAACTTAAAGAAAAAAACAAGCATATCCAGCAGGACAGAAGGGAAGTATAATACCACCAAAGCATAAATGTAAAACAATAAGCTTACAAAATTCACTAAGCATAAAAAAGTCCAGAATTAAAAATAATCTCTCCATTGTAACATTAAATCTCAATGGTATTAACTCACTGATCAAGAGACACAGATTACAAACCTGCATTAAAAACCACAACCCATCAATCTGCTGCCTTCAGGAAACTCATCTCACCACAAAAGATAGGCACATCCTAAAAATGAAAGGCTGGTCCAAAATTCTTCAAGCTAATGGAAACAGGAAAGAGGCAGGGGTAGCCATTATGCTGTCGGACAAGGTGGACTTCAAACCAAAAAAATCATAAGAGACACAGATGGATGCTACATTTTAGTCACAGGTACAATTCACGAGGAAGACTTCACAATACTGAACATATATGCACCCAGTACGGGCACCACCACATTCATTAAGAAAACCCTACAGAATCTAAAGCGAGAAATCAACCCCCAAAAGATAATTCTTGGGGATTTCAACACCGTCCTCTCAACATGGGATAAATCAACAGGTCAAAAGCTTAACAGAGACACTTTGGAACTTAATCAAACCCTTAAAGAAATGGACCTTACAGATCTCTATCGAACTTTACACCCACACACCAAAGAATACACACTTTTCTCAGCAGCACACAGAACTTTCTTCAAAATAAATCACATATTGGGCCACAAAACGAAACTCCACATATACAAGAAAGTTGAAATTATAGCCTGTGCCCCATCAGACCACAATGGCCTAAAGCTTGACATTTACAACACAACAAACAACAGAAAATGTACTATCTCCTGGAAACCTAACACTATGATGCTGAATGTGAACTGGATTCAGGAAGAAATTAAAAAGGAAATTCAAGATTTCCTGAAAGGGAATGATAATGAAAATACAACTTACCAAAATCTCTGGGACTCAATGGAATCTGTCTGAAGAGGTAAGTTCATAGTTCTTAATCTCTACATCAAAAAAATGGAAACATCCGAAATAAATAACTTAACAATGCAGCTTAAAGCTTTAGAGAAACTAGAGCAATCTGATCCCAAAAGCAGCAGAAGAGAGGAGATTAGCAAAATAAGGGGAGAAATATGCGACATCGAGATTAAGAAAATGATACAGAAAATCAACAAGTCGCAAAGCTGGTTCTATGAAAAAATCAGTAAGATTCATACAACCCTAGCTAAATTAACAAAAAGTAAGAGAGAGAAAAGCCAAATTAACAAAATAAGAAATGAAAATGGAGTTATCACTACTGATACCCAAGAAATTCAGGGAATTATAACATCAAATTTCAAAAACTTACATACTCTGTGAAAGTTGACAACACAAAAAAGATGGATGAATTTCTAAATAAACACAACTTACCTAAATTGAATCAGGAAGTTGTGAATATTTAAATAGTCCTATAACATATGAAGAAATTGAGGAAGTAATCTCGAATCTTCCCACCAAAAAATGTCCTGGACTAGATGGATTCAGCACAGAGTTCTACCAGATATTTAAAGAGCTAATAACACCAATACTCCTTAAACTGCTCCATCAAATAACAAAGGAAGGAACACTTCCTAATTCTTTCTGTGAAGCTAATATCGTCTTAATCCCAAAGCCTAATAAAGATACATATAAAAAAGAAAACTATAGGCCGATCTCTCTGATGAACACAGATGCAAAGATTCTCAACAAAGTCTTAGCAAATCAGATTCAAAAACATATCAAAAAGATCATCCACGGGGATGAAGTAAGCATTATTCCAGACACACACGGTTGGTTCAACATACGCAAATCAATAAATGTAATTCATCATGTAAACCAGTCCAAAGTCCAAAACCACATGATACTCTCAATATATGCAGAAAAAGCATTTGACAAGATCCAACAGCCTTTTATGATCAAAACCCTAGAGACAGTTGGAATGGAAGGAACCTTTATTAATATAATAAAAGCTGTATACAAGCCTTCAGCAAGGATTATACTCAATGGAGAAAAATTTGAAGCATTCCCGCTTCGATCAGGAACTAGACAAGGCTGCCCACTCTCACCACTTCTATTCAATGTTGTACTTGAAGTTGTAGCCGAAGCCATAAGACAAGAAAGGGACATAAAAGGGATTCAAATTGGCAAGGAAGAAGTCAAGCTATCCTTATTTGCAGATGACATGATCTTATACCTGAGTGATCCCAAAACCTCCTCCAGGAAGCTCTTGGAACTAATACAGAAGTTCAGCAGGGTGGCAGGAAACAAAATAAATGTACAAAAATCAGTGGCCTTCCTATATGCCCAGAATGAAAGAAGTGAAAAAGCCCTGAGAGAAACAATTCCATTTACTATAGCTCATAAAAAATGAAATACATTGGTGTAAACCTAACCAGGGAAGTAATAGACCTTTACGATGAAAATTTTACACTTGATCTTAGCCAAAAGGCCGAGAAGCGATGATTACGATGAAAATTTTAAAACCCTAAATTAAGAAATTGCAGAAGACACCAGAAGGTGGAAAGACCTCCCATGTTACTGGATTGGCAGAATCAATATTGCAAAAATAACCATCCTTCCAAAAGCAATATACAGATTCAATGCTATATCAATTAAATCCCAAAGCGATTCTTTAAAGAAGTTGACCAAATAATCTCAAAATTCATATGGAGGCACAAAAGACCCAGGATAGCAGAGACAATCCTGAATAACAAAGCACTGCTGGAGGTATCACCATACCAAACCTTAGTCTATACTACAAACCATAGTTATAAAAACAGCCTGGTACTGGCTCCAAAATAGACACACAGATCAATGGATAAGGTTTGAAGACCCAGATATAAGCCCACACAACTATAGTCATTTGATCTTTGAAAAAAGGGCTCAGCCCTTTACACCCCACCCCGCTCCACCGGTCAGGACGCATGCGCGCGGTCCAGCCGGGCCTCACCCCGCGCCCTAGGACCCCAGGTCAGCCCACAGGGACCCGGTTCCGACTCCCACCATCCGAGGGACAAGGAGGACCTCCCACTGCACCCGGCCCAGCCCCAGCTGCCCTCGGGTTAAATAGCTCCACACTGATGCCCCCACCTCCCGTTACACCCCAACCCGCTCCGCTGGTCGGGATGCACGCGGTCCAGCCGGGCCTCACCCCCCACCCTAGTTAAGTCTCCGCCTGCGCCCGCCCACCAGGACCCCAGGCCAAATAATTCAGTTTAGTGAAATTGAGAGATCTTAAGTGTTAAAATGACAATGCCAAAGTCAAAGTGCAAATCCATGAGAAGCAGCACTCAAGTAAACAAATTTCCCACTGAAGAAATTAATCCCATAATATTAGACTCCAACCAGAACAAACCCGTGGAAAAAGGCCAAGAAAGCCTCACCCAGGATAAAGACTTTCAAAATATGATCATTACCATGTTCAATACTATGAAAGAGGAAATCCGGGAGGAACTACATAATCGAATCAATCGCTTTGAAGAGGAACACAACAGACATCTGGAGGAGTTGAGAAAAACAGTGCAAGAAACAAAAACTGGCATAGAGCAGTTAAAACAGACTCAAGCAGAGTTTAAAACTGAGCTAAAAGACAAGTTATCTTCAACCCAGAACTCCACAGAGAGTCTAATCAACAGAACTAATGAAGCAGAAAACAGAATTTCAGATCTTGAAGATAAAGTGGGAGTACTAACCAGCTCAATGGAAGAGGTTGTTAAAGCCAAAGAGATACTTGAGAGAAATATCCAAGAGATATGGGACACCCTGAAGAAGCCTAACATGCGTATTCATGGAATACCAGAGCAAGAATCTCAAAATACCACCCCTGAGGAAATTTTTCAAACGATCATCAAGGAAAACTTTCCTCATCTAAAAAAAGAGAGGCCCATCCATATAAAAGAGGCATTCCGCACCCCAAACGGATATGACCAAAACAGAAGCTCGACACGGCAAATAATAGTGAAAACACTCCACATTCAAGATAAAGAACTGGTGCTGAGAGCTTCAAGGGAGAAAAAACAAGTCACTTTTAAAGGTAAACCTATTAAAACAACAAATGACTCCTCAGTCGAAACAGTAAAGGCAAGAAGAGCTTGGAGAGACATACTTCAAGTATTGAATGAGCAAAAATGTCAACCCAGGCTGATTTACCCTGCAAAACTATCAGTCATGATCGAGGGAGAAAGAAAAGTTTTCCAGCACAAAGACAACTTGAAGAGATACATGTCCACCAAACCAGGCCTTCAAAAAATACTAGAAATGATACACAAGCGTGAAGAAAAAAACAGGCATATCCAGGAGAACAGAAGGCAAGTATAACACTATTAAGAGCGAAGCAATATACTTATAAAAGCTACTAAACATAATAAATGTCTGGAATTAATAATAGTTTCTCCATTATAACAACTCCTCCTTGATGGGTGGAATTAATTCACCGATCAAGAGACACAGATTACAAACTTGGATTAAAAATCACAATCCATCAATTTGCTACCTGCAGGAAACCCATCTCACCACAAAAGATAGGCATGCTTTAAAAATAAAAGGCTGGTCAACAATTCTACAAGCAAATGGAAGCAGAAAACAGGCAGGGGTAGCCATTATGCTATCAAACAAAGTGGACTTCAAACCAAAGAAAATTATAAGAGACACGGATGGATACTACATTTTAGTCACAGGTACAATTAACCAGGAAGACTTCACAATACTGAACATATATGCACCCAATACAAGCCCCTCCACATTCATTAAGAAAACCCTACAGCGTCTAAAGCAAGAAATCAACCCCCAAATGATAATTCATGGGGACTTCAACACCGCCCTTTCAACATGGGATAGATCAACAGGTCAAAAGCTTAACAGAGACACTTTGGAACTTAATCAAACCCTGAAAGAAATGGACCTTACAGATCTCTATCGAACTTTACACCCACGCACCAAAAAATACACATTTTTCTCAGCAGCACACGGAACTTTCTCCAAAATAGATCACATGTTGGGCCACAAAATGAATCTACACATATACAAGAAAGTTGAAATTCTAACCTGTGCCCTATCAGACCACCACGGCCTAAAGCTGGACATCCACAACACATCAAACAAGAGAAAATACCCTAAAACCTGGAAACTTAACACTATGATGCTGAATGAGAAATGGATTCAGGAAGAAATTAAAAAGGAAATTCAAGATTTCCTGAAAGTGAATGATAACGAAAATACAACTTACCAAAATCTCTGGGACACAATGAAAGCTCTTCTAAGAGGTAAGTTCATAGCTCTTAATGCCTACATCAAAAAAAATGGAAACATCAGAAATAAACAACTTAACAATGCAGCTTAAAGCTTTAGAGAAACTAGAGCAATCTGATCCCAAAAGTAGTAGAAGAGAGGAGATTAGCAAAATAAGGGGACAAATATCTGAAATTGAGATTAAGAAAGCGATAGAAAAAATCAACCAGTCAAAAAGCTGGTTCTTTGAAAAAATCAATAAGATTGATATACCCCTAGCTAAATAAACCAAAAGCAAGAGAGAGAAAACCCAAATTAACAAAATTAGAAATGAACATGGAGTTATCACTACTGATACCCAAGAAATCCAGAGAATTGTAACATCATATTTCAAAAACTTATACTCTGTGAAGTTTGACAACACAAAAGAGATGGATGAATTTCTAAGTAAGCACAAATTACCTAAATTGAATCAGGAAGTTGTGAATTATTTAAATAGTCCTATAACAAATAAGGAAATTGAGGAAGTAATCTCGAATCTTCCCACCAAAAAATGTCCTGGACCAGATGGATTCAGCACAGAGTTGTACCAGACATTTAAGGAGTTAATAACATCAATACTCCTTAAACTGTTCAATCAAATAGCAAAGGAAGGAACACTACCAAATTCCTTCTATGAAGCTAATATCGTTTTAATCCCAAAACCTAATAAAGATTCACTTAAAAAAGAAAACTATAGGCCGATCTCCCTGATGAACACAGACGCAAAGATTCTCAACAAAGTCTTAGCAAATCGGATTCAAAAACATATTAAAAAGATCATTCACGGGGACGAAGTAGGCTTCATTCCCGGCACACAAGGTTGGTTCAACATACGCAAACCAATAAATGTAATTCATCATGTAAACCAGTCCAAAGTCCAGCACCACATGATACTCTCAATCGATGCAGAAAAAGCTTTTGACAAGATCCCACAGCCTTTTATGATCAAAACGCTAGAGACAGTAGGAATGGAAGGAACCTTTATCAATATAATAAAAGCTATATACAACAAACCCACAGCAAGGATTATGCTGAATGGGAAACAATTGTAAACATTCCCACTTTGATCAGGAACTAGACAAGGCTGTCCACTCTCACCACTTCTATTCAATATTGTACTTGAAGGCTTAGCTGAAGCCATAAGACAAGAAAGGGACATAAGAGGGATTCAAATCGGCAAGGAAGAAGTAAAGCTATCCCTATTTGCAGATGACATGATCTTATACCTGAGTGATCCCAAAAACTCCACCAGGAAGCTCCTGGAACTAATTGAGAAGTTGAGCAGGGTGGCAGGATACAAAATAAATGTGCAAAAATCAGAGGCCTTCCTATATGCCCAGAATGAAAGAAGTGAAAAAGCCTTGAGAGAAACAATCCCATTTACTATAGCCCCTAAAAAAATGAAATACCTTGGTATAAATCTAACCAAGGAGGTAAAAGACGTTTACAATGAAAACTTTAAAACCCTACAGAAAGAAATAGCAGAAGACACCAGGAGGTGGAAAGACCTCCCTTATTCCTCGATTGGCAGAATCAACACCGTAAAAATGACCATCCTACCAAAGGCAATATACAGATTCAATGCTATACCAATCAAAATCCCCAAGCAATTCTTCAAAGAAGTTGATCAAACAATCTCAAAGTTCATATGGAGGCACAAAAGACCCAGGATAGCAAAAACAATTCTGAGTAACAAAAACACAGCTGGAGGTATTGCCATACCAAACCTAAGTCTATACTACAAATCCATAGTTATAAAAACAGCCTGGTACTGGCTCCAAAATAGACACACAGATAAATGGATAAGGATTGAAGACCCAGATATAAGCCCACAAAGTTACAGCCATTTGGTCTTTGACAAAGGGGCCCAAAGAATCCAATGGAAAAAGAACAGCATCTTCAACAAATGGTGCTGGCAAAACTGGATCTCCACATGCAGAAGATTAAAGCTGGACCCGTACTTGTCACCATGTACAAGACTTAATTCCAAATGAATCAAGGACCTTTATATCAGGCCAGAGACTTTAAAAACCATAGTTGAAAGGATAGGGAACTCCCTCGAGCTGATTGGGCTAGGCCAACAGTTCCTAAACAGACATCCAATGGCACAGTCATTGCTACCAACTCTCAACAGTTGGGATCTTGTGAAATTAAAGAGCTTCTGTTCAGATAAAGAGATTATAATGCGAGCTTAAAGGCAACCCACAGAATGTGAGAAAATATTCACTAACCACACATCTGATAGAACTCTGCTGTCCAGAGTGCACAAAGAACTTAGAAAACTAAACACCAAGGAAACCAATGGCCCATTTAAAAAATGGGCCCTGGAACTTAAAAGAAACTTTACCAGGAATGAAATTAAAAAGACTAACAAATATCTCTAAAAATGCTCCACTTCCTTAGCCATCAGGGAAATGCAAATCAAAACTTCCCTGAGATATCATCTCACCCCGGTGAGGATGGCAAAAATCCACAACACAAACAACAACAAATGTTGGAGAGGATGTGGAGAGAGGGGAATTCTCCTACATTGCTGGTGGGAATGCAGGCTCATACAGCCACTCTCGCGAGCCGTCTGGAGATTCTTAAAGAAATTAAAGTTTGAAATGCCATATGACCCTGCTAATCCACTTTTGGGAACAACCCCCAATACAGCAGAGGTTCACCTCGATAGCACAAGCACGACCATGTTCATAGCAGCACTGTTTACAATAGCAAAGTCATGGAATCAGCCCAAATGTCCAACACTTGACGAGTGGATAAGGAAACTCTGGTACATCTATACAATGGAGTACTACTCAACCATCAAAAATGATGAATTACTGGAATTTGCCAGGAAATGGATGTCATTAGAAACAATTATATTAAGTGAAGTATCCCAGACCCAGAAAATTAAGCGCCATATGTACTCCCTAATAGGTGGCTCCTAGTACCAAACCCACCCAGCCCACCTAGAGACAGTAATTCCAAGGATTATGAACAGGAGGGATGGGGTAGGAGGGCCACACCAGAAACAAGGAGAGAAGGCACCATGTTACAGCAGGGAAAATAGGCCTCTACCAAGAAACCAAATAAGTAATGAGACATCTGATTAAGTTCACAGACTTTCCTTCCTGATCATTTACAACTGATGGGTTATGATCTCACCAGAAGGGGAGGGCATATAGTCTGGCAGATAAAAGGTAACCGTTTTGCAAATGGGTGAATGACCCCTCCCTCCCTGCGGTTTCCTACTTTTATTACATCTACCTTTGAATGTACTCTTATAACAAGACTCTTGTTTAACAGCTTTTTATCTTTGTCCAGGGAGTGACACCCAATACCCATCAGGATGGAGTGAAAGACATTGCAGGAGCAGCAAAACTGGGAAAAAAATCACAAAATCATAATCCAGAACTTCAGAGACTCTATATCAACCACCTGGAACTAGGCCAGCCTAATCTCTCCCCATCCAGAAGCTCAGAGACATTTGCAGAAGAGGGTGCGTTAAGATTGTAAGACACAAGGATATGAGGAGCAATGTTATGCAAGATACTCCACACAAGTTAGGGCCAAAGCAATCATAATTGGACTTTGCATGCCCTGTTCAATGTCCAACACACTATTCACCCCACAAAGTCTAGCATTTGCTAAAGGCACTAAGATCCTTGGAGGCAAGGAATTAACAGCCACAGCATGTTCCTATGCTTAACGGGAACACAGGAAAGGGTTCAGGGAAATGCCACTGGGTCCTTGCACCTCATCGGAAAGGAGGACCCAGAGGAAAGTCTGGCATGCACATTAAAGGATGCTTCCGGGATGGGAGGGGGAGGTACTGGGAAATGGGAAGGGAGGGAGGAGGGGAGGGGGACATAGGGCGGTGGGAAGTTGGAGGGAAGGAAGGGACCGGTGTACCTGTTAAATTTGTATGAGTGGAAATAAAAAAATTTTAAAAAGTAGAGCAATTACTCGCTGAGAGGTTCTTATCCCCTTAATTTTAGGAAAATCATGCTTTATACTGTAAACCTATTCAAATAACAGTAGAATGGAAGTAAATGAGCAGAACAGATATTTTTGTGTTGACCATTAAAGAATGAGATTAAATCACTGTGTTCCTTTTTTTAACAGGAATAGATATCTTAGTATTGACCATTAAAATTAATATTAAACCATTATCTAAGTATTCTTTTTTAAACCCTTACATAAGAAAAGCCCTCAGAGCTCAACCAATTTGCACACTATTAAAGTGGAAGGCTAGTGAAGCAGAAAACCACATAAGGCCAGAGAAAAGAATATCAGAAAAAAATTGTAATACTCATCCCTAATCAGCCCATCAAAATCTTATCCCACACCAAGGCTCAGGGAACCTTGAGAAGAGTGGGCAGAAAGATTTTAAGAGCATAAAGGTAGAATGAGGTACGACCAACATACTTCAGCTGAGATAGAACTATTATACCCAGAAGATCAAAATGATGAGAACCTCTACCAACAGGCCTATACAATGGCTGGTTTATCAACATTTCCTCAAGGACTAACTAGGATCTTAGAAGAAACAACTGCTCTGAGAGAGTGTCTCAGAATCACCTTCTGGACAAGGGAAAAGGAGCCTCCACACCTAAGACTTTACCCATTGAAAAGTCACAAGAATTTCAGCAAAAATCTGAATCCCTTACCAACATAAGCCACCCAAATGGAGTCCCATCATAAGCAGAGGGACAGGAGGCCAAAGATGGAACAGAGCAGAATAGATGAAGGGCAGGGAGGTTGGAGGAAGGTTGTGTGGACAGGGAGATTGTGAAAAGTGAGGAGTAGATGGAGAGGGGGTCAAAGCAAAGACATAAACACTGTTTGTAAATAAATGAATTTTAAAAATTGATTTTAATTCAGTTATAATATTTTATTGAAGTATTATACACAGGGAAAATACAGATGAGTTCTTTTGTACAAATTGTGTTATGCACATTTCCAAATTGCTTTCCAATTGTAGACAAATGTTGTTTTGAATGAATGAGGGACATACATAACAGAAATGCATAAAACTTGATTCATAGTAACCTTGACCTTCCCTACTTGGCACTGTATAATTTGTAGTATGGAGGGTAATTGAAGATATCTTCTTGTAAGCAAAGAATTATAGAAGGTTTTTACACATTATGTTTCAAATAAATAATTTATATCAATAATCATCAATATTTTACAATGATGAAATCCCAAAACACAGGAAAGCAAGAGTAATAGAGGATCTAAGATTGGGATATGGTTCTAAGCCATTTAGATTCTATTCTTGTTCAGTGTCTACTCTTTCTTGTCCTCAAATCATATTGTCTTACTCTTCACTGCCTAGTGCAATTTACTAATATTCTTTTTTTTTCAGTGCCTAAATCTTTATTTTTCATAACCTACGTTTTTTTTCAAATTAGACAGATTTACACGAAATGACACAAAAGGAAACTTAAATTACCAATATTTTACATGTAAGCTTGATTCCAATCTTAATGAAAAGAAGTAGAACAAAAACAAAAACCCTCAAGGAAGCTTGCACGGTGCCCTCCCCCTGTGACAAGGCAGCTGTCAGCGCGCCTGGAATCGTTGATTGTCCGCTGCTTTCCGTGTAACAGGCTACAAAGCACACAAACCCACAACTACAGCTCACTGAAGGGGGACACAAAGACAGGTATGCACCATTAGTCGCCTGCTGTGATACACTGGACCAGTTTTGAATGTAAACTGCAGACATCCTAATGCAGCAATGTAAGACTCTTGGGCCACCTGCTAGTGGCAACCGGTGATGCACGACAGGAAGGACTGCGAGAGATGGAGACAGCAGCTAAGGAGAGAACGATTACTTGAAATTCATGTCTGGTACATTGCGGCCAGATTCCTATTCCTGTATTTCCAAATGATAATTAAGTATCATCACACAATTTTACAAGTTAAAATGTCATTTGTGACTGCGGTATCTCTGACTCTATAACTTGAGATACTGAAAGGAATGAGTAAAATTCTCTTTTTAAAAAAGTATGAAAACCATACATCATTTGCTGTATTCATCATCGCAGTAGTCTGCATGCGCTCTCATGGCTTCCTATTGTGATAACTTCCTTTACTAACATTCTTCTATAACGTTCCACACAAATTTTTCTTCAGGCAAATCAACGCTTTAATATTTTTTTCAACAAAATCTACTCAGTCTATCTCAGACTGCATTTTGCTTTGGTGTTTCCGTATATCCATATTTGTTAAATAAACTTGGAAAGTCACACCAATTCTCATGATGGTAATGTTTTCACTAACCTTTAATTGATTGTCTAACATCATGATTAAACATTTATATATCCATTAGGTATTGAAACATATAAAATTAAGCATTTTTGGTAGTTATGCTTTTCGCTGTAAATGATTTGTATATGTGATAGCAATCTCTTGAAAATGGCAGAGCTTTCTGAAGGACAGTATCCTTTGTATATATACTCATATATAAGCATCTTGCTGTAGCTAACATACTTTTTCATAAAATGTAGTTTCTGGAACAATGGTGAAAGCATGTCCTAGTTTATTACATGGTGTTCCATTACGTGTATTGAAATACTTAAACTTCTTTGTGACTTTATTTGGTGATGCAGTCTTTTAAGAGGTAAATTAAATATAAATGAGCTCATAAAGTCAGGCCCATGTGCATACACAAAGATGTCCCTTCTGTATTCAGCAGCCACCTACACACTAAGACAGAATGAAATCTACCTTACTGGAACATTGACTTTGTGCTTTTAAGCTTCCAGATTTCTGAAAAATAAATTTTTAACATTTTTATCACCCAGTCTATGATATTCTGGTTATGGCAGCCTAAAACAAATAATAAACTTGGAAATTTGTTAGGATACAATATTAAATGTCAGATCACAATCCAGAAAACTGAATCAGATGTTCTGGAGTCAAAGCTCAGCCAGGGTGTCAAAACAATTATCCTAAGGAGAAACAACATAATCAAAAGTTGGAAAACTACTAATCTGACATATTAGTGGGTATACTAGGAATTGGAAAAATTTGCTTTATCTAGTGATTAAAAAATCTGTGTTATCTTTACAGGTTTTCTTTGTGAAGATTTTCATGATATTAATACCTAAGCCAATTTAACCAGGCAAGACAAGTACATTTTAACAAATGTGTACCAGAAAACTAGTTTTGAAAACTTTGGATTTCTACCATTAAATACTCATTTGGACACCTAAAACTATCTGCTTCAAAGCAGACTTCAATTTTGTCAGTGCTCATTTGTTGCTCTCCTTTTGATTCTTCATTTCTTCGCCACATTTTTTATAATGTGGGAATGGCTGCAAGAGATTAGGCTAATTCATTTCCCAAATAAATAGCTTCTGACTTTAGTCTTCATATCCAGTATTAGAAAGGCTTGAAGACTTTTTAGAGAGTTCATGTAAGTATGAAGAAAAGGTTTCAATGGAAATCAAAATGAGTTAGTGAGAAAATCTGTACCCTATTGATAGTGGCACTTTTGTTCTGAAGGTTTGGTAATAGGAGAAATTGAAGAATTCCATTAGAGTTACTGGCTTGAAACATATCCAGCATTACTTTGTTAAAGTACTCTGTATTTCAGAAAGAATATATTTTAATATCAGATTACTATCTGCCCTGCATAAATGTGACGTTACATATTATGAAGAAGACACGATGTAAACATTTATCATTCTGTATAGCTTAAATAGCAGAAATAGTCATTTGTACTTTTTAGCAATATTTCCTTCTAATTGTAGACAATAAAAATTGTATTTTCATAATTTTCTCATTATGTAAAGGAATTCAAGCTATGTAGTCTTCATAAACATTTAAAGTTTTAATTAAGGAACTGAGAACAATTGAGTTCATACATGATGCAAGTCATTGACCTTCAAATGCCCTTTAGCATGATAGGCATGGAGGAGAACATGAATCAAATGTATCTGTGTTATTCAGATTCTAAAATGTATTAAACAATTGAACCAAATTGAATCTTGAAAACACATGGCTAACAATGAAAGAAATCATAAAACGAAGTTTATGAATACCAAATGTTTCTAAGTGTGAAAGTTCCTGCACAGACTTTCAAAACACTTGCATTATAATCTCAATTTCGGTAAAGTAAAACCCACCTGATTTCAAAAGATTGTGATTTTTTTCTAGGACTTGGAAAATAATTTTCTTTGTGAACCATAACAGCCACTGCAGAAATTGTAATATAAATATTTTTAAATATTAGTGCAAAGAGTTTGACTTAACAAAGACATGAAGTACAGTGCACTTTCTATATAATTTGAATAAGAAACATTTTCTTTCTATAATTGCATAAAATATTCTTTATTGAAAAAGAAAATGTAATAAATCCAAAAAGTGAATTTTAGAGGGTAAAAACTGACATGGTTTATTGGATTTTCAAATTAGTCAATCACCTTACATTTCTCATTATTCAAAATTTCAAAACTGCACTCTAAGCTGTATGTGCATATACATGCACACATTTCTTCAAGAAGGCTGTTCTGTTCATTCTTTTCATTTGAGTTGAAACTATGTACCAATTGGAATGATTCTACTGATGATTGACTATAGATGATAATAGAGTTGAAACTCTCTATGGCTTTAGCTTTCCTTACTGGGAAATGTTTTCAAAGCCTTTAGGGAAAATTTCATTTTCCTGAGTTTGATATGAACTTCCCTCCTTTAGAGTCAGATTCTCAGGTGGACCTTTTACATCTTAATTTATGTTTATTGTACATTCATTTTGACAAAATATAATAATTTCTGCTTTAGGTTTCTTGTTGAAAGAGTTGATTTGTTATATGGTATTTGAATTTAAAATTTGTAAGCTTGTGTATAAACCATAACTGCCCAAAATGAAAAAAGTGATGCAATCGGAATTTGAAAATAAAGTATTCTGTGAATCTATTTGTAAGAGTTACTCTTAACTATTGCTGTGAGAGATCACTCAAAGTCAATCAACTTAAGGAAGAAAGGGAGGTTTATTCAGCTTACAGTTCCAGAGGAGGCAGTTTCTCATGGCAGAGGTGGCATGGCTGGCTGACCAAAGCTGGAGGAGGCTAAGTCACCACAGACATCTTGGAAGCTGAGAGCTGCAAGACTGCTTGCAGCAAAGGCAGACTTCTGGAGATAGAGTGGGATTAATTCACCTCAAGGCCCACCCTTTGTGACTGCCTTCCTCCAGCAAGGCTCCACCTCTCAAGGTGCCATGACCTTGTCAAACACATGAGACTGTGGGGGACACATTTCAAACCATGACACTATTTATTTAAAAAGCAGTTCAAAGGCTGGGGCAACATGTATTTACAAAGATAGAAGAAATATGAAAACCTCTTTAAGTCATCTTTGAAATTCAGCTTTATTTACCTAGAAGATAAAGAAATTGTATAAAATTGACATAGAGATATAGGGAGGAGAGTTGTAACAAACAATTTAATTACTGATTAATAGCCATCAAGTTAGCTGAATTTCTTTTTGGTAGACTAGTTTAATGTCTGCTATTTTGCATACCACTATAACTAGTCATTGAGATGTTCATAGAAGATGTATGAAGGCATAAACCCTTTCAAAGAGATTTTACAGTCCTGTTATCCTCAACATTCTTCCCTGTCCCAAGAGATCATAGTATTTCAAAAGATGCTATTTTTTCAATAGAAAAATATGAGATTTTTTCTGGAATTTAAGAAGTATGGTTATACTATAAAAGTATTATCTATTCATTATTTTAATTAGCTTCATTTTAAATCTGCATTAAACAATGAGTATGTATTTTCATAACACATGACTGACAGGGCTTGAATGTGAGTTGTCCCCCCAAGCTCAAATGCTTCAATCCTTCTTTTACTGATGCTAGTACTTCAGAAGGTCATGGCACCTTTAACGGGTAGACCCTTACTGGATGAAGCACAGGGTGCTGGCCTTGAGGTTGGATAACACCACCCTGTTTTCTATTAACAGTCTGCTATTGCAGTATACTACCTGATTTGTCTGCCTCTATGATGTCTGTGGCAACCTGAGCCACCTCCAGCTTTGGCAGCCTGCCATGCCTTCATTGCCTTAATGTACTGTATCTTCTCTTAGGAACCGTAAGCCAAATAAATCTCCTTTTTCTCCTTTAAGCTGTTTGCATGTGTATTGTCTCACAGCAGCAGAAAGAGTAACTGCAACAACTACTTTCCCCCACCCCACATCCCTACCACAGTTCTCTCCACCAGCATGTTTCCCTCCCTTTCTCACATCCCCAAACATGTAATTTTTTAATTGGTCTAAGTCATACAGTTGGTCAAGAACTTGAAATGGGGTCCTAGCTGGTTTCCACTTCATGATTATCTTTCCTCTACTTTCCTATTGCTAGCATTGAAAGCATGGGGTTCAGTCTTTTTTCCATTAAGTAAGGTCCCTAAGGATATCAAACAATCAAAAACTCCATAATTTTATTCTACAGTATTTGGTTGAGTGACTTTGTGCAAGAGGAACAAAGGAAGGAAGGGGAAGATAAAATGAGGAAGAAAAGTGTATTTGTCTGTTGGTATTGAATATGACATCAAAGGATAGTTTGTGCTAAGTAACAATGGGAAGTGCTATGAGAGTAAATGAGTGGGCAATGGGACATTCTCTTTTCTTTTTTCCTTTCTTTTTTCTCTTTCTTTTCTTTTTTTTCTTCTTTTTTCCTCCTCTTTCTCCTCTTCTTACTCATTTTTCTTTTTCATCTCGTTACTTCTTTCCTTTATTTTATTATTTTTCCTGCATGCTTTTCCAAAATTATATTCCACTTGCTTCTTTTTATTCACAATTTCCTAGAAACTGAAAAAGATCAGAACATTCTGATTTTGTGTAAAATATTTCAATCCTCTACCCCTTGTAGATATATTACAATATTATGGATTCAGGAAAAGAATATGGATGTTGAAGTATGATTTAAGTCTTAAACCTAGCAATTTCAAATGCTAATCTTAAATAACTGTGGAATGATGACCTAATATTTCTAAGCAAAGTAAAAAAATCTCTCCTTATGAAACATGTATAACTCAGTTTAAGAGTATTGTGTTCAATATTCCAACAACAAATTTTATATTTTTCTCTGCTAAAACTCCCTCTCTGTTTTTCTCTTTATTTCAGAGAGGTGTGCTGAAATATTATGTTGATATTATATGTGTTACTTTTGTTCGTTTCTGTGAAATTTAAACCACATACACTATACATTCTTGTATTTTCAAACTTCATATGTCCTCATATTCAATATAGTCTCAAAATGGTTGTTGTTTTTAGTATTTAAATATTAAGCTCAGTTAAAATTTATGAATTATCATAATGTTTGATTCTAACTCTTCATTGACAACTATTTTTCCAAATACCTTTTTTAATTATTTGACAATTTCAGTTTATGCTTATTGCTCTGTTGGGTTTTGCCCTTTAATTTATTTGGAAGCTGCTAGGTTTCGTTTTATTCCCTAAAATGAACATGCCATCTTCAATCTTGGTGTTTCTTTTTTTAACATTTTTTATTATTATTTCCGCTCATACAAACTTAATAGGTACACTGGTTCCCTCCCTCCCTCCTCCTCCCCCCAAACACCCTGCTCCCCCTCCCCTCACTCCTCCCTCCCCATCCCCCAGTGCCTCCAGTCCCAATTCCGAGAGAGTCCTTTAATATGCATCCCTGACTCTCTTCTGGGCGCTCCTCTCCGATGACGTACAAGGACCCAGTGGCATTTCCCTCAACCCTTTCCCATGTTCCCCTTAAACATAGGAACACTACTGTGGCTGCCAATCCCTTGACTCCAAGGATCTTGTTGCCTTTAGCAGATGCTAGACTTTGTGAGGTCAATAGTGTGTTGGACATTGCGCAAGGCATGCAAAGTCCAATTATGATTGCTTCGGCCCTAACTTGTGTGGAGTATCTTGCAAATCATTGCTCCTCCCATCCTTTTGTTCTTACACTCTTACCGCCCCCTCTTCCGCAAATGTCCCTGAGCTTCAGGATGGGGAGAGATTAGTCTGGCCTAGTTCTAGGTGGTTGATATAGAGTCTCTGAAGTTCTGGATTGTGGTTTGTTGATTTTCTTTGTGTTTCTGATATTCACCTTCTATTTCATTTTTAGCAGTTTATCTATAGTTATAGAGCTCCACTCTGTTTTCTTTTCAGAGTGCCTGAAAATTATATTTATCATGTCTAATATGTCTAATATGGTTTATTGATTTGTTTTCCACATTTACATGTTGATATCTTTCTACCAGACGTATGATTTATCTTACAGTAAACATATATTCTGGCTCCTGGTTATTATTCTTTCTCCAGTTTAAAGCATTTATTAAATTAATTTTATTCAAAGTTTGCTTCAGTTCTAGAATTATCACTTGGGGTGTGTATATGTGTATATATTCCAAATTTTTTTAAAAATAAATTTATTAAATTTACATGGTTGGATACATTCTTCTTGCCTACCTTATTGGCATCACTCTTCCTCCATCCCTTCTCTCCCACTCTTATCCTATCCCACCCTTATGGCCCTCCATACATAGGTCCAGTCTATTCCCTCCTATTCTCCTGTCCTTTGGTTATATGGATCCTGGGGTTTCTTCTACATGATCTGTTTTCGTTGAGGTTCATACTTCTGTGGCAGATCAAGAGATACTTCTTTGAATGCCCCTCTACCTCTGTCAGACCCCCTCACTCCAAAGGATCCTACTTCCTGAAACTTTTTTCTCCTGAGATTCACACCAGTCCATGTAGGAATATTAACATGTTCATCACTGTGCAGGTCTGATGAGTTTGAGTCCCATTGCTCCAAGTTCCTAGTTGCAGCTGCCCTATCTTGAGTGAAATGACTTGTTAAGCAATAGAACGCTCCATCTTTAGGTTCTTGTAGTTTTAGTGACCCACTTCCACAAAGTTCCCTGAGACTCAGATGGGGAAAGATATGATTAGCCTGGTTCCTGGTGAACATTATTAGGGTTGCCATATTCTGTATTCAGGTAATTTGTTGTCTGTTTTGCTATTCTTGCACTGAACAAGGCTACATCCTCCCTGGGTGTTGAGATCCACTCAATCCCCAACAATACAGAAACTGTTAAAGATGGGCCTTCATATAGAGAAGGCTTGAAGAAGAAGGAGGATCAGGAGTAGGGTACAGTAATGAGTGGGGTCAACTTCCAGGATATCATCCAGCTCTCTACTAATCACTAACCCCACACCTCATGATGGGAAACACATGTCCAGTATTTCAAACAACTACATGCACCAGAGATCAGAAAGGAGACTAACCTTGGATTGGATCAGATATCTCACTAATTATGGGTCTATCTTGATGATGGCCTTATTTCTCTATTGAACTTTGTTCCCTTATCTTAATTTTTAATGAGAATACCTACAATATTCTCTATTTGACTGGACATATAATTTTTATGAGGTTTTTGCATGTTTTTTTCCCTTTTTTTATTAAAAATTTAATTATACATTTTAAAAATTTTTACCAGTTCCCTCCCTCCCCCCTCCTCCCCCCGAACCCCCTTCTCCCCCTCCCCTTCCCCCAGTGCCTCCCCCCCAATTCCCAGAGAGTCCTTTATTGTGTACGCCTAACTCTCCACTGGGTCCTCCTCTCCGATGACATATAAGGACCCAGTGACATTTCCATAAGCCCTTTCTCTTGTTCCCCTTAAGCATAAGATCACTACTATGGCTGTCAATCCCTTGCCTCCAGGGGTCTCGGTGCCCTTAACAGATGCTAGACTTTATGAGGACATATAATTTTTCAACGTTGTGAGCTAGAGCTGTGCATTGCTGTGACTTTGTGGGTTGTCAGCTTAGGAGGAGGCCTTCTTTTAGTTATTTTGAGGCAGGGTGTTGCTTGGTACCCATATTGGCTTGGAACTCACTGTTCATCCTAGGCTGGCCTCACTCACAGCTGTGATTTCCTGGCCCCAACCTCCCAAATGCTGGATAACAGATATATCTCCATCATGTCCATCCAATTATTCTAAATGTGTTTGAAATATACAGGTTTTATCCATTTAATTGTAACCTTTTTTCTTCTTAGCTTTAGTCATTTTTGTCACATACATTTTGAAATATGCTACTATTTTGGGTGAAATGCCAGATACAGAAAGAATTAAATTTATTCCAACATATAAATGAGGCAATGCAGATGACCTACCTTACCATAGATTAACATGATTCAAGGCTATATTTTCAGCTTTAGAAACTTGATTTGCCTTTGTTTGGCTTATGTCTGGAACACAGTTATTCAGGATTCCCCCATTGGCAGGCCTTAGATTTCAATATTTGTCTACCACCTATTGTGAAATTGCCCAAATATTGACTTGGTATTGTAGTCTCTAACAGCTGCTGTTTCTGTTTTGCTTTCATGGCCTCAAACTCCATTTATTTCTCAAGGGAAGATTGAGCACAAATGCTAAGTTCTTTGATATTCTCAGATTATACAGTCTTGGAACCTGAAGTATTGACTGCCTTTGTAATTCTGAAAGCCAGTATTTATGATTTCAACCTAATGAGAAGGTTACAAGCTTGAGGCTATTACTTTCACTTTCAGTAGGTCCTGCAGATCCAATGAAGGTAAGCAAAGGCCTCCAAAGAAACATGTCAGCAAATTTACATCTACTTATATTTCATATTACTTCTTTCTTGGGTCTTCATTCCTATAGTTGAACCTGGTCTAATTTCTGCATGATTTTTTGTTTCATGTACTTCAGTCTATATATTTTGTCTCTGCATGCCACAACATTCATGTACAATTCAGAAGACAATTTTTAGAAGTTTGTTCTCTTCTGTCATTTAGGTTCTGGGGATGGAACTTATGTAACCAGGCTTGCTTGCACACATGTTTACTGATTTAGTTGTCTCACTGGTTCCATTATCATAATGTTTTAAAGCATATATGTTAAACACAAAATATAGCTTCCTGAAAATCATTTTATGCTAGATTCCATCCCAGTCATAAATCATTATCTGAAAAAATTTCATAAATTATCTGATATTTCCTTTTTTATTACTAATGCCTTCTTCTTAGGCCATAAAAATACACTGGAAAACATGTTTATCATATTTCATTGACCACTCCCAGTTTTTGGAACCCTGGAAGGTTCACAGGTTTAACATTTCATTGCCTAATAAAGAAAGCAATACCACTTCTAAAAATTTAGTGCACATTTTATGCAGTAAGAAAATTAGAAAAGGGGAAGGGCAAATTACATACTATGTGAGACTTTTATCTTTTAGCAACAAAGTAATTTCCTAGAAACCCTGCCTGGTAACTTCTGATTTTATATTATTTGCCAGTTATGTCAAACATCCACTATTAGTTACAAAGGAGTCTATATATGTATGTATCTTTGAAAGAATAATGATTTTTCATGTCTTTCTTTCTTTTTTGAGTTCTAGTAATTAAAGACACCATCTGTGTTATAATTAGGCAAGGGTGTCAACTTGACAGTTGAGGGTTTGAGCTCTGGGCATATTTTAGGGAATTAGTTGTTGAATTAAGCCCAGAGCAAACCTGCAGAAGATTGTCTAGCTGATAGGGAAGGCCCAGCCCACAGAGAGTGGAATAAAATACAGAGAACTGATTGAGAAAGTTGGCAATCATGTGTACACTCAGTCAGACATGCTGGTCCATCAAGTAAGTATGATCCTCTTCTCAGCCTGTCGTGTAGAGATGATGTGGCCAGTTCCCTCTGTCCTGGTGCCGATGTGAGCTCTCCTGGTAGGATGGAGAAACAACTGTAACCAGGAATCGTAAGAGAAAATAAACCCCTTGTTCCCTTAAGCCGTTTGATGGTAATTTATCAGCAACCATACAGGCCAACTGCGACAGGCTGCCTATTTATTTATGACAGTATGCATTTATCCTGTGTTTAATTTTTTGAAGTAATCTTTTAAATTTATGCACAAACACTTGTATATTTTGATATACAAATAGTCACATAAAAATTGCTTGATTTTGTATGTACTACAGAGCTCCTCATTTTAAAAGTGACGTCATCTTTTTAGACATATATAACTAATTTTTACATTACATGAAACAGGTGTTTTATACTTACAGTAATCATTTACCACTGTACATTATTTTCTATCACTACTTAAAATATTTACTTGAAAAAGTCAGAAAGACAATTTTAATAGTAGCAATGTTCCTTACAATGAGAGTTTTGATAATAAAAAAAAGTACAGACTGTGACCTGATCAGTAGAGCATCATTCCATTTAGCACTCCCTCTTGAGTTGAGCACCAGAACTAAACTGTTGTGCATTCTTTGTGTCCTAGATGGTTTAAGTGCCACTCTTCCTCAGAATCTGTACTCAGTAACACTTGAAAGTCTGTGCTTTAAGAGGTACCATAGGCATGTGGCACCAAGCAGAGTAGTCCCAGGTTAGCAGACACTGTACTTCTTTATCCATCAGTCCATAAGTGAGAAGCAAAATTGCATTTGCACTCAGGTCCTGCTTGTGCTGGACTGTAAAGATCCCTCTTATCTTGCCAGAGGTGGGGAAGAAAGAGAGCTACATCAGTACAAAGGCAGATTTGTAAGTCAAAGGTGGCACTGTGTAAGTCCCTACCTCCACCTTTCCTGGAAGAGTTACTTGATTTGGTTTGTATTTGTTCACTAAAGATGACTAGATAGAGCCAAATGAAGGGTAATTCCAAGTAAAGGAACTTGCTCTTTTGGGTTCTGAACTATGCAGTTCTTACTTCAGTTTACATCTATAGATTTTTATAGGCTAAATCTAGTTTATATGACATTCACTAAGGGGTTGGAAAGTATGATGAAATTCATAGTCAATTGTAGTGTCATGAAAACAGCCAAGTTGCTTATGATCATAGATAAAATTATTACAGTGATATGCATCCAATTATGTAGGAGACAATTTTACTGTAATATTACTGCTCCATTAATCTAGGAGCTTGTTTTACCTTTTCATGAAACACTACACTCAATCTTTACTAAATTTTTTTCATCAAACTCTTGAACAATTTCTAAAGTTCCTTGGTACAGAATGAACTGTCCTTAGTTGGTAATTTTAAGAAGAAAAAAATTCAGAATAGATATGTATTATTGTAGCAATTTTATATAATAATGGAAATAGGTTAACATTACCCTAAATGTAAAAGACTGAATTCTTTCACCATGAGGTCAGATTCAAGAAAAAAATATCTGGGTTACCAACTGTACTACACATTGTATTACAAGTTTTACCTACTGAGGCATGTCAAAATACATTTAAAGCTACCAGTGCCTGAGGGAGAAATACATCTATTGTTAAGTATAGATAACATACTTTTCTATGTCCAATCTTTTCTCTAGGAAATTCAAATATACCAACAAAAATCATATAATTAAGAAAATAGAACAAAAATGTATCCGTACATAATAAAATATAAATTATATTTCTATTTTATTTCCACTAATACAAATTTTTTTTATTTATTTCTGCTCATACAAACATAATAGGAACCCCTGTCCCCTCCCTCCCTCCACCCCTCCCTGGACCTCCCTGTTCCCTCCCCGCTTTGTCCCTTCCTCTCCCCCCTCCCTCCCTTTCTCCCAGTGCACCCTCCCTGAATCTCTGAAGAATCCATTAATGAGTATATCAAACTTTCCTCTGGGTCCTCCTCTCTGATGTCCACTCATACAAACTTAACAGGTACACCAGTCTCCCCCTCCCTCCAACCCACTATCCCCCTGTACCCCCCTCCCCTACCCATCCCCCAGTGCTTCCCCCTCCCATCCCCAGAGCATCCTTTTTTTAACATTTTTATTATTATTTCCACTCATACAAACTTAATAGGTACACCGGTTCCCTCCCCCGACCCCCCTGATCCCCCTCCCCTCACTCCTCCCTCCCCATCCCCCAGCGCCTCCCCCAATCCCCGGAAAATCCTTTAATGTGAATGCCAGACTCTCCTCTGGGCCCTCCTCTCCAATGACATACAAGGACCCAGTGGCATTTCCCTGAACCATTTCCTGTGTTCCCCTTAAGCATAGGAACACTACTGTGGCTGTCAATCCCTTGCCTCCAAGGATCTTGGTGCCTTTAGCAAATGCTAGACTTTGTGGAGTCAATAGTGTGTTGAGCATTGCTCAGGGCATGCAAAGTCCAATTATGATTGCTTTGCCCCTAACTTGTGTGGAGTATCTTGCACATCATTACTGCTCCCATTCTCGTGCTCTTACAATCTTACTGCCCCCTCTTCTGCAAATATTCCTGAGCTTCAGGATGGGGAGGTTAGGCTGGCCTAGTTCCAGGTGGTTGATATAGAGTCTCTGATGTTCTGGATTATGGTTTGTTGATTTTTTTTCAGTTTTGCTGCTCCTGCAATGCCCTTGACTCCACCCTGAAGGGTATTGGATGTCACCACCTGGCCAGAGATTAAAAACCTGTTAAATTAGAGTCTTGTTATAAGAGTATATTTAAAGGTAGATATAATAAAAGTAGGAAACCACGGTGAGAGAGGGGTCAATCACCCATTTGCGAAATGGTTACTTTCTATCTGCCAGGCTATACCCTCTTCCCTTTTGGTAAGATCATACCCCATCAGTTGTAAATGATCAGGACGGAAAGTCTGTGAACTTAACCAGATGTCTCATTACTTACTTGCAGTCCTTGGTGGCCTATTTTCTCTGTTGTAACAAGGTCCCACTCTCTCCTTGTTACTGACATGTCCCTCCTTCCCCATCCCTCCTGTTCATAATCCTTGCAATTTACTGTAGATATTATAGAGATTTATCTTTGATTGTCTCTAAGTGGGTTTGGTACTAGGAGCCACCTATTAGGGAGTACATATGGCGCTTAATTTTCTGTGTCTGGGATACTTCACTCAATATAATGGTTTCTAATTCCATCCATTTCTCAGCAAATTCCATTAATTCATCATTTTTGATGGCTGAGTAGTTAGTACTCCATTGTATAGATGTACCGCATTTCCTTATCCACTCATCAACTGTTGGACAATAAAATATAAGTTATGTTTCTATATAATGACAGCAAACAATTGAACAATTAAGAGAACAATTTTAGAGTCAACTAGTATCCAAATGAAAAAGTACACGGAAATAAGTTTGAGTAAAAAAAGTTATAGATGTATACCCTAAAAACTACAAAACATTGAGAATTAAAGCATTTTTAAGCAAATTAAGCAACAGTTATGGTCAAGGATGAAAATTGTCACCATTTCAAGAATGAAAATAAAACAGAATTTGAACAAATTTTAAGTGTGACCCTTATTTATCATACACATTTCCAGTAGTAATCTTAAAAATTGAAATGCTGATCATAACATTTATTTTAAATATAAGGGCCAAGAATAGCCAAAATAATGATAAACAATAACAAGGTCGCAGGACTCAAATTTACCAATTTTAAGCATACTGAAATACTTCCATAGTTAAGGATATTCAATATCAGTGTTAAAAACGAACTTTATATAGATCATTGAGATACAACTGACAGTCCAAGAGCCAACTCCTACACTTTTTTCCAATCCATTTTGAGTAAGGTATCAAAATAAATCACTGGAGAGTCCAATATCCTTTCCAAAATTTGTGCCTGACTTTTGTGAGTGAGCACCCACAATAAAAACATAACATAGACAATTCACTTGCATTATCCTTAAAATTTATTTCTCAATAAAAACCAGGCCTTAACTTTGACAACCAATATTAAAGCTTCTAATAGAAAAAATATGAGAAAACTGTTGTGATATGGAATTTCAAATATTTTATAGATGAAACATCATGAGAATTTTCTACAAAACATAAGATGACTAAAGCACACTTCATTTAGCTTGTCTTTTTTACTGCATGGCATCATTGAGAAAATGAAAAGACAAGTTAAAGACTGAGACAAAATATTTGCATGTTATAAATTTTGTAAAGAAATTCAAATTAGATATCTACTCTTACAGGCCAATAAGAAAATTAAATTAAAATATTGGGCAAAAAATCAAATAGACATTTCAAAAAATAAGACAAATAGTTATGGACTGAAGATTAGAAGCTTATAATCATTGTTCAATAGAAAAAAAGTTTAAAGACAATGAACAACTACTCCATACATACAAGAAATACTATACTGAAAAAAAGAACATAAAAAAGAAGAGGCCTTTCTTTTTTTGGAAAGAGGTTTTACAGTTTTTTAAAAAATATAAATAGAAAGTTACCATATATCCAAACAACTATATTCCCCTCTCTAGAAAAAGAGCACTGAAACATGTATCTACACAAATACTTTTAAACACATATGGACTATGTCATTTTTCACAATATCAAAAACTGGGATAATCTAATCACTCACCAACTGATGAATGTAAAAGCAAAATTATGCTTAGTTACATAATGACTACTATTTAATCAGTCATATTTAGTCAGTCAAAAAGAAATAAATTCTAAAAACTACATATTATCAGCTTCATTTAGTTAAAAGTATTTTAAATTTATAGAAATTTAAGCAGAACAGTGGGGACGGAAGGTTTCAGAAGGAGTTGGTATTAGTTGTAATTGCTTTGAAGTTTTGGATTGATAGAAATGTTTTATTATGGGGCTGGAGAGGTGGCTCAGGGGTTAATCCTCTGTCTTGCAGGTGGAAGGTCCTGAGTTCGGATCCTAGACCCCACGTATAGACGTTCGGATCCTTGACCCCACGTTTAGACGCCAGGAGGAAGTGGGGGCGGCCTGCGTTTCCGGTCCTGGTAGGGCGAAACCTGGAATCTCTGGGGCAGAGTAAACAAGGAGGAGGTGGAGGCTTCCATAGTGGTTCCCAAATTCGTCCGTGGTTCTACACACACACATACACACATACATACACACATATATACACACACATGCACACACGCATACATGCACAATTGAATAAGTAATAAAAAAAATTTAAAAAAGAAATGTTTTATTATATTATGAAGGTGATTGCATGAATACTTAAATATTGAATATTTATTAAATATAGTATGATGGAACAGTTTTATTTTGTAATATATATATTATGCCTAAAACAATTAAAACTCATTTAAAACGATTAAAATTAAGATAAAGTTGGTTTTCTCTGGGAATCACTTAGGTTATTATATATGTGTGTTGGCATTCTTATCTTGTAAGCCATATCATCAGACCTTTCTTCTTCCTTTACAGCATTCCAGTTTGCATAGTTTTAAAGAAAAGCCAAAGCAATTCAAGGGTTTTAAAGTAGTTGGAAGATTTTAGGTAGCTCCCATTTGTATAGACTTTATATCCCTGAATGGAAAGACTGATTTGAGAACAATAATCATAACCTGTAAAATGTGCTCTATTACTTAGGGTACAAAATCTTTTATCAAATTAATACTCTCTCAGCACACACTTGTTTGGGGAGGGCTAACAACTTTTATGGAAAATTGGAACTAATGAACAAAGTTACATTTTATTCATGTTCCTTTAACAGATAATACCTTCCTTAAAGAAAAAACTGCCTTAAAAATATCCATATTAATCCTTACAATATTCTTTTACTATGAAAAAGTCCATCATTAAAAACAGACATGAAATTACTTACTTTGAAATATTAGTTGTTTCTCATATTTCAGAGGTTTAAGTAATCTAGTTTTCAACATAGAGATTATAAACAACTGCCTCACAATCTTTGTTTGAGATATTATGCTCCTAAAATAAATATGACTGCAATATTTATATTATCCAAAAAGTATGTAATATACACTATAAAATGAATAATAGATGAAATAAGCACATGAAAAATATTGCATTTCAAGAAAAAAGGGAATTAGAAGTTCATAAAGCTTACTATGTATAGCTATATTTTCCACCTTAAAAATATGTTGTCTGAATTTTCTTTACTGAAGTAAATCTGACCACATATTTTCCAGTTTGCAAAATAGATCTTAATAATTAATGATTTTTTATGTAAAAATGAGTAGAATCATGTGCACAACACCTGACTGGCTAGAATTCTCTGTCATCACTTTTTGGTTATCTTCATAGAAACCTACAAATTCAAATAATTAGGCATTTGTATTTCATGGTTAGAATTTCATTTTTATTGTGAGCATCTATATTGTTCATCAAGGATATCTATATGCACTGCAAAACATTGTTAGATTTGAGAATTCCAAAAATGCCAAAAAAACCCAGGTTGTTTGTCTGTCTCAATAAAAGAAAAAGTTGATCTTGTTAGTTCATCATAAATGAACTAACAATTTCATTTAAATTAAATTAGTTCATCAAATTACCAATACTAACTATTGGTAATTAATTGTATTTTGAAGGTAAGCACATACTAGTCAAATTTGAATGGATATATATAGCCATTGAAAAGGCAGATGGTAACTGCAAAAGATATGTGTACATATGTATACACACACACACACACACACACACAGACACACATATATGTATATATATAAATTCAACATTCATTTAGGGCTTACTATATATTTTTGCATATTATTCTTAAGTGATCATAAATTATGGGGGGGAATAAAATTCAATGATGGGGAGATTTTATTAGTTTTGTCTTATTACTTAATGTTCTTCAACTGAATTATATCCAGCTTTTATTTGCTTTTCAATATGTGTAACAAATAAAATGGAACAGGGTGTTCAGAAAGTACAATAATAAAATTTTAAAGTCAACTGATACATTACTATGTAAGAATGACCATATTTAAGAAATAGGAAATATACTTAAACAAATATTTGAAGGGACTCAACCAATAAAATTAATATTCTAGTGATCCATGTGACAGTTTCTGCCATTTTGTGACACTGTGTCAGAAATGGCATAAAATTACAAAAAGAAAATATAAGTAACTTAATTCATATATCTAAATGACACAGTCCTAAAACTCAAGAAAACATTATTCTGATTCAGCTTCCCAAAATAACTGAACACTGAGGTTCATCTTGTGTTCATAAACCATACACTGCTCAGCTTGTGAGATGGCTTAGCAGGTGAAGGCGTATGAGTTCAATCCTCAGACACCACAGAATGGAAGGAGAGAGCTAACTTCTGAAAGTAGTTTTCTGGCCTTCACACATGAGTAATGGTATTCTTTCAACTGCCACTCTTTGTCATAAATAAATAAAATATTCAAAAGGACAAACAAATGATGAAGAGGCAATGTATAAAATGGAAGAAAAGTATTATTACATGTACATCTGATAGAGGAGTAATATTTATATTCTATAAAGAATTCAAAATTAAATATCAGCCCTGAACAATCTTATCAATCTACAGTAGGGAACATTGTGGTTTAAAAAGCCATATAGGCTCATGACTTAGATTTTATGAAAGATTTGGCTCAAGATTTAGCTTGGTATGTGAAATTAATGATAAAGATTCCTGCATTGGAGCTTGCTCCTCAAGGCAATAATATTCCTAAATGAGGTTATTGAGAACTGATTAGACCATGAAGACCCTAATTTCATCATCGCATTATCCTATAGATGAATTTCTAATTGAATGTTTTGAAGTGGCACCAGATTGGAAATAAAAGACTCCTGGGAGTATTCCCTTCAAGAAGATATTTTATTCCTCATTCCTCCCTCAGTTTGTTCTCTTTGCTTTCTTGAGTGAGCAGTTTTCCTTTATCTTATCCTTCTGTCATTGTCACATTCCTGCCTGCTATGAACTGCAAGCACTGATATCATGAACCAAAACAAACCTTTGTTCTTTAAAGTTGATTCTCTTTTCTTTTTCCTCCCCACATTTTATTTTTTTCCCCATCATACATGCTCAATAGGTACCCTTGTCCTCTCCATCCCTCCTCCCCTCCCCAGTCTCCCCTTGCACTCTCCCCCATTTCCCCTTCCTTTTACCCCTTCCTCCCTCCTCTTGTTGATTTTCTAAGGCATTCTGCCATAGTGAATCAAGAGCTAACATACTAACTTTTAATCTAGCAAATGATTACCCCAATTTTCAAGAGGTGATTTAGGGGAAAAATTTGAATCATATATTAGCTACAATCTGGACTCTTGTACTGACAACTTTTGTTTTCATCATTCATGGAATGATAAAATCAATATCATCAGGTTGATGTAAATGTGTATGCTCCCCTGGAAAATCAGAAAGATAATCAGATGAACAAGATACTCGGATTCAAAATTTGTTGCTTTTCAACTACTCTGTCACTTACGAAAATGAGAATATATGGATCCAAGCTTTTTAGTTTAACTCTCCTCTTACTATCTCTTACTGCTGTATAACCCTCTGTAGAATAAATTTGTAGTTGGAAATAATGTACCTTATCCAGTCAATCTATACTTAGTTGACCCTAAGTTCTAAAAGAATAAACATTCAAAATTTAATAGGTATGACTATTAATTTGCTCCTTTTATTTGTGATTTGTTCTCAATTTCATACTCCTGAATAGTTGCTATGATCAAATCATTCCACAAAAAAGTAAAATCAATGGCTTTATAATATTAAAGCTGTAATTTAATGAAGATATGTGGAGTTCTCAGGATGTAGGTCATTGCAAACTAATATAAAAAAGCAAACCCTGATAAAAAGAATCTACTGTTTCGAGTTCAAGTGGGCAGTATGTAAGAAAGTAGGGATGTGATACCTCTGCAAACATTGTGGTGCTGGGTTATTAAGCATATGTTTAAGAACAGAATTAAAGTAATTTTTATAATACAATGTAGGAAACTGGCAAATCAAACTGCTCTTTATTAAATGGTCAATAGAAAAAACAGATTACACTACTCTGTTCATACTTTATGCATTAAAAAGGTGAATAAATGAATATCTGTGTATTTTAAAGATTAAAGAAAGAAGTTCAAGTATGACTCCTGTTAGAATTTATAAGAAAGTAATTAAACAATACATGTAATTAACGACAAGGAAACGAACTACCTAGGAAATTTATGTGAACTATTAAACTATTTAACTGTGTTCGAAATGAACTCATTGGCAAAACTTTTAATTTTAATCTGATGACTATTATGGAACACTCTCTTTTTAAAGATATGTTTATTTGTTTGAATAGCGTGTGCGTGCGTGCGTGCGTGTGCGTGCGTGTGTGTGTGTGTCAGAGGGCACTGTGTGATCCGATCCTGTTGAGGACCCTCTGGAATCATACTGAATTGCTTCTACCTCCTTTTTGCTTCATTCTGGGATGTCTAGGCTCTGTCCATCAGGACTGGAATGAGATAGATGTTGGAAGTTAAACAGCAATCACAGATTAAGCTGCCTTAAATGAAGCGTCTTTAGATGTGAAGGAACATGAAAATCTTGTAGAGGGCTTGCAAAAAGACAGATTAATGAGTTCCACTCCAACAATTTTTGATTCAGTATTCTGCACTGGGACCTGAGATTTTGAATTTCTGTGTAATGCTGACACTGCTCTCTGGGGATCTACTTTGAAAACCATTGCCACCGTGTATTTTTGTCAGGAAGAACTGAAGGGTCCACAACATTATATGTACTATTAAGAAAGCTTTAATGTCTAAGAAGGAGATCCAAAAGGCTACAGTTAGTTAAAAATCAGTTACTTGAAAATTTGTAAATGCTTGTTGGCAGACAAATGTTATAAAATAATTCTTTGAAATAGGATTTGAATCATGAGCTTAGCATTTCAAATAGCTGATGTGACCTTAATGTATAATCATTATATTATTAGAACTCATATTGCAGGAGAAGAATGAATCCAATTATCATCTTGTCGAAATGAAGTTTCCAAAAAACATAATAGTTTACAGATTGCTTTTATCAGAGTTAGTTGCCATCTCATTTGCTTAAGATTTAAAATATCTGTGTATAACTTTATTTAAAAATAACATGATATTAATTTTCAATGTTTTTGAATGTTAGTTGCAAAATATGCTATTCTTGTTTATTTATACAATGTATTAGGCAGGAGACATGATTAGGCTTTAAAAGCTATGCAATCTAGCATGACACCATGATCCTTCCCCCACTAAAAATCCTCTGTTCATGTTACATGCTTCCATGAAAACCTGAATAAATCTGTAATACATGTACATTTTGCAAATATTAGTAATCCTTTAGTTAATTTTACAGTAGGTTTGTGGTACTAATGAGGAATTTTGAAATGAAAAATTTCAATACCCAAATATTCATTCCTTCCTCAGTCCAAAAATGATAGTAAGATCCAGTCATTCCTGAAACAAACAAAATAAAAATTTTAGAAGCACTAAAATTTCATATACTATATTTTTTCAATATTTTCTAATGGAGTGATAAAATATAAAAATCTTATAATATTTCAGATAATAAATGAAGAGATGAAGGAATATATTATGGCAATGAATCTCATAAATATTATTATTGAATGTAAGAGGAGGTGGCATTGGAACAAGTATCCAGGATAAGTGAAGAGCATTCTCTAATGCCAAGAGATATTAATATGCATTATCTATACAACAAGGAATTGAAACATGGAAGGATCAAATTATTCTATTCACTAACTGTCTAGAAGATCAAGCCACACCAGTATTTTCAGTTCCGTGAAAGGAAAGAAGCTAGGAAAAATCAAGAAAATATTAAGGGAGAAATCAGAAAGAAGGGGAGATACAGTGGAGTTCAAATACAAATAATAATTACACAAGTTTCTTCTATTCTCCATGAAGCCAGTAAGTAAAACATACACTAAGCATAATTTGCGGGTACTTGATGTGTGTGTCTGAGATCTCCTTGTCTTCTTTGATAATTTCCTCAGATAAGATTAATCCTAATTGCTCTATGTGAATAAAAGCTTAATTATATCTATTCTTTGTGTACATGTCCAAATCCTCTTTGATCCTAATTTTGTGTTAAACCTTGCTTAATTCATTTTAAATTCTGCACAACTTATTTTAAACTGGCATTCTTTGGTTTTCTAACAGGTATAGTAAGTATGCATTTAAGTGCTAGTGAGGCAAGAAAAACAAGGAAAATCTTAATGATATGAGCATTGACAAGAATCCAGTTGAAGCTTTGTTCCAGAAAAGAAGCAAGAATTCCAGCAGTTGACAACTGCTTAAGGCCTCTTATCCATCCTGGATACAACCCTACAATTTTCAAGAAACTTCAGCAGAAACCCCATTTACAAGAGTTACCCTTTTCTAAATCTCTTGTGTAAACCTAGTGGCTTGGGGTTTTACCTTATCTGGTTATTATTCTATCCTAGATACCCCTTAAATTGCTATACCCTGTAATCTCACATTTAAAAAGAGAAAAAGAATAGAATAAAAGAGTGTTTCTTAGCAATACTTGAGATACAACTTGTAAGCGACTAAAATGATCTATATGACAGGATAAGACAATTCCTTTTGAATCTCCATTGAGAATTTCATCCCCACGATTGGGTATGTCTTACTCTTAGTGACTTTTCCTACCATGTTTGTTCTGTTTTCTCCTGAAATGCCTCTTTTTTCCCTCTTAAACTTTATGATTAATATTTTCTTAAAATATCTCTAATAATATCTCCAGCTCTGCATCATCATACTGGCAAGTCCTTAAATTCTATCCAAATTAAATACAATGAGACTGGGGAGATGACTCAAGTATTCAAATGTTTTTGATCCAAGCAAAAAAAACAAAAATTCACATCACTATATCCTATGTAAAAAGGCCATGTGTGCTAGTTCTAGAAAGCAGAGCCTGGGAATCCCAAGAACAAGCTGACTTATTGCTCTAGTCGTAATAAGTTAAAAGACTGATCTTCTCTATTCATGATATCCATATCTCCACTTGCATATATACCCATCTACAAATCCACCTGCACAAACATGTGTCTAGCAAAATGCAGGTACTCAGGCATTAATCCATACATATATATGCATGAAAAAGGCAAATGTCCAAATTAGGCCTGAGTTGAGGACCTTATAAGATTAGTTCTATTTCTATGCCCTCATAGCTTTCAACCTTAGTCTCTTCATATTTTTATGACAATGATTATCAAAAATCTTCATAAATTACTGGTGAAGTGATGATTATTATGTTTGTGGAGAGTTTCCTTTGTAATTTAGGGAATTTAGAAGATTTCTGAATTGCAAACATTGATGTGAGTAGGGAATTGATATAAACTATCTATCCCTTTCTAGAGCTTCATTGATACATCACCACATTGACCCCTAAATGCAAACTTTTACCAAGCTTTCAGTTGGTAGAAATAGCAAGCATTTGATTTCTGTTGCAGTTACTCTTTCTGCTGCTGTGAGATAAAACTCAAACAACCAGCTTAAGGGTACTAAGGAAGATTTACTTGACTTATCCTTTCAGAGGGGAGATGTAATCTTCATGTCAAAAAATGCATGGTAGTAGGCAGAAGCTGGAGGCTGCTGAAGTCACTGCAGATATCATGGAGACCAAGAGAGTAAACTATAGAGGAAACTATAGTTTGCTAGAGCAAACTATTAGAGGAAGCAGGGTGTAGCTATCCAACCTCAAGACTCTCCCTCTGTGACATGCCTTCCTCCAGGAAGGATCCACCTCCTAAAGGTAAAGCGACTTTCCCAACATTAACAATAGCTAAAGAGGACTGGTGAGATGGTTTACACAAGCAGAAAGTCCTGAGTTCAGGTCATAGCTCATCTGTAAAAACACCAGGCATCGTGGCCTGCACTTCTGACCCTAATGGACAGAGCCTGGAAAATCCCAGAATGAAGGAAAAATAAGGTAGAATCAATACAGCATGATTCCCAAAGTCATCTTTGGTCCTCCAAAAGGACACATGGTGTCCTCTGATAAACACAAATGCACACACACACACACACACACACACACACACACACACACACTCACATGCATGCAAATAAATTCATATGTTGAAATGCATGAATTTGAGAGTATTATTAGATGGGGTCTGAAGTAAGGGCTAACAGCATGTTGTGAAGTATTGTAGTATGTGGCAGGGAAACTTTTGGATGTCAGATCTTTCCTTCACCATGTTGCTACATGGCCTTCACGATAACAAATTCAAGTTGCTAGGTTGATAAGCACTTTCTTGTAAGCTTTCCTTGTGATATTTCAGATGCCATTGATAATATGAATAAATGTTCTTATTCTCAGGAAAGATATTTCTAAAATTGCTAAGTTAAATATAATGTACATGGAAGACAATAGGTGAATTTTAGTGTTTCAGAGTTATATTTGATTTATTGTATTATCATGTCACAGAAACATTTGGGAGTTTGTTTCAAAAGTTAAAATCATTGACCATTAGTGGTTGACAGAATCCAGGTGGTATCAAGGCCAAGTTGTACTTAAAAGAGAGAAATCTGAAGGTTATAAGTTCCCAGTGATACCTGCTGTCACACAGCTGGTTAGAAGGGTTATAATGAAAATTTGGGCTCCTTAAATCCTTAAATGTTTTATTATACCTTGAATTTTTTACATAGATAAATAGATAGATAGATAGATAGATAGATAGATAGATAGATAGATAGATACATACATACATACATACATACATACATACATACATACATACATACTGGTTATTCTGGGTGTCCATTAAACATAGAAAGATAATTCATTTTTTAGATGTAATAATAGAGTCACTATCAATGTTTATTTATTCAAAAAAGCACAGAGCAGTTGACAATGTTTTCAGGCCTGTAATTTGAGCATAACAGCAGAAATCATTTCACTCAAAGGATTCTGTGCACCATTGAATAATTTTGTTTTGATTTTGAAGTATCACACTGTCTTTTAGACTGCAGCTATTTTTTTATGGTACTTTGACTACTTTGTGCCAATAGTCAACAATGTCATGGTAACCTTGAATCTGAATAGTCAGAGATATATAAAAATCTATCAGCCTAATGTCTTTGGATATCATTAATTTTTTTACATTTTATAAAGGAGTTTAGTTGTTTCAGAATTTAAGAGAGTAAATAGCAAATGATACATGAAATGCAACAACAGACATCCTCGATTATGGGTTATGGAAACTTAGAACTCAAATGAATGAGTTTTTTTTTTTAACCTTATGAGTATACATGAGTCTTTAGGCCCTGTAAAAATGAATATTTGCTTTTAAAATTTGACTAATGATGTGACATTTTTCTTAAGATTGTTTGGAAAATTAAATGACCAAATTTATGGAACAGGTTTAACACATATAATGAGTTATTGATAAATATTATATCTTAGCAAACTGAATATTAGAGCCATATTACACATAATTACACCAAAAATTAGAAGATAATTTGGAGAAGAAACACAGGTGTGCTGCAGGACTGAGAAAGTCAGGATAAAAACATTTCTAAATTCCCCAAAATGGGAAAACCACAGGGTCTAGGCGGGAACAAATTTATTAGTATTAATCATGAATATTTGATAGTTACTATCTAAAGACTTATCGCAATACCCAAAGATCAAAGAAGCCCTTAGCACTCAACCAAGAAGTATCCCTGTGTAACAGAAGATCTGTAATGCAAAGAACAACAATTAGCTCAAGTACAAAGTAATTGTGATTGTGGATAGCTCAGCCCTAATGAGAACATATAACTCCAACTCCCATCTTAAGGCTCAGGGAACCTTGCAGAAGTCGGAGCAGTGAGAATGCAAGAACCAGTGAATGTTTGGGGGGAAAACAACATCAGACAGTATCAAGGTTGTTGCACCCAAAAACTCAATGCAACAATATCTACTTTAACTGGATTTCCACAATAGCTGGCCCATCAGCATCTTGCCATAGAGAAAGGAAGTTCCCATGAGATATGATGCTAACCTGAGAGACTATATGGGACTAGTGCTGGACAAGAGAGAGGGGTAACCTCTATACCCTACAGTTAACCCGTTTGTGGGCTATTCACACTACAGTGGGTGTCCAGGCACTAGACAGTGCAGGTGTCCCAAAAGAGTCCCTGCACAAGCACAAGAAAACGAAGAAGGAAGAGAAACTGTCTGGAGGTAAGAACAGGTGCTGTGGAATAAGGTGGAGTTTGAGGGGAATGAAAATATACAAATTCATTGTTTGAATTAAAATGAAAATTTTAAATAAAATTGAAACTAAAAATTTAATTTAACTAAATTAATTTAAACTAAAAATGTGGGGTAAAACTTCAAATGCCATTTCATAAATTCTGCTGGTTGAAGTTATCTAAGATTATATCATGAGGAAAAGACTTTTTGTAATATTCCAAGAGATAAATTAGCTCACACCAAATTTAATTTGGATATGCATCACCTTGCAAATTTATTTATTCAATAAGAATAATTGGCCTGCTAAAATACAAATTTCAATAATATAATCCTAATTATTTAAATCACAACTGATCAAAGCTCGTATGTATGTAGTTATTAACAATTATCTCTTGGAAACATAATTCTGGATAAATAATTTTTATAATTCTTTAAAAGGTGTTCATTTCCGTGTAAAGATGAGATTTATATTAAAATGAATAAAAAGGGCTATGGTAAACCTCATTAACCACTTTTAAAAATAAGATAGGCAATAACAATATACATATTTATAACTATGAACATCTAGATTTATTAATGGCAGCTGCAAGGATATTATTGTCATGAACAAAAGAGGCACATATGTCAAAAAGATGAATGTGTAAGTGCATATCAATATGGTTAGAAATTGTATACACTTGTCTTCATAACTGTAATCACCATAAATAACATTATGGGGAAATCATATATTTTGATGAGATTGGATGGAAAATGGGATGGGTTACCAGCACATATATAATTGACTAACCTGTCCACACCTTGAAACATTTTATCATTCATAAATCCACAGATTACTTTCACCAAGACACTCTTCATAATGTGAAGGGATTTGACTAGAATAAAAGTTGCATTTATGCACTTTTGGGAGTTATATTGAAACTGCTACATAAAATAAATTTAGGACTCTAAAGAAATTACAATTTATACCTCCAATAACTGAAACAATACAAAGATGTTCTATGTATCACTGAAAACTATTTTGCTGAGATTTAAAATGGAAAAAAAACAAAAATAAAGAAATAACAAAGTAAAAAGAAGAAGGAAAATTTGACATATGAAAATCTTGGGTCTGAGAAGTTATACTTAAAATAGTTTCAATGATATCCTCAGGTATATAGACAAACTCCTTTCGGGATCACAACTCATTGTGAGTGTGTGCATGTGTGTGTATCAGAGGGCACTGTATGTCCCTGTGGAAGTCCAAGGGTGATTTCAGGAATCATCCAGGATTGCTTCTACCTCCTTCTTGTTTCACTCTGGCATTTTCTAGGCTTGGCCAAGTAGGGCCAGAAGTGCAGGCTGCTGCTGTTTCCATCTGGTATTTTTAAGTGGGACCTGACTTCTGAACTCAGGACCTTCTACTTGAGAGGCAGAATCTTACCACTGAGCCACCTCTTCAGCCCATGGGACTACAGTTCTTAACAAAAGGCTCCTCATTATGTTTTAGGAAGGAAATATATACATGAAATGGCACCAAATTAATGTCAAAAGATGGTAACAAAATTTTCTTCTATTAGAAAACTTTTCCCCCTTTCCCCACCAGACCCGGATATGCACAGTCCAGCTGGGACTCATGGCGACCTAGCTAAGCTCCCCCCACCAAACCCCAAACCCCAGGCAGCCCACTGGACCCAGCTCCTCTCGCCAGCCAGCCGGAACCATCTCTGCACTGCACTGGGGAGGAACCCCTGGCCACACCCCAGCTCCCCAGGTTAAGTAGCGCCCAACCACCACCACCTCTTCCCTTTCCCTTCCTGCCCAGGATGTGCACAGTCCAGCTGGGACTTACGGTGACCTAGGTAAGCTCCCCCTGCCCAACCCCAAACCCCAGGCCAAATAATTCAGTTCAGTGAAAAAGGCACAGAAATTGAAAGGTCTTAAGAGTTAAAACGACAATGCCCAAATCAAAGTGCGAATCCATGAGAAACAACTTGCAAGAAAACAAATCTCCCATTGAAGGAATTAATGCCATAATGATAGACTCCAACCAGAACAAACCCACGGAAAATAGCCAAGAAAGCCTGACCCAGGATAATGGCTTTCAAAACATGATCAATATCATGTTCAATACTATGAAAGAGGAAATCCAGGAGGAATTAAATAACTGCATCAATCACTGTGAAGAGGAATGCAACAGACACTTGGAGGAGTTGAGAAAAAGAGTTCAAGAAACAAAAACAGGCATAGAGCAGTTAAAACAGACTCAAGTAGAGTTTAAAACTGAACTAAAAGACAAGTTATCTTCAACCCAGAACTCAACAGAGTCTTATCAGCAGAAATAACGAAGCAGAAAATAGAATTTCAGACCTTGAAGACAAAGTGGGAGTATTAACCAGCTCAATGGAAGAGGTTGTTAAACCCAAAAAGATACTCGAGAGGAATATTCAAGAGTTATGGGGGTTTGTGGATTTAGCTCAGTGGTAGAGAGCGCTTGCCTAGCAAGCAGGAGGCCCTGGGTTCGGTCCCCAAAATCAAAAAAAAAAAAAAAAAAAAAAAAGAGTTATGGGACACCCTGAAAAAGCCTAACATGCGTATTCATGGAATACCAGAACAAGAATCCGAAAATAACACACCTGAGGAAATTTTTCAAACTATCATCAAGGAAAATTTTCTTCTTCTAAAAAAAGAGAGGCCCATCCATATATAAGAGACATTCCACACTACAAACTGATATGACCAAAATAGAAACTCACCACAGCAAATAATAGTTAAAACACTCCACATTCAAGATAAAGAAATGGTGCTGAGAGCTCCAAGGGAAAAAAAAAAGTCACATTTAAAGGTAAACCTATTAAAATAATAAATGACTTCTCAGTGGAAACAGTAAAACCAAGAAGAGCTTGGAGAGACGTACTTCAAGTATTGAATGAGCAAAAATGTCAACCCAGGCTGACATACCCCTCAAAACTATCCATCGTGATTGAGAGAGAAAGAAAAATTTTCCAGCACAAACACAACTTGAAGGGATACATGTACACCAAACCAGGACTTCAAAAAATGCTAGAAATGATACTCAAGCTTGAAGTAAAAAACAGGCATATCCAGAAGAACAGAAGGGAAGTATAATACCACCAAAACCTAAAAGTGAAACAATAAACTTACAAAAGCCACTAAACATAATAAATATCTGGAATTAAAAATAGCTTCTCCATTATAACATTAAATGTTAATGGAATGAACTCACCGATTAAGAGACACAGATTACAAACTTGGATTAAAAACCACAATCCATCAATCTGCTGCCTGCAGGAAACCCATCTCACCACAAAAGATAGGCACATCCTAAAAATAAAAGGCTGGTTACTACTCAGTCATCGAAAGTGATGAATTACTAGAATTTGCTGGGAAATGGATGGGATTAGAAAAAATTATATTCAGTGAAGTATCCCAGACACAGAAAACTAAGCACCATATGTACTCCCAAATAGGTGGCTCGTAGTACCAAACCCACTTAGAGACACTCAAAGATAAATCTCTGTAATACGTACAGTAATTGCAAAGATTGTGAACAGAGGGAACCATGTTACAACAGAGAAAATAGACCACCATCAAGGACTACAAGTAAGTAAGGAGACATGTGGTTAAGTTCATAGACTTTCCTTCCTGATCATTTACAACTGATGGGGTGGGATCTTCGCAGAAGGGAAGGGCATATAGTTTGGCAGATAGAAAGAAACCATTTTGCAAATGGGTGATTGACCACTCGCTCACTGTGATTTCCTACTTTTATTACATCTACCTTTGAATATACTCTTATAACAAGACTCTAATTTAACATGTTTTCATCTCTGGCCTGTGGGTGATATCCAATACCCATCAGGATGGAGTGAAGGGCATTGCAGGAGCAGCAAAACTGAAAAAAATAAATCAACGAACCATAATCCAGAACATCAGAGACTCTGTATCAACCACGTGGAACTCAGCCAGCCTAATCTCTCCCCAACCTGAAGCTCAGGGAAATTTGCGGAAGAGGGGGCGGTAAGATTGTAAGAGCACAAGGATGGGAGGAATAACGATATGAAAGAATCTCCACACAAGCTAGGGCTGAAGCAATTATAATAGGACTTTGCATATCCTGCACAATGTCCTACACACTATTGACCCAACAAAGTCTAGCGTTTGCTAAAGGCACTAGGATCCTTAGAGGCAAGGGATTGACAGCCACAATAGTGTTCCTATCCTTAAAGGGAACACAGGAAAAGTTTCTGGGAAATGCCCCTGGGGAGATATTTGAGAGGAAGACCCAGAGGAGAGTTTGGCATGTTCATTAAAGGAGGCTCCGGGGATGGGAGGAGTAGGCACTGGGGGATGGAGAGGGAAAGCGGGTGGGGGGCACAGGGGAATAGGGGGTTGGAGGGAAGGGGGGACCAGTATACCTGTTAAGTTTGTATGAGTGGAAATAAAAATAAATAAATAAAATCAAGGACAAAAAATAAAAAAAAAAAGGCTGGTCAAAAATTCTACAAGCTAATGGAACCAGAAAACAGGCAGGGGAAGCCATTATGCTGTTGGACAAAATGGACTTCAAAACCAAAAAAATTCATAAGAGACACATATGGATACTACATTTTAGTCACAGGAACAATTCAATAGGAAGACTTCACAATACTGAACATATATGCACCCAATATGGGCCTTCCCATATTCATTAAGCAAACCCTACAACCTCTAAAGCGAGAACTCAATCCCAAAATGATAATTCTTGCGGATTTCAACACGACCCTGTCAACATGGGATAGATCAACAGGTCAAAAGCTTAAAAGAGACACTTTGGACCTTAATCAAACCCTTAAAGAAATGGACCTTACAGATCTCTATCGAACTTTTCACCCACGCACCAAAGAATACACATTTTTCTCAGCAGCACACGGAACGTTCTCCAAAATAGATCACATACTGGGCCACAAAACGAATCTACACATATACAAAAAAGTTGAAATTCTAACCTGTGCCCTGTGAGACTACCATGGCCTAAAGCTGGACATCCACAACACAACAAACAAGAGAAAATACACTAACTCCTGGAAACTTAACAATATGATGCTGAATGAGAACTGGATTCAGGAAGAAATTAAAAAGGAAATTCAAGATTTCCTGAAAGTGAACAATAATGAAAATACAACTTACCAAAATCTCTGTGAAACAATGAAATTTGTTCTAAGAGGTAAGTTCATAGCTCTTAATGCCTACATCAAAAAAATGGAAACATCAGAAATAAACAACTTAACAATGCAGCTTAAAGCTTTAGAGAAACTACAGCAATCTGATACCAAAAGTAGTAGAAGAGAGGAGATTAGCAAAGTAAGTGGAGAAATATCTGAAATCCAGATTAAGAAAACGATAGAAAAAATCAACCATTCAAAAAGCTGGTTCTTTGAAAAAATAAATAAGATTGATATACCCCTAGCTAAATTAAGCAAAAGCAAGAGAGAAAAAACCCAAATTAACAAAATTAGAAATGAACATGGAGTTATCACTACTGATACCCAAGAAATCCAGAGAATTATAACATCATATTTCAAAAACTTATACTCTGTGAAGTTTGACAACACAAAAGAGATGGATGAATTTCTAAGTAAACACAACATACCTAAATTGAATCAGGAAGATGTAAATTATTTAAATAGTCCTATAACATATAAGGAAAATGAAGACGTAATCTCAAATCTTCCCACAAAAAAATGTCTTGGACCAGATGGATTCAGCACAGAGTTCTTTCAGACATTTAAGGAGTTAATAACACAAATACTCCTTAAAATGTTCCATCAAATAACAAAGGAAGGAACACTACCAAATTCCTTCTATGAAGTTAATATCGTTTTAATCCCAAAACCTAATAAAGATTCACTTAAAAAAGAAAACTATAGGCCTATCTCTTTGATGAACACAGACTCAAAGATTCTCAACAAAGTCTTAGCAAATCGGATTCAAAAAAACATTAAAAAGATCATTCATACGGACCAAGTAGACTACATCCCTGGCACACAAGATTGGTTCAACATATGCAAATCAATAAATGTAATTCATCATGTAAACCAGTCCAAAGTACAAGACCAAATGATACTCTCGATAGATGCAGAAAAAGCTTTTGACAAGATCCAACAGTCTTTTATGATCAAAACACTAGAGACAGTAGGAATGGAAGGAACCTTTATCAATATAATAAAAGCTGTATACAACAAGCCCACAGCAAGGATTATGCTCAATGGGGAACAATTGGAAGCATTCCCACTTCGATCAGGAACTAGACAAGGCTGTCCACTCTCACCACTTCTATTCAATATTGTACTTGAAGGCTTAGCTGAAGCCATAAGACAAGAAAGGGACATAAGAGGGATTCAAATCGGCAAGGAAGAAGTCAAGCTATCCCTATTTGCAGATGACATGATCTTATACCTAAGTGATCACAAAAACTCCACCAGGAAGCTTCTGGAACTAATTGAGAAGTTCAGCAGGGTGGCAGGATACAAAATAAATGTGCAAAAATCAGAGGCCTTCTTATATGCACAGAATGAAAGAAGTGAAAAAGCCTTGAGAGAAACAATCCCATTAACTATAGCCCCTAAAAAAATGAAATACCTTGGTATAAACCTAACCAAGGAAATAAGTGACCTTTATAATGAAAACTTTAAAACCCTAAAGAAAGAAATAGCAGAAGACACCAGAAGGTGGAAAGACCTCCCTTTTTCCTGTATTGGCAGAATCAACATCATAAAAATGACCATCCTATCAAAGGCAATATACAAATTCAATGCTATACCAATTAAAATCCCAAAGCAATTCTTCAAAGAAGTTGACCAAACAATCTCAAAGTTCATATGGAGGCACAAAAGACCCAGGATAGCAAAGACAATCCTGAGTATCAAAAACACTGCGGAGGTATAACCATACCAAACCTTACTCTATACTACAAATCCATAGTTATAAAACAGCCTGGTACTGGCTCCAAAATAGACACACAGATCAATGGATAAGGATTAAAGACCGAGATATAAGCCCACAAAATTACAGCCATTTGGTCTTTGACAAAGGGGCCCAAAAAATCCAATGGAAAAAGAACAGCACCTTCAACAAATGGTGCTGGCAAAACTGGATCTCCACATGCAGAAGATTAAAGCTGAACTCGTACTTGTCACCATGTACAAGACTTAATTCCAAATGTATCAAGGACTTTGATATCAGGCCAGAGACTATCAAAACCATAGTTGAAAGGATAGGGAACTCCCTCTAGCTGATTGGGCTAGGCCAATATTTCCTAAACAGACATCCAATGGCACAGTCACTGTTACCCACTCTCAACAGTTGGGATCTCGTGAAATTAAAGAACTTCTGTTCAGATAAAGAGATTGTAACAGGAGCTCAAAGGCAACCCACAGAATGGGAGAAAATCTTCACTAACCACACATCTGATAGAACTCTGCTGTCCAGAGTGCACAAAGAACTTAGAAAACTAAACACCAAGGAAACCAATGGCCCAATTAAAAAATGGGCCTTGGAACTCAAAAGAAATTTTACCAGGGATGAAATTAAAATGTCTAACAAATATCTTAAAAAATGCTCCACTTCTTTAGCCATCACGGAAATGCAAATCAAAACTTCCCTGAGATATCATCTCACCCCAGTCAGGATGGCAAATATCCACAATACAAACAACAACAAATGCTGGAGAGGATGTGGAGAGAGGGGAACTCTCCTATATTGCTGGTGGGAATGCAGGCTCATACAACCACTCTGGTGAACTGTCTGGAGATTCTTAAAGAAATTAAAGATTGAAATGCCATATGACCCTGCTATTCCACTTTTGGGTATAACCCCCCATACAACAGAGGTTCACCTTGATAGCACAAGCAAAACCATGTTCATAGCAGCACTGTTTACAATAGCAAAGTCATGGAATCAACCCAAATGTCCAACAGTTGAGGAGTGGATAAAGAAACAGTGGTACATCTATACAATGGAGTACTACTCAGTCATCAAAAATGATGAATTACTGGAATTTGCTGGGAAATGGATATCATTAGAAACAATTATATTAAGTGAAGTATCCCAGACACAGAAAATTAAGCGTCATATGTACTCCCTAATAGGTGGCTCCTAGTACCAAACCCACCCAGCCCACCTAGAGATACTCAAAGAAAAATCTCTGTAATACCTACAGTAATTGCAAGGATTATGAACAGGAGGGATGGGGTAGGAGGGCCACACCAGAAACAAGGAGAGAGGGGACCATGTTACGGCAGAGAAAATAGGCCTCCATTAAGACTCAAATAAGTAATGTGACACCTGGTTAAGTTCACGGACGTGCTTTTTCGCCCCACCCCCCGCTCCGCCGGTCCGGACGCGTAGGCGAGATCCAGCCGGGCCTCAACGCGCGCTCTAGGACCCCAGGTCAGCCCACGGGGACCCGGCTCCGACTCCCGCCATCCAGCCGGAGCCGCGCGGGGGCCCAGGGAACGAGGAGCACCTCCCCCTGCGCCCGGGCCCCGCCCCAGCTGCCCTCGGGTTAAATAGCTCCACGCCGACGCGCGCAGCCTCCCTCTTTCGCCCCACCCCCCGCTCCGCCGGTCCGGACGCGTAGGCGAGATCCAGCCGGGCCTCAACGCGCGCTCTAGGACCCCAGGTCAGCCCACGGGGACCCGGCTCCGACTCCCGCCATCCAGCCGGAGCCGCGCGGGGGCCCAGGGAACGAGGAGCACCTCCCCCTGCGCCCGGGCCCCGCCCCAGCTGCCCTCGGGTTAAATAGCTCCACGCCGACGCGCGCAGCCTCCCTCTTTCGCCCCACCCCCGCTCCGCCGGTCGGGACGCGTAGGCGAGATCCAGCCGGGCCTCAACGCGGGCTCTAGGACCCCAGGTCAGCCCACGGGGACCCGGCTCCGACTCCCGCCATCCAGCCGGAGCCGCGCGGGGGCCCAGGGAACGAGGAGCACCTCCCCCTGCGCCCATCCTCCCTTTTCGCCCCACCCCGCTCCGCCAGTCGGGACACGCACGCGGTCCACCCGGGCCTCACCCCGCTCCCTAGGTAAGTCCCCGTTCAGGCCCCGCCCACCAGTACCCCAGGCCAAATAATTCAGTTTAGTGAAATTGAGAGATCTTAAGAGTTAAAATGACAATGCCAAAGTCAAAGTGCAAATCCATAAGAAGCAACACTCAAGTAAACAAATCTCCCACTGAAGAAATTAATCCCATAATGTTAGACTCCAAAAAGAACAAACCCGCGGAAAAAGGCCAAGAAAGCCTGACCCAGGATAACGACTTTCAAAATATGATCATTACCATGTTCAATACTATGAAAGAGGAAATCCGGGAGGAATTACATAATCGAATCAATCGCTTTGAAGAGGAACACAACAGACATCTGGAGGAGTTGAGAAAAACAGTGCAAGAAACAAAAAGCGGCATAGAACAGTTAAAACAAACTCAAGCAGAGTTTAAAACTGAGCTAAAAGACAAGTTATCTTCAACCCAGAACGCCACAGAGAGTCTTATCAACAGAACTAATGAAGCAGAAAACAGAATTTCAGACCTTGAAGATAAAGTGGGAGTACTAGCCAGCTCAATGGAAGAGGTTGTTAAAGCCAAAAAGATACTTGAGAGAAATATCCAAGAGATATGGGACACCCTGAAGAAGCCTAACATGCGTATTCATGGAATACCGGAGCAAGAATCTCAAAATACCACCCCTGAGGAAATTTTTCAAACGATCATCAAGGAAAACTTTCCTCATCTAAAGAAAGAGAGGCCCATTCATATACAAGAGGCATTCCGCACCCCAAACAGATACGACCAAACTAGAAGCACACCGCGGCAAATAATAGTTAAAACACTCCACATTCAAGATAAAGAACTGGTGCTGAGAGCTTCAAGGGAGAAAAAACAAGTCACTTTTAAAGGCAAACCTATTAAAATAACAAATGACTTCTCAGTCGAAACAGTAAAAGCAAGAAGAGCTTGGAGAGACATACTTCAAGTATTGAATGAGCAAAAATGTCAACCCAGGCTGATTTACCCTGCAAAACTATCAGTCATGATCGAGGGAGAAAGAAAAATTTTCCAGCACAAAGACAACTTTAAGGGATACATGGCCACCAAACCAGGCCTTCAAAAACTGCTAGAAATGATACTCAAGCGTGAAGAAAAAAACAGGCATATCCAGGAGAACAGAAGGCAAATATAACACCATTAAAAGCGAAGCAATATACTTATAAAAGCTACTAAACATAATAAATGTCTGGAATTAACAATAGTTTCTCCATTATAACACTAAATGTTAATGGACTTAATTCACCGATCAAGAGACACAGATTACAAACTTGGATTAAAAATCACAATCCATCAATCTGCTGCCTGCAGGAAACCCATCTCACCACAAAAGATAGGCACGCTCTAAAAATAAAAGGCTGGTCAACAATTCTACAAGCAAATGGAAGCAGAAAACAGGCAGGGGTAGCCATTATGCTATCAGACAAAGTGGATTTCAAACCAAAAAAAATTATAAGAGACACGGATGGATACTACATTTTAGTCAGAGGTACAATTCACCAGGAAGACTTCACAATACTGAACATATATGCACCCAATACGGGCCCCTCCACATTCATTAAGAAAACCCTACAGCGTCTAAAGCAAGAAATCAACCCCCAAACGATAATTCTTGGGGACTTCAACACCGCCCTCTCTACATGGGATAGATCAACAGGTCAAAAGCTTAACAGAGACACTTTGGAACTTAATCAAACCCTGAAAGAAATGGACCTCACAGATCTCTATCGAACTTTTCACCCACGCACCAAAGAATACACATTTTTCTCAGCAGCACACGGAACTTTCTCCAAAATAGATCACATATTGGGCCACAAAATGAATCTACACATGTACAAGAAAGTTGAAATTCTAACCTGTGCCCTATCAGACCACCACGGCCTAAAGCTGGACATCCACAACACATCAAACAAGAGAAAATACACTAACTCCTGGAAACTTAACACTATGATGCTGAATGAGAACTGGATTCAGGAAGAAATTAAAAAGGAAATTCAAGATTTCCTGAAAGTGAATGATAACGAAAATACAACTTACCAAAATCTCTGGGACACAATGAAAGCTGTTCTAAGAGGTAAGTTCATAGCTCTTAATGCCCACATCAAAAAAATGGAAACATCAGAAATAAACAACTTAACAATGCAGCTTAAAGCTTTAGAGAAACTAGAGCAATCTGATCCCAAAAGCAGTAGAAGAGAAGAGATTAGCAAAATAAGGGGAGAAATATCTGAAATCGAGACTAAGAAAACGATAGAAAAAATCAACAAATCGAAAAGCTGGTTCTTTGAAAAAATCAACAAGATTGATACACCCCTAGCTAAACTAACCAAAAGCAAGAGAGAGAAAACCCAAATTAACAAAATTAGAAATGAACATGGAGTTATCACTACGGATACCCAAGAAATCCAGAGAATTATAACATCATATTTCAAAAACTTATACTCTGTGAAGTTTGACAACACAAAAGAGATGGATGAATTTCTAAGTAAACACAACTTACCTAAATTGAATCAGGAAGTTGTGAATTAATTAAATAGTCCTATAACATATAAGGAAATTGAGGAAGTAATCTCGAATCTTCCCACCAAAAAATGTCCTGGACCAGATGGATTCAGCACAGAGTTCTACAAGACATTTAAGGAGTTAATAACACCAATACTCCTTAAACTGTTCCACCAAATAGCAAAGGAAGGAACACTACCAAATTCCTTCTATGAAGCTAATATCGTTTTAATCCCAAAACCTAATAAAGATTCACTTAAAAAAGAAAACTATAGGCCGATCTCCCTGATGAACACAGATGCAAAGATTCTCAACAAAGTCTTAGCAAATCGGATTCAAAAACATATTAAAAAGATCATTCATGGGGACCAAGTAGGCTTCATCCCCGGCACACAAGGTTGGTTCAACATACGCAAATCAATAAATGTAATTCATCATGTAAACCAGTCCAAAGTCCAAGACCACATGATACTCTCGATAGATGCAGAAAAAGCTTTTGACAAGATCCAACAGCCTTTTATGATCAAAACGCTAGAGACAGTAGGAATGGAAGGAACTTTTATCAATATAATAAAAGCTGTATACAACAAGCCCACAGCAAGGATTATGCTCAATGGGGAACAATTGGAAGCATTCCCACTTCGATCAGGAACAAGACAAGGCTGTCCACTCTCACCACTTCTATTCAATATTGTACTTGAAGTCTTAGCCGAAGCCATAAGACAAGAAAGGGACATAAGAGGGATTCAAATTGGCAAGGAAGAAGTCAAGCTATCTCTATTTGCAGATGACATGATCTTATACCTGAGTGATCCCAAAAACTCCACCAGGAAGCTCCTGGAACTAATTGAGAAGTTCAGCAGGGTGGCAGGATACAAAATAAATGTGCAAAAATCAGAGGCCTTCCTATATGCCCAGAATGAAAGAAGTGAAAAAGCCTTGAGAGAAACCATGCCATTTACTATAACCCCTAAAAAAATGAAATACCTTGGTATAAACCTAACTAAGGAGGTAAAAGACCTTTACAATGAAAACTTTAAAACCCTAAAGAAAGAAATTGCAGAAGACACCAGAAGGTGGAAAGACCTCCCTTGTTCCTGGATTGGCAGAATCAACATTGTAAAAATGACCATCCTACCAAAGGCAATATACAGATTCAATGCTATACCAATCAAAATCCCAAAGCAATTCTTCAAAGAAGTTGACCAAACAATCTCAAAGTTCATATGGAGGCACAAAAGACCCAGGATAGCAAAAACAATCCTGAGTAACAAAAACACAGCTGGAGGTATTACCATACCAAACCTAAGTCTATACTACAAATCCATAGTTATAAAGACAGCCTGGTACTGGCTCCAAAATAGACACACAGATCAATGGATAAGGATTGAAGACCCAGATATAAGCCCACAAAGTTACAGCCACTTGGTCTTTGACAAAGGGGCCCAAAGAATCCAATGGAAAAAGAACAGCATCTTCAACAAATGGTGTTGGCAAAACTGGATCTCCACATGCAGAAGATTAAAGCTGGACCCGTACTTGTCACCATGTACAAGACTTAATTCCAAATGGATCAAGGACCTTGATATCAGGCCAGAGACTTTAAAAGCCATAGTTGAAAGGATAGGGAACTCCCTCGAGCTGATTGGGCTAGGCCAACACTTCCTAAACAGACATCCAATGGTACAGTCACTGCTACCAACTCTCAACAGTTGGGATCTTGTGAAATTAAAGAGCTTCTGTTCAGATAAAGAGATTGTCGCACGAGCTCAAAGGCAACCCACAGAATGGGAGAAAATCTTCACTAACCACATATCTGACAGAGCTCTACTGTCCAGAGTGCACAAAGAACTTAGAAAATTAAACTCCAAGGAAAACACTGGCCCAATTAAAAAATGGGCCCTGGAACTTCAAAGAAACTTTACCAGGGATGAAATTAAAATGTCTAACAATTATCTTAAAAAATGCTCCACTTCCTTCGCCATCAGGGAAATGCAAATCAAAACTTCCCTGAGATATCATCTCACCCCGGTCAGGATGGCAAAAATCCACAGTACAAACAACGACAAATGCTGGAGAGGATGTGGGGAGAGGGGAACTCTCCTACATTGTTGGTGGGAATGCAGGCTCATACAGCCACTCTGGCGAGCCGTCTGGAGATTCTTAAAGAAATTAAAGATTGAAATGCCGTATGACCCTGCTATCCCACTTTTGGGAATAACCCCCCAAGCAGCAGAGGTTCGCCTCGATAGCACAAGCTCGACCATGTTCATAGCAGCACTGTTTACAATAGCAAAGTCATGGAATCAACCTAAATGTCCAACAGTTGACGAGTGGATAAGGAAACTGTGGTACATCTATACAATGGAGTACTACTCAGCCATCAAAAATGATGAATTACTGGAATTTGCTGGGAAATGGATGTCATTAGAAAGAATTATATTAAGTGAAGTATCCCAAACCCAGAAAATTAAGCGCCGTATGTACTCCCTAATAGGTGGCTCCTAGTACCAAACTCGCCCAGCCCACATTGGGACACTCAAAAGTAAACCTATGTAACACAGTAATTGCAAGGATTATGAACAAGAGAGATGGGTTAGGAGGGCCACACCAGAAACAAGGAGAGAGGAGACCATGTTACAGCAGAGAAAATAGGCCTCCATCAAGGTCTGCAAGTAAGTAATGAGAAACCTGGTTAAGTTCACAGACGTTCTTTCCTGATCTCACCAGAAGGGGAGGGCATATAGTCTAGCAGATAAAAAGTAATCATTTTGCAAATGGGTGATGGACCCCTCCCTCACTGAGGTTTCCTACTTTTATTACATCTACCCTTGAATGTGCTATTATAACAAGACTCCAGTTTAACAGCTTTTTGTCTCTGGCCAGGGGGTGACATACAGTGCCCAGCAGAATGGAGTGAAGGGAATTGCAGGAGCAGAAAAACTGCAAAAGAAAATCAACAAACCACAATCCAGAACTTCAGAGACTCTATATCAATCACATAGAACTAGGACAGCCTAATCTCTCCCCATCCTGGAGCTCAGGGACATTTGCGGAAGAGGGGGCGGTAAGATTGTAAGAGCAAAAGGATGGGAGGAGCAACGATTTGCAAGATTCTCAACAATAGTTGGGGCCAAAGCAATCATAATGGAACTTTGCATGCCCTGCGCAATGTCCAGCGCACTGTTGCCCTCATAAAGTCTAGCATCTGTTAAGGGCACCGAGACCCCTGGAGGCAAGGGATTGACAGCCATAGTAGTAATCTTATGATTAAGGGGAACAAGAGAAAGGGCTTATGGAAATGCCACTGGGTCCTTATATGTCATCGGAGAGGAGGACCCAGTGGAGAGTTAGGCGCACACAATAAAGGACTCTCTGGGAATTGGGGGGGAGACACTGGGGGAAGGGGAGGGGGGAGGGAGGGAACTGGTAAAAAATTTTAAAATGTATAATTAAATTTTTAATAAAAAAAAAAAAAAAAAAAAAAAAAAAAAAGTTCACGGACGTTCGTTCCTGATCATGTACAACTGAGGGGGTATGATCTCACCAGAAGAGGAGGGCATATAGTCTGGCAGATAAAAAGTAACCATTTTGCAAATGGGTGATAGACCCCTCCCTCACTGTGGTTTCCCACTTTAATTACATCTACCTTTGAATGTGCTCTTATCACAAGACTCTAGTTTAACAGCTTTTTGTCTCTGGCCAGGGGGTGACATACAGTGCCCACCAGAATGGAGTGAAGGGCCTTGCAGGAACAGCAAAACTGCAAAAGAAAATCAACAAACCACAATCCAGAACTTCAGAGACTCTATATCAACCACCTAGAACTAGGCCAGACTAATCTCTCCCCATGCTGAAGCTCAGGGACATTTGCGGAAGAGGGGGCGGTAAGAGTGTAAGAGCAGAAGGATGGGAGGAGCAATGATATGAAAGAGAATCCATACAATTTAGGGCTGAAGCAATCATAATTGGACTTTACATGCCCTGTGCAATGTCCAACACACTATTGACCTCACAAAGTATAGCATCTGCTAATGGCACCAAGATCCTTGGAGGCAAGGGATTGGCAGCCACAGCAGTGTTCTTATACTTAAGGGGCACACGGGAAAGGGTTCAGGGAAAGGCCACTGGGTCCTTGTACGTCATGGGAGAGGAGGGCCCAGAGGACAATCAAGCATGCACAAGAAAGGACTCTCTGGGAATTGGGGTGGGAGGCACAGGGAGATGGGGAGGGAGGGGGAGGGAAGGGGGAGCAGGGGATTCGGGGGGAAGAGGAGGGAGGGAGGGAACTGGTGTACCTATTAAGTTTGTATGAGCTGAAATAATAATAAAAATGTATTAATAGAAAACAACAACAACAACAACAACAACAACAACAACAAAAACAAATAGCCAGGTTACACACATCTCTTATTTGAAAGTTTTCCCTGGTGAGAACAGAATAAAAATGGACCTCAAGAAAAGAAAAAAAAAAAAAAACCTTAGTTGAAAGGATAGGGAACTCCTTCTAGCTGATTGGGCTAGGCCAAGATTTCCTAAACAGACATCTAGTAGCCCAGTCACTACAACCCACACTCAAAGATGGGATCTTGTGAAATTAAAGAGCTTCTGTTCAGATTAAGAGATTTTAAGTCAAGCACAAAGGCAACCCACAGAATGCGAGAAAATCTTCACTAACCACATATCTGATAAAGCTCTATTATCCAGAGTGCACAAAGAATTTATAAAACTAAACACCAAGGAAACAAATGGCCCAATTAAAAAATGGGCCTTGGAAATTCAAAGAAACTTTACCAAGGACGAAATTAAAATGTCTAACAAATATCTTAAAAAATGTTCCACATCCTTAGCCATCAGGGAAATGCAAATCAAAACTTCCCTGACATATCATCTCACCCCAGTCAGCATGGAAAAAATTGACAATACAAACAACACCAAGTGCTGTAGAGTATGTGGAGAGAGAGGAACTCTCTTACATTGCTGGTGGGAGTGCAGGCTCATACATTCACTCTGGCAAGCCGTCTGGTGATTCTTAAAGAAGTTAATGATTGAAATGACATATGACCCTATTATTCCGCTTTTTGGAATATCTCCCCATGCAGCAAAAATTCACCTCACTATCACAAGCACAACCATGTTCATAGCAACACTGTTTACAATAGCAAAGTCATGGAATCAGCCCAAATGTCCAACAGTTGACAAATGGATAAGGAATAGTGGTATGTTTATACAATGGAATACCACTCAGCCATCAAAAATGCTGAATCATTGCAATTTGCTGGGAAATGGATGAAATTACAAACCATTATATTGAGTGAAGTATCCCAGACACAGAAAATTAAGTGCCATATGTACTCCATAATAGGTGGATCCTAGTACCAAACTCAGTTAGAGAGAGTCAAAGACAAATCTCTGTAATATCTACAGTAATTGTAAAGATTATAAACATGAGGGATGTGGAAGGAGGGCCCCACCAGAAACAAGGAGAGAGGGGACCATGTTACAGCAGAGAAAATAGACCACCATCAAGGACTGCAAGTAAGTAATGAGACATCTGGTTAAGTTCACAGACTTTTCTTCCTGATCATTTCCAACTTATGGAGTATGATCTCACCAGAAGGGGAGGCCATATAGGCTGCCTGATAGAAAGTAACCATTTTGCAAATGGGTGATTGATCCCTATCTCACCATGGTCTCCTACTTTTATTGCATCTATCTTTGAATATACTCTTATAACAAGACTCTAATTTAACACGTTTTTATCTCTGGCCAGGGGCTGACATCCAATATCCATCAGAATGGAGCCAAGCACATTGCAGGAGCAGCAAAACTGAAAAAAAAATCAATAAACCGTAATTCAGAACATCAGAGACTCTACATCAACCACCTGGAACTGGGCCAGCCTAATCTCTCCCCATCCTGAGACTCTGGGAAATTTGCGGAAGAGGGGGCAGTAGGATTGTAAGAGCACAAGGATGGTATGAGTAATGATATTCAAGATACTCCACACATGTTAGGGCCAAAGGAATCATCATAGGGCTTGGCATGTCCTGCGTCATGTCCAACACATTATTGATCCCACAAAATCTAGCATGGACTAAAGGCACTAGAATCCTTGAACACTACGGACTGACAGTGACAGTAATGTTACTAAGCTTAAGGGGAACACAGGAAAGGGTTCTGGGAAATGCCCCTGGGTCCTTGCACCTCATCGGAGAGGAGGACCCAGAGGAGAGTTTGGCATCCACATTAAAGGATGCTCTAGGGATTGGGGGGGAGGTACTGGGGGATAGAGAAGGAGAGGGGAGGGGAGGAGGGAGCATGGGGTCGGGTGGAGGGGGAGGGAGGGAGGGAGGGGACCTGTGTACCTGTTAAGTTTGTATGAGCCGAAATAATAATAAAAAATTTAAAAAAATAGAATTTTCCCTATTTCTCATGCTCATTAAAGGAATCTAAAATACATGAATATAATGGGAAAGAGAAAAATAAAGTTTTTATCATGATTTCATTATCTGATTTCAGCCATCAGATTTAAAACATTCAATTGCACTTTCTTGTTTTCTGAGTTCCTTTTGTTCTAAGTTCTTCCTCTTATTTGACACAGAAAATATAACTTTTACATATAGATTGATGTAGTGGCATTTTTTAATTTTCAATATCTTTTGCTTTACCTTTGAAAATATTTTGCATATTTATAATAGTATTGCTATTTTATTTATTAATGTGTGTGGATATACACTTTGTTTATGAGAGTATGGGTGTTTGTATGTGAAAGCCCATGTTTGGAGGGCAGAGGACAACTTCAAGGAGTTGGATTTCCCTTTCTAATGTTGATTATAGGAATCAATCTCCGATCATCAAGCTTGAATGCAAGTTCATTTACTTGCTGAATCATCTTGTTGGTTCTCATTCTGCATCTCATGTATTTTCTTATGTTTGTATGTTTGCATTCTTAGATAGCTTCTTTCCCTGTAGCCTATGATGACATGAACCTCGTCAGGTAGTCCAATTTCACCTGGAACGCTCAATCTTCCTTTCTTGGGTTTTTGCCTGCTGGTATTACATGTGTGTTGCATTATCCTCTTGTCAACAGAATGGTTTTTCTCTCCGCTTTTCAATTGTGCAGGTTAATTTATTCCTTTGCTTTTCATTGGCAGAAAATAATTTCATATATTTATGGAATCAAGCTTATGATTCAATTCATGTGTGCATCATTTTGATACTCAACTAAATCAAAGTAGCCTTAAAATTGGCCACTTTTTATGGCAAATTTACTCAAAATCTTGTATCTTCTATTTATTTTCAGGCTATATGATGCACTACTGTTAAATGATACTATACATTATAACACACAATTTATTCTTTCCCATTGCCTGATATTATTCCTGCTGACAAGCCTTATATTTTCCATACTGGTGTGTGATTTCATTGTGTATGTTAGCTTCTCCTGAAAAAAAAAACCTCTAATTTCCTGTTAACATGTTACACATGGATAACATACTAATGTTAAGTAAAGTGAGCTGTACTCTTGAATATTTGTAATACATGCAACATCCATGTTAATATAGATACATTAATGTTACTCCACTGTTTCTGCCACTGAAAACCCTCTGAAATCCAAATGTTTTGTGTCAATGGTTGTCACCTGACTATTTCACCACAATCCTTCATACTAACTTTTTATTCACATTTTTCTTTTTTTAATACATTTTTATTATTTCCGTTCATACAAACTTAATAGGTAGACCAGTTCCCTCCCTCCCTCCTCCTCCCCCGAACCCCCTGCTCCCCCTCCCTCCCCATCCCCCAATGCCTCCCCCCCAATTCCCAGAGAGTCCTTTATTGTGTATGCCTAACTCTCCTCTGGGTCCTTCTCTCCAATGACGTACAAGGACCCAGTGGCATTTCCCTGAACCCTTTCTCGTGTTCCCTTTAAGCATAGGAACACTACTGTGGCTGTCAATCCCTTGCCTCCAAGGATCTTGGTGCCTTTAGCTGATGCTAGACTTTGTGAGGTCAATAGTTTGTTGGACATTGCGCAAGGCATGCAAAGTCCTATTATGATTGCTTTGGCCCTAACTAGCGTGGAGAATCTTGCAAATCATTGCTTCTCCCATCCTTTTGCTCTTACAATCTTACAGGCCCCACTTCCGCAAATGTCCCTGAGCTTCAGGATGGGGGGAGATTAGGCTGGCCTAGTTCTATGTGGTTGATATAGTGTCTACTAACTTTTCTACCAAGTCTTTTGCCCTCCAACTTTCTCCCAAGAGAGCAGTTACAGATCAGTACCTGCCTACACAAGCATTTAGGTTTTAGCTTCTTTGGGCTACTTTAACGAGCTGTAACTCTTCCATCTGCCCTTTTATTGTAACTTCTATTCTCAAATTATTTCTGTACATATAAAAATTTCATTTTTTATTGTTATTGTAGTGATGTTTGGGGAAGAAATATAGAAAAATGCACATGCTTAGCCATACTTTCCTAAGGGTATATAAGTTGTATAAAATAACAATATTTATACAATATGGAAGTAAACTGTAAAAACACAGAATTCTTAACCTATAATAGTCAAATTGGTAGTACACAAAAAGTCTCATTTTGCGTTTGAGTATATAGATTTTTTTATCTGAATTCAGTTTGTCCTTTAAACTTCAGCCACAGATTTGAGCATGTTTAAAAAAATTCCCTCAAAGAATCTTGATTAGAAGACAAAAATAAGTTATGGAAACGGCTGAGCATCCAACAGAGTGCAAAGCTGTGATTTTCTGCAGGGTGGATGTAACACAGAGTCATGGAAAACTACTAGAAGGAGGGTTTAAATACTTCTGGAAAGAAGCAAATCCTCTTTAACAGAGTACATTGTTTTAAAATAAATCTTTGTTGCATACTTTAGAACTGATTAAAAGAAATGAGTATTCCATGCCAAAGCATTCTTTAATTACCTTCAACTCAATTCCCTTCTTACATTTTTGCAATGTTTTTTTTTTAAATCAAACCTTGTACTCTTTAATATGGCTAGTCTTGTTAGCCTGCTTGTGCTTGAGATTCCCTGTCCCTGTGTCCATCATTCAAACCTGAAACTGCAATGTTACAGCATGTACCACTATTTTATGTAAAATCTGAGGATTAGAACTCTTCCTTCTTTTGTTTGCCAAGCAAGTGCTTCAACTACTGAATCATCTCCCGAGTCCTGGATCTTTGTTTTGTGTACATTACGGTTATAGATTCAAGTCTCAACTTGACCATTGTGGGCTTGTGCTCTGGGAAAGTTTTAGACATTTATTAGTTTAGTTAAGCCAGGATCCAACCTGCAGGATATTGGCTAGATGACTGCGAAGACCCATCCCATAGTGGATGGGATTAGTCCCTTGACAGGTGAATAAGACAGAGGGAACTGGTTAAGAAAGTTGGCATTAGTATCTGTACTGGGCCAGACATGCTGGTCTGGCAAATGAAGATTGGCCCCTTAGTGGTCCTGTGGATATAGTGTAGCCATTTCCCTCAGGCCTTGGTGCTGGTGTGAGCTCTTCTGCCAAGCTAGTCAAGGAACTATAACCAGACAAGTACAAACCTCTTGTTCCCTTAAGTTTTTGGTTGTGAATTTATTGGCAGTATGCAGAATGAATGCAACAATTATTATGGTTTACAAGAGTTCCTGGTGTGCAAGAAACACTCAAGACATATTTGTTGGTTTAATTTTGCTTATTCTTTGCCTTTGTAAAATTCAGTGACTTCCCAGAAATAAGCAACGCTCAAATTGACCAAGTACTTTGCTGGTTTTTCAATTGTTTTCTTTTAGGGATCTATAACCTGGCTTGCAAATACTGTGTTTTGTAAATATACGTTGTCAATACTGAAAATTCTCTTTTCAATTATTTACAAGCACTCTTTAATATAATTATCAATGAAATATTTTAAATCATTGATAATTAGCATATAAAAACAATATCTCATTTGACTGACAATACAGGAGTCATTAATCTAGCAAATTTATTAGGACCTACATTTTACATATACTTAAAAATTGAGGTAATTAAAAATGAGTGCATTTTACTATACATTTTTGTGGACACCGTGGGCTTAGTGTTGTCTGTTCCAAGGTAGCCTAGGCATAAGCTTAAATTTCTGTATATTTTATATACACATTCAAAAACTAAAATTGGATAAGTGAAGGGAAATGTCCCTACCAGTGGGGTGTCCAAAAGAGAGGGAACTTGACAAACCACAGAGACCTGAACAACCACAAGAATAGACAAGCTAGAAGCAACCCTGGGATCCATAGAAGCAGACAAGCAGAAGGGCAGGGTTGATGGAGGGATGGGAGGGAGAGACGATGGGGAAGCAGGGATAAGTACTCGATATATTTATAAAAGTAGAAAAACTTTTTTTAAAAAAATAGACAAACCAGAGTGAACTCTAGGGTCCATACAATCAGACAAGCAGGAGTGTGGGAGGAAGTGGGATGGACTGAGGAAGGGAAGGGAAGGAGGATTGGTAGGAGGGTTATGGAGGAAAGCAGGGAAAGTACTCAATATGCTTGTAAAACCAGAATAATGAAATAAAAAGAGAAAAAATAAGAAGGAGGATCCCTTGAATTTGTTGGCCACTCCATTGGACTGAATTAATGAGCTCCAAATGCAATAAAAGACCCTTCTCAAAAATTCTTTTATCAATCTACGCATGATTCTTAGTAGTTGTCCTCTCCTTTTCTAAAAACAAGATAGAAATGGGCTTGATCAAGAATGGGTGTTTTCTCATTGACCTATCTGTTTCCCACTAATTAAAAAAAGTACTGTTTCTTAAAAGCATCTATCACTTTATCCCTACAAATCTTCTAATCAAAATTTTTAACTATATAAGGCAATTTTTTTCACTATAGTCAAATTAAACGTAAATGGTTCAGCTACTGCCTTTCCACATTTTCAACTTGAAAAAGTCTGTTAATGAACAGAATGAATACATTATTAGCTAATAAAAATCTCATACAAATGTCTTTTGAGTTTCTGTTGAGATCAGCTTGTTTGTCCGAATTCATGGATTAGCCTTATTGCATTTTTTAAATTTTTTAATTTCCGTTCATGCAAACTTAATAGGTAGCCCGGTCCCCTCCCTCCTTTCACCCCTTTTTAGACCCCCTTGCTCCTTCCCCCTTTTCCCCTTCCTTTCCTCCCCTCCCTCCCTATCTTCCAGTGCCTCCTCCCCCCTCCCCCATCCCTGGAGCATCCTTTAATGTGTATGTCAAACTTTCCTCTGGGTCCACCTCTCTGATGAGGTGTAAGGACTCAGTGGCATTTCCTAGAACTCTTTCTTGTGTTCCCCTTAAGTGTAGGAACACTATTGTGGCTCTTAATACTTAGCTTCTAAGGATTCTACTTCCTTTATTAGTCCACGCTAGACTTTGAGGAGTCAATAATGTGTTGGTCATTGCCAGGTCATGCAAAGTCCTATTATGATTGCTTCTGCCGTAACTTGTGTGGAATATCTTGCATATCGTTGCTCCTCCCCATCTTTAGGCTCTTACAATCTTAGTGCCCCCTCTTCTGCAAATTTCCCTGAGCTTCAGGATGGGGAGAGATTAGGCTGGCCTAGTTCCAGGTGGTTGATATAGAGTCTCTGATGTTCTGAATTATGGTCTGTTGATTTTTTTTTCAGTTTTGCTGCTCCTGCAATGCCCTTGACTCCATCCTGATCTGTATGGATGCATTTGTAAGCTAAATTTGCATGTAGCTTTTCTAACATGAATTAATTACATTCATATTTCATGCAACAAATTTTCACCATTTTACATATTCCCATTCAAAACACTGGCATGAAGCATGACACACAGGAAGATAGACTATATAAAGAAAATTATTTTACTGGATTCCACCTCTGCTGTAATTAATTTACATACTTCAACTTCTACTCACCAGATTTTTTTTCTCATTGTCAGTCCTCTAAGAATGGTTTGAAAGTTAATCACTAGACTCTTTTTTTCTATATAACCCTTCCTATGAACTGCATTATTTTTTAATCTTATACACTTGCATCCCTGAGCACAGCAAAAGGCAAAATAGTGTTCCACCTTGTGATTAGTTTTTGAGAAAGGAAGCAAGAGTCTGAACTTTTTGTAAGATGAGATGAGGCTGCAAAAAAATGAAACATGGTTATTTTTTCTTCTCTGATGTGCTGACTCATTACAAGTGGTTTTCACAGATTATTTGAAGTCCAACTATAGTTCTATTTGGTTTCAAAGAAATTGAAGAGATAATGAAATATGATCAAGTTGTCTATTTAGAAGGCATGAAATCTAGAGATTAAAAAGGAGACCGGATTAAATATAATAGGGAAGACATAGTCTTGGAGAAATGTATGACCACATTTATCAAGAAGTGTTATCAGTGTGATCTAAGGACTAGCTTATAGCTCTCAGAGGCAATCAAGTAACTGTTCTTTGATTAAATTACATAGCATAGTAATGATTTTAGAGATGGGTACAGTTACATTGATAAGGTGAGGATAATGGAGATTTTCTTAGTGTCTAGAATGACATAGGCATCTCAACCCATTGTTGTTGAATAACTGAGTTTGATCCATATGAATTGGTACCACATATTGAAATATAGCTACCTGTATAATTAATTAGCATATATACACACATAGACATGTGGCTAAAAGAATAGATTTTGGCCTGGCTGAAGCTCTGAGGCTTCTAACATGTATATTCACCCTTAATTGTCATAATGAATTATATTCAGATGATGTGACCATCTACATTGACTTCACTGATTTTCCATTTTGACAAATATAATTAATAAAAAATAAAACTAATATCCAATTGTTTCATAAACTCACATACATGTTCTGATGTTCTATGTAAATGCAAACTCTCATGTAATACTGAAGGATAGCTTGAAATATTTAACCATAAAATTAATATTCTTAAAAGCAAGAGGTAATCAAAGGAAGAAACAAAAATAATGCCAGAAGTTAAGGATACATTTCTACTTACAATTTAGGAATTTTATTTCTTACATCACCTTTTGTGAAGAATACTCCTCTTTTAAATCTCTTTAAATAACAAAGTTTTGAAAAAATAAATAGAAAAGAAATGACGTCACTTCATACAAAAGATCGTATTGGGAACAAAAATAAATCACAATATATTCTATACATGTGTGTAATTATCAAAATAAAAATAAAATTTAAAAATTTTAAAGACAAAATACATTATATTTATAAACATTGTTTATGATGATAATGCAGTTTATTGCAAATTTTATCTTTCTTTTACAATATTTCTTGTGTTGAACGTTAAATGAACTAGGGGTAAAAATGTAATGAAGACTTTTGTTCAAAATCCACAGTTAGCTTTTACCAAATGTGAAAAGCGACATTACAAATAAAAACCTAATGTTTAGAAATAAAAATCCTCAACACTGTTTTAGCTTACGCAGACTACAATTGTAAAAATTGTTGTGAGAGTAGTGGTTTAGAGGAAGGAAGGAAGAATGTGTAAAATTTAAGTCATATGATTGGTATGTCACTGACATTAAATAATATAGTTAGGTCAGAATTTAGATATTTCTTTTGGATTTTGGCATAACAAAGTAGTTTGGAGAAACTTTTGCTGGCAGAAAGTCTCTCTATGACTATATACTTGCTGCCATTAAAGAAGCCTTTAATATGTTATATATGAAGAAACAATCCTTTCAATTAGAGGTTATTGAAATTCAATTTAAGCACAAATACCAAATAAAATCGAAACGTTTATTTATAGATTTCAACCCATATAACATAATTCATATTGCTCAAATGGTTTTGCTCAAAATTTTTGCTGCCTTTCCATCTGTTAGGTTTGACTTCTTTAGTTTTAAGGTTAGCTTTGGTCTTACTATCTAAACCAATATAATGTTTCCCATGCATTGTTTATCCAAAGGACAAACTTGGGTTGACCTGGACAATAGGGATGTGTTAATCCATATTAACATGTACATATACAGCTCCAGACTTACTTGCTTCCACTTTGTGATATTATTGGAAATATTTAGTTCCTAATATAGTTGTTTATCACTGGGATTACCCAGACAAATGCTTATTGCTGACAAGATGAAATACAAATAAATTGGAGTAGGGAGCTGGCTTGCTCCTAGAATTCAGTTATTCTCAACAATTTTCAGAAACAGATGAGGAAAACTAGAAGAAAGTCAAAAAGTCCACTATTACAAGGAAGAGTAATGGATGGTAGATTGGGAAAAACATACGCTATAGAGTGAATTTATTTTCATATTATTTTACTGAGAATGACCTTACTTGATGAATTTTGTTTCTTAAGGAATGTCAATTTATTTAATATTTAAAATTAATTGGTTTATTGTGTACAATGTGAATAAAATTAAAACCTATATTGTTATGTTTTTCATCACCCAATTAAAAGCATATGGTTGAGTTGTTTGACTAGCATGAAATTTGCATTACACGCTTTTTCCAGAAAACAGAATGCTATTTCAATGTGATAAAGTTTTTATAGTCCCACACACTGTCGTTACTTCCAATGCTGTGTTATCTATATGTCATGATATTTCCATTAACTTAGTTTTACATTTCTGAAATGAATGCACTGAAATTATGTTTGTATGTTTTCTGGAATATTTTTCTGTCAATCGACACTATAGGCTTGTAACACAAGCATGTACTGGTTTATCTAAGATATTTTAACCACATTGTATTGTTTAAATTGAAAACCACAGGAAACTGTTCTCTTTTCTTGGAATCCTATCATTTTTCACATGTTTTCCTTTTTTCATTTAAAAGATGTTCTATAACTTGGGAAAATTAAATATGTTTTGGAGAAACCAATATAAGAAAATTAATAGTAAAAACATGAAACTGATCATAGTGTTTGTTGATTGTTTTGCCTCATTCTGAATGGTACCAAAGCAAGTTTTGTTTCACTTTACCCTCTCCCATTTTGTACCTTTGCTATGTGCTCTTCCTGGGTAATTTTAATTTGCCTCCTTCTATCAAATGCCAAGAGTGTTTTGTAATCTTCTAATTATTCTTCAATCTCTAATCAAAGTTTCTTCTTAAGATTGTCAAATTCATTGACAATTGGCCATTCTACCTAGTCAACCTATAGATCAAGCATAAAATAGTTCTGTAGTAAAACAGAATCTCTCTGCAGAAAGCTTGATATGAAACGTTCAATTTTGTGAAGGGCCTTAAACTGAACCCTAGTATTTCTACCAGAATTTTTCAGGCTTGCAAATAATTTCTTCCTCAGAAACTCATAACAACCCCTGATAAATACATTCTCTAATTATTCACCAAGTATTTCCTTTGAAATTTGCTAGTTTTATTGCATTTTTCTGTGGCTCTGTTCATAATTACTTCCCACCCACACTGTTGTTCATCATTCTAAGTTGGTCTTTTCTTTATATTTTAGCAATTGGGTGATTTTTTATTTTGTTATTCTTTGATAGGATCATAGATGAATACAATAAATTTATTTCATTTTCATCCATATTACTTGATTCTGTCTCCCCACTTTCTCCCTCTTCTTCCCTACCTTCTTCCCTCTTAGTTGTATGTCTTCCTGTGTGTAGACTGTGATGGTTAAACATGTAAAGTCAACTTCTACTCTGGATTCTGGTGGAGTCATCATAGGCAGACAATGATGTTATTGATCACCACAGAAAACAATGAAATGTAAAGGCAAGCACTGTCCATTTCAGAGACTGAGATGCCTGAGCAAAGGATATACAAAGTCTTAAGTCAACATTCTCTAAACTCCTTTTCCTTTTCTGGCATCTCTACTTCATAGAAATGGGAAGGAAGCCAGAAATTTGTCTGAAGGCCACAGTCAAGAAGCAAAGAAGGTAGCAGAGTTTGAAAATTCCTTACAGCTTACAAAACAAAGATTAGAAATTGAGACTGATAAAGCAACCAGGAATTATGTCTCTGCAATACTGCTGAAAAGGGAGATAGTAAAGTGATTCCCAATACTTGGAAGTAGTATCCTTAGGGTGTTTATTCAGATCTCATAATCACATGTAAAGGTAAACAGAATGTTAGAGGTTTAATTGAACTCTTTATTAATAGTGGGACATATGGAAAACCCTTAGGTAAAAACAATGCTAGCATTAATTTGGGAAAAGTTTCAAAGGACCAGGCTGTCCCTAATCTATTCATTTTTAGCTGGAAGTATTTGCAGGTCAAGCATTTGAATCTTATGAAATCTCAGTTCCTCCTCTTTTATGTATTTGGCAGCTGATACTGGTTACTGGTTAGAAACCGTGCCCTTAGCACTTCCCTATGGATTTATGTGAAACTGTTTGGCTACTTCAAAGCATAGTGACTTGCTTCCAATGGAGAACATCACAAAAGTCTCAGGTGAAAGGAAGTCATTTTGTCTTTTATTACTTAGTGGCAAGAATGGCATAGAACTGTTCCCACCACAGAAGCTGAGCCACTTGTATTCAAAGGAATGCAGAACTCTACTTCTCCATGGCACTGGTAAATTATAAGCAGAACGCAAGATAGGTGATATACTGGTAGAGTTGTCTTGTGGAAAGAATTCAGATCAGAATTACTACCAGTGTTCCAGTACTGAGAGAACAGAACAAAAATTCAGGAACTATGAAAATGGTGCCCTTGGTGCTGGGAAGATGACTGATTGCATAAAGCTCTTGTTGCACAAGAATTAGGACCTGAGCTTCTATCTCTGCCAGCCACATAAAGACCAGAAATTGCACATGTGCTTGTAATAATAGCACTGGGGAGTGGAAGACATGAGGATTTCAGGGGTTCACTTGCTGGTCAGTCCAGCCAAAATGGTGAGCTGCAGGTTTGGCAAGAGACCCTCTCTATATTAAAAGAAAAATAGTGGATAGCAATATAACAAGACGTTAAACATCAACCACTGTCTTCCACTCAAACACGAATGTATAAGCAACCCTACAACACACACACACACACACACACACACACACACACACACAGGTTCATATATATGCATTGTTGCAGTTTGCCTGCATGGTTCCTGATAAATGACTACCAAAAGGCTTAAGGGAACAAGGGTTTTATTTCTTTTGACAGTCCTGTTATAGTTTTCAATCCAGCTTGGACTGAGCACACACCAACACCAGGGCCGAGGAAATGGACCACAGCATCTTGGCATAATAACTGAGAGAGGGACGATCCTTACTTGCCAGACCAGCATGTCTGGCCAAGTGTACAAAAGGATTCCAACTCTTTCAACCACCTCTCTGTATTTTAATCCAGGGCCTAATCCCACCCATCATGGGCTGGACCTTCTGCATCAGCTAGACAATCTCTTTCAAGTCTGCTCTGGGCCTAACTCAACCATTAATTCTCTATGAATATGCCCAGAGCTCAAACCCTCAACTGTCAAGTTGACACCTGCGCCTAACTATGACATGCATCTACACACATATCACAAAAAAAAACTTACAAGGACCATTGGAATTAAGGTACATTCTCAAGAGAATACACTTTCAACAAACCTAGTACCTTCCAGTTTGGAAATTATATGGTTTGATAGACCAAAAATGATGCAAAAGAGCAAATTGTAATCTTAGGAATACTGCACATTAAATTTCAGTTCATTTAGATCCTGTATAGATTAATTTGCCTTATTTTCTCCCTAAAATATTATTAATCCAAATGGGAAAGATGATACCTACTTCCAAGAGTGACTAACATTTTTTGCATACAACCTATGTGACCTCATAGTATAAAATTACCAGACAAAAGTCTTAAACAAGACATGATTAGAATTATAATAATATAAAATAGATTGTGATTAGATAATCTATTTTTGATGTAAGCATAAAATATAGGGGATATGTTAGGTTATCTACAAAATACAACTAAGAGGTAAATATTATAGTGTGACAAAAAGTAGAAATCTGGTAGGTTTAAGAAAGGACAGACAATAAGTGCATTAAATCTATTGGCCTAAACTTAAGAGTTATTTTTTTATTAGATAAAAGTAAAACAAGCTCTGCTTCCTCACTGCTCATGCTATGTGAACAGTCAGTCTCATGTTCCTGTTGTCATATCTCTCCTGCCACAATGGACTATGTCTCCCTGGAATTACTTGGAGCTTTTGCAATGTTCAATAGAGACAGGTGGGGACAAATGATTAGCCTTGTTCTGAAACATAAGGGGGGAAAGGGAATTAATGTTTTACAAAAGTTGTGTTGAAGTGTGATCTATTTCATACTACCCTCACCAATATTTTGCATATCCTCAAGCAGAAAATGATGTAACAAGATGACCTTGGACTGAAATCTCAAACTCTGAACAAAGATAAACTCATTAAAAACAAGAAACTCAATCAAAAATCATATGTTATGAAATTACTGAAACTAAAGAGAGAAAGTGAGTGAAATTAAGGAATTAAATATGAGAGATATAGTTAAATTTAAAATAGACCAGAGAGCTACAATTGCCAGAAATAACAATGTATATTTTATGATGATATAATACCCAATTCCTGAATGGATTTGTATATAGCAAGAAAGTTTCTTTTTTTCTTTCTCATTGAATTTTTTATTATTTTTTAGTTTTACAAACATATTGAGTACTAATCCCTGCTTCCCTCCATAATCCTCCCTCCCATTGTTCATCAATCCATTCTACTCCCTCCCACCCTCTGGCTTGTCTGCTTCTATAGACCCCAGGGTTCATTCTGGTTTGTCTACTTTTTAAAAAAATTTCTACTTTTACAAGTACATTGAGTACTTATCTCTGTTTCCCTCCATTATCTCTCCCTCCCATCCCTCCAGCAATCCTACCCTCCTGCCTTCCTGCTTCTATGGATTCCAGGGTTAAATATAGTTTGTCTATTCTTGTAGAGGTTCAGGCCTAATTGGCTTGTCAAGTTCAGGTCACCCCATTGATAGGGATATTTCCCTTCATTCATCAAACTCTATTCCCTAAGTTTTCTCCCATATTTTCTTATCTCTCTTCAGTTCCTCACAGTCTATGGGGCATATTAGTATGTCAGTCATTACCCAGGTCTGGTAAGGACAAGTATCATTGCTGTGAGTTCCTGGAAGCAGCAGCATCCTTGCTGCTTAGGTTCTTGCAAACTTATCTCCCCCTCTTCCACAAAGTTCAACAAGCCTTTCAATGGGAAGAGATTGGCATGCCCTGACTCTGGGTGAACATTACCAGGTCACTAGTAATCTGCATTATATCTGGCCATTTTTGTCCACTTCACTGCTTTTCTACTGGTTTAGGCTTCATCCTGTCAGGATGTTGAGATTGCTTATCTCTCTTGTAGAAGAAGATTTAGCAGGATAGTTTCAAAATGTGAAACATTTTACTAAAGAACTAAAAATCAGTAACATAATAGATATTTGAATAACAATAGATGCAAATTTTACTTTGAGGAAGATATTGTTACCCCATTTGTTAAATGTCTCATATTCTTCCCTTAGCTGCAAAGAACTATTTCATGCAAGGATGCATTTTAAATTGGGAAATACAGGTCCGATTATTGACCATGGTCTTTGAGCCATACATATGTGAAAAAATCTAATGGGATTCCTAAGATTATTTGAAAAAATATGCAATTCGAGTTCTCTATTTTTATTATTTTTAAGTATTTAATTAACAGACATTTTATATATTAAATTTAAAAACATTGTGGCTTAATATAATCATTCAATATATAGTAAAAAATAACAGTGAAACAGGTAAAGGTTAATTTGGAAGAGTTAAAAGGACTTTACAAAGATAGCATACTGTGATACCTGAACATTTCACAGCAAAGTGGAGGATAAGGTAACTGAAAGAGAATCTCAGAAACAGAACGACTTCCCTCTCTGAAAAGCAATTAAGTATCAGTTCTTCAACTGCTCTCAAGTATGACTTTAACCTTCAGAAGGAATGAATGTCAGATATGAATGTTTTCTTCCCAATCTCTCAGAAAACATAAAACTTTTTAGAAATCCCCACAGTCACACCTGGATAAGGAAGTATATTTTCATGAAGGGTGGCATAGAAATTATATAGGAATATTGACTAAATTGAAGAGAGCCTTCAGCCATAGGTATTATAATTGTTACCATGGTGACTGTAGTGTCAATGAAGTAAATTATATGACCCAATATATTTTTCCTCCCACATTTTTTCCCAACAATATATGCTCAATAAGTATCCCCATCTTCTCCCTCACTGCTACCCTCCCAAGTCATCCCCCCTTGCATGCTCCCCTTTTCCCCCCTTCCTTTCACTCCCTTCCTTCCATCCCCTTCTCCCAGCTCCTCTCCCTTTCTCCTTCCCATCCCATGGAGCATTCTTTTATGTGAAGGCCAAACCTCCCTCTGAGTCCTCCACCTTAATAGGGGTTCAGGACACATTGGCATAGCCCAGAGCCCCTGCTTGGGCTCCCCATTAGTATGGGAACTCTATAATGAGTATTGAATCCTTTGCCTCTAAGGATCCTTCTGACTAGAGCTTTCTCCCCAGAGATCCATACTAGATTTGGAGGGTCATTAACACATCAGCCATTGTGCAGGTCAGGCAAAGTCCAATTCTGGCTACTGCAGCTCTAATTTGTGTGGTGGAGTATCTTGCATATCATTGGTCCTCCCAATTTTTAGAATCTCACAATCTTGCCTCCCCCTCTTCTGCAAGGTTGCCTGAGCTTTAGGATGGGGAGAGATTTGGCTGGTCTGGTTCCAAGTGATTAATGTAGGGTTTGTTGCTGTTTTCAGTTTTGCATTTCCTACATTGCCTTTGGCTGCATCCTAATTGGTATCAAAGGTCTCCTCCTCACCAAAGATAAAAGACAATTAAAACAATATCTTAATATAAGAAGAGACTCAAAGATAGATGGAATAATAGGAATAGGACACAACAGTGGAGGGAGGGGATCAGTGTCCCATCTACCAGATGGTTACCATTTATTTGCTTGTACCTATATCCTCTCTGATTGGTGAGACCAAACCTGTTCAGTCCCAAGTGACCAGGAACAGAAGTGAGAGTCAGCTACACCAGATGTCTCCCTACTTACATGCAATACATAACCATGGCCTATTTTCTCTAATGAAGCATGATCCCTATCTCCTTTCTTTTGAGGTCCTCCTTCCTCTTCCCTCCCATTCATAATCCTTTGTGATTAAAGTGAGTATTACAGAGATTTACCTTTGAATATGTTATTAAGTGGATTTGGAACTAGAATCCACTTATAAGGGAATACAAACAGTGTCTAACTTCCTGTGTCTGGGATACTTCACTCGATATTTTTCTAATTCCATTCATTTCCCATCACATTTCATTAATTCATTTTTGATGGCTGAATAGTATTCCATTATATAAATGTACCACATTTTTATTATCCATTCGTCAAGTGTTGGACATTTGGTTTAATTCCATGATTTTGCTATTGTAAATTAAATAGTGTTGCTATGAACATGTTTTCTCTTATATCACTGCACTGAATTTCTGCATTATGGGGGATTATTACCATTAGTGGAATAGCAGGATCATATGGCATTTCAGTCTTTAACTTTTTTTAGTAATCGCCATACACATCACCAGAGTGGTGTATAAGCATGCATTCCCACGAGCAACGTGTGAGAGTTTCTTTCTTCCCACATTCTCTCCAGCATTTGGTGTTATTTATAATGTGGATTTTTGCCGTCCTGACCAATGTGAGATGATATCCTTGGGTAGTTTTGATTTGCATTTCCCTGATGGCAAGGGAGGTGGAACATTTTTTCTGATAGTGTTTAGACATTTCAATTTTGTCCCTGGAAAAGTTTCTTTTGAGTTCCAAGACTTGTTTTCTAATTGGGTCATTTATCTCTTTGGTGTTTAGTTTTTTAAAGTTTTTTTGTGCACTCTGGATAACAGAGCTCTATGAGATATGTGGTTAGTGAAGACTTTCTCCCGTTCTGTGGATTGCCTTTTTGCTTGGCTTACAATCTCTTTATCTGAACAGAAACTCTTTAATTTCATAATAAACCATGTGTTGATTGTTGTTTCTAGTAACTGTGCTATTGGATTTCTGTTTAGGAATTGTTGGACTAGCCCAATAAACTCGAGAGAGTTCCCTACCCTTTCAACTAGGGTTTTTATACTGTGGCCTAATATTAAGGTCCTTGATCTATTTTGAGTTCAGTTTTGTGCAGGGTGACAAGTACGGGTCCAGTTTTAATCTTCTGCATGTAGATATCCAGTTTCTCTAGCACCATTTGTTGAAGATGCTGTTCTTTTCCCATTGAATTTTTTGAGCCCCTTTGTCAAAGGTCAAATGGATGTAATTGTGTGGGTTCATATCTGGATCTTCATCCCATTGATATACATGTCTATTTTGGAGCCAGTACCAGGCAGTTTTATTAGTATGGATTTGTAGTATAGATTAAGGTTTGGCATGGTGATATCTCCAGAAGTATTTTTGTTACTCAGGATTGTTTTTGCTATCCTGGGTCTTTTGTTCTTCCATGTGAATTTTAAGATTGTTTGGTCAATTTCTTTAAAGAATTGATTTGGGATTTTGATTGGTACAGCAAAGAATCAGTATATTGCTTTTGGTAAGATGGTCATTTTTGTGATGTTGATTCTGCTGATCCAGGAGCATGGGGGATCTTTCCACCTTTTGGTGCCTTAGTAATTTCATTCTTTAGAGTTTTAAAGTTTCCATTATAAAGGTCTCTTACTTCTTTGGTTAGACTGATTTCAAGATATTACATTTTGGGGGGGTGTCTATAGTAATGGGATTGTTTCTCTGAGGACTTTTTCACTTTCTTCATCCTTGGTGTATAGGAAGGCCACTGATTTTTGCTTGTTTATTTTGTAAGCTGCCACTCTGATGAACTTATGTATTAGTTTCAGGATTTCGTGATGGCGTTTTTAGGATCCATCAGGTATAAGATCATGTCATCTACAAATAGAGATATCTTGACTTCTTCCTTTCTGACTTGAATCCCTTTTATCTCCTGCTATTATCTTATGGCTCTAGCTAAGATATCAAGTACAATATTAAATAGAAGCGATGAGAGTGTACAGCCTTGTCTAGTTCCTAATTGAAGCGGGAATGCTTCAAGTTTTCCCCATTTAGTATATTCCTTGCTGTTATCTTCTTGTATATACCTTTTATTATGTTGATATAAGTTACTTTCACTCCAACTGTCTCTAAGGTTTTGATCATAAAAGGATGTTGGATCTTGTCAAAAGCTTTTTCTGCATCTATTGAAAATTTCATATGGTCTCAGACTTTGGATTGGATTATATGATGGATTACATTTACTGATTTGCATATGAGGAACCAGGCTTATGTCCCTGGGATAAAGCCTACTTGATCATGGTGAATGATTTTTTTATATGTTTTTGAATCTGATGTGCTACGATTTTATTGAGAATCTTTGCATCTGTGTTCATCAAAGAGATTGGCCTACAGTTTTCTTTTTTAAGTGTTTCTTTACTAAGTTTTGGGATTAGTATGATATTAACTTCATTGAAAGAATTTGGAAGTATTCCTTCCTTTGCTATTTTATGGAACAGTTTAAGGATTATTGGTGTTAATTGTAAAATTCTGTTTTGAATCCATCTGGTCTGGGACATTTTTTGGTGGGAAGATTTGAGATTACTTCATCAATTTCCTCATTTGTTATAGGACTATTTACATAATTCACAACTTCCTGGTTCATTTAAGTAAGTTGTAGTTACTTAGAAATTCATCCATTCCTTTTGTGTCATCAAATTTTGTTGAGTATAAGTTTTTGAAATATGACCTTATAATTCTCTGAATTTCTTGGGTATCAGCTGTGATAACTCAATTTTCATTTCTAATTTTGTTAATTTGTTTTTATCCCCTCTTGATTTTGGTTAATATAACTAGGGGTGTATCAATCTTAATGAATTTTTCAAAGAACCAGCTTTTCCTCTGGTTGATTCTTTGTATCATTTTCCTTATTTCAATTTTGGATATTTCTCCCCTGATTTTGCGAATCTCCTCTCTTCTACTGATTTTGGGATTTGATTGCTATTCTGTCTCTAAAACTTTAAGCTGCATTGTTAAGTTATTTACTTGTGATGTTTTCATTTTTTATATAGGCATTAAGAGGTATAAACTTATCTCTTAGGATAGCTTTCACTGTGTTCCAGACATTTTGATATGTTGTGTTTTCATTATGTTTCCCTTCTAGAAAATCTTGAATTTCCTTTTTGATTTCTTTCTCAACCTATTTCTCATTCAGCATCATAGTGTTCAGTTTCCAAGAGTTACTGTATTTTCTGCTATTTGTTCTATTGTGGATGTCCAGCTTTAGATCATGGTGGTCTGACAGGGTACAGATTATAATTTCATCTTTCCTGTATATGTAGAGATTCATTTTATTGCCCAATATGTGGTTTATTTTGGAAAAAGATCCGTGGACTGCTGAGAAGAATGTGTATTCCTTAGTGCTCGGATGGAAGGTTTGATAGAGACCTGTAAGGTTCATTTCAGTAAGGGTTTGATTTAGTTCCAATATATCTCTCTTAAGTTTTTTGCCTGTTGATCTATCTCATGTTGAGCATGCAGTATGGAAATACCCAAGTATCATGATTTGGGGATTGATTTGCTTAATGAATGTGGAAGAGCCCATATTAGGTCATTATTGTGAATTCTTCCTGGTGAATTGTTCCTGTGACTAAAATGTAGTATCCTTCTGTATCTTTTATGATTTTTTTTGGCTTGAATCCACTTTTTCAGATAGCATAATTGCTACCTCTGCTTGTTTTCTGGTTCCAGAAGCTTGAAGAATTTTTGACCAGCCTTTTATTTTTAGAATGTGCCTGTCTTTTGTGGTGAGATATGTTTCCTGAAGGCAGCAGATGCATAATGTGTGATGTATAATCCATGTTTGTAATCTATTTCTTTGATTGGTGAGTTAATGCCTTTGACATTTAGTGTTATAATGGAGAAATCACTTTTAATTCCTGAAATTTTTTGTGTTGTGTGGTTTTCAAAAGTGCATTATTTAGCTTATAGGTTGTGGTGGAATTATATTTCCCATCTGTACTCATGGATATGCTTGTTCTTTTCTTCAAGCTTGAATATTTTTTAAGCATTTTTGAAGGCCTGGTTTGGTGGTCATGCAAGCCTTCAAGTTGTCTTCATGGTGGAAAATTTTTCCTTCACCTTCGATCACGACTAATAGCTATGATGGGTATGTCAGGCCTGGGTTGACATTTGTGTTCATTCAATATTTGAAGTACATTCTCTCTGAGCTCTTCTGGCTTTTACTGTTTCCATTGAAAAATCATTTGTTATTTTAATAGGTTTACCTTTAAAATTGGTGTGGATTTTTTTTCTCTTGAAGCTCTCAATACATTCTCTTTGTCTTATATGCGGAGTGTTTTGAATATTATTTGCAATGGGTAGTTTCTATTTTGGTTATATTTATTTGGGGTGCAGAATCCCTCTTGTGTTTGAATGGGCCTCTCTTTATTTAGATGTGGGAAGTTTTCCTTTATAATTTGAAAATTTTTCTCAGGTGTGGTATTTTGGGATTCTGGGTCTAGTATTCCATGAATGCACATGTTAGGCTTCTTCAAGGTGTCCCATAGCTCTTGAATATTCCCTTCATATATCTTTTTGACTTTAGCAACCTCTTCCATTGAACTTGTTAGTTCTTCCACTTTGTCTTCAAGATATGATATTCTGGGGCTGGAGAGGTGTCTCAAGGGTTAAGCTTTTGCCTTGCAGGTGGAAGGTTCTGAGTTAGGATCCTATACCCCACGTATAGACGCCAGGCAGAAGCAGGGGCAGCCTGCATTTCTGGTCCTGGTAGGACAGAGTCTGTGAATCCCGGGGCAGAGTAAACAAGGAGGAGGTAGAGGTGGTCCATAGTGGTTCCCTAATTCATCCGTGGTTCTACACACACACATACATATATACACACACGCACACACACATACATGCACAATTGAATAAATAATAAAAATTTTTTTAAAAAGATATGATATTCTATTTTTTGCTTCATTAGTTCTGCTGATAAGAGTCTCTGTTGAGTTCTGGGTTGAAGATAGCTTGTCTGTTAGTTAGAGTTTAAACTCTGCTTGAGATTGTTTTAATTACTCTAGGCCTATTTTTGTTTCTTCAACTGCTTTTCTCATCTCCTCCAAGTGCCTGTTGTGTTCCTATTCAAAATGGTTGATGCAGTTATTTAATTTATCTGGGATTTCCTCTTTCATTGTTTTGATCAGGCTTGAAAATCATTATCTTGGATATGGCTTCCTTGGCTGTTTTCTGTGAGTTTGTGCTGGTTGGATTCCACCATTATGGGGTTAATTCCTTTTCTAGATTTGTTGTCTCAGTTTTTATTTCTCATGGATTTGTGGGTTACCTGTTTTATCTCTTATGTCCTCCTTTGGTTTCTGTGTGTTTTAGGCTGAACTGAATTAGACTGTATTATTACACTTGAGCAATTATTGCTAATATTTGCCTTGGAGTTGGGTATGCCTGTCTGGTGTTGTTTTTTTTATTTCTTAGGTGAGGCTATTGGACTGTTAGTACATCAATTAAGGTGGGTTTATAGATAGAGATTGAAAATTAGTAGGTAGTGCAAAATTTTTAGGTTCACTTCCTTGATGACATGTGAGGGCGAATGGTATAGTCCCTGAAGTTGTATGGGTTTTTGGGTGGCTATATGGAAATGTTAAACTATAGTGATTAATAATTGAGAGGAACAAGGTATTAAAAAGTATTTACTTGTCTTAGAGCTGAATGTGAAGATTCTCTCCCATATGATGAGATGATTTTAGAAGACCTCAGATGAATGGTGTTGGTCCCCTAGCCTTTTGCTTGGTTTTTTCTCTGGACTCTGTTGAATTCCGATGAGCATGAAGTCTGACCAGGTCTGATTCCAGGGTAGAAAGGCAGAGTGGCTAGTGTGGAACACAGATCAACTGGGATCTGGAGCATGGCCTAGAGGGCTTCCCCAGGACCAGAAGGACAGTCTGGCTACTAGTGGGGTATGCAGATGACCTGGGGCCTGGTGGGTTTACCTGAGGAGCAGGGAGTCTGCCCAGTTCTGGTTCCATGTCCTGGGCAGAGAGGTGACCTAGTATATTTTTGATGACCCTTAAAAATGTGTTTTCATTTATAGGTACTACTTAATTTACTAATAGTAACAAATGTAGTTTTCTAAATGAATAATTGGATCATAATATAGTTTAACAGCTTGAAAAGGACAAAATATTTTATCATACATCCTAGTGTTTTTCAGTTACCATTATTAAATCCAACTCATATTCACCCCCTGTGAAACTTGGTTTAATTTCAAAAAGTCAACAACAAAAATCATTTCCCAAATTTCATACAAAATAGTCTTTATTCCCTATAAAGCATAATCTACTTTTGCTGTCATTATACAAGTACTAAAGGACTTCACAGTAGGATATCTGCCTCTAATGGTGCTCAACATCTCGAGTTCTCCTGGGCTCTCTTGCCTCTCACAGATTCACATCCATGAGTTCCATTCTTATTCTTCTTTAATAAACTCTACCTTCATACCCCCCACCAAGGAATGGATTTTGTAGTATTAAAAAAAATTTCACATAAAGCAATTATTTAAAGTGGGAATGTGTCTTACAGTCAAAAAATTTCCAAACCAGTAATAATATAAAATTTCCTTACTTTTAGCAATAAAGATATATTGGTGTTTATCATTGGAAAAGTAATTTACCCAAATGTGTTCATATTAAGTTTATTTCAAGATAATAGATTATAAATTTGAAACCAATTAACATATCATTGTATATTATGGTTTGACTATGAAATATCCCACAGAGACTGATGTATTAAAATCTTCATCTTCAGTTGTGGATCCTATTTGAAAGATACTGGAAATTTCAAGACAGAGATTCTGCCTAGATGAAGTAAGTCATCAAGCATATGTTCTTGAACATTTTACCTTGCCCCATTACTTTCCTGTATTAACCTTTTACTGTTGGTCATAGAGACATAAGTGAGTTTTCTCTGTCATAAACTCTTGTCTCCAAGACATTCTACCTCACTCCAATGATTGGTGTTGATTGAAAACTTTACTAGGAAATATACCTGTAGTTATTTGTGAGGACTTTTACAGAGTAGATTAACTAAATAGTGAAGAGCCATCCTGAATGTGGGGAGCATCATTCCATGGACTTAATAAAAGGAAGAAAACAAGATAACCAACTGCATTTTCCTCTCCCTGCTACCTAACCACAGATGCAATGTGTCCAATTAACTCACATATGTTCTGTAATGATTCCATTGCCACTGTGGACTTTCTTTCAAACAGTGAACAAAAATAAAACAATCTTTACTTTTTCTTCAGTTGTTTTTGCCAGGTGCTTGTTTACCATTCTGAGAAAAACACAGACCCAAAAACAGTGGAGCCAGCCTGGCAGTGGATGGAATCTCTTAAAATCTGTGTCAACATAATTCTGATCTGCTTTTAAGATGTTTATGTTTGTTATTTTCACAGTGATAAAATATCTAAAACATCAGCATTGCTTCTCAATTTCATCATTCACTGTGATGTTAACCAGTCACTCCATTTGAGTTTGGAAAACTTTATGCTATAGGAACACTTCAGTGATGTATGTGAATGGCATCTTGGGCTCAGAGGCAATTCTCCATGGATATCTTGTGTTCTCATCTTGCTAGTTGGATGCCAGCTACTTCTTCCTTCATTCAATCTTTTCAAGTATATTTGTATAATGAAAAACCTTAGGACTTTCTGAAACAAATCACAGCCATACTTCTCATTAGATAAAAACTCAGATTCCCTAAACTCAATGTTCCTTTCTGGTAAATTATTCCTATCCATTTATAGGAACAAGCTGGTGTTCCTTGAATCAACTTTCATGGTTCTGAAGTTTTTGGAATCAGAACAAAAATGGAGACAATCTGCCTACTGCTTCCATCCATTTTCTATTAATAATTTCCATTAATAATCTAAAACTATTACAGATTTTGTGGCTTGAGATATGGTTAATTTAATTTATAATCTTGGAGTTCAGGAGATTTACATAGATATCACTAGGAAATTAAATTGTTATGAAATCTCTGTTCTTTCTGGGTTCTAGAAGAATATTAATCTTCTGGTTTTTGCCAGCTCTCAAAGCTTTTTTCATTCAGTCGTTCCTGCTCTCTCTTTCTTCTCTCTTCAAACACTTCTTTGGTTATGATTCTTCTTCACAACTCTTTGTTTGACTATAGTCATGAATAATTTCCACTTTAAGTTATTCTTCTAATTATATCACTTATACCAGGATAATCTAGGGTAAGTTCTCATCACAAAGTCTATGAGCCATTATTCTTTCTCCCAGAAGCCTTGAAACTGTTATCACAAAAGTAGTCTCAGAGTTGTCCCAAGAACCATGACTTTTACATTTACATTTACATTTTTAATTTACTAGAGAATGCCTTTATTTTGTATTCCTATGACCTTTTAACCAACCATATTCTGACTTATTTCAGTATCATTTACATTTCTGCCTGTTAGTCAAATAATGGTAGATGTAAGTTTTAAGATGTCCATGATTTCATTAGTATTTTCATATCCAGAAAGCAGTGACTTAATTGTACAGGTCATGTGAGCTACAGAAAAGCATTAAAAATTCCTGACTCTTCTGTGAATAATTTTTCTTCAAGATGTAGTTGATTCAGGAATGTTATAGAGGAGGTTGTTTAGTGGTCATTTGTCCATCATAGATCTATCCATTTGAGATTGCATGATAGAACTGATTGCATGAGGATAAATACTTAACCACTACTTATAATTCTTATTTGGGTTGTCTTTCAAGCATGGATCACATGGTTACATACTTCGAGATCCAGTCTTTTGTTATCCATTACTTAATATGTTTTTATATCTATCAGGTTTAAACAGAATATCACAATATCTACGGGTTCGTCTTTTAATTCACTAGAGACTAATCCTTTATTTTGTATTTCTGTGGTCTTTTAACTAACCATATTCTGAATTTTTTTATTTTTCTATTATTTATTATTTATTCAATTGTGCGTGTATGCATGTGCGTGCGTGTGTATGTATGTGTGTGTGTGTAGAACCACGGATGAATTCGGGAACCGCCATGGACGCTTCCAACTCCTCCTTGTTTACTCTGCCATGGAATTCACAGGCTCCGCCCTACCAGGATCAGAAACGCAGGCTGTCCCTGCTTCCGCCAGGAGTCTACACGTGGGGTCGAGGATCCCAACTCAGGACCTTCCGCCTGTAAGACAGAGGCTTAACCCCTCAGCCACCTCTCCAGCCCCTGAATTCCTTTCAATAACAACAAATATAAACTATTTTGGACATTATATTCTAAATGATTTTATGTCAAGTTGTTTCACAAGCATTGTCTATTTGAATAAAAAACAAAATTAGCTCAATTATAATTGCAAGGATTTGCATTAGAGTTGAGAATTACAGTTTTGGAAAGATCATGAGGGTTCATTGTGGGTAGATATCAACATTTATAGACAGCATTATTGGAAATAAATTCAGAGACTACTTCTTAATTTTCATTTTTAAACACACAACACATTTATATTAAGACCTGGATAAATTTGAAATAGCAAATATGCAAGTATTAAGACCTGTAAAGTATTAAAAGATACCAAAATTTTATATTTGCATAAATGGAATTTACTCAATTTTTAATCACTCTATCTAGTTAAAATACTAATAAATTACTCAAAGACATTTAACAACTTAGCTTCTTTTTATATGTCAAGGGAAATATTTCACTTTGCTTTCATTACCATAAAATAATAAAATTTATTTGTTTTAATTAATTGTCTTGGTTTTGGAATAAAGCACCTAAGAAGAAGCAAACTGAAGAGGAAAAAGGATTATTTGGCTCACAATTCCAATTTACAGTCATTCTCTCATTGTTGTTTAATCAATGTGACAAGATCTTGAGTCATTTGTTCAAATCACATCCACAGATAAGAAATAAGAAGGGAATAAATTCATGCAAACTTACAAGTGTTCACTTCCTTCTTTTATGCAGTTCAGGATCCACCTAAGTAATGGTGTCAGTTATAGTGTGCAGACCTTCCCTAATACATTAACCTGATGAAGACACAAGGTTGCAGAGAGTTTTCTTCCCCAGATGATTCTTGAATTTGTCTAACAACTGAGACCAATCTTCATATTATTCTAACATTTCAATCTACATATAATTACTAAGAACATTTTGTGGGATAATTTTGGGTTGATCACATTTTTGTACTAATATATAAGTTTTGCTCCCCAGAACTTTTTGGTCATTCAAGTAAGTTTTGATAGTTAATTGAACATAGCAGCGTGACAACTGCCTGAACCTTTAGGCAAGTATGTGAAGAGTTATTCAGTTAAATTAACCCCTGTGCAAGCCTGTGGGAGATCACCTAATTAGTGTGGGAAAATTTAACCCATGAAGCATGAGACTTTTCTCTTGGCAGTACATTAATATACAGGCATACTAGCAAGTTAGAAAGCATATCTCTCTATGGATATGATATGACCAATTCTTTTGGCCACTGATACTGGTATGAACTCTCCTGCCATGATTATGACCTATAACTGAGAATCACAAGCTGGAATAAACTCCTCATTCCTCTAAATTGTTTCGGTTCTATAGTCAATCAGAAATATGAGGAATAGCATCAATATAAGTGCATCTTCTAACTTATTAATTGAACTAATTAAAACATTTTGAAGATGAGTTTCTTCAGGAAAACTAGAAATCATGCACTTCTTTTTCATAAAGAGATTCAAAAGAAATGGGAGTTTATTTAGATTTGAGGGCTTGATGGCCAAAGGAGCAGTAGTTTAGCCTTCAGTTAGGGAAGCATCAGAACAGAAGAGATAGCTTAAGGTCAGAGAAGATAGAAAAAGAACAGCCATAATGGTGGGTAGAGAGAGAATAAGGTTAGGGAGAGAGAGATGAGAGCACAGATAGCTGGAAAACAGACATATTTCTAAGTTACAAATTTTGATATTCTAAAAAAAGTGTTTTATTTTCATCATTTCATAATCAGCACAATATGTGAAGGCCATTTATTCTAAAATTTCTTTGATTATTCATGTCATTTTCCTCATATGGATATCATAAATTGGTATACTTATACACGATCTGAAAATAAATTCTAAACTGAAAAATGTTTTTTCAAGTTTAATAAATATCAGGTGTTCCAGAACCATATTCAATGCTTCTCAGGTTGTATGCTGTAGTACTCCAAGAATATATTTATGAATGATATTTTGGGAGTTTTACAAACTGCATGGTTCTTTAAGTTGGTGCTGCCCATCAAACACTGACATGTATGTGACTTCAAGAATAACATAAAAAATTGCTTTTCTTCCATAATTTACAATTTAATATAGGAAACAAGCACAGGAGTGACACTGTGATAAGTTCATTGACAAAACAGTGTGAGGTCTTTGTATCTATAGCCATATATTGGCAATAGAATGAATAAAATTGAGCAGTTGGTAAGGGTAACCAAAAGGGAATTCTGTCATCTACATGATCATAGGAACAGGAGGGACGTAGGGGAATTGAAAAGGGGAGGGGGAAATGGGAACGAAGGGGCGGTGTGGGGAGTGTGGGAGAAGAGGATGGGTTAGGAGGGATCAGGGCAACAACATAAAGTCATTTTGTTTGTATATAAAGAATGCATTATTAAAAATGTCAATAGGAGTTAAGGCTCTGCCTCAGAAACAGAAAGACCTGAGTTTGGATACCAGGACCCACGTAAAAAATGGGTGAAGCCTAGAAAAACCCAGAGTGAAGCAAAAAGGAGGTAGAACCAATCCGAAGTCACCATTGGGGAATCCACAAAGACACAACAATTGAAAAAAAATATGTATCATTAGAATGTGTCTTGAGAATATATAGTCATAAATTCTTTTTTCTTAATGGCTGTTCAATATTATTCTAATATGTAATTTTATCTGAATAGTTTCATTCAGGCTCATAATGAAAGTCACCTACTGCATAAAATCCTACTTTTCCACATATTCTCTCAGGCACTGTCCTGACTGTGTCTCCTAATATCACTCACTCTTTCTTGCATATCTGCATTATATAAATAACTTAGCTTTAATATTGCATGTATGCACTTGTCTAAACTAGGTGATGGATACTTCTGAGTACCTAGGTGTTTGCCATACCAACCTTAATGCCTAATACTTTTCCTGTTCACCCTACAGCAATGGCCCACCTCTACTCACTTCAAATACCTGATTGAAACCTCAGCACTGGGATCCACTGATTTTCTTCTAATATTAGTTTGGATTTTATTTTTACTTTTTTATGCCAAATTCTAGATGAACACATTTCAGTGGGAATAGAGATCGATAACCCAAATACGATCTCCCAGGATTTACACACATGACAACTTTTAATACCATCCACCTTATAAAGGAAAGAAGTCTCTTTGGCATATAGAAGACACATTTGAACATTAATTTTATGTCCATTGAAATCTTAGTTCATGCTTATGTGAACTCAGTCCTTCAAGATGGCACCAACTGAGCCTCCTTGCTCTAGGCAATACCAGATTCCTAGATCTCAGTCCAAAGGCATGTTTATTTGACTTAATGGTCTGAAACAGCAACTCTGTGAATTGTGAATGACACATTCACCTGGAAAATTTGTTAATGTAAGTTCACTTTGCAATGAAATCTGGTGGGAGTACATGATGGCCAATAGTCCAAAAATTATTTGGCACACCTGAAAAGACCCACATAAGAGAAACAATGTGATCTCTTTTATGATCCTCAGGTCACGAGTTAATGAATCATGAGCAATAACTAAACACACCCATAGAAACATATTTTCCATCAAAATGTATATTTAAAACATTATATTTGGATTCTTATGATGACATTCAGAATTGTTATTTATATGAAATTCAGACTAAGAAGTTCATATTTAAGAAGAAAAATATTACAAAATTATAATTCTAAGACAATATAAAACTATTTTTTTACTTTAAAGTTTCTAAAATTTTAAATGAGAGACAAGGATGTAGAAAAGGACCTAAAATGCTAAAATGAAAAAGAGGATAAAATGCCAATCAAGGCATCAATCCCATCAAGCATTTCAAATTATACTGATTGATACATTTTAATTTAGAACTTCAGGTTATTATAAGAAACAAATAGTTCTCTTTCATAATCAGGATGCAATTCATATTATTCATATTATTGTGATAGCACATAAAGTATGTGAAAAAATTTAAACAATATATTTTATAGAAATAATCAAATAAACTGATTTCTTAAGTGATATTCTAATGACCAAGTATTAAAATTTTAGGTTTTTAAATGGCTTGTATGTAGTAGTTTCTAAATTGATTTTTAGTGAATGGGTAAATAAAATCAGTCATTTAAAAAATGTGTATTTACAAAGCCACTTATCTTTAGGCAATCTTAATGTGAACAATTTGAAATTCTGAATGGAAAGTAATTATATTTTTTATTAAATTGTACGTGGGTTTCCACCACCTGCGTGCTTACCTTGCTAATCTTCATATGCACCAGAGTGGGATCAGGCTGGGTCAAGAGGGTATCTTGGAAAAGCCAAAACCAAGTCGTGTTTATTATGGAATCTAATCCCTTATATATCATGGAATAGTGGGTGATTTCTGTACACTGCACAGAGCAGCTGAAGTCAATAATGGCAGAAAAGGACAGGTGCAAGGTCAACAATAGGGGCGACTACCATCAGCAATACAGTCCTGCCAATCCTTAGATATGTTAATAGGCTCTATTGGCCCCATTCATTATAGAGAAAGAACAGGATACTGATAGTTCAGGAACATGGTGATACAATTACAGTGATAAATCTCTGTGCCCAAACATTAGACAGACTATTAATGTCTAGATCGTTTGCAAAGAACAGGAAGAAACATGAAAAAAAAAAAAAAAAAAAAAAAAAAAAAACGCTGTCCTTGATCCTAGTTCAAGACAGGACAAGATCCATCCCTTTGTTTTGTGGGGAAGTCAACAAGAGTCAGCCTACAACTATGCTGGCAAAAGAAGCACACTATAACTGAGATCTCAAGGAATGCCCTTGGCATCCATCTTCTAGAAATGGGGGTCTCGAGCTTGAGTGTTTCCTACAAATGTAGTAATATGTCTTAAAAGGAAAATTATGTATTAGAAGGCTTAAAAATGACTTTTCAATTATTTCTCTATTACTGGAAAAATTTAAAATTATATGATCCTCTTCTTACTTTTTATTTTATTTATTCATTCATTTATTTACTTTTATGTCTGTGTGTTTGTGTGTGTGTGTGTGAGAGAAAGTGTGTGTATATCAGTGCTCACTGTGTGTCCCTGTGGAAGACCAAATGTGACTTCGGGAAATGACTTGAAATGTTTTCCCTCCTATTTGTGCTGCTTTGTGGTGTCCCAGACACCTTGGATTGCTCCTATGTCCTTCTTGCTTCACTCAGGGATTTTTCAGGCTCTGCTCACCAGAGCTTCACATGCAGGCCCATACCTGGTGTTTTTACGTGCAACTTGGTATCTGAAATCAGGACCTTCTGCTTGCAAGACAGAATCTTTTTTTTAATATATTTTTATTATTATTTCAGCTCATACAAACTTATTAGGTACACCAGTTCCCTCCCTCCCTCCTCCTCCCCCCGAACCCTCTGATCCCCCTCCTCTCACCCCTCCTTCCCCATCCCCCCGTGCCTCCTGCCCCAATTCCCAGAGTCCTTTCTTGTGCATGCCTGACTCTCCTCTGGGGCCTCCTCTCCGATGACGTACAAGGACCCAGTGGTATTTCCCTGAACCCTTTAATATGTTCCCCTTAAGCATAGGAACACTACTGTGGCTGTCATTCCCTTGCCTCCAAGGATCTTGGTGCCTTTAGCAGATGCTAGACTTTGTGAGGTCAATAGTGTGTTGGACATTGCGCCGGGCATGCAATGTCCAATTATGATTGCTTCGGCCCCAACCTGTGTGGAGTATCTTGCAAATCATTGCTCCTCCCATCCTTTTGCTCTTACACTCTTACCGCCCCCTCTTCCGCAAATGTCCCTGAGCTTCAGGATGGGGAGAGATTAGTCTGGCCTAGTTCTAGGTGGTTGATATAGAGTCTCTGAAGTTCTGGATAGTAGTTTGTTGATTTTCTTTTGCAGTTTTTTTGCTCCTGTAATGCCCTTCACTCCATGGTGATGGGCACTGTATGTCACCCCCTGGCCAGAGACAGAAAGCTGTTAAACTGGAGTCTTATTATAAGAGCACATTCAAGGGTAGATGTAATACTTATACCCAAAAGTGGAATGGCATTTGGCAATGGAAGGGGTCAATCACCCATTTGCAAAATGGTTACTTTTTAATCTGCCGGACTATATGCCCTCCCCTTCTGGTAAGATCATACCCCCTTAGTTGTAAATGATCAGGAACGAATGTCTGTGAACTTAACTAGGTGTCACATTACTTTCTTGCAGTCCTTGATGGAGGCCTATTTTCTCTACTGTAACATGGTCACTTCTCTCCTTGTTTCTGGTATGGCCCTCGAACCCCATCCCTCCTGTTCATAATCTTGCAATTACTGTAGTTAATACATAGATTTACCTATGAGTGTCTCAAGATGGGCTAGGTGGGTTTGGTATTAAGAGCCACCTATTAGGGAGTCCATAAGGCGCTTAATTCAGAATTTTTGATGGCTGAGTAGTACTCCATTGTATAGCTGTACCACTGTTTCCTTATCCACTCGTCAACTGTTGGACATTTGGATTGATTCCATGGCAAGACAGAATCTTAACCTCTGAACCATCTCTCTAGCCCTAGATGATTCTCTTTATGATGATTTGCATTAAATAAAATATCCATTACAGCTATTTAATTTTGATATATGTTATTAGACCATCTATTTAATAAGGATGGATGAGTGAGTTGTTATTCTCAAGCAAGAGAGAATTACATTCAACACTTCTCACTATAATATGCACCTACTTTGGTAAAGCACTATGAAGTGACCATTGTGCCTTCATCTGTAACCAAATATCTTTGTTCTTCAACTTTAGATGCAAATTTCTCGGTGACTCAATTTTCTTATAATTAGTATGAAGTAGTCTACAGACTTATAAAATTTAAAGAAGTATAATGCAAATGTCACAATGATAAAAATGTTTCCCTTGTACTATCAATTTTTTTAAATTATTGCTATGAAACAGATATTTCTCCTATGCTGCAGCATGTGATCAGGATCATGCAGATGCAGACAACTCTTCTTGTATTCAGTGAGACACACACACACACACACACACACACACACACACACACACACACAGGAAAGTACATGAAGTAAGGAAGGCAATTTCCTGGAAGAATATTACCAGAGGGAGAAGGGGTAGGGAATGAGGCTGGTAAATTATGGAGAATATTATGAAAATTCATAGAAGCTGGGCTGGAGAGGTGGCTCAGGGGTTAAGCCTCTGCCTTGCAGGCAGAAGGTCCTGAGTTCAGATCCCAGATCCCACGTATAGACGCCAGGCGGAAGTGGGGGTGGCCTGCGCTTCTGGTCCTGGCAAGGCGTGGCCTGTGAATCCCAGGGCAGAAGGAGGTGGAGGCATCCATGGTGGTTCCTGAATTCGTCCGTGGTTCTACACACACACACACACACACACACACACACACACACACACACACACAGAGGACCACATGCACAATTGAATAAATAATAATTAAAAAAATTTAATAAAAACTGGAAAAAAAAGAAAATTCATAGAAACTGTCAAAGAATTTTTTAAATTTTTTACACTCATACAAACTTAATAGGTACCCCGGTTCCCTCCCTCCTTCCACCCCTCCCTGGATCCCTTGCTTGCTCCCCCCTTTTTCCCTTCTTTTTTCCCCCTACCCCCAAGATTTCAAAAGCAAACAATCAAGTATTTTTTCATTATTATGGGGGAAAAGAGAAATGACACATTTATCACATAGATAAGAAGCAGACTCATACTAAACTGAGGGCACAATAAATTACTACTGCAATTTCTTTCAAAGCATTTTACTAGGAAGATAAGTACTAGGTTCATAAGAACTATCCGCATCTACACATACCTGGGTGTTTGATAGTAGCAAGATATATGAAGGCTTCAGACCAATAATTTTATACAACAATATTCATTTTTTATATTACACACACATACTCCAAATATTTTAATTCCTTTAACTTTTACTGACATTTGCACATGTGTTGCACTGTTTCTTCAAGGCAGAACAGATTTTTGCAACAGTTGCAATTAAAACTGGACCCATACATGTCACCATGCACAAAAATTAATTCCAAATGTATCAAGGACCTTGTAATTAGGCCAAAAACTATAAAAACACTAGTTGAAATGGTTGGGAACTCCAATGAGCTAATAGAGCTAGGCCAATAGTTGCTAAACAGAAATCCAATAGCACAGTCACTAGAACCGACACTCAACAAATGGGAATCTATGAAATTAAAGAGCTTCTGCTCAGTTAAAGAGATTGTAAACCCAGAAAAAAGGCAACCCACAGAACAGGAGAAAATCTTCACCAACCACATATCTCATAGAGCTCTATTATGAAGAGTGCACAAAGAACTTAAAATAATAAACACCAAAGAGATAAATGACCCAATTAGAAAATGGGCCTGGACAACCCACAGAATGGGAGAAAATCTTCACTAACCACATATCTGATAGAGCTCTATTATCCAGAGTGCACAAAGAAATTAGAAAACTAAACACCAAGGAAACTAATGGCCCAATTAAAAAATGGGCCCTAGAACTTACAAGAAACTTTACCAGGGATGAAATTAAAATGTCTAACAAATATCTTAAAAAATGCTCCACATCCTTAGCCATCAGGGAAATGCAAATCAAAACTTCCCTGAGATATCATCTCACCCCGGTCAGAATGGCAAAAAATCCACAATAAAAACAACAAATGCTGGAGAGGATGTGGAGAGAGGGGAACTTTCCTACATTGCTGGTGGGAATGCAGGCTCATACAGCCACTCTGGCAAGCCGTCTGGAGATTCTTAAAGAAATTAAAGATTGAAATGCCATATGACCCTGCTATTCCACTTTTAGGAGTAAACCCCCATACAGCAAAAATTCCCCTCGATAGCACAAGCACGACAATTTTCATAGCAGCACTGTTTATAATAGCAAAGTCATGGAATCAACCCCAATGTCCAACAGTTGATGAGTGGATAAGGAAAAAGTGGTGCATCTATACAATGGAGTACTACTCGGCCATCAAAAATTCTGAATTAATGGAATTTGCCGGGAAATGGATGGAATTAGAAACCATTATATTGAGTGAAGTATCCCAGACACAGTAAATTAAGTGCCATATGTACTCCCTAATAGGTGGCTCCTAGGACCAAACCCACTTAGAGACACTCAAAGATAAATCTCTGTAATATCGGGAAGGGGGGCCACACTAGTAACACGGAGAGAGGGGACCATGTTAAAGCACAGAAAATAGGCCACCATCAAGGACTGCAAGTAAGTAATGAGACAACTGGTTAAGTTAACAGACTTTCCTTCCCGATCATTTACAACAGATGGGGTATGATCTTACCAGAAGGGGAGGGCGTATAGTCTGGCAGATAGAAAGTAACCATCTCGCAAATGGATGATTGACCCCTCCCTCACTGTGGTTTCCTACTTTTATTACATCTACCTTTAAATATACTCTTATAACAAGACTCTAATTTAACAGTTTTTTTTATCTCTGGCCAGGGGGTGACATCCAATACCCATCAGGGTGGAGTGAAGGGCATTGCAGAAGCAGCAAAACTGCAAAAGAACATCAACAAACCATAATCCAGAACATCAGAGACTCTATATCAAGCACCTGGAAGTAGGCCAGCCTAATCTCTCCCCACCCTGAAGCTCAGGGAAATTTGCGGAAGAGGGGGCTGTAAGATTGTAAGAGCACAAGGGTGGGAGGAGTAATGATATGCAAGATACTCCACACAAATTAGGGCTGAAGCAATCATATTTGGACATTACATGCCTTCTTTAATGTCCAACACTCTATTGACCCCACAAGTCTAGCATTAGCTAAAGGCACTAGGATCCTTGGAGGCAAGGGATTGACAGCCTCAGTAGTGTTTCTATGCTTAACGGAAACACAGGAAAGGGTTCTGGGAAATGCTACTGGGTCCTTGCACCTCATTGGAGAGGAGGACCCAGAGGAGAGTTTGGCATGCACATTAAAGGATGCTCTGGGGATGGGAGAGGGAGGCACTGGGGGATGGGAAGGGAAGGGAGAGGGCAGGAGGTTACAGGGGGATAGGGGGTTGGAGGGAGGGGGGACCGGTGTACCTTTTAAGTTTGTATGAGTGGAAATAAAAAAATTTTAAAAAAAGAAAATGGGCCTGGAAACTCAAAAGAAATTTTATCAGCGATGAAATTGAAATGTTTAAAAGTATCTTAAAAAATGCTCCACATCCCTAGCCATGAGGGAAATGCAAATCAAAACTACCCTGAGATATCATCTCACCTTGGTCAGGATGGCAAAAATCCACGATGCAAACAACATCAAATGCTGGAGAGGATTTGGGGAGAAAGAAACTGTCACACATTGCTTTTGGGAATGCAGGCTTATACAACAACTATGGTGATCAACATGGTGATTTCTAAAAAAATTAAAAATTGAAATGCCTATGACCCTGCTCTACCACTACTGGGAATAATCCCCCATAATGCAAAATTCACTACAGTGACACAAACACAACCATGTTCACTGCAGCAATGTTCACAATAGCAAAGTCATGGAATGAAACCAAATGCCCATCAGTTGACAAATAGATAAGGAAAATGTGGTACATTTATATAATGGAATACTACTCAGCCATCAAAAAAAGTGAATTAATAAAATATGATGGGAAATGTGTGGAATTAGAAAAATTATATTGAGTGACGTATCCTGGACACAGAACTTTACACACCGTATGTACTCCCTAATAAATGGATGCTAGTTTCAAACCCAATTAATGACATATTCAAAGGTAGTTCTCTGTGATACCCACTGTAATCGCAAACAATTATAAACATGAAGGAAGGGGAAGGAGTAACTCAAAAGAAAGGAGATAGGGATCATGCTTCAGTAGAGAAAATAGGCCATGGTTATATATTGTATGTAAGTAGGGAGACATCTGGTGTAGCTCACTCTCACTTCCTTTCCTGGTCACTTGGGACTGAACAGGATTGATCTCACCAATCAGGGAGGGTATAGGGACTGGCAGATAGACAGTAAGCATCTGGCAAATGGGAAACTGATTCCTCCACCTCTGTGTCCTACTCCTATTCTTCCATCTACCTTGTGTCTCCTCTTATTTTATCTTTGGTTAGAAGGAGACCTTTGATACCAATCAGGATGCAGCCAAGGGCAGTGCAGGAAAAGCAAAACTGAAAACAACGATGAACCATAATTCAGAACACCAAGAACTCTATATTATTCACCTGGAACCAGACCAGCCAAATCACTCCCCATCCTAAAGCTCAGGCAACCTTGTGGAAGAGGGAGCTGCAAGAATGTAAGATCCTAAAGATGGGAAGGACCAATGATATGCAAGATACTTCTCACAAATTAGGGCTGCAGTATCCATAACTGGACTTTGTCTGACTTGCATAATGGCTGACATGTCAAGGACCTCACAAAATATAGCGTGGATCACAGGAGAGAAGGCTCCAGGCAGTAAAATCCCTTAGAGGCAAGGGATTAACAGTCATAATAGAGTTCCTATGGTAATGTGGAGCCAAGGAGTAGTTCCAAGCTATGTCACTGAGTTCTGAACCCTCACTAGGGTGGAGGACTCAGAAGGAGGTGTGCATTCACATGAAAAGATGCTCCAGGCTTTGGGAAGGAGAAAGGGGGAGGCACTGAGAAAAGGGGAGGGAGGGAGGGGAGTGAAAGGAAGGGGGGAGGTGGGAGAATACAATGGGGGAGGACTGGGGAGGAGTGGAGGGAGGGGGAGAGGACAGGGGTACTTATTAAATTTGTATTATTAGGGAAAAAATAAATGTGGAAGAAACATAAAATGTTCTGTTTCTATCAGGATTTGGTAATCAAGAAATGACGATAGTGCCAAATATAGTAAACTTATGACAAAGTTTCAGTATGTCTTCAAAAAATGTCTTCATATTTAGTTTTATTTTCTATTTATCTTTGAGCTACATATGAGAACTATTCAATTTAATTTCCATATTGGGAGCTTAAAGTGTAAAACAACTGGAGGAAGAGAAGTGAAACTTGATGCTACATTTCACCTCAATTTTCAGTGTAAATTTCACTTAAAATATGTTTTCAGGTAAGTGGAAAAGAAACCTTGTGAATAAGTATATGTGATCTGTATATCTATTTTCTTTTATAAACAATATAACTTGTAGATCAACAGCTCACTATTTCCTAATCCAAATAAGTATTGAATATGATATGCTATGTGGCAAACCTTGAAAGTGGAGGAAAGTACTTGCTTGAGGTGCATAAGAATGAGTGAAAAAGAGTGGATGAATAATAACCAAAGTGGAATGAAGGATTCAGTAAAGGTAGACATAGAGTGGTGCCTGATTCATGCACTCTGAGACGAGATTGACCTACTTATTTGACTTTTTTAATGGTATATATGTAGAATTATTTGTTTTTATTTTGAATGGAGAACAAAGATTATATTACTTGAATCAACCTTATTTGTGATTTCCCTTGTTAATAATCCTGATTGATGCATTTTTTTACATTTTGTGGTACAATTGGTACTTCATTTCCAAAAAAAAGGAACATTTTAACTAAATGGATTGTTGGTCTCTTGTCATCTTTCAACCTTGCCAGCAAAATCCTCGTTTGTACAGTTAAAAAATAATAATTTTGATTGAAAGATTCTTATCAGTTGTAGCATGAAGTAGAAATCTGTTGATCTACATGGGTCTATATAACTACTAAATGTGCAATTCACAGTTTATTAAAAGATTCTAAACTTAATAAGTAGAAGTTGAAATTTACATTTGGACATGTTAGAAATCACTAACATACATATCTATATGCAGAGGGAGTATGGATGAGCTCATATACCTATCCTGATGAATTAGTATCTTTCATAAGTTCAGTATGGATAGTCTGTGTCCAGAATAATTTTTATATAATGCAAATTATCAAGATTGCTTAATCCAAAGTAGACATTTTTATTGGAACACTCTTTTTCTACTATTTTACTATTTTTTTGCCATTTTGTCTTTTGTTACTAATATTTGGATAGATGCTCTGAAAATCAAATGTTCTTTCTTTGTATTTAAAATCATTTTTATATCTTCAATTTTTTGTATCCTCTCTTTGCTATAAATATTATCCAGCTTTTTATTCTTTTTCCATACAATTATGTATGAAGTAGCCCACTGGCTGAAATTTATCTGGTTGTGTTGATACTGTTTGTGCTTCAGTTTATTCTCTTTCATGAAATATTTTCCTAAATGCATATATGATCTAGACATCGGTTTTACTTCATTTATTTTTTTATTTTAAATTTTTTAGTATTTTTTATTATTTTTCCACTCATACAAATTTAATAGGTACACCGGTTCCCTCCCTCCCTCCCTCCTCCCCCCATCCCCCTGTTCCCCCTCCCCTCGCCCCTCCTTCCCCATCCCCCAGTGCCTCCCCCAATCTCCGGAGAAGCCTTTAATGTGCATGCCAGACTCTCCTCTGGGCCCTCCTCTCTGATGATGCACAAGAACCCAGTGGCATTTCCCTGAACCCTTTCCTGTGTTCCCCTTAAGCATAGGAACAGTACTGTGGCTGTCAATCCCTTGCCTCCAAGGATCTTGGTGCCTTTAGCAAATGCTAGACTTTGTGGGGTCAGTAGTGTGTTGGACATTGCACAGGGCATGCAAAATCCAATTATGATTGCTTCGGCCCTAACTTATGTGGAGTATCTTGCATATCATTGCTCCTCCCATCCTCGTGCTCTTACAATCTTACCACCCCTTTTTCTGCAAATTTCCCTGAGCTTCAGGATGGGGAGAGATTAGTCTGGCCTAGTTCTAGGTGGTTGATATAGAGTCTCTGAAGTTCTGGATTATGGTTCGTTGATTTTCTTTTGCAGTTTTGCTGCTCCTGCAATGCCCTTCACTCCATCTTAATGGGTATTGGATGTCACCCCCTGGACAGAGATAAAAAGCTGTTAAACTAGAGTCTTGTTAATAAGAGTATATTCAAAAGTAGATGTAATAAAAGTAGGAAACTTCAGTGAGGGAGGGGTCAATCACCCATTTGCAAAATGGTTACTTTTTGTCTGCCAGACTATATGCCCTCCCCTTCTGGTGAGATCATACCCCCTCAGTTTTAAATGATCAGGAAGGAAAGTCTGTGAACTTAACCAGATGTCTCATTACTTACTTGCAGTCCTTGATGGAGGCCTATTTTCTCTGCTATAACATGGTCTCTCTCCTTGTTTCTGGTGTGGCCCTCCTACCCCATTCCTCCTGTTCATAATCCTTGCAATTACTGTGGGTATTACAGAGATTTATCTTTGAGTGTCTCTAGATGGGCTGGGTGGGTTTGGTACTAGGAGCCATCTATTAGGGAGTCCATATGGCGCTTAATTTTCTGGGTCTGGGATACTTCACTTAATCTAATTGTTTCTAATGACATCCATTTCCCAGCGAATTCCATTAATTCATCATTTTTGATGGCTGAGTAGTACTCCATTGTATGGATGTACCACATTTTCCTTATCCACTCGTTAACTGTTGGACATTTGGGTTGATTCCATGACTTTGCTATTGTAAACAGTGCTGCTATGGGGCTAGAGAGATGTAAGCCTCTGCCTTGCAAGGCGGAAGGTCCTGAGTTCGGATCCTAGACCTCGTGTATAGACGCTGGGCAGAAACGGGGACAGCCTGTGTTTCTGGTCCTGGTAGGGCGAAGCCTGTGAATCCAGGGGCAGAGTAAACAAGGAAGAGGTGGAGGCGTCCACGGTGGTTCCCGAATTCGTCCGTGGTCTACACACACTCACACACACACACACACACACACACACACACACACACACACATACGCACAATTGAATAAATAATAATTAAAAAAAAGACTTTATCAAAATTTTAGAAATCTTTTAGGCACTATACAAAATAATGCATTGATCAAATAATACATATGACTAATTTCACAAAGTTACTAAGGAAAAAAAACAATACAGTTCAATTTCAAATCCTGAATACTTAATCTTTTATTTAAAATTGTTTCACTAAATATTTAAGTCTATCAACACTCTTGGCAACCAGTTGAAAATAATACAGAAACTTCCCTGGCTCAATTCTAATCCACTTAGGTCTACCCATTTTCTTACACAGTGAACAGTTTGTTTATCAGAACCCAACAAAGAATATTTTGAGTTCCACTTTGCCACTTTTGAGCCTGGGGAACCAGTCTCGTTAAGAAGCAAAATAAGGTAGGTTGATGGCTGGTAGTCTATTCTGATACTGACCTAATTGACATAGGTAAATAAATGTGTTTTATATGATAAGAATTTTCTAATTCCAATACACAATGATGTAGTAACTGTTGTCTTGAAAACTACCAAACATTCTTGAAATTATTTGTAGATGAGGTCTGATGCATATTGGTTAATGTCAACTGTCTGGATGAATACATTTATCAGGAGAAGTCATGATCCTGTAGCTCTTTTAGGCCATTCACTTGTTTGAAAAGTGGCTTGAGTTCAGTAGGGCTTTTTCATCTTTCAATCTCTAACATGAATTCATGGACTGAGAGGATGTAATGGACATATTTGTATTAGATTTCACAAAATCTTCAAAATATTCATCTAGGGTTAGGAGTACTGTTAGAAAGAAAATGAATTCTTTGGTAATTATACAAGGCATAATTATTTTTTGACTTGTTTTATCTAGTGTTGTTTTTACTTACACCATATTTCAAATTTTATGTAATTGCTTTGTAAGATAGAACATAAAGACTTTTTCTCTCCCATTCTGAAAACTTTTTATTTTTTATATTTTAGAAAATTATGTTCATTTAATTCTTAATTTACTTATAAATAATTATTTTTGAAAAGCACCTGTTGCTGAATAATGAAGAGTATTCTTAAGTCATTTGCTGAAAGTTGTTTATTTCACTTAGTGGTGAAGTGTTATCATAGTTACTGAACATCCACACTGTGCCATGTATCATGTTAGGTGTTAGATGGATAATGATGAATGAAGTGGACTTGGTCTTTATGGAACTTGAGCATAGTGAGCTCAGAAGTAAAAACTGTGAAAGCTAGGATGTGTAAGCACATCAAATAATCTTAGTTTTCTCATCATTCAATATGCTGCTCTTACCAGTTTAAAAGTTAGGTTTTGAGGTTTATGTCTATGGACATTTAGAGAAAAGAATTTTTATGATGCACAGATGAAATTTATCCACAAAGGAATGAATCTGATTTTTGGTTTGCTTCTTTTAAAATGATACACACACACACACACACACACACACACACACACACACATGCATGTGTGACATATATTCAGAAGAATGTTTTATTAAGAGTATCTGCATAGATACCCAGAGCAAAGAATTTACATGTGTATCAAATGAAAAAAATAAAAGTAGTGTTTTCTCTAGTTGAATCTCATTTCTACTTTATTTTTTTAAGAAACAATATACATAATACTGGCTAAAGAAGTGAAATTCCACACTATAGAAATTTTGAAAAGGTTTAAAATACCTTCTTTTTAAAAGAAGCCAACTCTATTTTAATACATTAGAATGTCTAGTTGTCCATGTTTTATCATAGATCTGTTCATATGTAACATATTAACATGTAACTTGCTGTGTGAAATTGCTTGTAAGCCATATTTGAAAAGGTTTTAAGATTATTTGATGTGTAATCCTTTTGTAATATAATATAATTTCTGCTGTATGGCAAGATTTATTTGTAAGAGATGAGAGGCAAAGGATGTCAGAATGAAAAAAATGTCTTTATGAGTGGGTTAACCTTTTTTTTTTTATTCAACTGTGTGCGCGCGCGCGCGCGTGTGTGTGTGTGTGTGTGTGTATGTATGTGTGTGTGTAGAACCACAGACGAATTCGCGAACCACCATGGACGCCTCCACCTCCTTCTGCCCCGGGATTCACAGGCTCCGCCCTACCAGGACCAGAAGCGCAGTCCACCCCCGCTTCTGCCTGGCCTCTATACGTGGGATCTAGGATCCGAACTCAGGACCTTCTGCCTGCAAGGCGGAGGCCTAACCCCTGAGCCACCTCTCCAGCCCCAACCTTTAATGACAACTGTATGTGAATAAAACTGAATTTATTGTAAAAAAATAAATAAAAAATAAAAATAAAAAAAAAGACAAAAAAAAAAAAAAAAAAAACACAGTGCTGCTATGAACATGGTCGTGCTTGTGCTATCAAGGTGAATTTTTGCTGTATGTGTGATTATTCCCAAACGTGGAATAGAAGGGTCAAATGGCATTTCAATCTTTAATTACTTTACGAATCCCCAGACGGCTCGCCAGAGTGGTTGTATGAGCCTGCATTCCCACCAGCAATGTAGGAGAGTTCCCCTCTCTTCACATCCTCTCCAGCATTTGTTGTTGTTTGTATTGTGGATTTTTGCTAGACATCGGTTTTACTTTAATAAAAATGTGTCATTTTCTTCATAACCAATTATAAAACATGTACAGTAAGAAAATTTAACAAAAGCTACTACTATTCTTCGCCATAGCCATAAAATAATTTCCTGTAGATATTGTCTTCTGACAATATGAATACTTTTAAAGAATTCCTTGTTAGATAAAGAGAGAGACAGAGTGAGAGAGAGAAAGAGAGTGAGAGAGAGAAAGAGAGAGAGAGAGAGAGAATATTTATAGATAAGAGGTCAGAAGAAGACACCTTTTTCATGTCAATTTTTTCCTTCCATACCAGTTCTGAAAATCAAACCCAGAACCCTAGCTTTTCATCCATCTTGAAAGGTCAGATTTTCTCACTGGTTTTTAACCTATTCTTACTTCTGACTTTTCTGCTATATATTTGAAAATGTATATAACGTATATGTATATGATGAACAATTATGAATTCTTTTCAATTGCCCAGCAAGAGACAACTGAACATTATTAGATATTCTGCCAATTCTAGATGTATAAATCTCCACAGTATTAGTATAAATATTATACTAACAACAAGCAGTTCATTTAGAAACAAGCAAACATCTAGGAAATACACTTAGTGAAGATGGGTAGGAAACTGACAGGGATCAAATCTCATAGGTCTAGCCTGATTACCTCTTCATGGATTTATAAAGAAGAGGAGCATGTATCATTAATCATCCTTTCAATTTAAGACATGAAAATATAGGTCACCCTGAAAGAATCGAAGGGAGGAAGAGAAATTTTTAAAAGAACATTAAAGCCAAAATATTTCAAACCCTTTCAATCCTGACAACTACTTAAATATAGATGAAATACATGTTGTTCTTCTCTTTTTTTTTTTTTTGCCTAAAACCAAGTTTTCTTTCCTCCACAAACAGTATAACTGGATAGATCTTCTTTTTCCCTTATGCATGTCTTCATGTGGTGATTTTCCAAGAAATATTGAAGAAAAAATAATCTGAAGCCTTCTCAGTCAATTTGATGTTTCATTTTAATAAGAAATTTCCAAGTTATTAATAAATATGTGTGCTCTTTGTTTTTGTTTAGGAAAAATCAAAATAGGTTTATATGTTTTACATTGAGAAAATATTTTTGTGTACATACACTCATGTGTTGGTATGTATGTATGAGTATAAGTAGGTATCCAAGTATGTGTACTCATGGACACTTAAGTGTAACATGAGAAGCAAATAGTATTATTCTACCTCCTTATTTCTTTACTCTGAGGTTTCCAGGCTCCACCTTCAAGGCCAGAAGTGAGGCCCTCCCATTTCCATGCAGTATTTTTATATGGGACCTGGGATCTGAACTCAGGTCCTCTTCATTGTAAGGCAAAGGCTTTAAGCCCTGAGTCATCTCCCTGGCCGCTGAAATATAATTTTTAAAAACCAGAATATTGAAATATGCTAGAAAACACCGCAGTAATTTATTGAAATTAAACTCAGATATGTCTAGTGACCTGTAGATAAGCAATCAAAAATAAACAGGATTTCAATTTCTTCTAAGTGTTCAAGCATGTAATTTTTTGAGGTTGTTTTACAATTTAAGCTATTTGAGAGCAATTAAGTTGTAATTGCTCAAGAGTATGTTCCAACATAGTTATTGAACAAATTGATGCTCACCTGAGTTATGCAGATATATTTGAGTCTGTAAAAATTAGTTATTGGTTTATATGACAATCAGCACATTTATATATTGATTCTCCTTGTTTTTTAGCTAAAATCAGTTTACATGAATTTATAATTGTTACACATTGTGTACCCCAATAGTATTTTAAACAAATGACGTTAGTTAATAATGTGTAAGAATCACAACCATTTTCCCTTTGCGTACGTAAATGCACTGGTTCTTTAAAGAAAACAACAATCTTTTGTCAGTTTATGAAACAAGTAATTTAAAAGTGAAAGCTTTTTATTAGAAAAGTGTATGATGATATTTTAGGAAATGTTCCTGTCAATTGAATAATTCAATTTTTGTAACTCAATTTGAATTTTTTTATTTATTGAAGTTGTTTTTAAGGATGTGTGTAATTAACTTATTATTTTAGTGCTCACAAGCTCATTTTAAAGAGCAGTTGAAGGAACTATTTAATTGATGATATTAATAACTAGAGATGCATGGTAGTGAGCTTTCCATCAATATGAAAAACTGCCTGAATAAGCAACTTAATTTACAAGAGGGTCAGATTTACTCTGCTGTGTATAATCAGAGAATGCAGTCAATGGACTTGAAACTTGTTATAGCACAATGTAATATGTCAGAGGAATGCATGCCAGAGAAAGATGATCCATTTCTTAGCATCAAGTAAACAAAGACGGAGGAAGGAACTATGTGTCTAATATCCATGACATTCTCAACTCTGACTTACTTCTTCAACCTCTTAGTAGTCCCACACCCTGATGATCAAGGATTTAGCTTACATATATTGCAAACTTTTCAAATTCAACAGCAAAAAGTACAACATCTCCCATCTCTGAAATTTAGGATAACTTCTAATGATGTCCTTGAACCTACTTGAGAATTTTATGTTCTCAATGGAGCTTCTTTAAACAGAAATGATTCCTTCCTCTATTTGGTACATAATTCCTCAATACTAGGACTGGCTGATACTTGGAATATCTAAGACACAATGTCCTATAATTGGAAAGAACAGCCTTACTGTTCAGCATTCTATTTACCAGCTGATAGAAGTAGCTTTGATTTTCTTATCAATAATATGGGTTTCTGAATGTTTTTTCTCAAACACACATTATGAAATATAATATAACGGATATAGATTTATATCCCATTGGAAAATTAGGTATTTGACACGCAGAAACAAAACAAATAAGCAACAGCAACAACAAAAAAACAAAAATACACAGTGCCATAGGGATGCAACATTTAATGTTGCATATAGAACTAATTAATTTTTCAGTATTCAGGAAAGCAATAAGGAGATAAATAATGCTTTACTAGTAGATAGTGACCATTTTTTGTAATCAGATATTAAATGAAATATCAGATATTAAATGAAATAAGATCAATACACCCCTAGCTAAATTAACCAAAACCAAGAGAGAGAAAACCCAAATGAACAAAATTAGAAATGAACATGGAGTTATCACTACTGATACCCAAGAAATCCAGAGAATTATAACATCATATTTCAAAAACTTGTACTCTGTGAAGTTTGACAACACAAAGAGATGGATGAATTTCTAAGTAAACACAACTTACCTAAATTGAATCAGGAAGTTGTGAATTATTTAAATAGTCCTATAACATATAAGTAAATTGAAGAAGTAATCTCAAATCTTCCCACCAAAAAATGTCCTGGACCATAAGGATTCATCACAGAGTTCTACCAGACATTTAAGGAGTTAATAATACCAATACTCCTTAAACTGTTCCATCAAATAGCAAAGGAAGGAACACTACCAAATTCTTTCTATGAAGCTAATATCGTCTTAGTCCCAAAACCTAATAAAGATTCACTTAAAAAAGAAAATTATAGGCCGATCTCTCTGATGAACACAGATGCAAACATTCTCAACAAAGTTTTAGCAAATCAGATTCAAAAACATATCAAAAAGATCATTCATGGGGACCAAGTAGACTTCATCCCTGGCACACAAGGTTGGTTCAACATACGCAAATCAATAAATGTAATTCATCATGTAAACCAATCCAAAGTCCAAGACCACATGATACTCTGGATAGATGCAGAAAAAGCTTTTGACAAGATCCAACAGCCTTTTATGATCAAAACGCTAGAGACAGTAGAAATGGAAGGAACCCTTATCAATATAATAAAGGCTGTATACAACCAGCCAACAGCAAGGATTATGTTCAATGGGGAACAATTGGAAGCATTCCCACTTCGATCAGGAACCAGACAAGGCTGTCTACTCTCACCACTTCTATTCAATATTGTACTTGAAGTCTTAGCTGAAGCCATAAGACAAGAAAGGAACATAAGAGGGATTCAAATTGGCAAGGAAGAAGTCAAGCTATCCCTATTTGCAGATGACATGATCGTATACCTGTGTGATCCCAAAAACTCCACCAAGAAGCTCCTGGAACTAATTGAGAAGTTCAGCAGGGTGGCAGGATACAAAATAAATGTGCAAAAATCCGAGGCCTTCCTATATGCCCAGAATGAAAGAAGTGAAAAAGCCTTGAGAGAAACAATCCCATTTACTACAGCCCCTAAAAAAATGAAATACCTTGTTATAAACCTAACCAAGGAGGTAAAAGACCTTTTAAATGAAAACTTTAAAACCTTAAAGAAAGAAATTGCAGAAGACACCAGAAGGTGGAAAGACCGCCCATGTTCCTGGATTGGCAGAATCAACATTGTAAAAATGACCATCCTACCAAACGCAATATACAAATTCAATGCTATACCAATTAAAATCCCAAAGCAATTCTTTATAGAAGTTGACAAATAATCTCAAAATTCATATGGAAGCACAGAAGACCCAGGATAGCAAAGACAATCCTGAGTAACAAAAACATTGTTGGAGGTATTACCGTATCAAACCTTAGTCTACACTACAAATCCATAGTTATAAAAACAGCCTGGTACTGGCTCCAAAATAGACACACAGATCAATAGATAAGGCTTGAAGAACCAGATATAATCCCACAAAGTTACAGCCATTTGATCATTGACAAACGGGCCCAAAGAATTCAGTGGAAAAAGAACAGCATCTTCAAAAAATGGTGCTAACAAAACTGGATCTCCATATGCAGAAGATTAAAGCTTGTCACCATGTACAAGACTTAATTCTAAATGGATCAAGGACCTTGATATATGGACCGAGACTATAAAAACCATAGTTGAAAGGATTGGGAACTCCCCTGAGCTGATTGAGCTAGGCCAACAGTTCCTAAACAGACATCCAATGGCACAGTCACTGCTACCAACTCTCAACAGTTGGGATCTTGTGAAATTAAAGAGCTTCTGTTCAGAAAAAGAGATTGTAACATGAGCTCAAAGGCAACCCACAGAATGGGAGAAAATCTTCACTAACCACATATCTGATAGAGCCCTACTGTCCAGAGTACACAAAAAACTTAGAAAACTAAATTCCAAGGAAAACAATGGCCCAATTAAAAAATGGGCCCTGGAACTTAAAAGAAATTTTACCAGGGATGACATTAAAATGTCTAACAAATATCTTAAAAAATGCTCCACTTCCTTAGCCATCAGGGAAATGCAAATCAAAACTTCCCTATGATATCATCTCACCCCGGTCAATACAAACAACACCAAATGCTGGAGAGGATGTGGAGAGAGGGGAACAATCCTACATTGCTGGTGGGAATGCAGGCTCATACAGCCACTCTGGTGAGCCGTCTGGAGATTCTTAAAGAAATTAAAGTTTGAAATGCCATATGACCCTGCTATCCCACTTTTGGGATTAACCCCCCATGCAGCAGAGGTTCACCTTGATAGCACAAGCACGACCATGTTCATAGCAGCACTGTTTACAATAGCAAAGTCATGGAATCAACCCAAATGCCCAACAGTTGAAGAATGGATAAGGAAACAGTGGTACATCTATACAATGGAGTACTACTCAGCCATCAAAAATGATGAATTACTGGAATTTGCTGGGAAATGGGTGTCATTCGAAACAATTATATTAAGTGAAGTATCCCAAACCCAGAAAATTAAGTGCTGTGTGTACTCCCTAATAGGTGGCTCCTAGTACCAAACTCACCCAGCCCACATTGAGACACTCAAAGGTAAACCAATGTAATACAGTAATTGCAAGGATTATGAACAGGAGTGATGGGGTTGGAGGGCCACACCAGACACAAGGAGAGAGGGGACCATGTAACAGCAGAGAAAATAGGCCTCCATCAAGGAATGCAAGTAAGTAATGTGACACCTGGTTAAGTTCACAGACGTTCGTTCCTGATCATGTACAACTGAAGGGGTATGATCTCACCAGAAGGGGAGGGCACATAGTCTGACAGATAAAAAGTAATCATTTTGCAAATGGGTGATTGACCCCTCCCTCACTGAGGTTTCCTACTTTTATTACATCTACCCTTGAATGTGCTATTACAACAAGACTCCAGTTTAACAGCTTTTTGTGTCTGACCAGGAGGTGACATACAGTGCCCATCAGGATGGAGTGAAGGGCATTGTAGGAGCAGCAAAACTGCAAAAGATATCAACCACATAGAACTATGCCAGTCTAATCTCCCCATCCTGAAGCTCAGGGACAGTTGCAGAAGAGGGGGCGGTAAGATTGTAAGAGCAAAAGGATGGGAGGAGCAATGATTTGCAAGATTCTCCACACTAGTTAGGGCCAAAGCAATCATAATAGGACTTTGCATGCCCTGCGCAATGTCCAACACACTATTGACCTCACAAAGTCTAACATCAACTAAAGGCACCAAGATCCTTGGCGGCAAGGGATTGACAGCCACAGTAGTGTTCCTATGCTTAAGGGGAATACAAGAAAGCGTTCAGGGAAATGCCACTGGGTCCTTGTACATCATTGGAGAGGAAGACCCAGAGGAGAGTTAGGCATACACAATAAAGGATTCTCTGGGAATTGGCGGGGAGGCACTGGGGAATGTGGAGGGAGGTGAGGGAGAGCAGGGGGTTCGGAGGGAGGAGGAGGGAGGGAGGGAACTGGTCTACCTATTAAGTTTGTATGAGTGGAAATAATAAAAAATGTATTAAAAAAAACAAAAATATACAGTGCCATAGAGATGCAACATTTAACTGCCATAGGGATGCAACATATAGAACTAATTAATTTTTCAGTATTCAGGAAAGCAATAAGGAGATAAATAATGCTTTACTAGTAGATAGTGACCATTTTTTGTAATCAGATATTAAATGAAATATGCAATGACTTGAATCTTAGCTAAGACTTTTGTTTTGAGTATAGAAGTCAGAGATGTTCAGTTTATAGCATTTTGTTAGATTTTTTCATTTGGTTCTATACCCATTTGCACTATAAATTGTGATAATTTGTGAATTTTACATATAGAACTTATCTGTTGGAGGAAATACTTAAGATTAACACAAATTTGAATGTACTAAGAACTTTGAGTAGTTTTTTCTTCATAAATAGATGTCATATTAATTGGATTTAAGGAAATGAAGACTCATTTTCATTGCTCCAAATGTAAAGGCTACAATGATCATTTACTGGGAATCTGTTTACCATCTCTCCTCTAAGATCTAATACATCCAAAAGGGTGTAACCTCAAATCTCTTACATAGAAGATGTTTTTGAATACATACAAACAGATAATGTTGAATCATAATATTTGGAAAACAAGGAAATAAATTACATTCGATGAAGGAATTTAGACTTGCATTGGCATTCAAAATAAGAATTAAGGTGAAAAGTGATACAAATTGGGTATGGTAGATTGTTTGTCAAGACAATTTATGAAATCTTAATATTTATTAGCCAAAGGTAATTTCTATATATAATTCATCACATATGATTGTTTTTAAAGTGATGCTAAATGTCATAGACATGGCTCAAGAGTTAACGCTCTTCCTCACAAATAGAAGGTATTGAATTCAGATCCCATGTCCCACATAAAAACACTAGGCAGAAAAAAATCTTCAGCAGCCTGTACTTCTGATGTTTGTGGACAGACACTAGAAAATCCCAGAGGAAAGCCAAAAGAAGGTAGAAGCAATCCTGGATGATTTCAGAAGTCACCCTTGGTACTCAGACACAGATGCAGACACAGACACACACACACACACACACACACACACACACACACACACACAGACACACACACACACACACACACACACACTCAATAAAGTAAAAAAAAATGATGCTAATTAACATTCTTTAAAAATTATTGTCCTTTCGCAAAATGAAGATAAAACTGTGGTTTGTTTATTAGTTTTTTGAGTTTCCAGAAAAGATTCCTCTGTGAACTACATTCTGACCAGAAACTCATTATGCAGCCAGACGGGATTCAAATTCATACTGATTTTCTGCCCCAGTCTCTTCAATGCTGGCAATATAGTTGCAAACAATCATACATGGCTATAATGTAAGTATTTCAAGGGTTTTATTTTTAATTTAATTTAGGTTCATTTAATGTGTGTATGGGTGTGTGTGTGTGTGTGTGAGAGAGAGAGAGAGAGAGAGAGAGAGAGAGAGGGAGGGAGAGAGAGAGAGAGAGAAAGAGAGAGAGAGAGAGAGTGAGAGAGGGAGAGAGTACCATATGTGCTTGTGGAAGCCCAATGCGACTTTGGAATCATCCTGGATTGCTTCTACCTTCATCTTGCTTTGCTCTGTAATTTCACAGGCTCCCACCACCAGGGCTGGAAGTATGGGCCACTGCTGAGGAACGTGATTTCAAAACTTAAGACCTTCTGCTTGTGAGGCAGAGTCTTCACCTCTGAGCCATTCCTCTAGACCTCAACAGTTTCCTTAACATATAGATTACATTAAATATTTAACCTTCATGCTCCCTATAACTACTATATGCTGCTGGACACAAAATATGGCCAGAAAAATCTTACTTGTTATCAGGATAAATTTATTACATATTTAAAAGCATATAATAACAGGTTCAAATTTGTTAGCTGATTGCTTCAGGATGAGTCTCAACTATTCTTAGTATTTGTTTATAGACTTTGTAAGTGGGTACACTCTCTTGAGGGAAAAAATAAACAGTGCATGTAGATGCAAAAAGAAACAAAGTATAGAAAATGTCAGTATGAAAACCTAGGAGGAAAGTAGGTCATTTATTTTTTTATTCCAAGACAAACATTTTGGTTTCCAAAATCTGAAACAGGTAATGCTAAAGTTACCCCTCTTCTGTCTAAATGTATTTATTCTTCCTTTTTGTTGGACACTTTCTGTTGTGCTCTAAAGTTTTCATTCTAATCTCTCCTACATTCTGCTAGTCTTCAGTGATTTCTGACCCTTCAAACTAACTCAGGCTTTTTCCTCTTGGTCATTATGCTTTAGAAAAGGGAGCATTTTGTTTATGTATGGCTGTACCATGTAGCTAAGTGCACTTGTCTGGGTAAACCTGAAGTCAATGTCTGTTCATGGTATTCCATCAATTACTTTCCATCTTATTTTTTTGAGAAGGCAGTTTATAGCTCATTGTTTATACTTGTTTGTATAACATGAATGAGATCCTATGTTAAATTTCCAAAACATCAAAAAAGACATAGAAGTGTTGGAGTAGCATTTTATATAGCTTGGCAATTTATTTTTCCCTAGAAAATAATGGATTGGTATTATTGTTGGTTTGTGATTCAATCCTGATTCTCTGTGCACGGCTGATTTTCTTATTTTTCTAAAGTCATTTTTATTACATGAATATTCTGGTTTTGTCCGCCCCATGGTGCGCCTGCCCGTCCGCCATCCCCAGGTGAGTCCACCCAGCCCCAGCCCCCCAGGTCGCCCCATGTCCCGGCGGCACCCAGGCTGCCCCAGGCTTTGGCCTGGGCCGCACTCCAGACCCTTGCTCCCTCACGCGCCACCTTTGTCCACTCTAATGCGCGCCTGCCCGCCCGCCATCCCCAGGTGAGTCCACCCAGTCCCAGCCCCCAAGGTCGCCCCGTGTACCAGCGGCACCCAGGCTGCCTCGGGTTTTAGCTTGGGCCATGACCCGGGCAGCAGCCCCTTTCTTCCTCCCGCCTGCCTGTCCGCCCAACTGGACAGGACTTGCTCACTTTCCTCCATCCCTGGAGCTTGGGAGGGCCACTAAGCCAATTCCCAGGTGCCAGGTGAAGAATTCTGCCATCAACATCAGCCCCTCTGCCTCTCTGGCCCTCCGCGGGACCCATGCACGTGGTCTACAAAAGACACACTGCTACTCAGAATTCAATAGACTCCAAAGAAAACTCAAGCAAAGTTCTAAGCATTAAAGGCCATACATCTGTAAACCTCTACAATCATCCTATCACATGGGAGAGTTTCTTCACATCCAGCCCAAAGATAAGTAAACCTCCTTTTTTTTCACCTTACTGTTCCTTTCTAATATTAATCACTGTAGATTAATTTAGCCATACAGCCACCCCAAAAACATATACAACTACAGGGAGTACACCATTCACTCTCACATATCACCAAGATCCTAAATCGTAAAAGTGCACTACCATACTATTATTCACCCCTGTCTACTTAACCTGACTTAACTGATGTACTAACAGCCTAATAGCCTCAACCAGGAAATAACAATAACAAAAGACAAACATACCCAATTCCAAGACAAGCACTAGTAATAACTGTCCAAGTGTAGTAATACCAATTAAATAAGTCAAAAACACACAGAAACTGAAAAGTCCTAGAAAACAAAACAACAATGCCCAAGTCAAAGTGCAGATCCATGGGAAACAAAACCCAGGAAGACCAATCTCCCACCAAAAGAATTAACCCCTTAATGATGAATTCCACCCAAAACAAATTCACAGAAAACAGCAAAGAAAGCCAGACCCAAGAAAACCACTTTCAAAGTATGATCATTACCATGATTAATACTATGAAAGAGGAAATCCAAGAGGAGTTAAACAACCGAATCAACCACTTTGAACAGGAACACAACAGGCACTTGGAGGAGTTGAGAAAAACAGTTCAAGAAACAAAAATAGGCATAGAGTAGTTAAAACAGTCTCAGGCAGAGTTTAAAATTGAACTAAAAGACAAATTATCTTCAACCCAAAGCTCAACAAAGAGTATCATCCGCAGAACAAATGAAGCAGAAAATAGAATTTCAGATATTGAAGACAAAGTGGGAGAATTAACCAGCTCAATGGAAGAGATTGTTAAAGTCAAAAAGATACTTGAGAGGAACATTCAAGAGATATGGGACACCCTGAGGAAGTCTAACATGCACATTCATGGAACACCAGAACAAGAATCCCAAAATAACACACCTGAGGAAATATTTCAAATCATCATAAATAAAAACATTCCACAACTGAAGAATGAGAGGCCCATTCAAATACAAGAAGCATTTCGCACTCCAAACAGATATGACCAAAACAGAAAATCGTCACGGCAAATAATAACCAAAACACTCCACATTCAATACAACGAAAAGGTGCTGAGAGCTTCAAGAGAAAAAAAGCAAGTCACTTTTAAAGGTAACCCTATTAAAAAAACAAATGACTTCTCAATGGAAACAGTAACAGCAAGAAAAGCTTGGAGAGATATACTTCAAGTATTAAATGAGCAAAAATACCAACCCAGACTAATATACCCAGCAAAACTATCTGTCATGATCAAGGGAGAAATTTTTCCAGCACAAAGACAACTTGAAGGGATACATGTCTACCAAACCAGGCCTTCAAAAAATGCTAGAAATGACATGAAAACTTGAAGAAAAGAACAAGCTTATCCAGGAGGACAGAAGGGAAGTATAATACCACAAAAATATAAATGTAAAACAATAAGCTTACAAAATTCACTAAACATAAAAAATGTCCAGAATTAAAAAGCATTTCTCCATTATAACATGAAATGTCAATGCGCTTAACTCACCGATTAAGAGACACAGATTACAAACTTGGATTAAAAATCACATCCCATCAATCTGCTGCCTTCAGGAAACTCATCTCACCACAAAAGATAGGCACATCCTAAAAATGAAAGGCTGGTCCAAAATTCTGCATGCTAATGGAACTAGGAAACAGGCAGGGGTAACCATTATGCTTTCAGACTAAGTGGACTTCAAACCCAAAAAAATCATAAGAGACACAGATGGATACTACATTTTAGTCACAGGTACAATTCACTAGGAAGACTTTACAATACTAAACATATATGCACCCAATACGGGCCCCTCTACATTCATTAAGAAAATCCTACAGCGTCTAAAGGGAGAAATCAACCCCCAAACGATAACTCTTGGGGATTTTAACACCACCCTCTCAACATTGGTTAGATCAACAGGTCAAAAGCTTAACAGGGACACTTTGGAACTTAATCAAACCCTGAAAGAAATGGACCTTACAGATCTCTATCAAACTTTTCATCCACGCACCAAAGAATACACATTTTCCTCAGCAGCACATGGAACTTTCTCCAAAATAGATCACATATTGGGCCACAAAATGAATCTCCACATATACAGGAAAGTTGAAATTCTAGCCTGTGCCCTATCAGACCACCACGGCCTAAAGCTGGACATCAACAACGCAACAAACAACAGAAAATACACTAACTCCTGGAAACTTAACACTTTGATGCTGAATGAGAACTGGATTTAGACAAAATTAAAAAGGAAATTCAAGATTTCCTGAAAGTGAACGATAAGGAAAATACAATTTACCAAAATCTCTAGGACACAATGAAAGCTGTCCTAAGAGGGAAGCTCATAGTTTTAATGCCTACATCAAAAAAATGGAAACATCAGAAATAAGTAACTTAACAATGCAGCTTAAAGCTTTAGAAAAACTAGAGCAATCTGATCCCAAAAGCAGTAGAAAAGAGGAGATCAGCAAAATAAGGGGAGAAATATCTGAAATCGAGATTAAGAAAACGATACAGAAAATCAACCAGTCAAAAACTTGTTCTTTGAAAAAATCAATAAGATTGATACACCCCTAGCTAAATTAAACAAAAGCAAGAGAGAGAAAACCCAAATTAACAAAATTAGAAATGAACATGGAGTTATCACTACTGATACCCAAGAAATCCAGAGATTTATAACATCACATTTCAAAAACTTATACTCTGTGAAATATGACAGCACAAAAGAGTTGGATGAATTCCTAAGTAAACACAACATACCTAAATTGAATCAGGAAGTTGTGAATTATTTAAATAGTCCTATAACATATAAGGAAATTGAGGAAGTAATTTCGAATCTTCCCACCCAAAATGTCCAGGACCAGATGGATTCAGCATAGAGTTCTACCAGACATTTAAGGAGTTAATAACACCAATAATCCTTAAACTGTTCCAACAAATAACAAAGGAAGGAACACTACCAAATTCCTTCTATGAAGCTAATATCGTCTTAATCCCAAAACCTAATAAAGATACACTTAAAAAAGAAAACTATAGACCGATCTCTCTGATGAACACAGACACAAAGATTCTCAACAAAGTCTTAGCAAATCGGATTCAAAAACATATCAAAAAGATAATTCACAGGGACCAAGTAGGCTTTATCCCAGGCACACAAGGTTGGTTCAACATACGCAAATCAATAAATGTAATTCATCATGTAAACCAGTCCAAAGTCCAAGACCACATGATACTCTCGATAGATGCAGAAAAAGCTTTTGACAAGATCCCACAGCCTTTTATGATCAAAAAGCTAGAGACAGTAGGAATGGAAGGAACCTTTATCAATATAATAAAAGCTGTATACAACAAGCCCACAGCAAGGATTATACTCAATGGGGAAAAACTGGAAGCATTCCCACTTCGATCAGGAACTAGACAAGGCTGTCCACTCTTACCACTTCTATTCAATATTGTACTTGAAGTCTTAGCTGATGCCATAAGACAAGAAAGGAACATAAAAGGGATTTGAATCGACAAGGAAGAAGTCAAGCTACCCTATTTGCAGATGACATGATCTTATACCTGTGTGATCCCAAAAACTCCACCAGGAAGCTCCTGGAACTAATTGAGAAGTTCAGCAAGGTAGCAGGATACAAAATAAACATACAAAAATCAGTGGCTTTCTTATATGCCCAGAATGAAAGAAGTGAAAAAGCCCTGAGAGAAACAATCCCATTTACTATAGCCCCTAAAATAATGAAATACCTTGGTATGAATATTCTGTTAAGTGATAATCAATTAATGATGAAAGCTAACACTCTGGAGAGAAGAACCTCATAAGTCTTTTGGAAATAGTACTATTTTCCATTTAAATGATACTCTTTTTTGTGCCACTATTTGATTGCCTTGAGTACTGGGAGTATTGTTGTTTTTTAGCATGCTGGAAAAGGTGGAATTCTTCATTTCTTTGTTTCCTTGACTTTTCAGAACAACCTTTAAGATTGACTGTCAATTTGATTGACTTATTCCCTATATTGCAACACCTAAAATTAAGCTTTCAGAGTAACATGATTTCAGTTTAAGATCTCATAATTAAATTGTTCAATAATTTCTCACATTGCTTGGGGACATTCTTCAGCACTTTAAAGAGAAGACAAGAATCCATTTCATTATTTAATGACACCTTTCTACTAATTTGGTCCTCTTACAAAATTAGAGAATTTTTTTCTTCTGAGATTTTTCAAAACTAGTTTGGTACAAATTAAGCATCTAATTTTGCATGGCGGTAGAGGAAATATACACTGTGAATTCAGTAGCTGTCTTATATCAGTTAGACCATGATACAAATTAAGTATTAAAATAATGTAATATTTAAATAATTATTTATTTCTAGTATAAACAGAGTATTAAACATTTCAGCATGTATTAAATTTTATGCATATAATTCACATATATTCATATGTTGCAAAGAAATATAAATATAAACCATGAAGATCAGTTAATTTGCATATTTTCATAATACTTTTGTTGAACTGTTAATTGAAATGTTTTACTTAGTTGATTCCTATTTCACAGCATGGAAGCTTAATTTCATAATTATTTTGTCTTATAAATCCCTTTCTTTTTTTATTAAAAATTTAATTATACATTTTAAAATTTTTTACCAGTTCCCTCCCTCCCCCCTCCTCCCCCTCCCCTTCCCCCAGTGCCTCCCTCCAAATTCCCAGAGAGTCCTTTATTGTGTACGCCTAACTCTCCACTGGGTCCTCCTCTCCGATGACATATAAGGACCCAGTGGCATTTCCATAAGCCCTTTCTCTTGTTCCCCTTAAGCATAAGATCACTACTATGGCTGTCAATCCCTTGCCTCCAGGGGTCTCTGTGCCCTTAACAGATGCTAGACTTTATGAGGGCAACAGTGCGCTGGACATTGCGCAGGGCATGCAAAGTCCCATTATGATTGCTTTGGCCCCAACTATTGTTGAGAATCTTGCAAATCGTTGCTCCTCCCATCCTTTTGCTCTTACAATCTTACCGCCCCCTCTTCCGCAAATGTCCCTGAGCTCCAGGATGGGGAGAGATTAGTCTGGCCTAGTTCTATGTGATTGATATAGAGTCTCTGAAGTTCTGGATTGTGGTTTGTTGATTTTCTTTTGCAGTTTTGCTGCTCCTGCAATGCCCTTCACTCCATTCTGCTGGGCACTGTATGTCACCCCCTGGCCAGAGACAAAAAGCTGTTAAACTGGAGTCCCTTTCTGACTTACAAAAATATTAGAAAATTGACACCAATTGAAATATTTAGAGTTTTGTAATTATAAATGCATTTGCTTTGAAAGATATCTGACTGTGTGTGAAAGTACTGTTTCTTCAAGGAGAGTGGGGACCATGTTACAGCAGAGAAAATAGGCCTCCATCAAGGACTGCAAGTAAGCAATGAGACATCTGGTTAAGTTCACAGACTTTTCGTTCCTGACCATCTACAACTGAGGGGGTGTGATCTCACCAGAAGGGGAGGGCATATAGTCTGGCAGATAATAAGTAACCATTTTGCAAATGGATGATTGACCCCTTCTTCACTGAGGTTTCCTACTTTTATTATATCTACCTTTGAATATACTCTTATAACAAGACTCTGCTTTAACAGCTTTTTATCTCTGGCCAGGGAGTGACATCCAATACCCATCAGGATGGAGTGAAGGGCATTGCAGGAGCAGCAAAACCGCAAAAGAAAATCAGCAAACTATAATCCAGAACTTCAGCGACTCTATATCAACCACCTAGAACTAAGCCAGCCTAATCTCTTCACATCCTGAAGCTCAGGGAAATTTGATGGAAGAGGGGGCGGTAAGAGTGTAAGAGCACAAGGATGGGAGGAGCAATGATATGCAAGATACTCCACACAAGTTAGGCCTGAAGCAATCATAAATGGACCTTGCATGCCCTGCGCAATGTCCAACACACTATTGACCACACAAAGTCTAGCATCTGCTAAAAGCACCAAGATCCTTGGAGGCAAGTGATTCACAGCCAAAATAGTGTTCCTATGCTTAAGGGGTACAAAGGAAAGGGTTCAGGGGAATGCCGCTGGGTCCTTGTATGTCATCGGAGAGGAGGACCCAGAGGAGAGTTTGGCATGCACATTAAAGGATGCTCCGGGGATTGGGGGAGGGGAGGCACTGAGGGGTGGGAAGGGAGGGGTGAGGGGAGGATGAGCAGAGGGGTCTGGGAGAGGAGGAGGGAGGGAGGGAACCGGTGTACCTATTAAGTTTGTATGAGTGGAGATAATAAAAAATGTTAAAAAAAGTACTTTTTCTTTATTTTGCATATTGTTTGCAATTAGAATTCAGTAATTAAGCATGATCATATGGTTCAAGGAAACAGTTTATTCCACTCTTGAATATGGCTTGGAACAAGTTAGAATGTTTCAAGTATTCTTCTATCATCTTGTCAGAAATAAGTTTTGTTTCATCAGTAAAAGTCTAAAGCAAATTTTCTGTTTTAAAAGCTAAATGTGGGGCTGGAGAGGTGGCTCAGGGGTTAAGCCTCTGCCTTGCAGGCAGAAGGTCCTGAGTTCGGATCCTAGGCCCCACGTATAGACGCCGGGCAGAAGCGGGGAGGTCTGCGTTTCTGGTCCTGGTAGGGCGGAGCCTGTGAATCCCGGGGCAGAGTAAACAAGGAGGAGGTGGAGGCATCAATGGTGGTTACCAAATTCGTCCGTGGTTCTACACACACACATACACACATACATACACACACATGCACACATGCATACATGCACAATTGAGTAAATAATAAAAAAATAAATAAAAGCTAAATGTTAGAGTAAATCCAATGATCAAGGAATTGTCTTATCCATTACACACACACGCACACGCACACGCACACATACACACACACACACATATATGCATGATGATCAGAAAGTATTTTATTTATTAGATGAACAATATTTCTCAATCAACGGAACAGCAATGCTAGACAATTCCCTGAAACCATTCACCTGAAAGCATGATGGCCTGCCATATATGCAGCACTGAGTTCTGAGGCAGTAGAGAACACTTAAATATATTATATGCAGTCCTGTTCCATAAGGAGTGTCAACCTAGACTGGGTACAAGTCATGACAACAGATGATTAATCACTGTTCAAGAGCAAATCATAAAACCAGACAGCAGTAAAAAGAACGGCTGCAAACACTATGTGATAAGTGATACAGGACATACATGCTCTAGAAGCTCCAAGAAAGAAAATGTCATTTTTGCTTGCCTAGTTATTTATTAAATCTTCCTTCAAAGAGTTCTGGAGTACTGGTCAAACATTTATATCGCAATATTTTACAGTCATGTATATCATTTATGTCTGAACACATAGGAAGATGTGGTTCAACATAGACAAACTGACTTTATATAATGATTAAAAATATTTGTGTTTGTTACAGTTTCATCATTAGACAAACATTTGTTTTTCTTTGATAGTTCTTTTAAAAATTTAGATCAAATATGGAGAAATTTGTTTTTTATTTATTCATTTATTTAGCATATGTGTGTGTGTGTGTGTGTGTGTGTGTGTGTGTGTGTGTGTGTGTCTCAGAGGACATTGTATGTCCCTGTGGAGTTCCAAGGGTGACTTCCAGAATCATCATGGATTGTTTCTACCCCCTTTTGGCTTCATTCTGGGATTTCCTAGACTCTGCCCACTAGGCCATAGTACCTGGCATTTTTTCCATATTTTTTGTTATTTTTTTCTTTTCCCTGGATGTACAAGCACAATGTGTAATAATCCCTGCTCCTGCCCACTAGGCCATAGTGCCTGGCATTTTTTCCATATTTTTTGTTTATTTTTTTCTTTTCCCTGGATGTACAAGCATAATGTGTAATAATCTCTGCTACGCTGCTTTCCCCCTTCTCCCTACCCTCCTTCCCATTTTCCTTCCCTACCACCCTCCTGACTGTATGCTTCTTTGATTCCTGGGAATCCCTTTGGATCATCTGCTCTGGTGGGGGTTCAGACTTCTGTGCCTGACCAAGCTACTCTTCTTTGGCAGTCCCACTGATAGGGCCAGTCCCCTTCACATGTCAAGTCTTAGCCACTAGAGTTCCTACTGCTTGAAATCATTCTTTGTTTTTCTTTTTTCTTTTGTTAATTTTTTCCACTTTTATAATCATATTGAGTATTCATCCCAACTTCTCTCCCTCCCTCCTCCCTCCCATTGTCTCCTTTCCCATTACTATTTCCTCACACTCCCTTCTACCCTTCTGCCTCCATGCCTCAATGGACCTTAGGGTTCACTCTAACTTTTCTACTCTTGTGGGGGTTCAGGCCACTCCACTGATATGTGCATTTCCCTTCACTCATACAGCTTTAGACCTAAAGGTTTCCACGATGAGTTCCTATTCTGTGAGTATAATAACAGCGGCTTACAGAGCAGTTTGATGTACTGTCTTCCTACCTATATATAGATTTATTGGCTGTCTTCCTTATTGATCTATTCCCTTTCCTTTTATAGGGTCTTGTTCTAGTTTACAGTAACAGGGATGGGTACCATTCTGTCAAGTGAGTCTTGAATCCAATCAGCCTTGTTAGTCTATGTGGACATGTTGGTTTGTCAGCCATCACACAGGTGTGGTAAGGACAAGTCTCATTGCAGTGAGTTTGTGGACAGCCCTGCCTTGCATGGATTGTAATGGCCTGGCATTTTTAGTCAGGACCTGGGATCTGAACTTAGGACCTTCCACTTGCAAGGTAGAGTCTTAACCTCTGAGCCATCTCTCCAGCCTGGGAAATTTGATTTTATCATTATTCTTGCTCTGGTCACCTGATAAATTGGAGCTCTGGAAATGTTACTGTCACTGATCTAAAGGTCTATTCTCTTTATTTTGATGTTTGATATTCCAATATATTTTAAAAAGAACTAAGAATGAATTCAACAGAAAGAGAACTTACTTTTTGACTCATATTCTTTTTGCTGTGTCTTCTTCATTGTTCTCTGAACTTTAATGGTGGGGCTAGATATTCTGTTTAGAGTTGACTATTCCCTAGTCACTTATTCTCTGCACGTTAGCTAGCTGTGATTCTCTGTACTAACCATTCTCCATTTGAAAAAGAACCTTCTTGAATGAAGGCTGGAAGCTGCACTGATCTATAAGTTTAAAGACAAATGTTTACAAGGCAGTTTTATACTATGTTCATTTAGCAAAATGATAATAGTAGATTATCCTATAGGCTTATGACTTTCCTATGGGTTCTTAGACACTTTTATAGTACCAGCCAAGAGTAAACACAACACAGAGGACATAACAGTGGGTGGGAGACCACTGGGGAAGAGGAAGATTTTCAATAGAAAGAGGGGATATTGGGACAAGTAATATAAGGTGAAAAAGACTTACAATCCTTATACTCACCTATAATACTCTCATGAACTACAGTAATATATTGGGAAAGTGATAGAAATCCGTTTGTATGCAAGCAAAAAAATCAAAGAATAAATAAGAAAGAAGCAATAAAAAGAAATATATATAGCAAGGCACCAAATTCTACAATTATATATGTCTAAATAGGAAGACATGATTCTCATGTATGACTCATTTATAAACACGTCTCTAATAGAAACATAAAATCATATTTTTTCTTTTGGAATTTCATGCATGAGTATAGTGAATTCCATATGCTAATACTCAATAGCATTCCCCCACACTTTTCCATGACTCCCTTCTTCTTTTCTGCCACTCTTCCTCCTATTTTCATGTCTTTTCACATGTGTGACCCTGTGTGAGTTTCTTCTTCATGCTGGCCAAATGCTGCTTGCTCCTAACTATACTCAGAGATACTTAATTTTCACAGAATGATGCTGAAAGCAGAGATGCATGGCTGCTCAAGTAACAGAATAAGTGACAGATGTGCACTGAGTCCTAAACAGGACATTTATACCCCTACTGTAAGGATGAGGGAGCACTGCATCAGAGCACTGGAAAGAACACAGTGACCAGCATTTCATACCAGCAGTGACTCTGGACACTAATAAACTCTTAAGACTGAAGAAAACCTACAGTACATATTGAAAAAGTAGGATATCTGTGAATCTTTTCTTTAAAGTTGATACACTATTTTTTCAAATAATGCATGTGGATCGCATAACACGATTAAGTTGAAAGGGCTAATGCCAAACTGAAAATAATCACATATGCATAAATTAGAACCTATATGGAAAATGTTGGATTCTGGGGACATTAGTTATATTTGAAACTATTTCATCCAAAGATAAGATCCTGCAATATTACTTTCAAAATGGTAAACATTAAAATAGTTAAACTGTGAAAGTTAATCTCTAAGGTTCTAGAATCATCATCTAGGAAGATAGACCTCAAGGCAGGCCTGTTCATAGAATGAAATATCCTTGTTATTTTAATCAATGTGGGAAGATCTATTTTTTTGATGTTGCATGAGATCATTTCCTGGCAGGAGATACTAGAATGTATATAATGGAGACAGTAAAGTGAATATTCATTACTCTCTGTTTCTTGACTTTGGATGCAACATGATCAACTGACTCAAGCTACTGCAGCTTTGACTTTTCTACTATGTTGAAACATATCTTGAAACTATGGCAAGAATAAATCCTTTCTCCCTTAAATTGTTTTAGTCAGGGTACTTTTATTACAAAAGCAGAAGTTATACTACATTAAATTTCTACTTACAGTTTTATCTAACAAATGATCATGTATTCATTAACCTGTACATACTCAAGCAAAATTTTTTTTTATTTCTACACTATTAAACAATTTCCGAAAAAGTACTTTCATAAGTGCACATGAGTGAAAGGGCTATTAAATAATTTTTACCTGATTTCTTCTAATGTAGACTAAATAAGAATAATTATTTTAAGTTACTTTAGTTTCATCATTAGTGGAAGATTTTTGGTATATTGTGCTCAGTCATTCATTTTATTATTATTTTTTAGATTCCCAGGAACCTTGCATGAAAAGTGTATATTACCATATAAATTTGAAGTAGACTTTTATTTTAGCTCTTAACTTTGTACCGTAAACAAACAAAAATTGTTGAAGTGGTTGTTTTAAAGGCAAAATTGTCAGTTTATTTCACTGTGATGTTGCTATACTCGTACTATGTGCAGTTTTAAAGGAGTTTAATTCTTTCATGAATACAGTATTAGTGGGTGCTCCAGAATTGGTAAACCGTATTGAAATCTATTGTGCAGTTTTTTAAATACATTTTTTATTATTTCCGCTCATACAAACTTAATAGGTACACCAGTTCCCTCCCTCCCTCCTCCTCCCCTCGAAACCCCTACCCCCCCTCACCTCCCTCCCTATCCCCCAGTGCCTCCCCCCAATTCTGAGAGAGTCCTTTTTTGTGCATGCCTGACTCTCCTCTGAGTCCTCCTCTTCAATGACGTACAAGGACCCAGTGGCCTTTCCCTGAACCCTTTCCCGTGTTCCCCTTAAGCATAGGAACACTGTGGCTGTAAATCCCTTGCCTCCAAGGATCTTGGTGCCTTTAGCTGATGCTAGACTTTGTGAGGTCAATAGTGTGTTGGACATTGCGCAGGGCATGCAAAGTCCTATTATGATTGCTTCGGCCCTAACTATTGTGGAGAATCTTGCAAATCATTGCTCTTCCCATCCTTTTGCTCTTACAATCTTATGGCCCCCTCTTCCGCAAATGTCCCTGAGCTCCAGGATGGGGAGAGATTAGTCTGGCCTAGTTCTATGTGGTTGATATAGAGTCTCTGAAGTTCTGGATTATGGTTTGTTGATTTTCTTTTGCAGTTTTGCTGCTTCTGCAATGCCCTTCACTCCATCCTGATGGGCATTGTATGTCACCCACTGGTCAGAGACAAAAAGCTGTTAAACTGGAGTCTTGTTGTAATAGCACATTCAAGGGTAGATGTAATAAAAGTAGGAAACCTCAGTGAGGGAGGGGTCAATCACCCATTTGCAAAATGATTACTTTTTATTTACCAGACTATATGACCTCCCCTTCTGGTGAGATCATACCCCCTCAGTTGTACATGATCAGGAACAAATGTCTGTGAACTTAACCAGGTGTCACATTACTTACTTGCATTCCTTGATGGAGGCCTATTTTCTCTTCTGTAACATGGTCCCCTCTCTCCTTGTGTCTGGCGTGGCCCTCCAACCCCATCCCTCCTGTTCATAATCCTTGCAATTACTGTATTACATAGGTTTACCTTTGAGTGTCTCAATGTGTGCTGGGTGAGTTTGGTACTAGGAGCCACCCATTAGGGAGTACAAACGACACTTAATTTTCTGGGTTCGGGATACTTCACTTAATATAATTGTTTCTTTCTTTTTTTTTTTTGTGATGTGCACATCGCTCTTTATTCTTAGAAGAATGTCCTGAAACAAAATAATGAAAATTGAAGTACATTATCACTGAGATGTCTCCCAAAGTTATAATTTTATGCATTAGAAGCTTAATAAATCTACGTACATGTAGTCCACCATGTCGGTAACTAAAACTATTGTACATTAAAATAAAGCAGCTTGAGAGGACACTTCCTGTGTGCCAGTGGGTTGTGCAGACTTGGCCGCTTAATCCAACCTGAGTCACACTAAGCTGAGTTCTGCTTTTGACAAAGTTGCAGGGTAAGTTTTGCATTTGCTAGGAAAGAGACTCTCATATTTTAAATCATAGGTAATGAGAGCATTACCTGTTGTCTGGATTCTAAAACTGAATTAACACAAAGGAAGTGATTCCATGAACATCTATAGCAGCAAGTTCTTATACTCAGTGTTGTGAAGTCCTCAAGAAAGACATAGTGAAAAAGATTGTACAACTATTGTACAGATCAGCTATGATAATTTTTTTCTCAGTAGGAATTTTTGTCTTTTTTTTTCTTTTTTTATTAAAAATATAATTATACATTTTAAAATTTTTTTACTAGTTCCCTCCCTAACCCCTCCTCCCCCTGAATCCCCTCCTCCCCCTCCTCTCCCTGGGCATCCCCCAGTGCCTCCCCCCCAATTCCCAGGGAGTCCTTTATTGTGTACGCCTCACTCTCCACTGGGTCCTCCTCTCTGATGACATATAAGGACCCAGTGGCATTTCCATAAGCCCTTTCTCTTGTTCCCCTTAAGCATAGGAGCACTACTATGGCTGTCAATCCCTTGCCTCCAGGGATCTCGGTGCCCTTAATAGATGCTAGACTTTATGAGGGCAACAGTGCACTGGACATTGCGCAGGGCATGCAAAGTCCCATTATGATTGCTATGGCCCCAACTATGGTTGAGAATCTTGCAAATCGTTGCTCTTCCCATCCTTTTGCTCTTACAATCTAACCGCCCCTCTTCCACAAATGTCCCTGAGCTCCAGGATGGAGAGAGATTAGGCCTATGTGATTGATATAGAGTCTCTGAAGTTCTGGATTGTGGTTTGTTGATTTTCTTTTGCAGTTTTGCTGTTCCTGCAATGCCATTCACTCCATGCTGCTGGACACTGTATGTCACCCCATGGCCAGAGACAAAAAGCTGTTAAACTGGAGTCTTGTTATAATAGCACATTCAAGGGTAGATGTAATAAGAGAAGGAAACCTCAGTGAGGGAGGGGTCCATCACCCATTTGCAAAATGATTACTTTTTATCTGTTAGACTATATGCCCTCCCCTTCTGGTGAGATCAAGAAAGAACGTCTGTGAACTTAACCAGGTGTCACATTACTTACTTGCGGTACTTGATGGAGGCCTATTTTCTCTGCTGTAACATGGTCCCCTCTCTCCTTGTTTCTGGTGTGGCCCTCCTACCCCATCTCTCTTGTTCATAATCCTTGCAATTACTGTATTACATAGGTTTACTTTTGAGTGTCTCAATGTGTGCTGGGTGAGTTTGGTACTAGGAGTCTCCTATTAGGGAGTACATATGGCGCTTAATTTTCAGGGTTTGGGATACTTCACTTAATATAATTGTTTCTAATGACATCCATTTCCCAGCAAATTCCAGTAATTCATCATTTTTGATGGCTGAGTAGTTCTCCAATGTATAGATGTACCACTGTTTCATTATCCACTCATGAACTGTTGGACATTTGGGTTGATCCATGACTTTGCTATTGTAAACAGTGCTGCTATGAAGATGTTCGTGCTTGTGCTATTGAGGTGAACCTCTGCTGCATGGGGGGTTATTCCCAAAAGTGGAATAGCAGGGTCATATGGCATTTCAAACTTTAATTTCTTTAAGAATCTCGAAATGCTCGCCAGAGTGACTGTATAGCCTGCATTCCCACCAACAATATAGGAGAGTTCCCCACTCTCCACATCCTTTCAAGCATTTGGTGTTGTTTGTATCGTGGATTTTTGCCATCCTACCCGAGGTGAGATGATATCTCAGGGAAATTTTGATTTGCATTTCCCTGATGGCTAAGAAGTGGAGCATTTTTTCAGATATTTGTTAGACATTTTAATTTCATCCCTGGTAAAATTTCTTGTAAGTTCCAGGGCCCATTTTTTAATTGGGCCATTGTTTTCCTTAGAGTTTAGTTTTCTATGTTCTTTGTGCACTCTGGACAGTAGAGCTCTATCAGATATGTGGTTAATGAAGATTTTCTTCCATTCTGTGGGTTGCCTTTGTGGTCGTGTTACAATCTCTTTATCTGAACAGAAGCTCTTTAATTTCACAAGATCCCAACTGTTGAGAGATGGTAACAGTGACTGTGCCATTGGATGTCTGTTTAGGAAATATTGGCCTAGCCCAATCAGCTCGAGGGAGTTCCCTATCCTTTCAACTATGGTTTTTATAGTCTCTGGTCTTATATCAAGGTCCTTGATCCATTTGGAATTGAGTCTTGTACATAGTGACAAGTACGGGTCCAGCTTTAATCTTCTGCATGTGGAGATCCAATTTTGCCAGCACCATTTGTTGAAGATGCTGTTCTTTTTCCATTGGATTCTTTGGGCCCGTTTGTCAATGATCAAATGGCTGTATATTTGTGGGCTTATATATATCTGGGACTTAAAGCCTTATCCATTGATCTGTGTGTCTATTTTGGAGCCAGTACCAGGCTGTCTTTATAACTATGGATTTGTAGTATAGACTAAGGTTTGATATGGTAATACCTCCAGCAGTGTTTTTGTTACTCAGAATTGTCTTTGCTATCTTGGGTCTTTTGTGACTCCATATGAACTTTGAGATTGTTTGGTCAACTTCTTTAAAGAATTGCTTTGGAATTTTAATTGGTATAGCATTGAATTTGTATATTGCTTTTGGTAGGATGGTCATTTTTATGATGTTGTTTCTGCCAATCCAGGAACAAGGGAGGTCTTTCCACCTTCCAGTGTCTTCTGCTATTTCTTTCTTGAAGGTTTTAAAATTTTCATTGTAAAGATCTTTTAACTCCTTGGTTAGGTTTATACCAAGGTATTTCATTTTGTTAGGGGCTATAGTAAATGGGATTGTTTCTTTCAAGGCTTTTTCACTTCTTTCATTCTGGGCATACAGGAAGGCCTCTGATTTTTGCACATTTATTTTGTATCCTGCCACCCTGCTGAACTTCTCAATTAGTTCTAGGAGCTTCCTGGTGGAGTTTTTGGGATCCCTCAGGTATACGATCCTGTAATCTGCAAATAGGGATAGCTTGCCTTCTTCCTTGCCGATTTGAATCCCTCTTATGTCCCTTTCTTGTCTTATGGCATCAGCTAAGACTTCAAGTACAATAGTGAATAGAACTGGTGAGAGAAGACAGCCTTGTCTAGTTCCTGATCGAAGTGGGAGTGCTTCCAATTGTTCCCCATTGAGCATAATCCTTGCTGTGGGCCTGTTGTATACTGCTTTTATTATATTGATAAAGGTTCCTTCCATTCCTACTGTCTCTAGCGTTTTGATCATAAAAGGCTGTGGGATCTTGTCAAAGACTTTTTCTGCATCTATAGAGAGTATCATGTGGTCTTGGACTTTGGACTGGTTTACATGATGAATTACATTTATTGATTTGCGTATGTTGAACCAACTGTGTGTGCTGGTGATGAAGCCGACTTGGTCCCTGTGAATGATCTTTTTGATATGTTTTTGAATCCGATTTTCTAAGACTTTGTTGAGAATCTTTGTGTCTGTGTTCATCAGAGAGATCGGTCTATAGTTTTCTTTTTTAAGTGAATCTTTATTAGGTTTTGGGATTAAAATGATATTAGCTTCATAGAAAGAATTTGGTAGTGTTCCTTCCTTTGCTATTTGATGGAACAGTTTAAGGAGTACTGGTGTTATTAACTCCTTAAATGTCTGGTAGAATTTTATGCTGAATCCATCTGGCCCAGGACATTTTGTGGTGGGAAGATTTGAGATTATTTCTTCAGTTTCCTTGTATGTTATAGGACTATTTAAATAATTCACAACTTCCTGATTCAATTTAGGTAGTTTGTGTTTACTTAGAAATTCAACCATCTCTTTTGTGTTGTCAAACTTCACAGAGTATAAGTTTTTTAAATATGACGTTATAATTCTCTGGATTTCTTTTGTATCAGTAGTGATAACTCCATGTTCATTTCTAATTTTGTTAATTTGGGTTTTCTCTCTCTTGCTTTTGTTTAATTTAGCTAGGGGTGTATCAATCTTATTCATTTTTTCAAAGAACCAGCTTTTTGACTGGTTGATTTTCATAATCTCGATTTCAGATATTTCTCCCCTTATTTTGCTGATCTCCTCTCTTCTACTGCTTTTGGGATCAGATTGCTCAAGTTTCTCTAAAGCCTTAAGCTGCATCATTAAGTTATTTATTTCTGATGTTTCCATGTCTTTGATGTAGTCATTAAGAGCTATGAACTTACCTCTGAGGACAGCTTTCATTGTGTCCCAGAGATTTTGGTAAGTTGTATTTTCATTATCATTCATTTTCAGGAAATCTTGAATTTCCTTTTTAATTTCTTCCTGAATCCAGTTCTCATTCAGCATCATATTGTTAAGTTTCCGGAGTTATTGTATTTTCTCTTGTTTGTTGTGTTGTGGATGTCCAGCTTTAGGCTGTGTTTGTCTGATAGGGCACAGGTTAGAATTTCAACTTTTTTGTATATGTGTAGATTCATTTTGTGGCCCAGTATGTGATCTATTTTGGAGAAAGTTCAATGTGCTTTTGAGAAAAATGTGTATTCTTTGGTGTGTGGGTGAAAAGTTCAATAGAGATCTTTAAGGTCCATTTCTTTCAGGGTTTGATTAAGTTCCAAAGTGTCTCTGTTAAGCTTTTGACCTGTTGATCTATCCCATGTTGAGAGGGCGGTGTTGAAGTCCCCAAGAATTATTGTTTGGGGGTTGATTTCTTGCTTTAGATGCTGTGGGTTTTCTTAATGAATGTGGAGGGGCCCGTATTGGGTGCATATATGTTCAGTATTGTGAAGTCTTCCTGGTGAATCGTACCTGTGACTAAAATGTAGTATCCATCTGTGTCTTTTATTATTTTCTTTGGTTTGAAGTCCACTTTGTCTGAAAGCATAATTGCTACCCCTGCCTATTTCCTAGTTCCATTAGCTTGCAGAATTTTGGATCACCCTTTCATTTTTAGGATGTGCCTATCTTTAGTGGTGAGATGAGTTTCCTGAAGGCAGAAGATTGTTGGATTGTGGTTTTTAATCCAAGTTTGTAATCTGTGTCTCTTAATCGGTGAGTTAATATCATTGACATTTAATGTTATAATGGAGAAGTTATTTTTCATTCTGGACATTTTTTATGTTTAGTAGATTTTGTAAGCATGTTGTTTGATATTTATGTTTTGGTGGTATTATACTTCCCTTCTGTCCTTCTGGATACGCTTGTTCTTTTCTTCAAGCTTGAGTATCATTTCTAGCATTTTTTGAAAGCCTGGTTTGGTAGACATGTATCCCTTCAATTTGTCTTTGTGCTGGAAAACTTTTCTTTCTCCCTCAATCATGACAGATAGTTTTGCTAGGTATATCAGTCTGGGTTGGCATTTTTGCTCATTTAATACTTGAAGTACATTTCTCCAAGGTCTTCTTGCTTTTACTGTTTCCAGTGAGTAGTCATTTGTTATTCTAATAGGTTTCCCTATAATGGTGACTTGCTTTTTATCTCTTGAAGCTCTCAGCACCTTTTCTTTGTTTTGAATGTGGAGTGTTTTGACTATTATTTGCCGTGGCGATTTTCTATTTTGGTCATATCTGTTTGGAGTGCGAAATGCCTCTTGTATTTGGATGGGCCTCTCATTCTTTAGTTGTGTGAAGTTTTCATTTATGATGAATTGAAATATTTTCTCCGGTGTGGTATTTTGGGATTCTTGTTCTGGTATTCCATGAATGTGCATGTTAGGCTTCTTCAGGGTGTCCCATATCTCTTGAATGTTCCTCTCCAGTATCTTTTTGGCTTTAACAATCTCTTCCATTGAGCTGGTTAATTCTCCCACTTTGTCTTCAAGATCTGAAATTCTATTTTCTTCCTCATTTGTTCTGCTAAGATTCTCTGTTGAGTTTTGGGTTGAAGATAACTTGTCTTTTAGTTCAATTTTAAACTCTGGCTGAGACTGTTTTAACTGCTCTATACCTATTTTTGTTTCTTGAACTGTTTTTCTCAACTCCTCCAGGTGCCTGTTGTGTTCCTGTTCAAATTGGTTGATATGGTTGTTTAACTGTTCTCGGATTTCCTCTTTCATAGTATTAATCATGGTAATGATCATACTCTGAAAGTCGTTATGTTGGGTCTGTCTTTCATGGCTATTTTCTGTGGATTTGTTCTGGTCTGAATCCATGGTTATGGGATTGATTCTTTCGGTGGGATATTGGTCTTTTGGGTTTTGTTTCTCGTGGATCTGCACTTTGACTTCGGCATTGTTGTTTTGTTTTTTAGGACCTTTCAGTTTCTGTGTGTTTTTCACTGAACCGATGTAGTTGGTATTGTTACACTTGCCAGTTATTACTAGTGTTTGCCTTGGATTGGGTATGTTTATGTATTGTTATTGTTATATGCTAGATGATGCTATTAGGCTGTTAGTACGTCAGTTAAGTAACCAGGGGATGAATATCAGTATGATAGTGCACTTTTACGATTTAGTGTCTTGGTGAAATGTGAGGGTAAGTGGTGTACTCCCTGGAGTTGTATGTTTTTGGGGTGGCTGTATGAAGAACTTGATCTACAGCATTGATACTAGAAAGGATCAGTAAGGTGAAAAGAAAAAAAAAGGAAGTTTCCTTATCTTTGGGCTGGATGTGAAGAATCTCGCCGATGTGATATAATGGTTGTAGTGGAGTCCAGATGTAGACCTGTGTTCCCTTTGTTCCTTATAGTTTTGCTTGAGTTTCCTTTATTCTCTATTGAATTCTGAGTAGCAGTGTGTCTTCCGTGGACCACGTGCGTAGGTCCCCGGTGGGCCAGAGAGGCAGAAGGACTGATGTTGATGGCAGAATTCTTCACCTGCCACCTGGGGGGGGGGGCCGGAGGCACGAAGGGCTGGGGTTGGGGCAGGGCCCCGGGGGCTAAGCTGGCAGCCATGCGGGTGCTGCTGGCCGGGCAGCTCTGGGGTGGGGAGGCTGAGCTTATTGTGCAGTTTTTTTAAACTTGAAGTTTATCAAAGATTCAGTTCACATTCTGGTGAAGATCAATCATCATTGAATTCTGATGATTAATAATTTTTCATTCATTTGAGTGCATGCACATGCATGTGTTTGTGTTTATGTATGTCTCTGTGTGTGTGTGTGTGTGTGTGTGTGTGTGTGTGTGTGTGTGTGTGTGTGTTTATATCTGTATGTGTATGAAAGGACACTGTGTGTGCCTGTGAAGACTCAAGAATGACTTCAGGAGTCCTACCTTCAGAAGTACAAATTGTTACCATGTTTGTCTGGCATTTTTAATGTCTCGTGTTTTTAATATGGGATCAGGGATCAAAACTTGGATCCTTCTGATTGTGATGCAGAGTGTTAACCTCTGTTTCATCTCTCCAGCCAAGAGAGAGCTTAATAATTTTTAAATTTTCATTGATATTTAAACATTTAACCAAGAGAATAAAAGCAAAGCCAAAACAAGATGCAGGAAAAACAAAGTAGGGGAAAGAAAATTAGGGTCAGAGTGTAGGAATTGGGGATGCCAAGTACAGTCTTTCAGACACAACAGGACTAATGTACACATGAAATCATGGCTGTGATTATTTTCCCAAGACCTGCACAAGATTTGGCCTGGAAACATTTTTGCCATAGAAGTGTAAGACCCATGAGGACAAACAGTTCTTGACAGACACTTGAAAGGTTAATGCTGGCTCCTTGAAACAGATACCCACTAATGCATCATGCATGTTGCTGAAAATGTCCAGGTACATGCGAATGCTGGCTAATACATGTTGAAACTCAGTGGACCATACATACAAAATGGCATGAAAATAGGAGGAAACAGAATTTCAATCAGATAAGGACAGGATAGGGCAATATAGGTTAAAAAATGTCTGTGTCAAATAATTAATTTTAAAAGACATGGAAAGGTACTTCCTTATAAAAAACAGGTCATTTTTTTATGCTAGAAGTTCTTCTTTGGAATGAAAAAGCAATATGAATTTGCATTTCAATGATGGCTAAATATGTCAAAAATCTCTTCCAATATTTGTTGACCACCTGTGTTTCTTCTTTTTGGGAACTGCCTATTCAGTTAAGCTGGACAATTTTTGATTGGGATATTTGGTGTCTTAGTGATTTATTTGTTTGTTTGTTTGTTTGTTTGTTTGTTTATATAGTCCTCATATGTATTTCCTGTCTGGTGTATACTTTGTAAAAAAAATTCTTCCATTGTATATGCAGTTTCTACCCTCTAGTAATTGTTGCCTTTATTTTGTAGGAGTTTTTTAACTTTATGTACTCCTATTTGTCAATTATTGATACTATTTCCTGTGTTATTAGATTTCTTTACAAAATTATTTCCTATGTGTCTTTATATTGTATTATTCTCCCTCTATTTTCCTCTAATAGTTTCAAGACTTCAGGTTTTATATTAAAGTTTTTGATCCATTTTGAATTGATTTTCATGTGGGGTGAGAAATATGGGTGCAATTTCATTCTTATACATATGGATATTCAGTTCTGCAAGCATTTGTCGAGGTGGTTGTCTTTTTAACATCTTATAAAGGAATTTTGCAATTTAAAAATAAAAAATAACAGCTAGGATGACGTTGTATGATAATTCCATACATTAACTCCAATTTATTCTTAAAATAAAAATTATACTTGGCAAATTTATCATAAAATGTTCTATGGATGAATACAAATCTAAAAATAGGTAGGTATGTTTTCAAAAGAAAATTAAAGATGGTAGAATTTCTTTGGAATTATGATGCAAAAAAATCTTATAACAAAGCTTTTGTTAATCAAACAAGAAAAATATCAAACAATGAAACACTAAAGTACATTTAAAATCAGATGCAGAAACAGGATATATATCTCAATGGGAAAATATGTAGGCTTAGTTGATTTTATTGGGAAAAGTGAATTACTTTTGGATTAAACAAAACTTTGCTATAATGGTTGCATTTTGATGTCAATTTGACAGTTGCAGACTGTTTGAGGAGCAGCTGTGGAAGGTTAATGGTTGGACTGGCCCCTGAACAAGTCTGTAGGTACTTGATTGATTGCTGTGGAGAACTTAATCCATAGTGCATGATACTTTCCAGTGGTGGACAGAATAATAGCAGGTACAAGGAGGAGGGACTTGCTCTGCCCTTATCCAGTGTCAACTTGCTGTGCAGTCCATTCTGTGAGCCTTGTTAGCTTTTAGAGCATAGTGGCCTTCTTGTTGCTGCTGCTGCTGCCTCCATCTTTGGCTGACTTGGAACTTCACCTTTTCCATCATGTTGCTGTTCCTGCTGCCTTTGGAGCCTGGTCTCTAGGCCTTGCTGCTGTTTGCTATTCATGGCTGACGTCGGAGCCCAGCTGTTCTTCCCCAATGTAAGAACCCAGCTTCTTCGACCCTCAGAGGAGTAAAGGCTTGAGACCTTCTTGGAATCTTTTGGCTTTGTGAAACATTCTAGCCAGGAAAGAGGCTGCTGCAGGTGGCTACTTTGAAGGACACTATTTTTATTGTGATTTTTTTAAATAAACTTATTTAGATATTACATTCTGTATATTGTTTCTTCAGAGAACCCTAATACATATTTTGGTACCAGGAATGGTCCTAGAGGAATGGAATTATAAAGATGAATTTCTCTAGGGGGGTTGAGCTTATATGGAGCTGGTTTTCCAACACGATGAAACCCCCAGCTACTAAAAACTGCCTTAGTGATATGAAGATCATCAGAACTCCATGTTGTGAACTGATCAAAGAACTGATAAAAGTGGGGGTGATGGATAGTCCTGATTCACCTGTTGTGAGGAGTATGGTGTTCAGTGATTCTGTATATAATACTTTTGATAATCTAAGGAAAATAATGACGCTGGTTGGTTGCTTTTAACATCTCTGGATAAAGTACAAAATGAGAAGGAAAGTGTCAGAGATGAAATTACCAAGCTCAAGATGAGCATAAAAAATCTAAAGGCTTCTAAGTGTGCTTTGGAAGCATCTCTGGATAAAATAGAGAAGGAAAAGAAAGACCTCACAGATAATCAGCTTCAGATGCATGTAAACAACTTGGAAGTTTCTAAGTGTGCTTGGAAGAGAATCTTCTCTCTAGTGGTAATAGGGCTCAAACTGCAGAAAATCAAACTCAAGCTTTAATTTTTAGATTGGCTGAGTTGCAACATAAATTAAAGTTCCGGCCTCAGAGGTGTCTGCAGTTAAAGTCAGAGCACTGATTGGAAAGGACTGGGATCCTGAAAACTGAGATTCTGATGTGTGGGAAGACTCAGAGGCTGCTGAAGCCAGGGAACCCTCAAATTCCCATGGGCCTCTTCCATCTGGGGAAGTGGTCTTACCACCCTTGGTAGAGACCCCCACCTCCTACAGCATCTCAGTGTAAACTTTTGCCTGAGGAAATTAACCCTTCTATGGCTGAAGAGAGGGTAAGGATTTTCCCTCAGGACAATGCTGATATTGCAGAGTGCCCACCTGTAGTTGCCTCTAGGCATATTACCAGATTCAGGTCTAAGCAGCTCCTAGAGGTGACATAGAAAGTGTGATACATGAGGAGGTTCACTATACTCCTAGAGAACTTCATGAGTTTTGTAACACATTCAAACAGCAATCTGAAGAATAGCGCTGAGAATGGATTTTAAGGCTGTGAGATACTGATGGAAGGAGTCTAAAACTGGATCAAACCGAGTTCATTGAAATGGGTCCATTGAATAGAGATTCTAGGTTTAATGCTGCAGCACATAGAGTTAAAAGTAGTGCCAAGAGTTTGAGTGGGTGGCTGAAACATCATTAGCTTTTCGCCTTCTGAAAGAGAGCTGGAGATACCAGATATTCCTTGGTTTTGTGTTGACAATGTCATTAAAAGCCTCAGGGGAAACTGGTATGCTTGACTGGATTCATCATTTAAAATCTAACTCTCAGTGGCACAATCCAGATGACATGCCTTTCACTAAGACTGTTTTATACAAATTCATGAAAAGGGTGCCACCAAATTTGAAGGGCCCCACCATTGCTCCTCTTCTTGCACCATCATTAACAATGGGTGATGAAGCTGTTCAATTAGAAGAATTAAATCCAATGGGCATAGGTGGATCCAGGAGAACAGGAGCCAAGTGGCAGCATTGAATCACCAGTGGCAAAGCGAGCATACCAACTTTAATGCACAGCGTAGAAAGAACAATATTCATGGTGGTCTGACTCACTTAGATCTTTGGTATTAGTTAATTAATCATTGTGTTCTCAAGAGTAAATCAATAAGAAGCCTACAAAGTTTTTATATGATTTGTATAAGCAGAAATTTTCTAAAGCAAATGAAGGAAGGGCTGCTTAGAATCATGATATGTCAATCAGTTTCCAGATTTAGGTCAGTTTGTAGATCCAGAACCCCTTAAATGAAGGGGAGGCCGGGTTGCCTTGAGGAAGGACTTAGGCACAATAACAAAGACCTTTACTATTAATATTTCTCCTGTCCTTTCCTGGCCTTTTACAAGAGTTACAATACATTTGGGGAAAAGAAATGATCAAGCATTCCAGGGCCTACTGGATACTGGTTCTGCGTTAACATTGATTTCTGGAGAACCTAAAAAGCATTGTGGCCCTCCAGTTAAAGTAGGGGCTTATGGGGGACAAGTGATTGATGGATTGTTGAGGAGGTTGTCTTTTTAACATCTTATAAAGGAAATTTGCAATTTAAAAATAAAAAATAACAACTAGGATGACATTGTATGATAATACCATACATTAGTAGCAATTTATTCTTAAATTATAAATGTTATTTGGCAAATTTATCATAAAATGTTCTATGGATGAATGCAAATCTAAAAATAGGTAGATATGTTTTCAAAAGAAAATTAAAGATGGTAGAACTTTTTCTTTGGTATTATGATGTTTAAAAAATCTTATAACAAAGCTCTTGTTAATCAAACAAGAGAAATATCAAACAATGAAACACTAAAGTACATTTAGAATCAGATGCAGAAACAGGTTATATTTCTCAATGGGAAAATAGGTATGCTTATTCGATTTTATTAGGAAAAGTGAATTACTTTTGGAGTAAAACAAAACTGTGCTTTCATTTATCACCAAGAAAATGACTTAATTATAATTGTGTTAAATATTCAAATTTAAATAACAATTTAAATTTAATAAAAGAAATGCAGAGCTGATTTGTCAGCACAGACTTCTTAAATTTTCAAAACTACTAACTTCGCAAGAGCTTCATACATTTGATTATATGAAAAATGAAAGAAATCTGTTCAATAAAGAACAATGGAAAATAATATACCCAGCTGTCAAAAGGGAGGAAATATTTTCATAAAACCTAAATTAAAGAATTCAACTATGTTTTATAAAAATTTATCTACAAATACTTATATCTTCAAATACAAGAAATTAATATATGCAATAATCATGTACATTTCTCCAATGTGTTGCTAGAGACAGAAATTACAAGGAAACAAGATCATTTGCATCTTTTACAATGGCAATAATTAGAAAGTAACATTGTACCAAGAGTGTTCAGGGATTTGAAACATAGCATCACTGCTTTGGAACTACAGATAAGTACAGCAATTGAGGACAGCAATATACAGTACTTAGCAAAATTGAGTGTCTGTGCATTTAAGCTAAAGCAATTTTGAGCATGAGTTTATAGTCTAGGGAAATTTTCATAAAGGTGCATCAGAGTAGATGTCCAGTGATATACACTGCAGTGTTGAATGTACACTGGAGACCTAGATGCAGACTGCATGTCTGCCCCATGGGTGTGTTTAGATAAAATATATATTCTCAACTTGAAATGCTATGAACAGTTCCAAACAACAGACTGGATGTATAAAGGGCAATGTGCAGATCTTAAAAGTATGGATGGGGGCTAGTAGAAAAAATTAGTTCCACAGAGTGAGACCTAAAACAGTATTTTTCAAAATATTTTGAAATGTAAGACCACAAGGAGTGTGTAGATCACTGTGAGTAGTGCAAACATTTTAACAATATGAAATTCTTCTTTCCACATGATAGTTTTTTACGCCTTCAATTTTTCTGGCTTTTCTGAAGCTTTCCTAGATTAAACAAAATGAGTACATGTCTTTGCTCCCTCCTCATTTCCTATCCCCGCTCCCATCTTAACTTCCTTTCAACAATCTAGCCATGTCCCCCCTGTTCTTCTATATCTTTGTAAGTGTGAACCAGGCATTTTGGAGGGTGCCTATACTGACAGGAGTTTGGGCATCTGTGGTAGCACAAATGTCTCTTCAGTGTATAGAACTATAAGTAGAGATCCTCCCCTTCTCTTGTCCCCAGTGATTTTATTGGTATAGTTGTTTCTCCTGAGATCCTTGCTTGTTCATGGGGGAATGTCAACTTTTTAGTCTTTATGAGAATCTAGGGCAAAGAAGAGTAGATCTCATTAAAGTGAGCTTCTGGATGTAGCAGCTCTATCGTGACTGGTGTGTCAAGACAGGTAGTACTCCTTCCCATTTTTAGACTCTTACAATCTTACTGCCTTCTCTTCTGCTGGGTTCCCTGAGCTTTCAGATAGAGAATAATTTTGATAGTCTGAGTAGGGCTGAGCATTTCAGGGTCTCCTATACTTTGCATTCTGGCCAGTTGTAGTTCTCTGCATCTTTTAACCTCCCATTGCAACAGGATGCATCTTGGTTGAATGTTGAGAGTTTTTCTTATGGAGGGGTATAATAAATATTCAAATAATAGTTTGCTATCAAGTATTTAGAGTTAACACTAAGACTTCTTTTCCTATCTAGAGACTGTTTTCTCCTCTTCCACTGTTATTTGTACAGGTTTGCAATACCAGGCATGTGTTCTCTGAAAGTAAAGGTAGGAGGGGGTGAGAACCTGTTCAAAGAGTACTGGTTACCCAAGACCATTACATAACATCATTATTTCATTGGATACTTCTTGCCAGAGTTGTTGTTTTGTGGAAGCTTGTAGCATTCATAGCTGAGTGGGACCACTGCCCCCTTTCCCAGTCAATCTTATCCTAGGGCCCCATTCATGCAGGGCAACTGTTGTATCCTGAACTCTTTTCCTCCCATTTAATATTTTTAAACTGCACTTATTTATTTACTTACTTACTTACTTATATTTATTTATTTATTGTGTGTGTGTGTGTATGTGTGTGTGTGTGTGTCTATGGAGAACTTCAGGAATCATCCTAAATTGCTCCAATTTCCTTTTTACTTCACTCTAAGGTTTTCCAGGCCCTACCCACCAAGTGCAGGTTACAGCCATTTCTGCCTGGTGTTTTTTACAAGGAACCTGGTAGCCGAATTCAGGACCTTCTTCTGCTTGTAAGGCAGAGACTTAACCCTTGAGCCATCTCTCCAAACCTCATTTTAATTTTATAACATGTTTTCATTAAGTTGCCTGGGGTGCTTTAAACTCACTCTGTAGGCTGGAAATGCCCTGAATTTGGGTTCCTCCTGTTCTAGCTTCAAGAGTAGCTGGGATTACAGGCCTATATGATCAGACTAGTCTCTTAAATTTCCACACACAAGGTTTTCACAATCCTGCTAGGTTATTACCAACACTTTTAATATTATGAAGACATGAATTCTATAAAAATGAACTTCATTTTTCAGTGTTACATGTGCATATCATATATTCTATTTATATTTTATTCATTTGGTGGTAATTACAAAATATTGCTAATTTCACTTTTATTAGAATGCATTCTCGCATGTGAGTGGATGACTAGGTTTATTTCATACCTGGGTTACTATGAATAGAATAAAGCACATGCACATAAGTGCCCCTAAACATTTGAGTACACATACATGTATTCACAGCACAAACACGTACACATGCAAAAGGTTAAACATTGATTTCCCTTGTAATTCAGTAATGTATCATATGTAAAAAACGCAAAAGAAATGAGAAAAAATATCAGGTTAATAACTATTTGTGACATTCACAATGAGAAAAAAATGCTGATTAGAGAATCTTTTATTTTCTTGCTGCTTTGTTTATTGGGTAAAAGCAAAAACAAGTATAAGATTGTCATTTGAGCAGCTTAATGTGGATTCAGATGTTATTGTTGAAAGGTATTTCTGGAAGATGAAATTTCATTGCAGATAACTTTAACTATTGATACATATGGAATGAATAGAACTCATATGACTGGACATGTGAACAACCCCTACTTTTATGTGCCATTCCTCTTGTTTTCTAATTTTTATCCTCTAAATAAAATGACTTCTCAGAATGATTTAAGAATCAGAATGAGATTAGAACTGAATGTGATACCCCAATCAAACTTACAGGAAAGATCTCAGGTCAGTTCAAAGGACAATTTAAGCAATCCTGCGTCATTCATAAAAAATTATTTCTTTTTTTCCCTTTAGATTAGAATTATTACTGAAATGTCAAAGGGGCTAACATTTTAAAGAAAGAGTATAAATGAGTATTTATACATTATAAACTTTAGAGGATGATAGTGTAATTCAAAGGACTCTAATTTTTACTATATTCAATGATAAATTCTCTAAAGAATAATTACTAGGTTTTCTTTGAAACAGACACACTTCTAATACATTTCTGTAAATGTTTCATGAGTGTTCTATGAGTGTTTTCATTATTTTTTCTTTCAGATCACATGAATCATAGTGAATAAGAATGGTGGAATAAATAAATTGAAATACTTTTCAAGGATTAGAAAAAAACTAGGTGAGAAGTTAGTCCTAAAATTATTGAATAAGAAAGAGTTTACAATGCTTTAAGACATGATGTTAGACAACATATTATGTCTAAATTTTTGCAATATGAAGCATTTCATTTCACTGATATAATGATTACACTAATTTCTTAGCTTGAGGACATGCATATGGACCAGGCACACTAGTCAGAGCAGATTGTAAATTTATATTTCTCAATTCAGCAGCCTTAATCATCATTTAAATAATAATTCTAATGATTTATTTAGCATGTTGAAGAAATTTTAATGTATGATATAAGCCATTTATAGATAATTTGTGTGTAGGTTAGATGAATTTCCAAGTGTTTACATATGTATGTGAGTTTATACATAAATGTGTGTACATGATGGCCGTGGATGCCAGAGGTTGACATAAGCAATCTATTGCTTTCCACCATATTTTTTGAGGCATGGTTTCCTCACAAAACCTAGAGTTCCTCATTTCGTTAGATTAAACAGACATCAATCTCTGGGAAGCAACTTGTCTCCATACTCCTGGTGCAGGCATTATAGACATGTGCTGTCACGTCCAGCTTTCTTTTTTTTTTTTAATTCAGTAACTTTAATTGGAATTTTCAGATAGGACAAATGGCCCGTGTTTTTTTTTTTTTTTTTTTTTTTTTAAACACAGCATTATTTACTGTCTAATTTTGACACATGGCTCCTTCCCAACATCTTCAGTGAACCTCTGGCCATAAGATCACTGCTTCTCCTGCGTAACATATGATCTTTAAATAGTATAAGGAATTCTCCTAGCCAGCGAGACCGTCTTCTTGGCAGCTCATCTGAGAATATTAACTAGAGTACTTTGTTCCAGGTTTCTGGGAAGAGAAGGAAAGTTCCATATTCTGAGAAGCCTCACTGTTGAGTCTGAGCAGTCCATAGGCATGATTATTTTCTTTTGCTTTGAAGAAGCTTCCCATGCAGAAGTAGACAACCAAAGGCTGCCTGTGGCTTCACACCAGCTCTGGCGCCTTGGGGTGCCCTAGAGACAGCAGGGGGGACACATTTGTGCTGGTAGTAGAGGGGCAGTTATAGGAAGGGTGGTGGCAGCTGGGGCAGGCAGCCAGGCCCCCAGGGAATACTTTATTCCCCCTGCATCTCCTATTCCCCACACCCCATCCCTGGATATGACCAGTGGTAGATAAGTTTTTTGTAAGTGAGCTACATTCCCTCCTCTTTTTTTTTTTTTTTGAGTTTAAAATTTTTTTTTATTTCAGCTCATACAAACTTATTAGGTACATCAGTTCCCTCCCTCCCTCCTCCTCCCCCCTTACCCCCTGCTCCCACTCCCCACCCCTCTCCCTCCCCATCCCCCAGTGCCTCCCACCCCAATTCCCAGAGAGTCCTTTCTTGTGCATGTCTGATTTTCCTCTGGGCCCTCCTCTCCGATGACATACAAGGACCCAGTGGCCTTTCCCTGAACCCTTTCCCATGTTCCCCTTAGGTATAGGAACACTGCTGTGGCTGCCAATCCTTTGCCTCCAAGGATCTTGATGCCTTTAGCAGATGCTAGACTTTGTGAGGTCAACAGTGTGTTGGACAATGCGCAGGGCATGCAAAGTCCAATTATGATTGCTTCAGCCCTAACTAGTATAGAGTATCTTACATATCATTGCTCCTCCCATCCTTTTGCACTTACACTCTTACCACCCCCTCTTCCGCAAATTTCCCTGAGCTTCAGGATGGGGAGAGACTAAGCTGGCCTAGTTCTAGGTGGCTGATATAGAGTCTCTGAAGTTCTGGATTGTGGTTTGTTGATTTTCTTTTGCAGTTTTGCTGCTCCTGAAATGCCCTTCACTCCATCCTGGTGGGCATTGTATGTTACCCCCTGGCCAGAGACAAAAAGCTGTTAGAGTCTTGTGATAAAAGCACAATCAAAGGTAGATGTAATAAAAGTGGGAAACCATACTAAGGGAAGGGTCTATCACCCATTTGCAAAATTGTTACTTTTTATCTGCCAGACTGTATGCCCTCCTCTTCTGGTGAGATCACACCCCCTCAGTAGTAAATGATCAGGAACAAAAGTCTGTGAACTTAATCAGATGTCTCATTACTTACTTGGGTCCTTGGTGGAGGCCTATTTTCCCTGCTGTAACATGGTCCCTTCTCTCCTTGTTTCTGGTGTGTCCCTCCTACCCTATCCCTCCTGTTCATAATCCTTGCAATTACTGTCTCTAGGTGGGCTGGGTGGGTTTGGTACTAGGAGCCACCTATTAGGGAGTACATATGGCGCTTAATTTTCTGGGTCTGGGATACTTCACTTAATATAATTGTTTCTAATGATATACATTTCCCGGCAAATTCCAGTAATTCATCATTTTTGATGGCTGAATAGTACTCCATTGTATAGATGTACCACAGTTTCCTTATCCACTCTTCAACTGTTGGAAATTTGGGCTTATTCCATGACTTTGCTATTTTAAACAGTGCTGCTATGAACATGGTCGTGCTTGTGCTATCGAGGCGAACCTCTGCTGTATGGGGGGTTATTCCCAAAAGTGGAATAGCAGGGTCATATGGTATTTCAATTTTTAATTTCTTTAAGAATCTTCACACGGCTCGCCAGAGTGACTGTATGAGCCTGCATTCCCACCAGCAATGTAGGAGAGTTCCCCTATCTCCACATCCTCTCCAGCATTTGTCATTGTTAGTATTGTGGATTTTTGCCATCCTGACTGGGGTGAGATGATATCTCAGGGAAGTTTTGATTTGCATTTCCCTGATGGCTAAAGAAGTGGAGCATGTTTTAAGATATTTATTACCCATTTTAATGTCATCCCTGGTAAAGTTTCTTTTAAGTTCCAGGGCCCATTTTTTAATTGGGCCATTGGTTTCCTTGGTGTTTAGTTTTCTAAGTTCTTTGTGCACTCTGGACAGCAGAGTTCTATCAGATGTGTGGTTAGTGAAGATTTTCTCCCATTCTGTGGGTTGCCTTTGAGCTCGCATTATAATCTCTTTATCTGAACAGAAGCTCTTTAATTTCACAAGATCCCAACTGTTGAGAGTTGGTAGCAGTGACTGTGCCATTGGATGTCTGTTTAGGAACTGTTGGCCTAGCCCAATCAGCTCGAGGGAGTTCCCTATCCTTTCAACTATGGTTTTTATAGTCTCTGGCCTGATATCAAGGTCCTTGATCCATTTGGAATTAAGTCTTGTACATGGTGACAAGTACGGGTGCAGCTTTAATCTTCTGCATGTGGAGATCCAGTTTTGCCAGCACCATTTGTTGAAGAAGCTGTTCTTTTTCCATTGGATTCTTTGGGCCCCTTTGTCAAAGACCAAATGGCTGTAACTTTATGGGCTTATATCTGGGTCTTCAATCCTTATCCATTGATCTGTGTGTCTATTTTGGAGCCAGTACCAGGCTGTCTTTATAACTATGGATTTGTAGTATAGACTAAGGTTTGGTATGGCAATACCTCCAGCTATGTTTTTGTTACTCAGGATTGTTTTTGCTATCCTGGGTCTTTTGTGCCTCCATATGTACTTTGAGATTGTTTGGTCAACTTCTTTGAAGAATTGCTTTGGTATTTTGATTGGTATAGCATTGAATCTGTATATTGCCTTTGGTAGGATGGTCATTTTTACGATGTTGATTCTGACAATCCAGGAACAAAGGAGGTCTTTCCTCCTTCTGGTGTCTTCTGCTATTGCATTCTTTAGGGTTTTAAAATTTCACTGTAAAGGTTTTTTACCTCCTTAGTTAGGTTTACACCAAGGTATTTAATTTTTTTAGGGGCTATAATAAATGGTATTGTTTCTCTCAAGGCTTTTTCACTTCTTTCATTCTGGGCATATAGGAAGGCCTCTGATTTTTGCACATTTATTTTGTATCCTGCCACCCTGCTGAACTTCTCAATTAGTTCCAGGAGCTTCCTGGTGGAGTTTTTGGGATCACTCAGGTATAAGATCATGTCATCTGCAAATAGGGATAGCTTGACTTCTTCCTTGCCGATTTGAATCCCTCTTATGTCCCTTTCTTGTCTTATGGCTTCAGCTAAGCCTTCAAGTACAATATTGAATAGAAGTGGTGAGAGTGGACAGCCTTGTCTAGTTCCTGATCGAAGTGGGAATGCTTCCAATTGTTCCCCATTGAGCATAATCCTTGCTGTGGGCTTGTTGTATACTGCTTTTATTATATTGATAAAGGTTCCTTCCATTCCTACTGTCTCTAGCGTTTTGATCATAAAAGGCTGTTGGATCTTGTCAAAAGCTTTTTCTGCATCTATCCAGAGTATCATGTGGTCTTGGACTTTGGACTGGTTTACATGATGAATTACATTTATTGATTTGCATATGTTGAACCAACCTTGTGTGCCGGGGATGAAGCCTACTTGGTCCCTGTGAATGATCTTTTTGATATTTTTTTGAATCCAATTTGCTAAGACTTTGTTGAGAATCTTTGCGTCTGTGTTTATCAGGGAGATCGGCCTATAGTTTTCTTTTTTAAGTGAATCTTTATTACGTTTTGGGATTAAGACGATATTAGCTTCATAGAAGGAATTTGGTAGTGTTCCCTCCTTTGCTGTTTGATGGAAATGTTTAAAGAGTATTGGTGTTATTAACTCCTTAAATGTCTGGTAGAACTTTGTGCTGAATCCATCTGCTCCAGGACATTTTGTGGTGGGAAGATTGGAGATTACTTCCTCAATTTCCTTATATGTTATAGGACTATTTAAATAATTCACAACTTCCTGATTCAATATAGGTAATTTGTCTTTACTTAGAAATTCATCCATCTCTTTTGTGTTGTCAAACTTCACAGAGTATAAGTTTTTGAAATATGATGTTATAATTGTCTGGATTTCTTGGGTATCAGTAGTGATAACTCCATGTTCGTTTCTAATTTTGTTAATTTGGGTTTTCTCTCTCTTGCTTTTGGTTAATTTAGATAGGGGTGTATCAAACTTATTGATTTTTTCAAAGAACATGCTTTTTGACTGGTTGATTTTTTCTATTGTTTTCTTAATCTTGATTTCAGATATTTCTCCCCTTATTTTACTAATCTCCTCTCTTCTACTACTTTTGGGATCAGATTGCTCTAGTTTCTCTAAAGCTTTAAGCTGCATTGTTAAGTTGTTTATTTCCGATGTTTCCATTTTTTTTTTGATGTAGGCATTAAGAGCTATGAACTTACCTCTTAGAACAGCTTTCATTGTGTCCCAGAGATTTTGGTAAGTTGTAATTTCGTTATCTTTCACTTTCAGGAAATCCTGAATTTCCTTTTTAATTTCTTCCTGAATCCAGTTCTCATTCAGCATCATATTGTTAAGTTTCCAGGAGTTAGTGTATTTTCTCTTGTTTGATGTGTTGTGGATGTCCAGCTTTAGGCCGTGGTGGTCCGATAGGGCAAAGGTTAGAATTTCAACTTTCTTGTATATGTGTAGATTCATTTTGTGGCCCAATGTGTGATCTATTTTGGAGAAAGTTCCGTGTGCTGCTGAGAAAAATGTGTATTCTTTGGTGCATGGGTGAAAAGTTCGATAGAGATCTGTAAGGTCCATTTCTTCAAGGGTTTGATTAAGTTCCAAAGTGTCTCTGTTAAGCTTTTGACCTGTTGATCTATCCCATGTTGAGAGGGCGGTGTTGAAGTCCCCAAGAATTATCGTTTGGGGGTTGATTTCTTGCTTTAGACGCTGTAGGGTTTTCTTAGTGAATGTGGAGGGGCCTGTATTGGGTGCATATATGTTCAGTATTGTGAAGTCTTCCTGGTGAATTGTACCTGTGACTAAAATGTAGTATCCATCCATGTCTCTTATAATTTTCTTTGGTTTGAAATCCACTTTGTCTGATAGCATAATGGCTACCCCTGCCTGTTTTCTGCTTCTATTTGCTTGTAGAATTGTTGACCAGTTTTTTTATTTTTAGAGCGTGCCTATCTTTTGTGGTGAGATGGGTTTCCTGCAGGCAGCAGATTGATGGATTGTGATTTTTAATCCAAGTTTGTAATCTGTGTCTCTTGATCGGTGAATTAATTCCATTAACATTTAGTGTTATAATGGAGAAACTATTGTTAATTCCAGACATTTATTATGTTTAGTAGCTTTTATAAGTATATTGCTTTGTTTTTAATGGTGTTATATTTGCCTTCTGTTCTCCTGGATATGCCTGTTTTTTTCTTCACGCTTGAGTATCATTTCTAGCAGTTTTTGAAGGCCTGGTTTGGTGGACATGTATCCCTTCAAGTTGTCTTTGTGCTGGAAAATTTTTCTTTCTCCCTCGATCATGACTGATAGTTTTGCATGGTAAATCAGCCTGGGTTGACATTTTTGCTCATTCAATACTTGAAGTATGTCACTCCAAGCTCTTCTTGCTTTTACTGTTTCGACTGAGAAGTCATTTGTTATTTTAATAGGTTTACCTTTAAAAGTGACTTGTTTTTTCTCCCTTGAAGCTCTCAGCACCAGTTCTTTATCTTGAATGTGGAGTGTTTTAACTATTATTTGCCGTGGCGTGCTTCTATTTTGGTCGTATCTGTTTGGGGTGCAGAATGTCTCTTGTATATGGATGGGCCTCTCTTTTTTTAGATGAGGAAAGTTTTCCTTGATGATCGTTTGAAAAATTTCCTCAGGGGTGGTATTTTGAGATTCTTGCTCTGGGGTATTCCATGAATACGCATGTTAGGCTTCTTCAGGGTGTCCCATATCTCTTGGCTTTAACAACCTCTTCCATTGAGCTGGTTAGTACTCCCACTTTATCTTCAAGGTCTGAAATTCTGTTTTCTGCTTCGTTAGTTCTGTTGATAAGACTCTCTATGGCATTTTATGTTGAAGATAACTTGTCTTGTAGCTCAGTTTTAAACTCTGCTTGAGTTTGTTTTAACTGCTCTATGCCACTTTTTGTTTCTTGCACTGTTTTTCTCAACTCCTCCAGATGTCTGTTGTGTTCCTCTTCAAAGCAATTGATTCGATTATGTAATTCCTCCCGGATTTCCTCTTTCATAGTATTGAACATGGTAATGATCATATTTTGAAAGACTTTATCCTGGGTGAGGCTTTCTTGGCCTTTTTCCGCGGGTTTGTTCTTGTTGGAGTCTAACATTATGGGATTAATTTCTTCAGTGGGAAATTTGTTTACTTGAGTGTTGCTTCTCATGGATTTGCACTTTGACTTTGGCATTGTCATTTTAACTCTTAAGATCTCTCAATTTCACTAAACTGAATTATTTGGCCTGGGGTCCTGGTGGGCAGGCGCGGGCAGAGACTTATCTAGGTCTCGAGGTGAGGCCTGGCTGGACCGCGCATGCGTCCTGAACGGCGGAGCGGGGTGGGGTTTAAAGGGAGCATGGGGGCGTCGGCGTGGAGCTATTTAACCCGAGGGCAGCTGGGGCGGGGCCCGGGGCCCAGGGGAAGTCCTCCTCGTCCCTCGGCCCCACGCGCGCGCCTCCAGCAGGATGGTGGGAGTCGGAGCCGGGTCCCTGTGGGCTGATCTGGGGTCCTGGTGGGCGGTGCGTGGGGCGGAGACTTACTACCACCTAGGGCGCAGGGTGAGGCCCGGCTGGACCTCGTGCGCGCGGCCCGACCGGCGGAGCGGGGTGGGGTGTAAAGGGCATTCCCCCCTTTTCTATAGGCACACTCAAATCATGGAGTGTTAGTCACAGTTCTCGTGGTAAATTTCTGGGAGAATTGGAGTCAGTTTTTCAGCAGGGGTGTTCCTTCCAGGCAATTCCAGTAGTAGGGGACGTCTCTTCAGAATTCCAAAGACCTTGAGAGACCCATCCCAGCATAGCTGCTCTAATCCTGCCTCACTTTCCCATAAACCTATTTGAGAATTCAGACTGCTCTGGGGATAAAGGGCGATGATTCGATCTGGCTGCTTCCTGCTGAATCGGGGTGATGGAAATAAGAGCAGTCTAACATTCTCATCTATGAAATGCTGGGTTGGTCTAGAGGTTTTGATAGATGGCTTTATTGCCTCAAGGTTGGTCTAAAAGAGACAAAACACAGGCAAATTGAGTCTCCAAAATCTACAGAAGGACCAGACCATTGTAATTGGGAAGGCACATGAGATAAACCAAACAAGCTCAGCAGTCTTGCTGTGGGTACAAGCAAACAGGCTTAGTAAAAGAACACGTTTACAAGGTGTAAAAGCCAAGGAGACCTTTTTCCTCTGGCTACTGTAAATTTAAGATCATATTTTAAAACCTGTCCAAAACAATGCGAACTGATTCTTTGTACAGAACAATCTAAATTATCCTCCTTTTTGGGTTCTGAAAAATAAATAAAGCAACATAAGTCTTTTTGGGACCAAAGGGATGTAGCACCATTTCTCTGATCTAAATGAAAAGCCAGCATTGATTTGCTAATGGAGCTACTCTGGAGCTACACCTGGAGTTTTGCTGTTTTTCCTAGTTTACTCCTTAAGTTTGCCATTACTTTTTCCCTCTGTCAAGCACTGAGTTTAACTTTAGGCAACCTTTTAGGACAAGGGAAAAACTTTATTAAACTTTTTGCCAACCTATGTCTCTGGTTTTAACTCTACAGCATAAACTATCTTTCTTGGGTGCCTCAGGCCAGAGCTGCAGCCTTGAGACCAGGGCTCCCCTGGATCAGGTGAGGCAAGGAGTCAGCAGAATGGAGAACAAAAACAACTCTCATGGCTTAGTGAATTTGGACCCGTTTACTGAAACTTCTGTGACAGCTTTACTTTTAGGAAGGACATTTTTTCCAAGAACCTATCTCATTGATTGAGGATAATGGCACTGAACAGAAATATTCTCTCAGTATTTGCAAATCTAGCCAGTCTATAATGCTGCACCAGATAGCCAAGAGGCTGAGCCCACATACTTGTAACAGAGACTGCATTTTTTTTAAAATACAGAGGCAGAATGTTCTCCTTTTGATTTTAGCAAGGAATATATTTTACAATTAACTATAGGAGTCCTCAACACCCCATAAGTCCCAGCGTGAGCTTTTGCTATTGTCCTCTCCAGGTTGATACTCTCAGTCAGGCAGGTCGACATAGGCACCAGGCATGGCAGCAGGTTCTAACTTGGGAAAATGTATGCAGCTCATGTAGTCTCTACTATCCAAGCTTAAACCACATCTCTAAGGGGGCCTTGACTTGGATACTCAAGGCCCATAAGTATAACTGGTATGCACTGAAGAAAACACTTAAGCAATATAATTATTAAATGAATAATTTTTCCTATGATAGCATCCTTTCATTTTTCTGCTTTGTGCTTCAATCCAGGAATTTTGCTTGGATTTTAGGCATAGCATCTTTAACATTCTTGCTTGCAAGTCCTAGGTAATGATCTATCTGCACTTGGGATGTCAGTCATAAATAACAGCAATACTAACGAGTGAAATCAGCTAAAATCAGTGGTGTCAGACCGTTGAACAAGGCACCAACATAAGTAAACACCCATATTAACACTGCAAACTTCAGAGAATGAACTAAATCATCAACTAAGAAAAGGCGCCTGAGTTCTTTTATGATACAGTTCACATGACTGAGAGCAGAATCAATTCCTTGGATAGAGCAACATTGGATTCTAAATATGCCCTGAATGGGTGGCCTTCATCTGATTTCTGGATTGCTTGGATCACACCCTTATATACTCTAAAGCTGATAGTCACAGAGAGCAGGGCCAAGGCAATGTAGGCCGTCACACTCACGATGCTGAATACTGTCAAGGAAAGCAGCAGGAACAAGCTGGCGTCAAACACCACTCCAGTTTTCTTAATCTCTCTAGTAGAGGAGGTCAACAACCACAGAGCCCAAACCCCTGCACTTGGGCGTGGCCAGGGTGGAGAGGGGTATGGCAGGGGCAGAAGGGGTCCAGGCGGGCTCGGCCTGGGGGCTCATGCCAGCCGGGGGCAAAATGTAAATTACCTAGGAAAGAATGTTTAGCACCTGTCCGTGGGCATTATTGTGACATACCAAGAAATTCCTAGCACCTGCCCATGGGGTTACAGTGACCTTCCCCAGGGAACAGGCTTTAGGCCTGAACTGGGAAGAAACACCAAGACCTGACAATTTCTATATTTTTTTATTTCTCCTAAATAAAGCCATGTCTTTTCTCTAGAAAATGTTTTCTTGAAATAATATCTTATCAGGTTGGAATCTTATCCATCAGAATGGTCGGATAAGGATGCAGCATTTAGAGTCTTTAAACTGCAGACTTTTGTTACATGCTGTCTGACATTTTCTGTAATCCATGATTTTCTCTTTTAATATCTTTGGTGCGTCTAAAACCAGAACCACGTGGATGACTTTATAACAGTGCTAAAATATTTTATTCTATTAAGCCTAAACCTTGAATATTCGGGCATTTAGGCATGTAAACAAAAGAATGCCTAAAAAGCATTACCATTAAGCATATAAGGAATCTCAGTAGTTACTTTGTGAGTGCAATGAACCTGTCATTTTCCTGATCTTAAAAATTTTAGTAAAATCAAAAGTTGACAAAAGCCTAGGAAGGAAGTGGAGCACTAGAATTTTGTGCTCCCTTGAAACAAAGAGGCTTCCCATTTGCATGTTAAACCCAAGGTTCTCATGAGATGCTCAACCTGGCACTTTTGGGCTTCCTTTTGCTGGATATCAGTGGCAAACTCCTTTTTCCCATCAGAAGGAAGCTAAGAGCTTCAGGGCATTTCATTGGTCTCCACCAGGGAGCTCGCTCGACCCCTGGGCCCTGGGGTTCAGGGGGCAATCTTCCTCCAGTGGAGATTCCCATATTTGGGACATAGGCCACATGAAAGCTTTCTGTGCTCACAACAGTCTCAAAGTGCCCAGTCTGGTCATATCCGAAGCATGTTTTTCCACCTTTCCCCTGTCGGGAGGGGTCCTGGGTTGATGTGCTTGGGGTGCCTGTTTAACCTATCCCCTAAGGCAAATGTCAAGTTCTGATTTCTTTGTTTTCTGTTTTTTTTTTTTTTCTTCTTCTTTCTTTTTCTATACTACGTCCTAGGTCACCTGTCCTATTTTTAAAGTCCTAGGACAAACAGAAACAAAGGATTCTACCTCCAAGACAGAAATGAAAGCTTCCTGATGGTGCCAAACTCTCCCTTACAGATGAGGATGCTATCCTCCAGGTGGGGACCTATTTCCCTCAACAGATGAGAACCCTGTTGTCCTCCACATGAGAGTTTACTTCCCCCTGACGAATGAGGACTTTTGCTGACATGGAAGCTAAATGAAATTTCTGTCTGTGTCACCTTAGTCTTGAGGGCATTGGGAGGCAAAGCTTTTCCTGAGTTACTAGCTGGTACTTTTGGTCCAGCTCTACAGTCTCTCAACTTTCTGTCATTTGTTTGTCTAGTTGGATGGTAGTATAACTTAAAGATCTTCCTGGGATCATCTCTTGTCTAAGATGTATACAGGGCATGTCTGAGAATATGCTACGACTTGACCCTCTTTTTAGGTTGGTAGAACTAAGCATTCACAATTTCTAGATAGTCCCTGGACACAGGAAGGGGAAATCTCTCTCTTTTGGCTTCAAGTAGTAGTGAACCTGGACTTGAGGAAAGGACGCGTGGCTTAGCAGAGTTCTGATAATCACTATATACACAGTATTGTCAGCAAAGACATCCACTGTCACTGCCCATGGTGTGGTCTGGGGAAGCCAGCACTCTGCCAACACCACCAGAGCCACACCCGATGACACTAAAAGGGGAGAGTCCATGGTCCACACGTGCCTGAAGCTTCCTGTATTCCCTATGCTATTTAAACAGCATAGTCATTGTCTCAGACTTGAAACACTTTCCTTCAGGGCAAATATTTTTAGGAATTCCCTTCCATTGACTAACAAGAGCTAAAGTAAATTGATCCCCACTGTACTACATAGACCAAGAGCTAGAGTCACATTGATCCCCACCACACTATGCAGACAGACAAAGGTTGGGAATCCTTCCAGGAGAGATCATTCAAGTACCAGTCTGGCCACTCTTTGCAGAGTCATGGGTGATAACTTGGCCATAGTGGGTTCAGCAGTTTCGTGACTTGCGATCGGATTCTAATCCGATCCCACCCTAGACCGTATGTTATCACCATGGAAACGCAGAACTGGCCCAATCGAATCTCCTGGCTTTAAGAGATCTTAGGGATCTCGCCGTGGGACTACAAACTTGAGCCAGAGGTGTTACAGGTTTCCCACTTCAGGCGGACACTCACTCACACATTCATACAGAGGTTAAAACATTCCCTCCCCCATTTTGCAGATGCCCTTTCCTTCCCCTCCAAGAGAGGCCTGCTCCAAAAGATGGGCAGAGGTTGGTTTAGCAGAGTCTCTTTTACCCTGAAGTCCAAGATTTAGAGAAACTCCCTAGTTGGCCTTGAGTCTGTTCCAAGCTGCAGCTGAGGCGAGGCCTCAGCTTCTCCTGCTGGCCACCTCCCTGGAGGCAGGGAGGGCCCTGGTCTCAGACTTCTTTAGTTTTCACTTATGACCCCACTGATAAGCTTCCTGCTGTCCTTGAGAAGTTGGGATTTTAGGAGTAACCAATTTTCTGCTTCAAACAGACAACTGAAATACATTTGAATACATGAAGCTTAATTTATAGTTTCTAGTTTCTGAGGCTCAGTGTCTTTTCTTTTAACATGGTAGAAGCACAACATATAATACTTTCTTTAACCATCATCTCTTATTTTCAGTCTTCTCATAACTCTGACATCCCACAAACCTTCACAACATACTTTAACATTCTTTTAAGTAACCAACTCATAGACCTCCTGCACATACTTTAACTTTCTAAGTAACATATCTCATCCCAAAACCTTCTTTACATCTACATACTATACATATATTTTTTTCTATTTGATGGTTTCCTGCTGTTTTCACATTAGTTATCCTGTAAGAAATATCCTTTAAAAGAGGCAGTAGACCTCATCTTAAAAATCATTATATAGCAGAACACAGGAGTACATCTGGAAACAGGGAATTAGAAAACAGATTTGTCCCCAAGAAAGGGAACTCATACATACCAGGAGAATGAAGAAATTCCAATGAATTTTTCAGAAATCAGTTTTCCTTTCTGGCTGCTAGATATGTTGGTATTACTCATGGGAAAACAAACTTTTAAAGGAACTACAAAAGTGATGTTACCAGATCCTAGGTAAAAACATAATGCCACCTTTTGTGAAGCTTCAAGATAAAACAAGATATTTTGGTCAGTATGTACTCAGGTCTTTTAATGTTATCAAAATGATTTATTCCTAAGTGTGCACGTGCATTTAAATTGAGCATGCCAAATAGTAAACAGAATCAAGAACCAAAATGTGATCATAAGCACGCAATGAAATTTATAGTGGCCACAGCTTGTTATTTTGAAACATAAAACCCACATATTATAAGAAATCCAAGTAACCAATCAAGTCAGAACATTTTACGTAACTCTTTATCATCACAGGCAAAATTTTTCTACCTTAGCACTCAGATTTTGGGTTCTTTTCCTAATGTCCTTTTAGTGATTCAAGACAAGATAGACAAGACACAAATACTGCAGACTGCAGATCAGACAAACTACAGACAGCAGATTAGACAAACTCAGGTGGGGGAGCAGACACTTCTGTCCTTTCCCCTACAGATTGAGGACACCCCCAGTCCTCCCACTGAGTGTCCAGAGCATCCTCCGGGACCCTCGCGGTCTCTGCGATATGACACATCTGTCTCGCAGTTTCTGACCGCCCCAAACCTAATACTCATAAGAGGAAACAAACAGACACAGTATCAAACACAAACAGACACAGACTTAAACAAAGAACAAGTAAACACAGACAGGAGCACTCACATACCTCCGACGCCAGTGTTGGGGCAATCTCTCAGGGGTCTCGAATCCCGGATGAGCCCCCAAAATGAAAGACCCCCGTCTTTCAGTCAGGAAAGAGGCCACCAAGAGAAAGACCAATACCCTTCTCGCTGCAATAGCATGAGGTTTTATTTAACGATGCACCAGGCGGCTCCAGCAACCTCTCACGCAGGAGAGACTGAAGCAGCCCCGAGCAGCTCGGGCAAGGGGTTTTTAAGGGGTCTTGGGGTAGGAGGGGTTGCTTAGCTGAGGAATTTTCTATGACCTTTACAGTCATTGGTCGGCAAGAGCTCGGGTGGAGTTGGCTCTTGGTGATCATTCCAGTCCACCTGCTTAACCACAGGCTGTTCATTCTGGGTGACATTCATTGATGGAATTCCCCTTTGTGCAAACTTGCTTTTCCAGAACTGAAGGGCTGGAGGTCTTAAGGGGTGGGAAAATACGTGCAAAAAGCTCAAGGCTGTACATAGTTTTAAGCAATGACTAACAATGGATGCTTGGATGGCTATAAGCAATGGATGCCTGAATGACTACAAGCAAGGGCTATACTGTGGGCCTGAACCGGCCTGCTTTGTGAATTTTAGGGTGAGGGTCTCAGAGTCCAACACAGTGATCATGAGGTTTGAGAACATTAGGATATGAATATTTATATATGCCAGGAAATAATTTCATGGGCTACTGAGAGGTCATAGTTAGAAGTTTCCAAGAATTAGAGACCCACAATTAGGTTTAAGTCCATTAGGATTAGTTCATTTGTAAAGTCTGAATCATGCAGGGATCAGAGTTCATTTTTTATGGGTTTTTCAACACATCCCAGGGATAACTAAGTAATGACCTAGAGAAGGATGAGCACCAGGAAGATAATGGAGTTGCTGTGATAATCTCAAAATCCACCTTTCTCATGTATTTCTTAGAGAATTCAAGCAAACCACTAGGCTGAAATACAGAAAACAGTGGAAACAAGTACTTATGCAAGAGTTTATAAGTATTAATATATTATCTAAAACTGAATAAAATACTGGAACAAATACTACTAGTGGTTATTTGCTCATCTTCCAGAATATTATTTATAAAATATTTCCATTCTAATGAACAAGGTTATTATTTATTATAAACACCTCAAATCTATTTTATAATTTTAAACAGATGCTGCAATTATATTTCACTAACTTTAGTGATTTTCATATTTAATACTTTGACATATAGTTCATTATTACATAAAAATAATCAAATGTGTGTGTGTGTATATGTGTGTGTGTGTGTGCGTGTGTGTGTGCATGTGTGTGTGTGTGTGTGTGTGTGTGTGTATGCTTGCTATGTGGAACTCAAGATACTGGACATAATGACTTTATACAGAATCTCAGAATCTTACCCCCTTTGATAATGTTCTAGAGCAATGATGGCTTTATCTGATCTACATAAATTGGATGGCAGAATTGTCATTATGACCCAGGGGTTCATAATTTTCATATACCACATATAGAGGATAGATAAAGTGGAATTTTTCTTCTTAGCAATCTTTCTCTGTCTGTCTCAGTCTCTGTCTGTCTGTTTCTCTCTCTCTTTCTCTCTTTCCCTCCCGCCCTCCTCAAATCTTCTCTCTGTGTGCACATCAAAACTAATCACCAGGACCACCGCCCACCAGGTACCAGGTCCCCAGCTTGGGTGGGCCCTAAGCCAAGTCCCAGGTCCCAGGTGAAGAATTCTGCCATCAATAGCAGACACTCTGCCTCTACAGCCACCAGGGACCTATGCACATGGTCCAGGGAAGACACACTACTACTCAGAATTCAATAGAGTCCAAAGGAAACTCAAGCAAAACACTAAGGTACAAAGGCCATTCATATGGAGTCCTCTACAATCATCCAATCATGTGGGAAAGATTCTTCACATGCAGCCCAATGATAAGTAAACCTCCTTTTTTTCACCTTACTGATCCTTTCTAGTATCAATTGCTGTAGATCAACTTCTCCATACAGCCACCCCCAAAACATATACAATTCCAGGGAGTACACCACTCACCCTCACATATCACCAAGATACTAAATCGCAAAAGTGCACTACCATACTAATATTCACCCCTTGTCTACATAACTGACTTAACTGATGTATTAACAGCATAATAGCCTCATCCAAGAAATTACAATAACAATAGACAAGCATACCCAATCCAAGGTAAGCACTAGAAATAACTGGCAAGGGTAATAATACCAACTAAATCAGTTCAGTGAAAAACACAAAGAAACTGAAAGGTTCTAAGAAACAAAACAACAATGCCCAAGTCAAAGTGCAGATCCATGAGAAACAAAAACCAAGAAGACCAAGCTCCCACTGAAAGAATTAACCCCATAATGATGGATTCCGACCAGAACAAATTCACAGTAAATAGCCAAGAAAGCCAGACCCAACACAATGACTTTCAGAGTATGATCATTACCATGATTAATACTATGAAAGAGGAAATCCAAGAAGAGTTAAACGACCGAATCAACAGGAACATAACAGGCACTTGGAGGAGTTCAGAAAAACAGTTCAAGAAACAAAAATAGGCATAGAGCAGTTAAAACAGTATCAGGCAGAGTTTAAAATTCAACTAAAAGACAAGTTATCTTCAACCCAAAACTCAACAGAGAGTCTTATCAGCAGAATAAATGAAGCAGAAAACAGAATTTCAGATCTTGAAGACAAAGTGGGAGAATTAACCAGCTCAATGGAAGAGATTGTTAAAGCCAAAAAGATACTTGAGAGGAACATTCAAGAGACATGGGAAACCCTGAAGAAGCTTAACATGCACATTCATGGAATACCAGAAAAAGAATCCAAAAATAACACACCTGAAGAAATATTTCAAATCATCATAAATGAAAACTTCCCACAACTAAAGAATGAGAGGCCCATCCAAATACAAGAGGCATTTCGCACTCCAAACAGATATGACCAAAATAGAAAATCTCCATGGCAAATAATAGTCAAAACACTCCACATTCAAGACAAAGAAAAGGTGCTGAAAGCTTCAAGAGAAAAAAAGCAAGTCACCATTATAGGGAAACCTATTAGAATAACAAATGACTACTCACTGGAAACAGTAAAAGCAAGAAGACCTTGGAGAAATGTACTTCAAGTATTAAATGAGCAAAAATGCCAACCCAAACTGATATACCCGGCAAAACTATCTGTCATGATCGAGGGAGAAATAAAAATTTTCCAGCACAAAGACAACTTGAAGGGATACATGTCTACCAAACCAGGCCTTCAAAAAATGCTAGAAATGATACTCAAGCTTGAAGAAAAGAACAAGCATATCCAGGAGGACAGAAGGAAGGTATAATACCATCAAAACATAAATATCAAAAAATATGCTTACAAAATCCACTAAACATAAAAAAAAAAATGTCCAGAATTAAAAAGCATTTCTCCATTATAACATTAAATGTCAATGGTATTAACTCACCGATTAAGAAACACAGATTACAAACTTGGATTAAACACCGCAACCCAACAATCTGCTGCCTTCAGAAACTCATCTCACCACAAAAGATAGGCACATCCTAAAAATGAAAGGCTGGTCCAAAATTCTCCAAGCTAATGGAACCAGGAAACAGGTAGGGGTAGCAATTATGCTTGCGGACAAAGTAGACTTCTAACCAAAGAACATCATAAGAGACACAGATGGATACTACATTTTAATCACAGGTACAATTCACCAGGAAGACTTCACAATACTGAACATATATGCACCCAATACAGGCCCCTCCACATTCATTAAGAAAATCCTACAGCGTCTAAAGGGAGAAATCAACCCCCAAATGATAATTCTTGGGGACTTCAACACCGCCCTCTCAACATGGGATAGATCAACAGGTCAAAGTTTAACAGGGACACTATGGAACTTAATCAAACCCTTAAAGAAATGGACCTTACAGATCTTTATCGAACTTTTCATCCACGCACAAAAGAATACACATTTTTCTCAGCAGCACATGGAACTTTCTCCAAAATAGATCACATGTTGGGCCACAAAATGAATCTACAAATATATAGAAAAGTTGAAATTCTAGCCTGTGCCCTATCAGACCACCACGGCCTAAAGCTGGACATACATAACACAACAAACAACAGATAATACACTAACTCCTGGAAACTTAACAATATGATGCTGAATGAGAACTGGATTCAGGAAGAAATTAAAAAGGAAATTCAAGATTTCCTGAAAATGAACAATAATGAAAATACAACTTACCAAAATCTCTGGGACACAATGAAAGCTGTCCTAAGAGGTAAGTTCATAGCTCTTAATGCCTACATAAAAGAAATGCAAGCATCAGAAATAAATAACTTAACAATACAGCTTAAAACATTAGAGAAACTAGAGCAATATGATCCCAAAATTAGTAGAAGAGAGGAGATTAGCAAAATAAGGGGAGAAATATCTGAAATCGAGATTAGGATAATGATAGAAAAAATCAGCCAGTCGAAAATCTGGTTCTTTGAAAAAATCAATAAGATTAATATGACCCTAGCTAAATTAACCAAAAGCAAGAGAGAGAAAACACAAATTAAGAAAATTAGAAATGAACATGGAGTTATCACTACTGATACCCAAGAAATCCAGAGAATTATAACATCATATTTCAAAAGTTTATACTCTGGGAAGTATGACAACACAAAAGAGATGGATGAATTTCTAAGTAAAGACAAATTACCTATATTGAATCAGGAAGTTGTGAATTATTTAAATAGTCCTATAACATATAAGGAAATTGAGGAAGTAATCTCCAATCTTCCCACCACAAAATGTCCTGGAGCAGATGGATTCAGCACAAAGTTCTACCAGACATTTAAGGAGTTAATAACACCAATACTCTTTAAACATTTCCATCAAACAGCAAAGGAGGGAACACTACCAAATTCCTTCTATGAAGCTAATATCGTCTTAATCCCAAAACCTAATAAAGATTCACTTAGGAAAGAAAACTGTAAGCCAATCTCTCTGATGAACACAGATGAAAAGATTCTTAACAAAGTCGTAGCAAATTGGATTCAAAAACATATCAAAAAGATCATCCATGGGGACCAAGTAGGCTTTATCCCAGACACACAAGGTTGGTTCAACATATGCAAAATCAATCAATGTAATTCATCATGTAAACCAGTCCAAAGCCCAAGAACACATGATACTCTCGATAGATGCAGAAAAAGCTTTTGACAAGATCCAACAGCCTTTTATGATCAAAACGCTAGAGACAGTAGGAATGGAAGGAACATTTTTCAATATAATAAAAGCTATATACAACAAGCCCACAGCAAGGATTATGCTCAATGGGGAACAATTGGAAGCATTCCCACTTCGATCAGGAACTAGACAAGGCTTTCCACTCTCACCACTTCTATTCAATATTGTACTTGAAGTCTTAGCTGAAGCCATAAGACAAGAAAGGGACATAAGAGGGATTCAAATGGGCAAGGAAGAAGGCAAGCTATCCCTATTTGCAGATGACATGATCTTATACCTGAGGGATCCCAAAAATTCCTCCAGGAAGCTACTGGAACTAATTGAGAAGTTCAGGAGGGTGGCAGGATACAAAATAAATGTGCAAAAATCAGAGGCCTTCCTGTATGCCCAGAATGAAAGAAGTGAAAAAGCCTTGAGAGAAAAAATCCCATTTACTATAGCCCCTAAAAAAATGAAATACCTTGGTATAAACCTAACCAAGGAGGTAAAAGACCTTTACAATGAAAATTTTAAAACCCTCAAGAAAGAAATTGCAGAAGACACCAGAAGGTGGAAAGACCTCCCATGTTCTTGGATTGGCAGAATCAACATCGTAAAAATGACCATCCTCCAAAGGCAATATACAAATTCAATGCTATACCAATTAAAATCCCAAAGCAATTCTTTAAAGAAGTTGATCAAATAATCTCAAAATTCATGTGGAGGCACAAAAGACCCAAGATAGCAAAGACAATCCTGAGTAACAAAATCACTGCTGGAGGTATTACCATATCAAACCTTAGTCTATACAACAAATCCATAGTTATAAAAACAGCCTGGTACTGGCTCCAAAATAGACACACAGATCAATGGATAAGGCTTGAAGACCCAGATATAAGCCCACAATATTAGAGCCATTTGGTTTTTGATGAAGGGGACCAAAAATTCAATGGAAAAAGAATAGCATCTTCAACAAATGGTGCTGACAAAACTGGATCTCCACATGCAAAAGATTAAAACTGGACCCATACTTGTCACCATGTACAAGAATTAATTCCAAATGGATCAAGGACCTTGATATCAGGTCAGAGACTATAAAAACCATAGTTGAAAGGATAGGGAACTCCCTCGAGCTGATTGAGCTAGGCCAACATTTCCTAAACAGACATCCAATGGTACAATCACTGCTACCAACTCTCAACTCTTGGGATCTTGTGAAATTAAAGAGCTTCTGTTCAGATAAAGACATTGTAAAAATGAGCTGGAGAGGTGGCTCAGGGGTTAAGCCTCCGCCTTGCAGGCAGAAGGTCCTGAGTTCGGATCCCAGATCCCATGTATAGACTCCAGGCGGAAGCGGGGGCGGCCTGCGCTTCTGGCCCTGGTAGGGCGGAGCCTGTAAATCCCCGGGCAGAAGGAGGTGGAGGCGTCCATGGTGGTTCGCGAATTCGTCTGTGGTTCTACACATACACAGACACACACACACAGACACACGTGCGCGCACATACACACGCATATGCACACAGTTTAATAAATAATAATAATAATGAAAAAAGACATTGTAACACGAGCTCAAAGGCAACCCACAGAATGGGAGAAAATCTTCACTAACCACATATCTGATAGAGCTCTACTATCCAGAGTGAACAAAGAACTTAGAAAGCTAAACACCAATGAAACTAATAGCCCAATTAAAAATTGGCACTGGAACTTACAAGAAACTTTACCAAGGATGAAATTAAAATATCTAATGAATATCTTAAAAAATGCTCCACTTCTTTAGCCATCAGGGAAATGCAAATCAAAACTTCCCTGAGATATCATCTCACCCCGGTCACAATGGCAAAAATCCACAATACAAGCAACACTAAGTGCTGGAGAGGATGTGGAGAGAGGGGAAACTCTCCTACATTGCTGGTGGGAATGCAGGCTCATACAGCCACTCTGGCAAGCCGTCTGGACATTCTTAAAGAAATTAAAGATTGAAATGCCATATGACCCTGATATTCCACTTTTGGGAATAAACCCCCATGCAGCAGAGGTTCACCTCCATAGCACAAGCACGACGATGTTCATAGCAGCACTGTTTACAATAGCAAAGTCATGGAATCAACCCAAATGTCCAACAGTTGACAAGTGGATAAGGAAAATGTGGTACATCTAAACAATGAAGTACTACTCAGCCCTCAAAAATTACTGGAAATTGCCAGGAAATAGATGTCATTAGAAACAATCATATTAAGTGAAGTATCCCAAACCCTGAAAATTAAGCACCATATGTACTCCCCAATAGGTGGCTCCTAGTACCAACCCCACCCAGCCCACCTTGAGACACTCAAAGATAAATCTATGTAAAACCTACATTAATTCAAGGATTATGAACAGGAGGGATGGGGTTGGAGGGCCACAGCAGAAACAAGGAGAGAGGAGACCATGTTAGAGCACAGAAAATAGGCCTCTATCAAGGACTGGAAGTAAGTAATGAGACACCTGGTTAAGTTCACAGACGTTCATTCCTGATCATGTACAACAGAGGGGGTATGATCTCACCAGAAGGGGAGGGCATATAGTCTGGCAGATAAAAAGTAACCATTTTGCAAATGGGTCATTGACCCCTCCCTCACTGTGGTTTCCTACTTTTATTACATCTACCCTTGAATGTGCTCTTATAACAAGACTCCAGTTTAACAGCTTTTTGTCTCTGGCCAGGGGGTGGCATACAATGCCCATCAGGATGGAGTGAAGGGCATTGCACGAGCAGCAAAACTGCAAAAGAAAATCAACAATCCACAATCCAAAAATTCAGAGACTCTATATCAACCACCTAGAACTAGGCCAGACTAATCTCTCCTCATCCTGAAGCTCAGGGAAATTTGCGGAAGATGGGGCGGTAAGATTGTAAGAGCAAAAGGATGGGAGGAGCAATGATTTGCAAGATACTCCACACTAGTTAGGGCCAAAGCCATCAAAATAGGACTTTGCATACCCTGCCCAATGTCCAACACACTATTGACCCCACAAAGTCTAGCATCAGCTAAAGGCACCAAGATCCTTGTAGACAAGGGATTGACAGCCACAGTAGTGTTCCTATGCTTAAGGGGAACACAGGAAAGGGTTCAGGGAAATGCCACTGGGTCCTTGTATGTCATCGGAGAGGAGCGCCCAGAAGAGAATCTGGCATGCACATTAAAGGACTCTCTGGGGATTGGGGGGGGTGGCACTGGGGGATCGGGAGGGACGAGTGAGGGGAGGGGCAGCAGGGAGTTCGGGGGGAAGAGAAGGGAGGGAGGGAATTGGTGTACCTATTAATTTTGTATGAGCAGAAATAATAAAAATGTTAATAAAAAAAGAAGTTATAAATAAAAAATAATCACCACTTTATTTGGAATATAATGCTTACTAGAATAACTATAAAAGTGGAATTGATGACCTTAGAAAGCAAAGTATTCCATGTTCCAGAAAGCTTAAATTCTTATAGAAGTTTCTTATTCCCATATTATATTTATGACTACATTATAAATTCCATTTTTAAAGTACAGTCTTGTTATCAGTTTCCTTTTCAGAAAACTTCAACTGTTTGTTAATTTTTGTATTGTCATTCAAAGGTAAATTTTATTGTTAATCTAAAAAATGATGGGGCTAAACAGATTGTTCCATCAGTACAGTACCTGTCATATAAGATTAAACTCTAGCTTTTTAACTCCTCCAACCACATTAAAATTTGGGCCCAATAGGGATCCTGTGATCCCAGAGCTAGTGATATGGAGACTGATGTACCCCTGGAGTTCACTAGCCAGCACATCAAGCAGAATTAACAAGTTCTAGTTTCATTTCACGGAGAGCTTTATCTCAGCATAGAATGTGAAGAATGATTTAGGAAAACTCCCAATTTTGACATCTGCACACACATGTGCACGTATACTGATATGGACAAGTGTACATGTATACATACATATTCATAAAAAGTACAGGAAAAATGATGAAAGTATTAAAATGATGCAAATAAAGTAATAAATATATGTCTAATTTTTAAAATATTATACCCAATGAACTTTCATTAATAATGCTTAGTTGCTTTCTATTGTTCATTTCCTTTTTTAATATTTCAAAATTTTGAAGTTTGTTATGCAATTTCATTTCCATAAAACATCTTAGAGATATAAAAATAAGGGAATAAATTTTCTGTGTGTTATAATAAAAAAATGAACCATGTTTTTTCCAATGACTTCTCAAGACTTTGTTAATTCCTACTGTCAGAACTAAGGTTGGTCTTGTGATTCACAGGCCACTGTCATTCTCAGCAACCTGGTTGGTAAGCATTATTTTAGATTACATGGCCTTCCAGTCAAATCTCAAGAATCAATTAGGATATATATTTCTGTATTGAGAACATTAACTACTCTATCTAGAGCCTATTTTGACCTCACATTTTACTAGAAGGCTGCTGTGGAGTTTTAGTGGTTCTTTCAGATGTTTGGAACTTCACAGTGCAGGTTAACAATTCTCACATTCATTAAAAGTTTGAATATGAAACTGGGTAGAACATTCAGTGGATAAGACACTTGCCCCACAATCATGAAGACCAGCATTCAGATCCATACAACACAAGCATAAACCTGGTAAGTGTGAGAGTTGCTTGTTGTTTCAGTACTTAGAGGCTGAGACAAGTTAAACATAAGACAAGGTTTAGTAATGAGATTCTGCCTCAGTAAATAAGATAGGGAACAATGGAGTAAAGACATGACACTATCTTTAGGCATCCACATTCACGTGTATGCACATGCACTTCATCAAACAATGTACACTCAAACACGCAATGCACATATACACATGCATGCAGCCTCCCACACCACACATATATTCTAAAGCAAAATAAGTGTTTAAGGAGAATAAATTAAACATTAAAAAGGTGAAGGTTTATAGAAGTATTAAATTTACATCATGCCTGAATAAAGGCATAAATCACCATAGGAACATTTGAAATACATTAATTGTGATGTTTACCTCCTCTGTATCTCTGTTTGCTTTAGCTGTAGGTAAAACATACTTAAACAATTTATCTTCTGTGTTTGAAGGTATATGATAACATCATTTATCTACCATCTGCTGGTCTTCCAATAGGCAGAGCCTATATCATAGCTTAAATTGTGAGTTGTCCCCCACAGACTCATGTGTTTGAATCTATAGTTGTTTGGCAATGTCACGGGACCTTTAGGAGGTGGAGTCTGGCTGGAGAAAGGCAGGCACAGTGGGTAGTCATTGTAGTTGATTAGTTCCACCCTGCTTCTGGGAGAAGTCTGTTCTTACCCTTTGAAGTTAAATTTTGCAACTTTCTCAGCCTTCATGATGGATGTGACTGAAGTAGGTTGTCTCCAGCTTCTACAAGCCAGCCAGCCATACTTTTTCCACCATAATGAACTGTATCTCCTCTCCCCTCTGGAACTGTAAGCTGAATAAATCTCCCATTTTTCCCTCCCCCGAAATTATTCCAGTCTGTATCTCACAGCCACAGAAGAGAGTAACTGCTATAGCCTGTGAATTCTCAAAATAAGCAGGCTAGCCAAACTGATCCTATAGGTCAGCACTGGATGTGATTAGAGAACCTGCCTCAAAAGTTTCCAAAATGTGGAAGCTTGACAAAGAATAACTGCTATAACCACATTGCAGCCTTCTCACACATATGCACTCATCAGAAATAGTACATGAACACACATGTCCACTTACTCACATGCAAAAAAAGCATACACCCTTGAATGCACCCTGTATATATTGTACTTGTTTAGGAATAAGTGTCAACCTCACAATTGAAGACTGCACTCTGGGCACATTTGCAAAGAATTTTTACTTAAGGCAAATTCTTGAGCAAATCCACTGGAGATTGTCTGATTGATGTGGGAAAACCAATCATCCCCTAGTAGTGGGTGTGACATTCTCTAGGTAGGTGGATAAGAAGGGGAAGCAGGTTCAGGAAGCTATCCTTCTTCAGCATACTTTGTGAGTTTCACTCTCTGGCAAGTGATGTTTGTTCCTCAGTCACCAGACCCTCTGGATGTATTATGTCCACTTTCTTCAGTTCTTAGAGTTGGTATGGACTATTTTGCTAAGCTAGAGTAGGAAACATGATCAAGAATACTAAGAAAGAATAAAATTCCCTTGTTCTACTAAGCTTTGTGTTCTGGAATTTATTGGGAACATGCAAGGTGACAGCAGCACACAAACATGTACATGAAAAGACAAAAAAAATCTCAATTATCTATCTTCCAAAATAAAACCATCAATTATGTGTTCTTGCTTTGGGAGTTAAGAATTATTTTAAATTTCATTTTTTCTGCCTATCTATCTATATTTTCATGTGCTGTTTTGCAAATATATATATATATATATATATATATATATATATATTATTTTTTCCCCAGTCATACAAGCTCAATAGGTACCTGGTCCTCTCCTCTCTCCACCCCTCCCCAATCCCTCCCTGCACTCTCCCCCCCCCTTTTCCCCTTCCTTTCACCCACCTCCCTCCCCTTCTCCCAGTGCCTTCCCCTTCCTCCTCCTATCTCCTGGACCATAATTTTGTGTGAATGCCACACCTCCCTCTGAGTCCTCAACCCTAGTAAGGGGTAAGAATTCAGTGCCATAGCCAGGAGCTCTTTCTTGGGCTCCCCATTAGTACAGGAACACTACCATAACTGCTAATCCCTTGCCTTTAAGGATCCCACTGCCTGTGATCTAGCATGGATCTAGCATGTCTGTCATTGTGCAAGTCATGTTAAGTCTGATTATGTCTATTGCAGCCCTAACTTGTGTGGAGTATCTTGCATAACGTTGGTCCTCCCCATTTTTAGATTCTTACAATCTTGTCATCCCCTCTTCTACAAGTTTCCCTGAGCTTTAGGAGGGGGAGAGATTTGGCTGGTATGGTTCTAGTTGATTAATGTAGGGTATTTGGTTTTCTGAATTATGGCTTGTTGATGATTTCTGTTAAGATAGCATATGTTTTTAACATATCAACAAACTTAAAGTAACATTATTGTAACTCACCTACTGTGTAAGTCTTTTACATTTTTAAAATATCACTTCTGTTCTTGCGATCTTTTTGTTACACTGAAATTTTTTTACTGACAAATATTTATATATGTATCTATTTATCTATATATAATGAAACACACACTGTATTATTATATTAGGTTTATACAATTATATTTCAAATAAAATTTTAAAAATCAGGACAGTTTTTCATACCATCTCTGTTGCTATTTCTTTATAAAATACAAATTTGTATTTAAGAAATTATATTCTACATAAATGCAATTTTATAGACAATCTAGTCATGAAGGAATATTTTAGCTTGTAAGAATGAAGAGTTTTCCCTTATTGTAGTTTCACTGGATATAGAATTTGAAGTCTGCAGTTTTCCCCTTTTTACTATTATTTAAAAAATGCTGTTATGCAAGATACTCCACACAAATTAGGGCCAAAGCAATCATAATAGGACTTTGCATGACCTGCGCAATGACCAACACATTATTGACCCCTCAAAGTCTAACATGGACTAAAGGCACTAGGATCCTTAGAAGCTAGGGATTAACAACCACAATAGTGTTCTTATACTTAACAGGAACACAAGAAAGAATTCTAGGAAATGCCACTGAGTCCTTACACCTCATCATAGAGGAAGACCTAGAGGAAAGTTTGGCATGAAGGATACTCCAGGGATGGGGGGAGGGGGCACTGGGAGATAGGGAGGGAGGGGGGGAAAAGAAAGGGAAAAGGGAGGAGGGAGCAAGGGGTTCCAGGGAGGGATGAAACCAGTGTACCTATTAAGTTTGTATGAGCAGAAATAAAAAAAAAAAATGCTGTTATTACTGATGATGTTCCAAAAAGAATATCTGTTTTCTTCTAATATTTTAGTCCTTATCACTACTGTTATTTGCTCATATGTGTCATGGTTTTAATATTTGTATTCATGTTTCTTTTATTTGAGAACTGTTGAATTTGAGATATCAGGCTCTTGGGTTTATATAGTATACCAGAGTAAGAAAATATTTAGCCAGCATTCAATGTTTTTGTTGTAAACACATTCATCCTTACATTTGATAATTCTAATCAAGACATGTAATGCTGTCAATATTTATGGATCCTTGTCAATTTTTTTTTAATTTTGGATTATTTTTACTGGGTATTCTCTCTCTCTCTCTCTCTCTCTCTCTCTCTCTCTCTCTCTGCTTTCTTGAACACATAAAATAAGATTATGATGAGTTCTTACCTATCATTTATAATGTTCCTATTGATTCTAATTAGGTCTTATTTAAATATCAGTTCTTATTGGTCTGCTTTCCTTTTTTTGTTTAGGGTTAGGGTTATATTTTTTTCTAATCTTTTGAAAGACCGGTGATTTTAATTGGATGAAAACATTTCAAATATTACCTGTGCGGTCATAGATATTCTCAACTTTCTAATGGATTCCAGTTAATATACTATGAAAAGCTTTAGACTTTTGAAATTTATTTTTAAGCTTTGTTGGATAAGGCTAATGCAGCCTTAACACATAGTTTTTTTCATTACTTTAGCAACATCATTTTGAGTATCATTCTCTTTACTCTATGACTTACAAAATTTATTGCTTTGCTGGCAGCATGAAATACTCTTGACTCCAGAGAAAATAAAGTTATGATTTTCTCTAATTAGTTTAAGCACATTTTGTTGTTATTTTGAGATCGGCTCTGTACCCTAAGGTGACCTCAAAATTTCATTATGTAGTCAAGAATGATCTTGACATTCTAATTGTGTTCCTACCACCTCTAAAGAGCTTCAATTATAGGCCAATAGAGCTAGACAAAGTACTTCTTGTGAAGATCTATGAATAATGTGACCTTTGCCTTATATGCATATCAAGAATTTTTCTGAGCATCATTTCACCACTGCTAAGTGAATATTCTCAATGTTAGAAGAGTTTCAGCAATGTTTCCAGTCACAATTCTAATAGGACATTTTGAAGAAAAAAAGATGACTCAAAAACATACAGTAGATTGTATTATCGAAAGGAATTTCTCAGATTAGTATATCTGTCCCTTTTACTTGGTATGAGAACTATGGTTAATCTTGGAATCTGAGAAAGATGTTCTACCCACTAATGAAATTCAATGCAATGCAATCACCCTCAGTAGAACACACCAAAACAAAATAAGCTAGGAATTCTGCCTGTAAGCCATATAAATTAAAGTCCCTATTGTGACATGAACTATACATTTCAAAATTATATGTGGAATTATATTCCTCCAGGTAAAGATTGGAAAGAGATCATTTAGTGGAGCACTTCTTAAACTTGGAGTTATCTAGCTGAATGTGGAAGTTGTAAAAAATCTGGCATCTAATGAAAGCTTTCTGAATATGCAACAAACAAAAAATAAATTTTAAATGCATAACTAGTCTGAGGTATTTCTAGCAGCAATCCTTTGTGGTGCATCATGAAACTTCACTGAAGCCTTGGTTCTGAAATTGTACATATTGCTTTGCTAATGCTGTCACACTAAACGATTTCAAAATCTGATACCCAAATCACTTTCACTCAAATACAAGACTTCATATTATGAATTGTATAATTTTATGGCACATATAACATTTTCAACTCTTTTAGAATCATAACAGTTATTATGGAAAACAAAGTATTTAATATATTCCTACTGCTATTATTCACTAACTATCAAATGACTGTAGTTTTAGATTACGTTATTATGCTTTACTTCAAATGTTTTTATGTTAGTTGCTAACTCCAGTCTCATAAAACATTGTTCAATGTACTTTGTCTTGGAATTAGGACAGAATTTCCAATAATGCTGAAATTGGCTTAAATATCTATCATTTAATACTATATATTTTACAGTCATATATGGACTTGTATTCTTTGCACTGGGGATAATAAATTCAAATTACTAATTAACACTGAAATACCTTTAAAGATATTCTGTGCCAAAGTCTAGCATGGATCACAGGCACTACAATCATTAGAGGCAAGGGATTAACAGCCATAATAGTGTTCCTATACTAAATGGGAACACAAAAAAAGAGCTTTGGGCAATGCTACTGAGTCCTTACACTTACTTCATCAGAAAGGAGAACCCGGAGGGAAGTTTGACATGCACACTAAAGGATTCTCCAGGAATGGAGGGGAGGGGACACTGGGAAAAAGGGAGAGAGAGGGGTAAGGAAGGGAAAAGGGGGGAGCGAGTAAGGGGGTCCAGGGAGGGATGGAGGGAGGAAGGGGAATGGGGTATTTATCAACTTCGTATGAGTGGAAGAAATAAAAAAAAAAGATGTCCTGTGTCATGCTTTGAAATGTGTCTCCCACAGTCTCATGTGTTTTGGAAGGTCATGGCACCTTTAGGAGATACAGCTTCACTAGAAAAAGGCAGTCAGAGGGGGTAAGTGTTGAGGTGGATTAGTCCCACCTTATTTCCAAGAAAGTCCTGCTTTTGCAGTGACAGTCACACAACTACTAGTCTCCAAGATGACTGCAGTTACCTAGGCCTACTCCAGCTTCTCCCACCAGCCATATTGCTTCTGCCATGAAAAACAGTATTTCCCCTCTGGAGCCATAAGCTAAATAAATCTCCCTTTCTCTCTTCAAGTTACTTGACTTTGGGTATCACAACAATGTATGAGTAACTAGAACATTTTGTATTCTGTAGAAATGAATATTTGGAACAAAACTAAGAGAAGATTCTAGGTTTAGATCCTTAAATATAAAAAAGAACATGCATATCAAAAGTATATAAATAGCATTTAACTTTTAATACATTTTGAATTATACGTGTGTGGGTGTTTGGGGGTGTGTGAAATAATAGCTCTTAAAATTTTTCTTTGTGATTACTATCAATATATGTTTGATACATCCATTTTATGTACCTTTGAATCCAGGGTTATGCAAAATTTTCTTGTATGAAAGGGAATGTGAATGAAAAAATGCAAAGCACTACATTAGGAATAATTAAGGTATAGGCTAGAGAGATATGGTTCAGGAATTAAACCTTTGTTTCCCAATCAGAAGAAGGTCCTGAGTGCAAATTCTGGATATAACCTAAAAAACAGCTAGCAGAAATGTCATCAGCCTGTACCTCTGGTCTTGGAATAGTCTGGCAAATCCCAGAGGAAAACAAAGAAGAGGTAGTACAATTCAGGGTGAATCCTGAAGTCGCCCTTGGGCCTCCACGGGCATACATAGTGTTCTCTGACACATGTACACACACACACACACACACACACACACACACACACACACACACAGAGACAATGAAATAATTAAGGTAAAACAAGTTCATTAGAGTGGGTCTCAATCTGATATACCTGGAGTCCTTTTGAAAAGAAAAAGAAAAACAAGTAATCACTACTTACACTTATTTGGCATTATAGTTACTCTTCATGTTGGTGATAAAAATCGCCAAATGGCTTAAGGGAATAAGGTTTACTCTCTCTAGCAATTGTCTGGTTATAGTTCTTAATCCAGCTTGGCAGGAGAGCATGCAGCATCACCAAAAGAAAGAGGGAACTGACCATGTCATAGCCATGTAAAAACTAAGAAAGGCATGATCCTTACTTGCCAAACCAGCATGCCTGGCCAAGGATACAAACTGTTCCCTCCATTTTATTCATCTACCCGGGACTAGTCCCACCCACCATGGGCTGGGCCTTCCCCATCCACTAGATAATATCCTGCAGCTTCATTCAGTATCACATGGAAGACATTGTCAAGTTCGGCCATAATCTCCAGGTGGAGATTGGCTTCCTGGAATCACAGGGGATTCAGCTTCTCTGTGCAGACTCCAAGAATTGTCTATTGACAGACATGTGGGCAGAATCCCAACATGGTGATAGTCATTTCATCTAACATCCCAGTGTACAGTACTAGGTTTTTCTCCAATGAAGTGTATTTCTCCAATAGTCACTCCTGCTCTAATGTCTATCCTTTCTTCATTAGAAACTTCAAGACTGACATGCAGAAGATTAAAACTGGAACCGTACTTGTCACCATGTACAAGACTTAATTCCAAATGGATCAAGGACCTTGATATCAGGCCAGAGACTATAAAAACCATAGGTGAAAGGGTAGGGAACTCTCTCGAGCTGATTGGGCTAGGCCAACAGTTCCTAAACAGACATCCAATGGCACAGTCACTGCTACCAATTCTCAACAGTTGGGATCTGGTGAAATTAAAGAGCTTCTGTTCAGATAAAGAGATTGTAACACGAGCTCAAAGGCAACCCATGGAATGGGAGAAAATCTTCACTAACCACACATCTGATAGAACTCTGCTGTCCAGAGTGCACAAAGAAATTAGAAAACTAAACACCAATGAAACTAATAGCCCAATTAAAAAATGGGCCCTGGAACTTACAAGAAACTTTACCAAGGATGAAATTAAAATGTCTAACAAGTATCTTAAAAAATGCTCCACATTCTTAGCCATCAGGGAAATGCAAATCAAAACTTCCCTGAGATATCATCTCACCCGGGTCAGCATGGCAAAAATCCACAATACAAACAAGACCAGGTGCTGGAGAGGATGTGGAGAGAGGGGAACTCTCCTACATTGCTGGTGGGAATGCAGGTTCATACAGCCACTCTGGCGAGCCGTCTGGAGATTCTTAAAGAAATTAAAGATTGAAATGCATATGACCCTACGATTCCACTTTGGGAATAACCCCCCATACAGCAAAAATTCCCCTCGATAGCACAAGCACGACCATGTTCATAGCAGCACTGTTTACAATAGCAAAGTCATGGAATCAACCCCAATGTCCAACAGTTGACGAGTGGAAAAGGAAAATGTGGTACATCTTTACAATGGAGTACTACTCAGCTGTCAAAATTGATGAATTACTGGAATTTGCCGGAAAATGGATGGAATTAGAAACCATTATATTGAGTGAAGTATCCCAGACACAAAAAATTAAGCGCCATATGTACTCCCTAATAGGTGACTCCTAGTACCAAACCCACCCAGCCCACCTTGAGACACTCAAAGATAAATCTCTTAATAACTACAGTAATTGTTAAGATTATGAACAGGAGGGATGGGGAAGGAGGGCCACACCAGAAACAAGGAGAGAGAGGACCATGTTACAGCAGAGAAAATAGGCCACCATGAAGGACTGAAAGTAAGTAATGGGACATCTGGTTACGTTCACAGACTTTCCTTCCTGATCACTTACAACTGATAGGGTATGATCTTACCAGAAGGGGAGGGCATATAGTCTGGCAGATTGAAAGTAACCATTTCACAGATGGGTGATTGACCCCTCCTCACCGCGCTTTCCTACTTTTATTACATCTACCTTTGAATATACTCTTATAACAAGACTCTAATTGAACAGGTTTTTATCTCTGACCAGGGGGTGACATTTAATACCCATCAAGGTGGAGCCAAGGTCATTGCAGGAGCAGCAAAACTGAAAAAGAATCACCACACCATAATCCAGAACATCAGAGACTCTAGATCAATCACCTGGAAGTAGGCCAGTCTAATCTCTCCCCATCCTGAAGCTCAGGGACATTTGCAGAAGAGGGGCGGTAAGATTGTAAGAGCACAAGGATGGGAGAAGCAATGATATGCACGATACTCCACACAAGTTAGGGCTGAAGCAACCATATTTGGACTTTACATGCCCTGCCAATGTCCAACACACTATTGACCTCACAAAGTCTAGCATTTGCTAAAGGCACTAGGATCCTTGGAGGCAAGGGATTGACAGCCACAGTAGTGTTCTTATGCCTAAGGGGAACACAGGAAAGGGTTCTGGGAAATGCCCCTGGGTCCTTGCACCTCATCAGAGAGGAAGACCCAGAGGAAAGTTTGGCATGCACATTAAAGGATGCTCTGTGGATGGGAGGGGGAAGCACTGGGGATGGGGAGGGAAGGGGGTGGGGAGGGGGGCACAGGCGGATAGGGGGTTGGAGGGAGGGGGGACCGGTGTACCTGTTAAGTTTGTATGAGTGGAAATAAAATATTAATAAATAAATAAATAAATAAATAAATATAATAAAAAAAGAAACATCAAAAAAAAAAAAAAAAAGAAACTTCAAGGCTGGCAACACCGGTTTCCTCCACCAAGCAACATCATTCCATCACCTTTCAATTCAACTTTTCCAACGTCCTTGTGCCCTTCATAACAAACTGGGTCCCAAATTATCCACAACCTTCTAAACACTTCTGTCCTCCAAATGAACCATTGAACTCTGCAGAACAATATTTGTGATACACAGTCCCCAAACCCTCAAATATTTTAAACTTTTCCCACAAAAGTTATAATGAAATTTATCAGCAACAACACGCTTCTGTGGCACAAAACTCTGTTGCAGCAACTCTGCATGCTACTTTTAAAAAATCATCAAACAACTTAAGGAACAAGGTTCATTCTTTCTTATGATTGACTACAATTCTTAGTTTAGTTTGGCAGGAGAATGTGCACGATTGCCAAAGGGCCAAGAGAACAGACTACATTATATCCATGTAACAGCTGAGAGAGGGACATTCTTTACATGGCAGACCAGCACATCTGTCTAAGTATACACAAAGATGCCTCTTTTTTATTTCAAATAGTTCTTTCCATTTTATTCACCTGTCCTAGGGGACTAGTTCCACCTAGTATGGGTCATACCTTCCCCATCAACTAGACAATCTTCTGCGGGTTCACTGTGGACTTAACTACTTATTCTCCAAAAATGTGCCCAGAATTCTAAATATCAGTTGTCAAGTTGATCCATGCATCTAACTATGACACCAGGAGCAGGCTATATGAGAACATACAAAGAAGAGAGACTTCGCAAGAAATCAGTTCTGGTGTAACTTTGATCTTGAACTTCCAGCATCTGGAGTTCTGACATAATTTTTGTGTGTAAGCTATCTAGATTATATTATTTTGTTTCAGCCCTGGAGTAGTAACATGGAATATTGCAAAGAATTGTCCTAAAAATGCTTTTCTACTGCCTTCTAATATTTTTCTCCCTTGTAGTCACTGGTCTGATTAACAAAATAATGCAAAGATCCTTTAAGTAACTGAGGAGTTCTTTTTTGTGTAACAATTTCCTCTTTAGCATATCGATAGCATGTCCTTTCCTGAGTTCTAAATAAATCTCTTAATCTCAGGGTGACTTCCTAGTTCTAAGTAGTCTTAGTGTATCTATGCAAGAAAAAAAAATCTCTGTATAGTAAGTTACAGAACTCATAGGTTTATGTGATTTCTTATTATCTACACACATTATTTTATAAAATCTGATAAACAGTGTTTGCAAATCATTGTCAACACAGAGTTTGCCTTTCTCTAGTTGTTTCAGAAGAAATACAAGTACAATCCTGCATACCAAAGGAAATTTTTATCCCAAAGTATAAATGTATATTTTGAAAACCTGAATTGATAATTAATTTGGAATTTGAGGAATTCATCACTGCTTGAATGCAAATGCTTCTCACATTTATAAATGCATGTAAAATATCCAGAGTGTTTATGGCTCATTTTCTCATTTATGGAACTGGGTAGAAAACAAATAACTTAGGTTTCCAAGTATAATATTGGAGTCATTAGAGAGAATATTTTGATGGAAAATTGAACTCCTTAAAGGAAGTTTATGCACAAATAAGAAGTTTCTGCATTATTAACAGACCTAGAAAGTTCAAATTACATTACAAAGCTTATTGAAATATCAAGAAAAATCACAGTAAATATGAAATCCTATTTCTACTGTTGGAAACAAATTCTCATTGTGCTTCACAAGATATTTTGAAACTGATTATGTACTTCAGGCTGGCCTTGAACTCATGGAAATCCTTTTGCTTCAGCTTCTGCAGTGCTGTGATTACATGGTTGAATTACCACATTCAGATCATTGTGTGCTTTTTAAAGTTTTAATTGTTAATAAGGGCTTAAAGAAATCTTATGAGTATTTCAATCTTGTAGCCTTGAAATAATTATGTTCCATTTTTAAAGTAGTGATTTTTTTAATGATTTTTAAGAGTTTATACATATGTTAGTATAATTTTCACCCCTTATTACACAATCTAATATACATTATTTTCCATTGCAAACTTTCTTCTCCTCTGCTTGTCTACCTACACACATACATACACACATGCACACACACATATATATTATGTCTTATCTGGGTTATTGTTAATGGCATGCCACTGGGCCATTGTTGGGGCAAGGAAAATATGCTAGTGGGCATATATGAGGGGAGTTGCTCCCCATCTCTTCAATCCAACCCTAATCTTTGTTAATCTCTTAAGGAAGTATGGTCTTTTACCTATAGTTTGTTAAAGTTTTATTTACATATTTATTCATGAGAAAGAGCAAGAGAGAAAGACAGAAAGAAAGATATACAAAGAGAAGGCACACACATGTATGCTATGATTCATGGGTAGAGTTCAGAGGACAACTTTCAGATGTCAGCTTGATCCAATGCATGACACCAGTTTTGTTTACAGGCACCTTACACTTTGAGCTATTTTGCCAGCCCTATGGTCTTTTCATTGAAAAGAAAATAAAAGCAGAAAAAGTGACTGAGCTAATTAAAGTATTTAATGCTGCATAAATAGAAAATGAGTTCCATGACTTATAACATATTTTGCTTTTAAAATTGAAAAAAATCAATCAACACACCATAATCCAGAACATCAGAGACTCTATATCAACCACCTGGAACTAGGCCAGCCTAATCTCTCCCCATCCTGAAGCTCAGGGAAATTTGCAGAAGAGGGGTGGTAAGATTGTAAGAGCACAAGGATGGGAAGAGCAATGATATGCAAGATACTGCACACAAGTTAGGGCCGAATCAATCATATTTGGACTTTGCATGCCCTGCGCAATGTCCACCACACTATTGACCCCACAAAGTCTAGCGTTTGCTAAAGGCACTAGGATCCTTGGCGGCAAGGGATTGACAGCCACAGTAGTGTTCCTATGCTTAACGGGAACACAGGAAACTCTTCTGGGAAATGCCACTGGGTCCTTGCACCTCATCGGAGAGGACCCAGAGTAGAGTTTAGCATGTACATTAAAGGATGTTCCACGGATGGGAGGGGGAGGCACTTGGGGATGGAGAGAGAATGGGGAGGGGAGGGGGGCACAGGGGGTGAGGGGCTGGAGGGAGGGAAGGGACCGGTGTATCTGTTAAGTTTGTATGAGCGGAAATAAAAATAAATAAATATTAAAAAATATTTTGCTTTTATAGCTTAGAGAGTAATAGAAAATAAATTATTACATTTGGTGTATTTAATAATATACTGAAGAATTGTATCAAAGTGATCAAATTTTGAGAAGTAAGATAAAATTAAGGGATCTAGAATCTTAGGAGATATTCAATGAGGTAACTACGTTGAGGAGAGTAACTATTTAATAATTACATTTTTTTAAAAAGTAACTTCTCTGTGTTGAAGGGAAGATGTCATCCTTGTGAGTACACTGTAAATCTGTTTTTAAATGCTTTTCAAAAATCTGTAACGAGAAAATATTATTTAGAAACATTTCACATATTCACAATGGCAAAGAAATTCCCAGTAAAAATGAGCTTTAATTGATGTTTAAAAGAAATTTTATTTTTAATTAATAAAGAAGCAATATGTGGTATTTTCCTTATTTGACTTTCTGGGTTTCCTTGTCTGACAAGAGTAAATTAGCATACTTTAGAGATGCAACCTTCCACATGTCAAGGAAAGATGTTTCAGGAGAAAGCAATCCTGTCAGTAACCTAATCTTAGACTTTCAAATCCTGAAATGGTAAGAAAATAGTTTCTTTTGTTTAAAACACCAGTCTGGGGTCTTTTGTTGAAGAAGCCTGGAACAACATAGACAAAATTTTTGCTTCTTTCAATGTAAAAATATTTTGTCATAAAGTGAAATGATTAGAATAAAAGAATAAAAGGAATGGAAAGGGGAAATTATGTAGTAAGAGATAGAAAGTCATGCTGTCTAATTGCAAACAATACATAATTATAAATATATTTATAAGTACAAATACATGATTTAAAATAAACATTTTCACTCATTTATTTTATATGAGATAGGGTATGCTTGTAATGACAAAAGGTTAGTAGACAAATTGAAGTAATGATTTTCTCCTTCCACCGTGTGGATTCTCAGAATTGAATTCATGTTTGCAAACTTGTATGGGAAGTGCATTTACAAAATAATTCATTTCCTTGACCCACAATTGTGTGTGTGTGTGTGTGTGTGTGTGTGTGTTTGCATGTGGGTGGGTATGTATTTGCACACAGATTTAGTCAACACAGTAGAGACTCTGTGGTCTGTCTACAAGAGCAAAAGCATCTCCATCACTTGGTCTAAATTACGATAATTATTATAACATTATTTTATTATTAGCTTTTATTTTGAACAGTGTAACAGTCCTAAGTTCTAAGTTGCCTCATGAATACAGATATATTTCTGTTTTTTATTGTAGTTGTTAATATTTAGTGACATGTAGATAACTTTAGAAACACCAAAATATGTTGAAAGACTAGAGTTTTTTTTAGCTAGAATGAAATAGATATTTTTTGAAATTTATTGTATTATTTATGTTAATTTTAAATATAACAGAGAAGTATTTTTCATTGCATTTATCTCTCCTAATAAGCATCTATAATTACTCTGCCTTATTATAACCAAGGCATTGTTCTGCTTTGTTTATGATTAGAAAGCTCTTAGCATTTTTGAAATGCTGATATATGAAGTATATCACAATTGCAGTCCACAATTTATAAATTCTTATTCAAGTTATCATGTTTATACTTGTGTTGCCTTGGTGGATCTAAGCAAAACCTGTGTCCTGTAGATCTTTTAAGTTTCAAATGTTAATAATAATTCATAGATATACACAAAATTTCATAAACTCTTTCAAGAGATATTTAATCCTTTTTGTGCTCCTAAGACAAAGTAAAGGCTGCTCTGAGAAAAGGATCTGTTTTAGGAGAACCCAAAAATCTTCCTCAGGCAATTTCACTTCTTGAAATAAGCATTCATGTTATCAAAGCTATAGGTATTTTTTAATGGTGCTTGGGTAAGCAGAGAAGCTGGAAAAGTAACTAGAATTATACAAACACTCAGTAGTTATCAATGATCTTTAGTGCAAGTCACATGAAAATTAGATCCTAAACAAGGTCAAAATTTAGGAACTTGTGTTATTACCATTTCTCATCAATTATCAATCAAGTTCTGTACCTACTTAATACATACACATATTTTTACCTTATCTTTACTGATCAATGAGGAGTAAAATGTGTCTATTAAGGATATATTTACATTCATATACAGTCTTCATTATTTTGACATATTGTTCCCTCCATTCCTATTCTTTCCAGTGCTCTTACAGGAATGGATGTTGAATTTTGCTCAAAATCTTTTCTGCAACTATTGAAGGGGTGCTGTGTTTTATGTATTGTATCCTGAGAGACTATTGTTAATGTTAAATGTTAATGTTAAAACTGGAGGAGGCCAGTGTTGGGACATTTTTTCTCAATATTGTACACACTGATTTATAATCTTTACCAAAGCAAGTGCTGAAGACAAAATATTACAGATGAATCTCAGTATGTCACACATGTAATTGGCATTACTATGTGTAAATATAAAAAGAATAAATATAAATAAAAAAGAGTCAGTTTTACAGATTGTAGTGCATGGTTGTTTGAAGAAGTTTTTACTCCAAAATTTCTAACATTGTAAATAAGGTTTTACCTAAAGTTTTGTAGCTATATGGAATGCTCATGTATAACCTTCCAAAATCAGAGTATCAAATATCAAAATAAAAAATTATAAAGTTAGGAAAGAATTGGGGGAGAGAAACTGGGCTGATTGAATGAGTTACCAGTAGACTTACCGCACTTATGAAGGAGCCTGAATATCCCTCAGTAAGTACTTGATTATTCTCTCAAGGATTACAGGAGATATTTTTTCTACACACATAAATAAAGACCTTGGTGCTAAATGTCAAGTGATATTTCTTTCTTCTGAATGCATATGATCTATGTGTGTACGACAGAAAAAGAAAGAAAGCAAAATAAACCAGGGGGGAGACAGGGAGCTTATGAAGGTAGAGAACAATCTTTAGGTATTTATCCCCTTTGATCTTTCATTGCAACTGGGTCTTTTCACCAGTTAGTGAGATTTGCTGGTCTATGAGATTATGAGTACTTTTATGTTTCCACCTACCATTTCCTGTAGGGGTTAAAGATACTTATGCTGCCATTTGCATGGCATCTGGGATCACAAACTCAAGTCTTCATGCTTGTGTGTCAAGGGCTTCACTTGAGCAATCTCCCCATCCCAACCATTTATTATTCAACTTAGTTCTTTGAAAATGCAGTTTTATTTCTTGTACGCCATGTTTGCATGTTTATAATTTTTTCAAAATTCATTTCTGAATAAATTCCTCTTCCTCCAAGCAAATGTTTCCTGGCACAACATTTAGCATACCATTTTGGCTTGTTATATTTGATTTGTATCAGTTAATGGATAACAGATTTCTCTTAGTTGAGTGCTAAAACTAAACTTCTTTTGCTAATGTCTTATATTATTCTGTGAAGATTTCATATACAATTATAATGAATTTGACCTCTTTCATCCCCTAATACCCACCCCTATCTTTACATCCCACCCACATATTTTCCTTCCCATCTGGTCTCCCTTCACTACTATTTCCCTCTGTATGTGTGATCCATTGGGACTTACAAGAATGACTCTGTTGACCAATGCCTGCATATTCTCTGAGACATGAACAACCCATCATCATATCAACCAAGTAAAAATCTCCCTATCTCCTGTCTGGAAGCTGTCTTAAACTCTCTCTCAGGGTTGGGCCATACCTCCTGGGATCCTATTTAATAGTGAAAAATCTATAGACCAGCTATTATGTAGAAATAGTAGAAATAGACATTATTTAATTGTGCTCTTGTTTGTGACAATCTTAATATGGATAGAGACTACTATCTGACAGTACTTCTTCGCATCACTTGGACTTTAGATTCTTACTACCATTATTCCCCAATAGTCCCTGAACCATTAGATGGTGAATGGTTTAGATGCCCTGTTTGAAGTCCAGCTGCCTACGGACTCTTTTACAATGCATAATGGGACAGAGGAAGGACAGGACAATACTGTGAGGAAAGTTTAAATGGAGAAAGTAAATAAAGGAATAGGAGACAAGAGGGAGCATGTAAGCAAAAATTAACACCATGCTTATAAAAAATAGCCAGACAGAAATCTTTTAATATACAAATTTATGTTCTATTCCTAATGATTCAGAAATAACTTGTGGATTTCTAGCCTAAGACAAATTTAAATTCAATGGTGGGCAGCAAAAATGCACTCTTACATTTCTGGGCTAATTTCAAGTGATGACAGGATTATAGTTCTTGTACAGACTCGGGAAATATGATCTTGTCACCTTTTAGAAGCTTCTTGTATTCCTTCACTTATGGTACCTTCTTCTGTTTTCAAAGGCAACATTGTCAATTATTAAAGTATAAATACCCTTCCCCTATCATCTCATTATTCTCTTCCAATGTCACATCTTCCTACTTTAAAGGACCCTGTGATTACATTGGGCTAACTAATATAATCCAGGACAATGTTTCTATTTTAGGCTAAAATAGAAATCTTAATTTCAACAAGTAAAGAAAAACATATTCAAATTTTGTGGAGATTAAGATATCTTGGGGGTGGGTGACATTAGTATGCTCGGCACAATTCCTTACACTCTTTAATCAGTAGTTGTTGCTTGGAAGAACATATGAATGAATGAATGAATGAATGAATGAGTGAGTGAATGAATGAATTTATATTAAATTGCAGAGAATGATTTCCAAAGACCAAACCAATTTGCAAGTGCCTGTGCTAATTTTAAAAATGAAATGCGAAGATACTAGAAGGTGGAAAATCCTTCCTCACTTGTGAATTAGAAGGATCAATATTGTGAGAATGTCCATTCTACCCAAAGCAATATATAGATTCAATGCAAATCCAATTAAAAACTCAAAGCAATTTTCATAGAATTGGAAAAAAACTCATAATTTCTATGGAAGAACAAAAAACATGATTAGCTGAAACAATTTCAAGTAATAAGAAGACTCCAGAAGGTATTCTCATATCAGACTTAAAACTATATTACAGAGCTATAGTAATAAAAGCAACCTGGTGCTAACACAGAAATAGATAACATTGACAAATTGATTGGAACAGAGGACCAAGATATAAACTCCCACACATATAGCCACTTACATTTTGACAAAGTTGCCAAACATGGCACTGGGGAAAAGATAGCATCTTCAACAAGTGGTGTTGGAAAAACTGGATATCTACATGCAGAAGAATAAAAATTGACTGTTGCCTTTGTCCTTACAAAAAAGTCAACTCCAAATGTATCAAAAACCTTGATATTAGACTGGAAACTCTGAAATTAATTAGAAGAAGGAGTAGGAAGTACACTTGAATTGATAGGCCTAGGTAAAGACTTTTTAAGCAGAACAACAAATGCCCAGGAGCGAAAACCAATAATCAACAAATGGGACTTCATGAAATTAAAAAGCTTCTTTTCTTCAAAAGAAACTGTTAATCATTCAAAAAGACAATCCACAGAATGGGAGAAAAATCTTTGCTAGCTATGAATCTGACAATGGATTAATCTCCAGAGAATATAAAGAGCTCAGAAAATTAAACACTAAGACAATAAACATTTAAAAATGTTTAAAAATGGGCCCTAGAACTAAACAAGGATTTCACTCAAAAATAAATTGAAATGAGAATAAGTGGGGAAAATGCATAGTGGGGAATGAGGGGATAGGAGATAGAAAGAACATGGGAAATAGGAGGAACAGAGGTACTTAAAACCCAAAGACTGTCAGAAGTAACCCCAAAGGAATTACCTGTGCTAGTTATATGTATAACAAATGGCTCAGCAGATAAAGTAACTTTGCGTAAAAATGTGCCATCCTAAATTCAATCCCCTTAACCCACATGGAGGAAGGGGAGAACTAAATTCCAAATTTTTATCTGATTTCCATAATCCAACCTTGGCACATGCATGCCTGCTATCTTAACCCCATCACCTCAATTTTTTTAAGTCTTTATTTCAAAGAAAAGCTTAGCCTCGCCCCTGATATTAAGACATGTGTTATATTGTTTCTTTAACTCTTTTAGAAATAAGATCAACATTAATAGTGCATTGCTTTTATTCCTCCTTCCACCTTGTCCTTGTATCCTAAATCTTCCCTATCCTTGCTGCATAGTTTACACAGTAACCAAGGAATAATGTAGAAGCTACTGGGGGAGAGAAGTAATCACAAGCCCCATCAATGGCATGAGATCTGTAAGTTGTAATATATATCACCATGGCAACAGGTGACCGACAGTGTAACAGTGGCCTGAGGATCAAGGAGACAACCAACAACTTTCTGACTGGATTCAATACCCACTTGTCAGAAGGGTACACATCCCTGTTACTGTAAACTAGAGCAAGAACCTATTTAAAAAGGGGGGATCAATAGGGAAGATAGCCAATAGGTAGGAAGACAGTATATTAAAGTACTCTTTTATTATACCCATAGAATAGGCACTTACACCAGAAGCCTTTGAGTCAAAAGCTGGATTAGTGAAGGGAACTGCACATATCAGTGGGGTGGCCTGAAGAGAGGTAAACTGATATATCATGGAAGCCTGAGCACCCATAGGAGTAAACATGTCAGAATGAACCTTGAGTTCCATAGAAACATGCCTGCAGAAAGGTAGGAGGAAATGGGAAAGAATGGTGAAGGGAAGTAAGGGGATGGAGGGGAGGAGGGAAGGAGGGAAGCTGGGATGAATAGCCGATACGCTTGTAAAAGAAGAAAAATAAAATAAATAAATTTTTTTAAAATTAAAGAAAAGAAGACCATGCAAATATTTCATGAATTTATTCCTACAACAAGTAGGAACACTTCACACAAAAAGACAATCTCCTACTTCAACAAGAAAATGAATATTCTAAGGGCATTACCAAAACCCCAATTTCTGGGAGTCATTTCAGACAATATATAGGTATGGAGATCTGTACCAAAGTATACAAATTTGTATTTCCAAGAAGTTTCAAGATGAAGATGATGATGCTGATCCAGGCATCATACTTTTAAAACAACTATTGTAGCAGAAAGGATGTAGTTGTTTGTATAAGTCCAAAATTTTGGTCTCGAATATTTATTCAGTAATTTATTATTTGTGTAACGTGCAATGAGTTATTTTGATTCTCTTATATTTTGTAGAAATACACTTAGAAAAAGTATTTAATGAGGTTATGCAACAACTTCTTGGATGCAAAAACTTGATTCTTTAAATACACGTATATTTGATGCTTTCTGAATGATACGCAACAGATATAAATATCCTTCAATTTCACCCAAAATAACTTAATTCTTTGAATAGAGTATATTTAGGAATGCAACTGAAAACAGTGGTATATAGTGGCTTTTTGTCCATTGACAAAACTTTGTAACATTGGAGAAATAGCAGAAAAATTAATATCCTAGATGGTACAGTAGGCAATATGGAAGAATGGCCATATGAGATGGAAAAATGTCTAATACTGGGCAGTGGGTGCAACCTTCTCTGGAACTCTTGCTCCTGATTGTCATTTTTTTTACAATTACTTCCATTTATGAAAAATTTGTATTGTATCTTGCTGACAAATTATGCTAAAACCAATTAGCAGTGTAACTTTTAAAATTTATATCTAATTTAGGGTCTTCGATAAATGCTGGATTTAGAGTAATTGTTGTTATTTATTGTTAAAGCTTGTGTTTTTTCTGCTCAGTGTTCTCTGGGGAAATATCTCCCTCTATAAAATTTTTCTAGGTTTATGGAATCAGACGAGCCAAATCTCTCCCCATCCTAAAACTCAGGGAAATTTGTGGAAGAGGGGGCAGTCAGATTATAAGAGCCTAAAGATGGGGAGGAGCAATGATACGCAAGATACTCCACACAAGTTAAGGCCGCAGTAGCCATAATTGGACTTTGCATGACCTGCACAATGACTGACATGTCAATGACCCCCCAAAGTCTAGCATGGATCAAAGGCACTAGGATCCTTAGAGACAAAGGATTAACAGTCACAATAGTGTTCTCATACTAAAGGGGAGCCCAAGAAAGGGCTCTGGGCAGTGCCACTGAGGGCACAGAGAAGTTTGACTTTCACACTAAAGGATGTTCCAAGGAATGGGAGCGGGGAAAGGGGAGCACTAGGAGAAAGGGAGGGAGGGGGGTGAAAGAAAGGGGAATGGGAGGGTGCAAGGAGGACTGGGAAGGGGTGGAGGGAGGGGACCAGGATACTTACTAAGTTTGCATCATTAGGAAAAAATAAATAAACATAATGGAAAAAAATTTTCTAGGTTTATAGCAGATAAATGAAATTGAAATGAATTATTTCCTAAATATATTTCACACATTAAAGAAATGTTGAAATATTTGTGTGCTCTTTGTAACATCAATCACTCCATAATGTTGGTTGCAACATTTATGTGTATGGCTTCTTCTAGTGGACAATCATCAGTGACTCAATTTTTAAGTTTTTTTGCTTGGTGAAATTCTGCTAGTAGTTGTTACAAAGAAATGTAGAATCTATTTGTGTTGAAACAAGTTATTCCAAAACCAAACTCTCTTTTATTACATTCACTGGAAATATATGTTAAATGTATGCAGCAATATGGTAGGCAAAATTAAAAATAATTCCATATTCTAAGAGCAAAATATTTTCACAATATTTAGTAGCTATATTTAGTACCACAACAATATCATCTTTGTCTTGCTAGTTTATCACCTCCTAGGTTTTTGAATATTGACTTCTGACAAAAGGATTATAGTAGAGAGGATGGATAGCACAAAGTGACTGCACAATGAATATGTTTCTATGGATACTTAAATGAAAATGTTATCTTATATCTTCTCAAAAATGCACTTACTCCAAGGATATGCATGAAAACTAGGACTAATGATACATATACATATTATTATCCAACCCAGGTAAATAGTTGCATTTGTACTAGAAAATTAAAGTATTGATGATAAGAAAGAAATATGTATTAGGTCATTGAAGTACCAAAAGTATCCTTCAGGAAACTGAAAAATTATGTAATGAGTAAAGATGCTTGTCAAATAAGTCAGATGATCTCAGTTTGATCCACTGGACCTATTTAAATGTTCTACGACCTACACTTGTGCAGAATTGAGATACACACCCACAGTAAATAACTTTCTAAAACATATAGTAAGTAAATAATAGCTTACCAATGCTTCTCTGAGTGAACTTCATGTAACCTACTGGGCCATAGAAAACAAACAAACAAAAAAAGACAGAAGTATTACCTTCCAAGAGGTGTACAGGCATAAAACAACAAGAGAGATTAATAGTAGTTGAATTTCATCATAATATATTATGTACAGGCTTAAAAAAATGTCCAAATCAAACCAATTGTCTACATATATAACATATATCAATAAAAATTGAAAATGAAAGATTGTGCCTTGTGAACAAGAAATTGCTCATGTGGCCTTAAATTATATTAATATCTGCTTAACATGAATATGTATCCTATTATACTCCAAATGTAAACTTAAAATCTGAACAATGAAATATCTTCTGTGTACAGTCCTATTGATTATAGTGTAATTGATTTTGTATTCAGATTTTTATCATGTGATTAAAAACTCTTACTAAATTCAGTAAGTAATCTTATGCTGTAATTCATCAAACAAAATATTATATAATAAAAATGGTAGTATTGTTTCTACCTTTTGAGTCATTGGACTTGCCTTTCTGGGATATTAGTATATTGTGAATTCAATATAATATTAAACACAAGTTCTATATCTCTGAATTAAAAGGAACATATTTGTAAATATTTATTGATTGATTGATTTCTTGTGTATATATATATATATGTATATATATATTTGTGTGCATGTGCATGCATGTGTGTGTGTGTGTGAGTGTGTGTGTGTATGCATGTACATGTGCTACAAGTGCTCACAAACGTACCATGGAGCATGGTGTGGAGGATAGTGGAAATATAAAGTGGTCTTTCCTTCTACCAAGAGGTTCTTCATATCATCAAGCCTAGCATTGAGTGACCTTAGATATTGCCTCATTTCACTGGGTTAAAGACACTTGCTGTTTATATTCTCTCATTAATTGCAAATTTTACCATGAGAATTTTGGATATATCATAATTAGCATAAAGAAACTCCACATTATTTTTTCTAACCATATTTTAAATATAAAATTTTAATTAAATGTTTTTCATGCTTGAGTTCTAGGTAGCTGATATTGCTATTTAAATATTAAATATATATTTCCTCAATTTATTTATTCCATTATAAATTCCTTACTATTTTCATATTTAAGAATTTAATTCATTTTTAAAATGTATCACTGTACTTAGTTTTCAATCCGTTTGTCATTAATTTAGATATATGAAGGGTCTACAACTCTGACTTTACTTTGGATGACTTCCATTTATGGGACTATTTCCATTTATGGGACTATATTCCATTTGGGATTTTTGGCATTTTTTATACATTTTTTTATTATTTCCGCTCATACAAACTAAATAGTTAGACCAGTTCCCTCCCTCCCTCCTCCTCCCCCCGAATCCCCTCTTCCTCCTCCCTTCCCTCCCCATCTCCCAGTGCCTCCCCCCCAATTCCCAGAGAGTCCTTTATTGTGTATGCCTGACTCTCCTCTGGGTCCTTCTCTCCGATGACGTACAAGGACCCAGTGGCATTTCCCTGAACCCTTTCTCGTGTTCCCCTTAAGCATAGGCACACTACTGTGGCTGTCAATCCCTTGCCTCCAAGGATCTTGGTGCCTTTAGCAGATGCTAGACTTTGTGAAGTCAATAGTGTGTTGGACATTGCGCAGGGCATGCAAAGTCCTATTATGATTGCTTCGGCCCGAACTAGTGTGGAGAATCTTGCAAATCATTGCTCCTCCCATCCTTGTGCTCTTACAATCTTACCGCCCCCACTTCCGCAAATGTCCCTGAGCTTCAGGATGAGGAGAGATTAGGCTGGCCTAGTTCTATGTGGTTGATATAGAGTCTCTGAAGTTCTGGATTGTGGTTAAAAGATTTTTGGCATTTTTGACTTTGAATGCACCAGATTTGAAACTTTACTGTTGGGAATGCTTAGAAGTCCGTGTTCTAGGTGAGAGACTCTGGATTTGAGTTTCATTACTTTGTGGCATTCACCATAAAGGTCTGTCAGCTCTAGACACTTTAAATTACTGGAGGCAGTTTTTACAAATTGCATATGGAATGGGATTTAGACTGCAAATGAATATATAAGAGCTATATTAGGGGGGAATAAATGAGAAAAAGACTTGTTTCTAGTATATTTTTACTTTGAAACAACCACTTTTGAGGGCAATGTCTGTCAATTTGGTATATTTACTATTGGATTCTGAACTTGCCTGACCCTTTATTTATTTATTTATTTATTTATTTATTTATCCATTCATTCATTCATTCATTTATTTATTTTTTGCCCATTCTCCCCAGTGTCTTGGGAGGATCTGGAAACCAAAGTCACATCTTATCCAGTGTTGTTAAAGTGAAAGCCATTCACCAAATTATGTTTTTCTCTTGGTTTCAGTTTGCATATGTTTTTCCTTAACTTTAGAATTCTTTGGTCTTATTCTTTCAAATTATGAATGCAGCTTAAATCTTTTAAAATATTTCTCATCATTTTATTGGTTTGTTTTCACTGAAAGTTTTGTTCGTATTACTTAGTCTCTTAAGATGCCAGAGGCAATAACTTAAACTTTATGATTTCTGACTTCACTTTCAACTCTGTGATTCACTATATTAAAGATTTGTTGTTACTATGTGCCATATTTCTAAAATGAAATAACTTTTGGGAGCAAACAATATAATTGCCTACTTATGAGAGCTTTGTGGGCCGCATAGTCCTATACCTCGTACCTCAGTATCCTTGCTCCAGGCTCTTTCATATACCAAAAGCGAGTGACTAATTTAATGATAAGTTCAGTTTAACTAAGTCCTCATTAACTTAATCATTTCCTAAATATCAGTAACAATCTTTTGATGATTACTGTATTTTTTTTCATTTCAATGAAAGACACTTTTCTAAAAATGTCAGAATTCATGTGAAATAAAGTCATTCAACCTTTAACTGATATGTGCCTCTTTTAAACATTACATACTATTTTTAAAGACACTGTCTTGTAGGCATGAATTAGTTTTTTTTATTACATGATGAATATATTTTAGGCTTTTTGTGATTATCATAAAAGTATTAATATCATTTAATGGTTATGATTTTGGATATGTGTGAAACTTTTATAAATAAAATGCTATTCTGTACTCTCTGGTCGAACACCTGCTTCCTGTAGCCTCTGTTTTGCCACCAGACCTGTTGACTTCAGTTTCTGCTGAGTCACAGTCTATCCTGAATGCCTTGCAGTCATCAAAGATCTGCATCCATGGACAAGGTTATTTTTCACAATCAGTCACATGAGTGTTTCCCTCCCCCATCTCATCCTCCTGTGGCCTGCTCTCAATCTATACCCTATCCTAACCTTGGTCTTTCCCACCATGACTCTAAATAAATCTCTCTGGAACCAAAAAGAAAAAAAGGGGAAAAGAAAAGAAATGGTAAATAAGTATATCTATTTGTAGAACAGTCTCATTATGAGAAAAACAAATTGTGAAGAGGCTGGGTAAAAATAAAATAAAAATAATCGTCTTTTATTTTATATTCAACAGAATATTTTAAAGGTAAATAAAATGCTATTAAATATTTTATAAAAGTACATGCTATGCCATCTGAATTGTTACGGCATTTTCAAAGTATAATAGATAAATGAGTATAATTTTTCTTACAAATTATTAGGCTAATCAGAGATAAAACAAACTGAGTTTAGTGATCTGAAATTTGTTTACTTTAGCACCATGTCCAACACATATCCAGCACATAGTCAGTCATAAATAATTTCTCTAATTTGAAAACAAATGAGAAATGCTTTCAGCAGAATAACTTTACTATATCTTATACTATGATAATACTAATTTTATGGTACATTAATTTAGACCAGAAAGTTTTTTTCACTTACTTTACTTTCTTCTCCATTAATATTTTGTATTTATCAAAGTATATCTGTAACAATCTTAAAACAATTGACTTTTCTGTATATTCATTACTTCTAAAGTATAAATATCTATCAGGCATTTTAAGTATGTGGAATATTTTATGTGAACATTAATTATAAAATAGCTAGTTTTTACAGTGTTTACATATCTCAATCTCTTTTAATGTATGTGATCTCTCTAGTACTTGAGCAATATTGCATTCAATAAATGGTCAAGAATAGGACATGACTGAGAATTGGATGCATTTCAAAAATGAATATTGCAATTACACAGATTAAAGAGAAGCCAAATTAATCTTTCCATTACAAATACTTCCTTACACAAAAGGCACATTCTTTGAAGGTTCGGAATAAAATTTAAAGTGCTATCCCAATGAAGTCATATTCCTTTTTCGTAACTGGAAATGTTGCTTTGAAAGATTTCCTCATTTTGTTTAATCGTTCATTAAAAGCTAGGAAAAAATCATTTATTATATATAAGAACACATTCTAAATATTCCCAAAAGGATAGCATTGTGTTGTCAACCTAGATTGTGTAGCAAGAGATGAAAATGAAAGTACACTCACAAGATATGGTCTTTTGAGACATCTATGGACACGTACATCACTCATAAGGCTTTCACAGGATATCTGTGAGAACTATTGTGTGGCTGTAGATCCAAGAATCTTGCTGTTGCTATCAAACTCCCTTCAGGTAGTGAATTAAAGGAATTCAAACTGAAAGAACCTACAGATAAGGAATTTTTGACTGCTTATAAATAATTCATCTGTCTTCTATGGCATTTAAATGACTATAAAATATTGCTGAACTATGGGCATGTCTTGTTTTCTCTTCATGGCACTTTCTTGTTTACTTCATTTCCATTTCTTACTTCTATATTTTAAAAATAAGAACATAGGGGATGGAGAGGTAACTCAGGGTTTAAGCCTCTGCCTTGCAGGCGGAAGGTCCTGAGTTCAGATACTAGACCTCATGTACAGACACTGGGCAGAAGCGGGGGCGGCCTGCGTTTCTGGTCCTGGTAGGGCGGAGCCTATGAATCCTGGAGCAGCGCAAACAAGGAGGAAGTGGAGGTGGTACATGGTGGTTCCCGACTTTGTCCGTGGTTCTACACACACACACACACACACACACACACACACACAATTGAATAAATAAAAAAAATAAAAATAAGAACATAAAGATATCAGTATTTTCACAAAATATTTCTTTTCAGAAAACATCCCTTTTTAACAAGTAACACAGTAATTTATCAGTATATGAAAATAAATCATCAATCATGCAGGGTTAAGAAATAGTGAAGCATGACTGAGTGACACACCTATTTGGTACATTCCTTGTAACACTAGAGTGTGCATTAGTGAATTTTATTTTAATTTAAATTCTATTACATAAGAAGTTCTCGATTTTGCCTCGGGCTCTTCTTTTGACTTCCCTAACCAAAAAACATGGCATAAACGAAACTTGCACCACAATTTTATGAAAATAAGTAAGACTTGAATTTGTAAAGAAATACAAGAAATTTACCAAAGTCTTCACACTAATAGCATTTATTAATGATAGATGATTGAAGAACTTTGTGCCTTCACCTCATTAAGCTTGATACCTTAAGGACACTACCTGTCCACCAAAATGAAAAATAAAATTTAAATGTTACTTTTTTAAAAAAAAATTTATATATATATTTATTATTATTATTTATTCAAGTGTGTGTGTGTGTGTAGAACCACGGACAAATTCAGGAACCACCATGGACCTCCTCTACCTCCTCCTTGTTTACTCTGCCCGGGGATTCACAGGCTCTGCCCTACCAGGAGCAGAAGCGCAGGCCGCCCCCGCTTCCACCTGGCATCTATACGTGGGATCTGGGATCTGAACTCAGGCCCTTCTGCCTGCAAGGCAGAGGCTTAACCCCTGAGCCACCTCTCCAGCCCCGAAAAATAAAATTTAATATAACTTGCTAATACTGAATAAAATAGATTAGGGAAATAGATCCATTTAAATTAGTCGAAAACTTATGTATGTGGCTATTGTAAGGAGACATGAATATTCAGAATTGTGATTGAGGAATAGGGATTGAGTCATTAATGAGTTAACAGGTTTACATATTATAGCCTTATCATGTATTTAGGATTAAGTAATACTGGACCGGAGAGATGGCTCAGGGATTAAAACCCTTAAGATGAAAAGTAGGGAGTACAGCAGAACTGATTGGCCTAGGCCAAAATTTCCTTAATAGGACTTTAAATACCCAAAAAATAAGACCAAAATTCAACAAGTGAGATTACATGAACTTAAAAATCTTTTGTTCATCAAAAGACAGTATTGATCAAGCAAAGAGGCAACCCAGGGAATGGGAAAGAATCTTCACTAATCACGTCTGATAGAATACTAATATCCAGAGTACACAAAGAACTCAAAAAATTAAATACTAGCATTTATTTTTATTGTTTTGAGATTAGCCAATCTAACAGAAGTAAAATGGTATTGTAAGGCAGTTTTAATTAAAAAAAAATCGACAGACACTTAAGGCTTATGTGTATCTCTGAATACAAAAATTAAGTTTTTGAAGTGCTATCCTGCACTGCCTAAACACATTGTGCTTAGCAATCAACCACATATGCAACAATGGTGCCAAATGAATTTTTAAATAGTAACAACATAGCAATCTTAGTACATGTATACACATTATGATATTCACACAGTGACAAAATTTGCCTCACCTTGGTTTGCACTTCTAAGAAAAAACTATTAAGTGTGTGATCACCAGAGGTTTGATATAAAATCTCAAAGAAAAACATAAGCCACATATAAGGTGTCACAGTGAAATTTTCTGAATATATACCTTTATAAGAATCTCAGATTTCTGAAATTTCACCATAAAGTATTTGTGTGCAAACCGCTCTTCCTATGTTTCAAATTTGGAGTGGAAGATAATATACATGAAAGACAATGCCACAGAGCAAATACCAGTGCCATAGAGGAAAAAAGGGAAAGAAATCTGTAAAGAAGATAAAATTAGAGGGATATGTAATTAATTTACTTTGCTGCTATGCTATGACATTTTGTGAATCTTTTTTATAACATTTTTATTATTATTTCTGCTCATACAAACTTAATAGGTACAACAGTTCCCTCCCTCCATCCCCCCCGGAACCCCTGCTACCCCTCCCCTCACCCCTCCTTCCCCATCCCCCAGTGCCTCCCCCCCAATTCCCAGAGAGTCTTTTAATGTGCACGCCAGACTCTCCTCTGGGCCCTCCTCTCCGATGATGTACAAGGACCCAGTGGCATTTCCCTGAACCCTTTCCCTTGTTTCCCTTAAGCATAGGAACACTACTGTGGCTGTCAATCCCTTGCCTCCAAGGATCTTGGTGCCTTTAGCAGATGCTAGACTTTGTGAGGTCAATAGTGTGTTGGACATTGCGCAGGGCATGCAAAGTCCAATTATGATTGCTTCGGCCCTAACTTGTGTGAAGTATCCTGCAAGTCATTGCTCCTCCCATCCTTTTGCTCTTACAATCACACCGCCCCCTCTTCCTCAAATTTCCCTGAGCTTCAGGATGGGGAGAGACTAAGCTGGCCTAGTTCTATGTGGTTGATATAGAGTCTCTGAAGTTCTGTGTTTTGGTTTGTTGATTTTCTTTTGCAGTTTTGCTGCTCCTGCAATGCCCTTCACTCCATCCTGATGGGCATTGTATGTCACCCCCTGGCCAGAAACAAAAAGCTGTTAAACTGGAGTCTTGTTGTAAGAGCACATTCAAGGGTAGATGTAATAAAAGTAGGAAACCCCAGTGAGGGAGGGGTCAATCACCCATTTGCAAAATGGTTTTTATGGTGTGTGATAATGGTTAATAATTCATAATTGCTGTGTACCCTTGTTGGTTTTTCCTTTTGAATTAATGTCTCCTTTTGATCATTTGTAAGACTCCATCTTATAGTGTTGAACAAGAGGTGAGATAATATGCTCAAAAGACAAGTATCATGTATGAATTGGAGAAAGATCACTATTACTTCTCCCATAATATTCTTATTTTAAGTGTAATAATATGGCATGTAGCGGCATGCACCTTGGGGAATATCACTGTATGGTCAAGAAGAATATATAAACACACAGAGCACGCATAGATTTAGTAGAGTTTTAATAATTTTCCATACATGTATGAAACTCAATGTAAGTAAAATTTCCCTTTAAAAAGGCCAGTGAGAGTGAGAGAAAGGGAGCTAAAAAAAAAAAGAATGGATAATGGTAGCCAATGAAGAACAATGAGTTCTATGCTCCATTACACAGTAGGGAAAAGTAAGATCACAGCATTATGTATTTCATATTCTAAAAAACTAAGAAAGAGAAGCTCAAAGAGTTCAGAACACAAAGACATGGTGAGTTTTAAGTAGAGACTAATTTATACTGATTTGATCATTAAACATTATACATAAATTCTGATTTAGTGTACTGCAGCCTATAAATACATATCTGTCTTACACCAATATAATATTTACTGACAACAGAAACACCAATGGATGAATCGTACAAAGTTCTCACCAATACAGATAACACACAGGCACAAATTTTAATCTAAATTTCCAGATGTTCTCAAACATGCATACCTTATACAAGTTCATCTGAGTACATTTGAATCCACATGAAAGATCATATGGGAAAAACAATTTAAATAATTGAAGAGGAATTAAAAAAACTTCGTAAGCTCTAATAGATAAAGAAACAATGTGGAAGGTAAATATAAAATCCAATTTATAAAAACATATTTACAGATAGCTTTATTTACATCATTATGTAATTTATCACACATAACTAAACTTCTGATGCTGCAATATATTGCTGAGTTCATTAAAAATGTATATTTTCTGCATATCACACAGAGTTTTCATATTTGTATAATCCATAAACTATATAGTATTATAGGAGATTTTTTTAATTTTATACATGGGCTTCTAAACAGAAGTATTTATTGGGCTAACAACTGAAATTCATTTTAGAGAGTGCTATTATTATCGCAGATTATATATTTATCAGTGAAAGAGGGAACATTATCCACTGTAAGCATAGTTATAGACTTCTGTGAACTACAATGTTTCTGTAGTTCATGTTATTTACTTTGTAAATTACTTCTTGAATTAAATTTATGCATGTGAAAATAAATAATATTACTTAGAAATTGCAGAGGATTGGTTATATTCCTGGGAAAAATTAAGAAATCATAACAGAATATTGAGAGATCCCCACATACATTTGAAAGAATTTCTTTCATTGATTCTAACAAATTTCATGGATAAAAATAAAACACAAAATTGCACAAATATTTAAACATCTTTCCAAAGGGTATCTGGAACAACAAATTGACATCATTTCTTATAACAAAAATGGTTCAAAATGGCTGATGAGGGGATTTTTGACTGAGATGGCTTGGTGCAAACCTGATGATGTGAGTTTAATTCCTGAAACCAAAATGGTGGAAGGAGTTGGGAGGAGAGAACCAAACTGAAAAATAGTCCTTTCTTCATCTCTCTCTTTCTCTCTGTCAAACATAAGCAAAATATTTTAAAAATGGATTTAAAAGATTTAATTTTCACAAAATTAATTCTACATAGGAGTGAACAAGCATAGGTATGAATATTTTTCAGTTATATAAGTGTTTTAAATACTTACTGAACTGCATGAATAGTTAATATAGGTAGGAAGATAGATAAAGATATGTAAATATATATGTGTGTGCGTGTGTGTGTGTGTGCATAGTATATATACTTAGATGGAATTGTGCATGCATCCATATATAAAGAAAATCAATGGAGAAAAATGCTAAGCAAATCATACATATTTATATAAATGTGTATACATAAGTGACAGAATATTTTGTCCATATAATTATATGGATGAGCTTAGAGGTATAAATGGAACCATTAGTGAAATTTATCATTTAAAGTGTGTGGTCTATCATTACATGACTCACTTAAAGGTGAATGTAAACAGTCACATTTTAAAGCATAGATAATTGCATCTAATGACTATTTTGTCACTTTGGGATTTCTAAGATTAAAGGAGCTACCAGCTTGTTTGTGTATTCTGATAAAAGTTGATGCTTTTCATTTAGTGGTTCAGAAGGACTTGGGTGCATTTCAGTTAATTGGTCTCTTGGGAACTGACTCAGGTGTTGAAATTACTATGGTATTTACATTGATAATAATGTGACCTTCAATGTCAGGTGTGCCCCATGAAGTGTTTCCTTTTATGGAATATTATTTTCTTTTGAGCTGATTAAAGCAAAACCTCTTTGAAGACTAGTAGCTCCCACAATAATAATATTAAGCAATCATATGTCTGGTATGAATCAGATTGTTAAGGAGTATTATTTTATAATTTGAATTTGTTCGCTGTAAGACACTGTATAATGAGGTCTAAATATATTATCTCCTCACCTTTAGGTGAGGTAGATGTGCTAGAGAATGTTGAGATGGGATGACCCATCTCACATTTTCTTTTGAAAGGAAGCAGTGAGAGAGCTAATCTAAACAGAAGATGGCACGTGAATATGGAGGAAGAAGTTGAAATGATGCAGTCATGAGTCCATTAATTACAGCAGGAATATGTAAGAGGCAAAAATGAATTGTCTACTACATGTCTGCTAGAGTCCCTGAAGAGAGTACAGTCCAACTGGCATTTTGCTATCTCCTTAATATTCCTGATTTTAAACTTGTAGATTCTGAAACTGAGATGGGGGAAAATGTTTTTTTTTTAACATAACAAGTTTGTGGTAATTTATTATGTCAGCCATAGAAAAGTAATAAAATTTTAACAAATCCATGCAGGAGCTTGGCATGTATATTTATCCTGGAAAATTGATGAGACATTCCATAAATATTAAAATAAATTAAAGCTCATTTACTTAATACTTTAAAATGTAAACAATCATTTTAAGCAATTTAATAATATAATCAGCTTCTGTTCAGCATGTAGCTTTCTGAGAAGTTAAATGCTAGATGAAGGTGCTCTGCCTATCTCAGACGAGGAAGTTTGCAAATAATCATTAACATTATTTTCTGAATTATATGATCAATTAATTTGAGTAGAAAATACTACAAATAATAATGGTATAATTCATAAATTAAATGTCTGGGAATGGATCATACCAATTATAAATCCTGTTAGTTTTGACTTAAATTGTAGTTACTGACTATAAAGATCTTCCTACCTCTTCTATCAGTCACATAAAACAATTTTTGACATGATTCACTGATTTTTTGATCATTGCTTTGTCAATATGTGCCTTCAGGAATTTTAGTATGGGTCAATATTTCTGCTATATTCTAGCAGTTTCACACTTTCTCAACAAATAAGTGAAGAAATCCTGTGGGTTTTCTTCTTGCTAGTAACAAAGTGAGTTAGTGAAACTGGAGCCTTTTAATTAATATTTTTTCACCTCGTGCATGAGGTAGAAAGTATGGCCCAAGCCAAAGAGAGTCATTAGGGGAATGAAAGTAGCATATTAGACACTCTATTAAATGAAAAAACTCCTTAGGTCAGGTAGGTAGGAGAAGTCATGAATGGATGGAAAATAAATGTCAAGCCCTAGTTTCATCACGAATGAAAAACTTTAAAACTTTCGTGTAATTGTCTAACTTGTTTCCTTGATAATAGGCATAGGTAGCAAGATACATAGAAATATTGGGAAAAGATTGCAAAAAGTAAGACATTTCCAAATACAATATCATAGGTATTCTATGTATATGAATCAACAATAAATAATTTATTTAGGAGTTCTGTTCTTTAAAAATGAAGAATCTTTTCATTTCTCTGACCTTCTTGTAATATACTGATATATTTACTCTAATTCTCTTTGTTATCCTCATCCTCATGTTTCTCATGTTTCTTATTTTTAAGTGATTATATACCATGAATGCTTTATACAGCATGTTTAAATTATTACAGACTATTTTTGACTTTATGAAATAAATGACTTCTAACAATTTATCGCTCTTTCTATGCGAGATTTCACTTTATACTAATTGTGTGTTAAGAATTTGATAAGTTCAGAGACTCTATATCAACCACCTAGAACTAGGCCAGCTTAATCTCTCCCCATCTTGAAGCTCAGGGAAAGTTGTGGAAGAGGGGGAGGTAAGAGTGTAAGAGCAAAAGGATGGGAGGAGCAATGATATGTAAGATACTCCATACTAGTTAGGGCTGAAGCAATCATAATTGGACTTTGCATGCCCTGCGCATTGTCCAACACACTGTTGACCTCACAAAGTCTAGCATCTGCTAAAGGCACCAAGATCCTTGGAGGCAAGGGAATGACAGCCACAGTAGTGTTCCTATGTTTAAGGGGAACATAGGAAAGGGTTCAGGGAAATGCCACTGGGTCCTTGTACATCATCGGAGAGGAGGGCCCAGAGGAAAATCAGGCATGCACAAGAAAGGACTCTCTGGGAATTGGGGCGGGAGGCACTGGGGGATGGGGAGGGAGGGGGGTGGGGAGGGGGAGCAGGGGGTACGGGGAGAGGAGGAGGGAGGGAGGGAACTGGTGTACCTATTAAGTTTGTATGAGCTGAAATAATAATAAAAATGTATTAATAATAATAAAAAAAGTATTTGATAATGGTAGATAACAGAAATCTTATACAATGTTTGTGTGACTGATTTTAAGTACTCAGATTCTAGACACTCTGAGGAAAGGTTATCATCATCAGAAGTCAGATTATTAGTACAAATAACCTACTTCCACTGGCACAGGCAGGATTTTTCAAGAACTCAAAGTTAAACTCTGAGGATTCAGCCAAAGACTTTGTCCAAATGCAAAGGATTTCTTTCTAATTTGCCAAACAAATTTTAGTAATCTAGACTGAAAAACTAATCTTCCTCTGCCCAAGAATCTGCACCATTTTTAGTGCCTTAAAAGTAGATTTAAGGAGAATAATAACCTAATGAATTCACTCATTTCTTTAACCGCAGCTGGATTTTCATCTTTCTCCAAGCGTTAGAAACAAAGTAGAGGGTAAAGAAATTTTTATTTTTGTTTCGTCTTGGAGAAGCCTCAGTATTTATTACTTTCTATATACAAAGATGGTTAACTAATAACCTTTCAAACAACAGAGGAGGATTTAATTCTTGCAGGAAAGAGAAGACGTTTGTAAAGTCAGTTGTTTAACTACTAATTTATTTACATCTGTCCTATTAGCAATCTCTCTATTATGGAATGCATATTGCAGTTTTTCTGTTATTGTGCATCCAAAATAAATACCTGAATAAATGTTTTAAAAGTTCTCAACTATGGCACACAGATTTAAAGTACACATGGATAGAAATCAGTGTGTGCTGGGGTTGCAGATCAGTTGGTAGAGGGGTCTGTTAGCATAGTTTGTCACACTTCTCATCTATTGATCTTCAATTTGAAGTCTTCCATCCACAACTGAAGGCCACTTTCCTCCATCTCCATGATTCTATTGCCTTTTTGGCAACCTTTTTTTTTTGGAGCCCAAGTTTAACATAACTAAACTGTGCTGGTTTTGTTTGGGAGGGGTGAATCAATTGGTCCCTTTATTTGCTCCCCTTGTAATAAGCAGTTTATTGCTTTAACACTTCACAAAAGTGATGTACAAAGCGTAAAAGTACTCCTTGAGCTTTTCATCCTGATATTCCCCACAGTCAAGAGTAAACAGGATTATCAGCTGGAAGAGTCCTCTTTCTCTTCCTCCTGCTTTTCTTATTTCTCTTCTTTACCTCCTTCACCATGATGCCTAAAGTCTCCTACATGATAGATTAAATACCAAGAGATTTAATTCCAAAGAGGACAGAGGTAGGCACCCAAGTGTCACTGTTAACAAACTGTTCCAAAAGAGACTCAAGTACCTTGTTTTTTTCTCACTGTAGCATGTTAGATCCTAAATTACATGTTTACTTGCTTATGATTAACACATGGCTGTGGCACCACTAAATTTCATAGCAATGTGGCAGAGAGGATGAAAAAACAGGTTAAAAAGACACCATGGTTAATTGCTGATGATAACTTTTTAACCAGAGAGGTTTGACATGCTCACTCATTGCTGCAATGAACTCTGTAAAACCAAGACTTTTAATTTATGAAACCACCACGTAAAGTCAGGTATGGGAGAAGATAAATGAGGCTACAAATTCAGATAAGCCAACATTCAATGACAATTGCATTCTTTCTACATACACAATATTATATAGATATAAATATTTCACTGTGTAATTCATTTATCCAAACAATAACATGATATGTAACACTGCAGCAAGATTTTATTCCTAAAAAATTTATTGGTTATCTTTCCTTATAAAATATTTACAGATTTTCTTTATACTTTGCAAAGGTTTGCATAATTATTTAATCCATTCTCAATTGATGAACATTTATATACTTAGATGACAGTGCTAACGTTGATGTGTTGCAGTGAATACCTCATATGCCCATTTGTACTTACATGGATATATTTCCGTATTGAACTTGAACTGTAATTGTCATATTAAAAGTCATGTACATTTTAAATCTTGTTAATGGGGAGTTAAAAAGATAAAAGTTGGTTTTATTCTTATGGTGGTGGTAATGTGTCCAATTTCACATGAAACAGAAAAAGTTGCTTCTGGTGCAAAGCTCAATAACTCTTAGTATAACCCTGTGTTATTAAAAATGGAATGTAATTTGTTACAAAAGGGCTGTTTACAAAAATCTGAAAATGGCAGCAATAATATAAACAGGTAGAAAAAAGGTTGCAGATGAACTTAGTTATTTTTTGACAGATTTAGAAAATATTTGTTTATCTTTTCATGAATTAGTCATTTAGTCAATTCCTCACAATTGATATTCATATGCTTTAACTGTAAAAATATGGACTTTGATTCTGCTGTTCTTGAAAAAGCCAAGAGTTGAATTTGTAGTGAATTACCAAGTGATATGGAATGTCTAGGGCATAATTAGATAATTATCTTTGCTAATTATCATGGATCAGATGTTTAATTGTAAACCAAGAAAAGTGCAATGTACTAATTGTAAATATAAGGTTGAATTCCCTGGAGGAGCACTGTATTAGATGGGGTATTTACCAGTTACCTAGTTCTCCTCTTCGTGTTATTGGGACATACCCATTTTCTATCATACTGACTGCTATCAGGCCCATCATTAGGCGATGGCACTGATAACTCTAGTTTACAAGTGTTCTTCACATGACACAAATGTTATGATAGACCTAGCATGACATGGACTAAAGCAATAGACGAAGGGCTCTGGATGCTGTGTTGTCTCTATGAGAACCTAGACACATTTTTCACTTGTCTTTGCAATTTTCATATATATCTTTTGGCCACTTAAAGAGATGATAGTTTTCATAATAGATAGGGTGTCATTTCATAGTTGGATTCTCTACTTGGGGTCTTATAAGGCTGTTTAAAGTTCAACACGAGTTTAAGAACCCTGCTTTTCAGAATCGTTGGTTTGCTAGGAATATTCATTTTCTTTACCATTAATACTGAGGGTCCCACATTTTTGCCGATTTTCGGATGTTGATTAACTGAAGGTACTAGAGATTGTCATAATTCCTTGCAAACATAGTCATGCTATAAACCCTATTATAATATGGTGTCATAACCTGTAGGGGAACACGGGGTCCAAGCCTAGGTGAGTGCCAGGCTACGGAGTAAGCAAAAATCATTCTCTTCACAAGCCAGTTAAGCACTTACTGGTTGCCTGGCCCGCTCCCAGCCAGATTCCCAGTGCCCCTCTATGCCTCTAGGTTCTTTAGAATGGCAGTCAGAACCTGTGGTCTGGTCGCCCCCAAAAAGGGTCCCCTGTGTACATGCTGGATTGGCCAGCTCTCCCTATATAAGTCTTTGCTCCTGAAAAATAAAGTGGACACCATCTCTCCCCCTCCATGTTGTGTCCCGCACTTGTCTCTCTGTCCCTTAGTGACGTCGTGGTCCTTACCCCTGTCGTGTCCTGTGGCTAAGCTGCTGCCAGGACCAGCAGAGCTCCTGGTCGCTGCTGCTGTGCCTGCCACTTGCAACAATAACTTTCAAAGTCAGCATTAGAAAGAATGTTATTAACTACCTGAAAATATCAGTGTCTTCTTTCTTTTCTTCTTTGCTTGTTCCTTTACTTCATTTCATTGTGCTTCTTGTATTCAACCTTGGTCATTGAACATGCTAGCCAGATACTTTAACACTGAGCTATCTAGCTACAAACTCAGTTTTAGTGTTTCTTGCATATAAGGGATTTCACGTGATTAAGCTAGGTTCCTCCAAGACAATCTGTCTTTCCATAACTCAGTTGATTTGGTTTATGACCCATCACTTCATAGTCAAAAGTCCCTTTCCATGCTTGATACTATGCCATAATTAAGGTAGTGGTATCACATCACCTTCTGCACATTTTGTTATTCAGAAGCATGTCACAGTTCTGTTTATCTTCAAAAGAAAGAGATTACACAAAGACTTGGACAGTAATTAAGCATCCCACTTCAAGATATGGTCATCACAAAATGAAAATATGAGTATAGGTTTTCATAATGACAAACTACTAGTTCACATACAATTATAATACTTTTATCTGTACTAATTTCTGAAAGCATGCAAGATTAGAAACAAAGGTTTTGGCAGCATGCTAAGAACATTTTAAAAATTCTCTTTATCATTATTACTGTATTCATGATTGTGAAAATATTGAAGTCCAAGAACCCATCAATGGATAACATGGATATAAAAACCATAGTAAAAATATCCAGTGCAATGTCAGTCTATATGAAGTTTGATAAACCTAGAAGATAAGATGTAAACTGAAGTCAGCCATAGACAAGTCATTACATGATTTTCTTTACAAGTGCAATCTAAAAATGCTGAACTCCAAGTAGGGAGTAATTCAAGAGATAACAGTTTGGGAAGTGGTGACATGGAGTTGGGGAAATGACTTTAGAATTTATAAATACACCTTTGTAATCTATTGTGTGCCTTTTTATTGTTTATTTTGCCAGAAATTTTATACATTTATTTCCACATTGCTGCTACAGTGGATTTTTTTATAAATATTTTTTTCCGCTCATACAAACATTCCCCTCCCTCCCTCCACCCCTTCCTGGAACTCCTTGCTCCCTCCCCCTTTTCCTCTTCCTTTCACCCCTCCCTCCCTATCTCCCAGTACCTCCTCCTCCCCATCCCTGAAGCATCCCTTAATGTGTATGCCAAACTTTCCTCTGGGTCTTCCTCTCTGATGAGGTGTAAGGACTCAGTGGCATTTCCTAGAACTCTTTCTTGTGTTCCCTTTAAGTATAGGAACACTATTGTCACTATTGTGGCTGTTAATGCCAAGCTTCTAAGGATCCTAGTGGCTTTAGTTCATGTTAGACTTTGAGGGGTCAATAATGTGTTGAATATTGTGCAGGTCATGCAAAGTCCTATTGTGATTGCTTCGGCCCTAACTTGTGTGGAGTACCTTGCATATCATTACTCCTCCCATCCTTGTGCTCTTACGATCTTATCCCCCCTCTTCCGCAAATTTCCCTGAGCTTCAGGATGGGGAAAGATTAGGCTGGCCTAGTTCTAGGTGGTTGATATAGAATCTCTGATGTTCTGAATTATGGTTTTTTGATTTTTTTTTCATTTTTGCTGCTCCTGCAATGCCTTTGGCTCCATCCTGATGGGTATTGGATGTCACCCCCTGGCCAGAGATAGAAACCTGTTAAATTAGTCTTGTTATAAGAGTATATTCAGGGGCTGGAGAGGTGGCTCAGGGGTTAAGCCTCTGCCTTGCAGGCGGAAGGTCCTGAGTTCGGATCCCAGACCCCACGTATAGACGCCGGGCAGAAGTGGGGGCGGTCTGTGTTTCTGATCCTGGTAGGGCGGAGCCTGTGAATCCTGGGGCAGAGTAAACAAGGAGGAGGTGGAGGCGGTCCATGGTGGTTCCCAAATTCGTCCGTGGTTCTACACACACGCACACGCATACACACACAGTTGAATAAATAATAAATAAAATTTTTAAAAAGGGTATATTCAAAGGTAAATGGAATAAAAGTAGGAGACTGCGGTGAGGGAGGGGTCAGTCTCCCATTTGCAAAATGGTTACATTCTCCCATCATTACTCCTCCCATCCTTGTGCAATTACAATCTTAATGCCCCCTCTTCCGCAAATTTCCATGAGCTTCAGGATGGGGAGAGATTAGGCTGGCCTAGTTCTAGGTGGTTGATATAGAGTCTCTGATGTTCTGAAGTATGGTTTGAGGATTTTTTTTTTCATTTTTGCTGCTCCTGCAATGCCCTTGGCTCCATCCTGATGGGTATTGGATGTCACCCCCTGGCCAGAGATAAAAACCTGTTAAATTAGAGTCTTGTTATGAGAGTATAATCAAAGGTAGATGGAATAAAAGTAGGAGACTGTGGTGAGGGAGGGGTCAGTCTCCCATTTGCAAAATGGTTACTTTTTCTCTGCCAGACTATATACCCTCCCCTTCTGGTGAGATCATGCCCCATTAGGAAGGAAAGTCTGTGAAGTTAACCAGATGTCTCATTACTTACTTGCAGTCCTTGATGTTGGCCTATTTTCTCTGCTGTAACATGATCCCTTCTCTCCTTGTTTCTGGTGGGGCCCTCCTTTCCATACCCTCCTGTTTATAATCTTTGCAATTATTGCAGGTATTACAGAGATTTATCTTTGAGTGTCTCTAGTGGGTTTGGTACTAGAATCCACCTATTAGGGAGTACATACGGTGCTTAATTTTTTGTGTCTGGGATACTTCACTCAATATAATTGTTTCTAATTCCATCCATTTCCTGGCAAATTTCATTAATTTATCATTTTTGAGGGCTGAGTAGTATTCCATTGTATAAATGTACCACATTTTCCTTATCCACTTGTCAACTGTTGGACATATTTGTTGATTCCATGACTTTGCTATTGTAAACAACGCTGCTATGAACATGGTTGTGCTTGTGCTATCGAGGTGAATTTTTGCTGTATGCAGGGTTATTCCCAAAAGTGGTATAGCAGGGTCATATGGCATTTCAATCTTTACTCTTTTTAAGAATCGCCAGACAGCTTGCCAGTGTGGTTGTATGAGCCTGCATTCCCACCAGCAATGTAGGAGAGTTCCCCTCTCTCCACATCCTCTCCAGCATTTGGTGTTGTTTGTATTGTGGATTTTGCTATAGTGGATTTTAAGTGTTCTCAGTCCAAAAAAAACCACAAGAATGTTTGATGATGGATATGATAATATAATTTAATCATTCTGCAGCTCAAGTTTATATCAAAATATTACTTTTTGGTTACAAAGTTACATTATTGCTTCTCAATTGAAAATATAAATGTAATTTAAACAAAATGGATATAGAAATTTAAAATATTTTAAGTAAATACAAACTCATGCAGCATGACCTCAATATATGAGAGACAGAAAGATCATGCATTTATGACCAGTCTGGAATACATGATTGGAGATTGTCACAAAAATTAAAGAAGAAAGTACCAAGAATCACAGTTGGAGGTAATAGCAAAGTAAAATTTTAGAATCTGATTAAAGAAAAAGAAAATAGTATATACTGAAAATATACAAAGACATCAAATAATCACATTAACAATGTATAGCATAATGTTGAATTTTCATAAATCCCACAAACTCTAATGTCCACAGTGTATGACAGCACATAACAGTAATTTAGTTTCGTAATGGCTGTAACCTGGAAATATCCAACTATATTCAAATTATTGTTATTCAAAGTCAAGAAAATTGAATTAATGAAATTTACTGGTAAATGGATGAAATTGAAAGAAAATTATACTCAACGAGGTATCCCAGACACAAAAATACAGATGCTGCATGATCTCTCTTATAAGGATATGCTAGCATTGAACCTTCAGAATGTTATACTCAAATGAAAAATTCTATAATACCAACAAATTACAAAAGAAAATAAGTCTGGGGATAGAGGAAAAACCTGAAAGAGTGGAAACAACGCAACAAAACTCACAAGCAAATAGATGATTAAGCTAATTATGGAAAGAAAGTTTTAACAGGGAGGTAAGAAGATATATGCTATAACAAGGGGTGGGAAAGCAAAAAAAAAGCAATAAGTGGCTCAGGAAAACAGTGAAAAGCAACCTCAACCAGCTATGCATATAGGTGATATGCAATGCCCTAGAGTGAATACTTATGCTCTGAATGGGTTCTTTGCCTCCTCGCCTACCCCTTTATTGTCAAGAAGCACATATCAGTTACCATAAACTTGTTCAAATAACAGTGAAAGAGGAGAAAATAGACACTAGACTGGAACAAAAGTCTTAGTGTCAACTATAAAATAATTCTAATCATTCTTTAGATAAGCTCTTAGCACTCAACTGAGATACATACTGTTATAATAGACGATTATTGATGCAGAGAACCACAACTGGCCACAGTGCAGAGCATAGACAAGTGTGCAATGCTCAGCCCTAATCAGATCATAGAAATCTCTCCCCATTCCAAGGCTCTGGGAATCTTGTAGAAGAGGGTGGTAAGATTGCAAGAGTCTAAAGATGTGAAGGTGTTCTGCTTGCCACTCCAATAATGGCAGGGATGCTATATCCAGGATCTTAATGCAATGAGATCTACTTCCACTAGATACACAATGGCTGACATATTATCATTCCCTCACGGACCAGACAGTGTCTCAAGAGAAACAACTACATTCAGAGAAAATCTTTGTGACATGTGGACAAGAGAAGTGGGGCTTTACCATCTCTTGTTTTGCCCACTGAAGGCCCACTTATACTGCTATAGAAGCCTGGTGCTGTAGTAGTTAAGGTTACCCAAAAGGAGTCCTGTGGTCCATACATGCAGAGGGACATGGCTGAACTGTGACAGGAGAGGAGGATGGGAGAGGTTGATGGGGATGGGAGAGGTTGATGGAGAGAGAGGATGGAAGAGGAGATGGGGATGGGTGTGAAGTGATGAGGGGTCAAAGATATAAACTCATTTTATTCGTATATGCAAAATTAATAGTAAAAATTAAAAATATCAAATTTAGGATGCTGAGATTCTATTGGATTAAAAATACTTTTCATAAAAAGCAAAACATACAATTTTTGATACAAAATTACTCCATGAAAGTACACACTGGGCATATTTACCAGCATGCTTTGAATACAGAAAAAATATGATTGTCAAAATCTGCACAAAGGATGAAAATAATACTTTTAAAAAACAGAGGAAGAACAGGTTAGAATCCAGAGAAAGTCAATTCCTGATCAATGGAATGTTTCTTTCTAATAATGGAAAGAACAAAACATTGTATGGGATTCTTTCCAGTTGAATTGATACAAGTATTGTTTTTTTTCAACTTACTGTGGTGATAAGTAACTAGAGATTCTACATTTAAAGTAGTTATCAAATTTTTGAGCTCATAGGACCCGTCTGACTTTTAATCCATTTGTCTCATATATTTAACATGATAAACCTTGTAGATTTCTCAATTATTTGAGTCAAAGGAAGGCTGTGTATTCTTTATTATACCTTTGTAGTTAATGATACATTGGAAACCACAGGTAAAGTATCACACAGAATGCCCAAAGTACCTTGATGTTCAGGAAAGAATAAAGAATTAGGAAAGAGTCCTAGTGTTATAGCAAGGCCTATTGACATGAAGATTGTCATTTCTGGTCCAATTTCTGTGCTTTTTCTTTCTTCTATTCGAGCTAGTAATTAAAAGAGAAAATTTAGCAGGTGGGAATAATAATACAGTCACATGTTTCAAAATGTCTTCTTGCTATGTGGACACCTTTAAAATGGTTTGAAGAGTTTAGGAATACATTTTCCAATGTCCCATGAATGTATTAGAATGAATGAATCCGTTTTTAAGTGCTTACTGCAAACATGAAAAGTACTCATATAGGAGTGTGTCTTGTGTATGTGGGCTCTTCCATGTCACACACAGTGACAATATTTTAGAAAAAAAATTTAGAAATTTAAAAACTTCCCATGCGTCCAAACCCTATCTCTGTGGTAGTGTTGTGGATTGCAGGAGAATCTCCAGATTGAGAAGACTAACACCTATTGTCATTTGGCTCTTTGTATTTTGTTTGTTCTTTGTAGCTGGTGTTCAGAGGCGATCACACTCAGGACCTCAAGCTACACATCAAATCTTCTTTTTTGTGATAAGAGAAAATAGCTTCACAAAAAGCAAGTTTAATCTCACTTAGCAGTATCTATGTGAATCTGAACACCCCATATTGCTTACATTGCCATACATAGATTCTTATCATTGCTGCTTGTTTGGAGAGTTATTTCTGATAAAGTAATGCTAAACTCTAAGAGCTTATTTGGCTTTAAGATGAAATAGAAAATCAATGAAAGTCTTAAAATTTCTTTGCTTTTAAAGTCACTGAAACCTGGACACATATTACCAACTTTTGGAAAAATATTCAAATATGTTTAGTTTCTACTTCCAAACCATCAAGTTAAAAATAAATAAATGAATAGAAAAATAAATAAAATGAAAAGAAATTCATTGTAAGCATAATGTTGTATTTCCCTCAAAATATGAATCATTTCTGATAAACATATGTATGTCATACTTAAATATCTTGTCTGTCATAGTGTTAGGTATGTTGAACTCAATGTCATAAACATAAACTTTAGGGGCAATTTTGAAATAATATACTGAATTATGTGGCCCATAAGCTCCTCCTTAAATGTTTAAAAAGTGAGTAAATCTATATATTTGAATATTATTGATTGGTGAGAAATAATATACAGTACGAACAACTAACAATTGAAAATTATTGATTGACATGAGATTTTTAGGGAATTCTATAGGAGCAGACAATTTAGTTCTATGGTTGATATATGCATAGCATGTACAAACTCTAAGTTAAACACTTAAATAATATATCAATAAAGAAATTAAATGAAGTATGAAAGAGGAATAAATGCAGAGATCATTTGGAAGCCTGTGGAGAATAAAATAAATGTAAATAGTAATTTATGATCTTCAGATTATTTTATATGGTGTGCCAATTAAATATAAGTGTTAACCTGGGAAGTAAGGGATGAACCTTTAGTCCCACCTACAAAGTTTTTTTTTTTTTTTATTAAAGCAAATTGTGAGCAAGCCTGTAGGAGATTATCTACTTGATGTGGCAGGACCCAGCCTATGGTGGATTGGCCTGGACCATTGCCTGGGAAGACAGATAAGATGGGACAAACTTATTCAGTATCTTGACATACTTTGGAATGTATTGGCATATAGGCATATAAGCATGCTAACGAGAAAGAAAGCATAGCCCTCTCTCAGTCTTTCCTGTGGTTGTGCAATGGACAGAATACTCAACTTCTGATGTTGCTATGAAGTCTCCTGCTATTTTGTTATAGTATAACCAGGAATCATAAATAAGAACAAGTTCCTTGTCCCCTTGTTGTTTGTTTACTATCATAAAGGGCAACTGCAATTGGATGTTGCTTTGTGTGTTTTGGATTTATTATATCAACATAAAGTATTTTGCCTAAAAAAATAAAGAGAAAAATAGACACCCAAGGCTTAGAGAGGTGACATAACCTGCAGGTCACATAGCTGAGTGAGATAAAAGCGAGATATTTTTTCCAAGAATGAAAAGATAAAATTTTATATTAATTGTATCTCTCGTTCAGACACAGATTTCATGGTGAAAAAAATCCCAATTGTTACAAATTGTGTTTTACCTTCTTTTTTAAATTTTTTTATTTTCTAGTTTTACAAACATAATGAGTGATTGTACCCCTCCTTCCCCCTTGTTCCCCCTCTCTTCCTTCTCCCTTCCTGTCCCACCTTCACCTCCCTTCACTAACCCATCCCTCTCCCTCCCACTCTCCTGCCTGTCTATTTATGTGGGCACAGGGGTTCCCTTCCTGTTGTCTGTATTGGTATGGGCTCAGGTCTCTTTTGAAGATTATGTGACCCTTCCTTGGGTAGACCCACTGATAGGGGCACTGTCCTTAACCCATCCAGTTCTGGCCTCTAAGGTTCCACCTCCATTTAATTATTTCTCCTGAGCTCCTCATTAGTCTATGGAGGAATATTGATATGTCAGCCATTGTGCAGGTTTGGTGATGGTAAGTCTCATTGCAGCCAGTTACTAGATGGATGCGGCAGCCCTGTCTTGAGTGGAATGTCCTGACCAGCAGTGGACCTCCTCACCTTTAGGCTCTTATAATCTTACAGCCCCCTCTTCTGCAAGATTTCCTGAGACTTAAGATGGGAATAGATTTGGATGGTCTGATTCTGGCTGTGCTTTTTAGTGTCACTGATACTCTGCACTCTGGTGGATAAAAATAAGTTTTGAAAGTCCATAAACTTGATCCTTTAACAGGTGTTTGTCCTAACTCTGTTCCTTGGGCGTACTTTGTGAAGATGCTGGGAACAAGGCTACAGCAATTACTATGCACTTTTACTAATAAAATCATGATAAAACAGCTTAAGAGAACAAGGGTTTTATACAGCTCTTAGTCCAGCTTTGAAGGAAACACCTCACCAAAACCACAGGGCCTAGGGAACTGGCCACACCATATCTACATAATAGCTTAGAGAGAATCGATCCATACTTGACAGACCAGCAAGTCTGACCAAGTATACAGAAGGATGTCAGCTTTCTCAACCAGCTCTCTGTATTTTATTCACTGCCCAGGGTCTAGTGCCACTCACCATGATCTAGGCCTTCCCCATCAGCTAGATAATATCCTGCAGCTTCATTCAAGGGCTGCTCCAACCATTGATTCCTCACAGTTGTGTCCATGACTGGCACCTGAATTTAATCATCACAGAAGTGATACGGTGATTATTCCTTGATTATATTTACTATTTTACATATGTATATATTTGGACATGTATGTGTATAATCTTAGTAATAAAGATGACAGTCAACCTTTTCAAGGCACACTGAATTTAGGCAAGTATGCTGTAAGTATAAGAAAAATTCTAATTGTATTTAATTTAGGATGAAAAAGCTTGAAATTATATGAAAATGTAACTTTTTTTGTTATTTACTCAACTGTGCGCATGTGCGTGTGTATGCGCGCGCGCGCGTGTGTGTGTGTGTGTGTGTGTGTGTGTGTGTGTGAGTGTGTATGTGTAGAACCACGGACGAATTCATGAACCACCATGGATGCCTCCACCTCCTTCTGCCCTGGGATTCACAGGCTCCGCCCTACCAGGTCCAGAAGCGCAGGCCGCCCCCGCTTCCGCCTGGCGTCTATACATGGGATCTGGGATCCAGAACTCAGGACCTTCTGCCTGCAAGACGGAGGCTTAACCCCTGAGCCACCTCTCCAGCCCGTAATTTTTTTAATAGCTCGGTAATTTAAGATTCAAGCAAAACTCTAAGTACTTTGTGAATACAAACTAAAACAAGTCTGTGTTAGAAGTAATAAATTTATCTACATGTTCTATAATCACACAGTACTTGACAATAATAATTCAAATAGACAGAATGCTTCAAGTTATCACTTCTGATATACAAATTTTCAAACAAATGAATTATTTAAACGAATGAAAGAAAATTTGTAATTAATAGATAGAATGAATTTCACTTTGGATTACCATCAAGTATAAAAATTGGCTTTTCAGACCAATTTGAAATGGAAAGTAAAACATACAAATATATAAAGGCCAAACTTTACTGGAAAATAATAAAATAATTTTAAAAATTTTTGACCAGAATGCCATAAAAACACCTCCTTTTATTTTTGTCTGTATCCTAATATTTATTTCATTTATTGCTAAGAAACCCTCAAATGTTTTTCTACTACATGGGAAAATGTATGAAAACCATAATATCTTACTCAATAAACTGCAGCAGATGTTGCATGACAACAATGCACAATAAAAAAGACAATAATTGTACCAATATACCCCACCATTTCTACTTATAAACAAACAACACAGAATTTAGTAAGTGAATAATATTTAACCCATATGTAGTTAAAATAATGTAAGATTTTCATTGGCAAGGAAATTATTTTTGAACAAAAAATGTTTATGTAATGCACTGATGAATTATGTTTATTATATAACATATAATGTATATCATATGACTGTGCACATTTAGTATATGGAATAATGTAAATTATATGTGAAACAATAAATCTGACTTTAAAATAAATTACAGTTTTATGGTTACATATTTTTGAAATGTGTAAGGTAATATGCCACATGGCACATATTTTTTGGGGTGTTTCTTAAATGGCTTTCAAAGCTCAGTTTATTATACTTGTACTATTTATGCAATGAATCAATAGTTTTCACAAATTATAGAGAGGACAAAATTCATTCATTCATTAGGTCTTTAAGGTAAAAACTCCCACCAATATTTCTGTGAAATTTAAATAAGTACATTATTTAATTTACATATAGTTGAATGCTTTGCAAATGGCCATAAGAACTTCACAAAGATAGGTGACCCTGAGGTGTTGTCCTCCTTCATGATTCATGAGAGTGTTCTGAACTGGTCAACATGTTTTCTCATTTGGGGAGGGAGCCTGGTATGTTTAAATATGTTCTTATGGATTCAGAGACTTAAATATTTGTGATTATTAAAATCAATCACCCTCAACTCAACATCAACTGACATGCTGGTCCACATACCAGATGTACAGTAGTCAGGATGAAAAGGCAAATCAGGAAAGACAAGCCCACAGACAGCTCTTGCTTAATCGGTCCAGCCCAAATCAATCTGCTAGTCACCAGGCCAAGATGAAACCTGCATTCTTCCATCCAGGACCATACAAGCATCAAAGCCCCCAGTCACAATTAGCAACTCTTGCTTAGTGAGACTGAAACAAAAATAAATCCTTTAAGGTCTTCACACTATCCCTCCTTCCAGTTGCTGAATAATGGTTACTTTTTTTCTGGCTGTTTTCTGGCTGTTACAGAATTTTTTTTTTTTTTTTGTATTTCTGGCTGTTACAGAAGTTTTCTGTCTTTTATAGAAATTCCAAATTAAGTACATAAATCAGAAGGTAATTGCTAGCATCAGCATATATAGAGAACATGTGATATTTGTCTTTCAGTGTGTAAGGTACTTCACTCAATATATTTTCCAGTTCCGCTTTTAACAGCAAATTTCATAATTTCATTTTTCATGATGGTTCAATAATTATTCTATTGTGCATATGTATTACACTTTCATCACTCATTGATCTATTGATAGGCACATATTGTTATTCATATTTTTTCATTTAGCATTTTTTCATAACAGGTCACATTAATGTTTTCTTTGCAAGAGCATTTGGAAAGGATAGTAACCTTTCTCCCTTTGCCATTATCAATTGAAATGATGTTATATTAGAGAATTACAATCACATTTAACCTTAAAATACTAGATTGCATGTACACTACAAAAAGTTCTTAAAGTCTGAGTTTTTTCAATCTTAAATAACTATACACATTACTCTGTAAAATATTGCAAAACGTGTTACCGTAAAATTTTAAAAGAAAATAAGATATTTGAGCATTGATTGCCTGCTGGATGATTTATGTGGGCAATCCTACTGAATCTTCACATCAAGCTTGTGAGAGGAATGTCAGTATAACCCTTTACATATGGGTTATAATTACATTGATAATTATCTTTTCTAACATTGTGCTAGGATTTGAACCCTATTATATTTACCTCTGATGCTATCAACCTTGCTATACTAGCATAATTTATGTGACCTACATCTTTGGGGGGAGAAATATTGGCAGTGTTCCCTTCCCCAAATAGGCATTGCTAATTTTATAGGGTTAGTAAACATTTCTGAAAGGATCAAAATGAATTTTTGAAGGAGTACAGAAGCCTACAAGAGCTTGCTCATAGCTCCAGCACAACAATTAAATTTAGTTCTATGCAATTTATCAAAAAATCTTTGTTTAATTTGTGAGTTTTGTCTTTCATCTGCAGTCTGCAGTAATCAATAACATTCTATATATTCTCCTATTACCTTGAGTCATTACCATCCCATGTTATTATAAAGAAGAATTTCATAGATTCTTATTAAATCTAAGCTTTCTAACCTTGTGTTTTCATCATTATATAAGATTGATATTGACAGTAGTTTTGAGAACTATGCAACCTTGTAATAGAAGGTTATTTTAGGAAAGTACGCTGTATTAATCCCAGCATGGGTTATTGATGTTAACATCAGAGAATAGGGAAATTTATGTAGGCATGACCTTAACATAAAATGACTCTTCTGCTACAATGGGAATACCCTAGTAGAGTTCTTGCTTTAAGGATAATTACCATGTGAGATAAATGTTCTGGAGTTGTGGAGACCTTATATTCATTTCTATATATTATAATACCCTTTGTGTAGAAAATCATAATAATATGAAATATCACAATATAGATCCTGAACATTGAACAAACATCTTCAATTATCTGAGCAGTAACAACACACATTCATTCTTTGATCCTTTTTGGTCTTGATAAAAATTAGGGCCATTAGAATTCTTGCTCAGTTCTATTGCTCCTCTTTTAATGTCTTGGTGTTTTCTGGCATTTTCTTTTTTTTTCATTTTTTATATTATTTCAGTTCATACAAACTTATTAGTTACAACAGTTCCCTCCCTCCCTCCTCCTCCCCCCGAACCCCCTGCTCCCTCTCCCCTCACCCCTCCCTCCCCATCCTCCAGTGCCTCCCGCCCCAATTCCCAGAGACTCCTTTCTTGTGCATGCCTGACCCTCCTCTGGGCCCTCCTCTCAGATGAAATACAAGGACCCAGTGGCATTTCCCCGAACCCTTTGCGGTGTTCCCCTTAAGCACAGGAACACTGCTGTGGCTGCCAATCCCTTGCCTCCAAGGATCTTGGTGCCTTTAGCAGATGCTAGACTTTGTGAGGTCAATAGTGTGTTGGACATTGCGCCGGGCATACAATGTCCAATTATGATTGCTTTGGCCCTAACTTGTGTGGAGTATTTTGCAAATCATTGCTCCTCCCATCCTTTTGCTCTTACACTCTTACCGCCCCCTCTTCCACAAATGTCCCTGAGCTTCAGGATGGGGAGAGATTAGTCTGGCCTAGTTCTAGGTGGTTGATATAGAGTCTCTGAAGTTCTGGATAGTGGTTTGTTGATTTTCTGTTGCAGTTTTGCTGCTCCTGCAATGCCCTTCACTCCATCCTGCTGGGCACTGTATGTCATCCCCTGGCCAGAGACAAAAAGCTGTTAAACTGGAGTCTTATTATAAGAGCACATTCAAGGGTAGATGTAATAAAAGTAGGAAAACTCAGTGAGGGAGGGGTCAATCACCCATTTGCAAAATGGTTACTTTTTATCTGCCAGACTATATGCCCTCCCCTTATGGTGAGATCATACCCCCTTAGTTGTAAATGATCAGGGACGAACATCTGTGAACTTAACCAGGTGTCACATTAATTACTTGCAGTCCTTGATGGAGGCCTATTTTCTCTACTGTAACATGGTCTCTTCTCTCCTTCTTTCTGGTGTGGCCCTCCAACCCCATCCCTCCTGTTCATAATCCTTCCAATTACTGTAGGTAATACATAGATTTACCTATGAGTGTCTCAAGGTGGTCTGGGTGGGTTTGGTACTAGGAGCCACCTATTAGTGAGTACACACAGTGCTTAATTTTCTGGGTTTGGGATACTTCACGTAATATAACTGCTTCTAATGACATTCATTTCCCGGCAAATTACAGTAATTCATCCTTTTTGATAGCTGAGTGGTACTCCATTGTATATATGTACCACATTTTCCTTATCCACTCGTTAACTGTTGGACATTTGGGTTGATTCCATGACTTTGCTATTGTAAACAGTGCTACTATGAACATGGTCGTACTTGTGCTATCAAGGTGAACCACTGCTGTATGGGGGTTATTCCCAAAAGTGGAATAGCAGGGTCATATGGCATTTCAATCTTTAATTTCTAAAGAAAATCAATGAACCACTATCCAGAACTTCAGAGACTCTCTATCAACCACCTAGAATTAGGCCAGACTAATCTCTCCCCATCCTGAAGCTCAGGAACATTTGCGGAAGGGGGACGGTAAGAGTGTAAGAGCAAAAGGATGGGAGGAGCAATGATTTGCAAAATACTCCACACAAGTTAGGGCCAAAGCAATCATAATTGGACATTGTATGCCCGGCGCAATGTCCAACACACTATTGACCTCACAAAGTCTAGCATCTGCTAAAGGCATCAAGATCCTTGGAGGCAAGGGATTGACAGCCACAGTAGTGTTCCTATGCTTAAGGGGAACACAGGAAGGGGTTCAGGGAAATGCCATTGGGTCCTTGTACGTCATCAGAGAAGAGGGCCCAGAGGAGAGTCAGGCATGCACAAGAAAGGACTCTGGGAATCGGGGCGGGAGGCACGGGGGATAGGGAGGAAGGGGTGAGGGGAGGGGAAGCAGGGAGTTGGGGGGGAGGAGGAGGGAGGGAGGGAACTGGTGTACCTATTAAGTTTGTATGAGCTGAAATAATAATGAAAAATCTATAAAAAAAAAAAAAGAATCTCCAGACGGCTCGCCAGAGTGGCGTTATGAGCCTGCATTCCCACCAGCCATGTAGGAGAGTTCCCCTCTCTCCACATCCTCTCCAGCACATGGTCTTGTTTGTATTGTGGATTTTTGCCACAGTGACCAGGGTGAGATGATATCTCAGAGAAGTTTTGATTTGCATTTCCCTGATGGCTGAAGAAGTAGTGCATTTTTTAAGATATTTGTTAGACATTTTAATTTCATCCCTAGTAAAGTTTCCTTGAAGTTCGAGGGCCCATTTTTTAATTGGTCCATTGGTTTCCTTGGTGTTTAATTTTCTAAGTTCTTTGTGCACTCTGGACAGTAGAGCTCTATCAGATATGTGGTTAGTGAAGATTTTCTCCCATTCTGTGGGTTGCCTTTGAGCTCCTGTGATAATCTCTTTATCTAAACAGAAGCTCTTTAATTTCACAAGATCCCAACTGTTGAGAGTTGGTAGCAGTGACTGTGCCATTGGATGTCTGTTTAGGAAATGTTGGCCTAGCCCAATCAGCTCCAGGGAGTTCCCTATCCGTTCAGTTATGATTTTTATAGTGTCTGGCCTGATATCAAGGTCCTTGATCCATTTGGAATTAAGTCTTGTACATGGTGACAAGTATGGGTCCAGCTTTAATCTTCTGCATGTGGAGATCCAGTTTTGCCAGCACCATTTGTTGAAGATGCTGTTCTTTTTCCATTGGATTCTTTGGGCCCCTTTGTCAAAGACCAAATGGCTGTATTTTTGTGGGCTTATATCTGGGTCCTCAACCCTTATCCATTGGTGTGTGTGTCTATTTTGGAGCCAGTACCAGGCTGTTTTTATAACTATGGATTTGTAGTATAAACTAAGGTTCGGTATGGTGATACCTCCAGCAGTGTTTTTGTTACTCAGGATTGTCTTTGCTATTCTGGGTCTTTTGTGCCTCCATATGAATTTTGAGATTAATTGGTCCACTTCTTTAAAGAATTGCTTTGGGATTTTAATTGGTATAGCATTGAATTTGTATATTGCCTTAGGTAGGATGGTCATTTTCACGATGTTGATTCTGCCAATCCAGGAGCATGGGAGGTCTTTCCACCTTCTGATGTCTTCAGCAATTTCTTTCTTTAGGGTTTTAAAGTTTTCATTGTAAAGGTCTTTTACCTCCTTGGTTAGGTTTATACCAAGGTATTTCATTTTTTTAGGGGCTACAGTAAATGGGATTGTTTCTCTCAAGGCTTTTTCACTTCTTTCATTCTGGGCATATAGGAAGGCCTCTGATTTTTGCACATTTATTTTGTATCGTGCCACCCTGCTGAACTTCTCAATTAGTTCCAGGAGCTTCCTGGTGGAGTTTTTGGGATCACTCAGGTATAAGATCATGTCATCTGCAAATAGGGATAGCTTGACTTCTTCCTTGCCAATTTGAATCCCGTTTATGTCCCTTTCTTGTCTTATGGCTTCAGCTAAGACTTCAAGTACAATATTGAATAGAAGTGGTGAGAGTGGACAGCCTTGTCTAGTTCCTGATTGAAGTGGGAATGCTTCCAATTGTTCCCCATTGAGCATAATCCTTGCTGTGAGCTTGTTGTATACAGCTTTTATTATATTGATAAAGGTTCCTTCCATTCCTACTGTCTCTAGCGTTTTGATCATAAAAAGCTGGTGGATCTTATCAAAGGCTTTTTCTGCGTCTATCAAGAGTATCATGTGGTCTTGGACTTTGGACTGGTTTACATGATGAATTACATTTATTGATTTGCGTATATTGAACCAACCTTGCATGCCGGGGATAAAGCCTACTTGGTCCCTGTGAATGATCTTTTTGATATGTTTTTGAATCCGATTTGCTAAGACTTTGTTGAGAATCTTTGCGTCTGTGTTCATCAGGGAGATCGGCCTATAGTTTTCTTAGTTTTCTTTTTTAAGTGAATCTTTATTAGGTTTTGGGATTAAGACGATATTAGCTTCATAGAAGGAATTTGGTAGTGTTCCTTCCTTTGCTATTTGATGGAACAGTTTAAGGAGTATTGGTGTTATTGACTCCTTAAATGTCTGGTAGAACTCTGTGCTTAATCCATCTGGTCCAGGGCATTTTTTGGTGGGAAGATTCGAGATTACTTCTGCAATTTCCTTATATGTTATAGGGCCATTTAAGTAATTCACAACTTCCTGATCCAATTTAGGTAAGATGTGTTTACTTAGAAATTCATCCATCTCTTTTGTGTTGTCAAACTTCACAGAGTATAAGTTTTTGAAATATGATGTTATAATTCTCTGGATTTCTTGGGTATCAATAGTGATTACTCCATGTTCATTTCTAATTTTGTTAATTTGGGTTTTCTCTCTCTTGCTTTTGGTTAATTTAGCCAGGGGTGTATCTATCTTATTGATTTTTTCAAATAACGAGCTTTTTGACTGGTTGATTTTTTCTATTGTTTTCTTAGTCTCGATTTCAGATATTTCTCCCCCTATTTTGCTAATCTCCTCTCTTCTACTACTTTTGGGATCAGATTGCTCAAGTTTCTCTAAAGCCTTAAGCTGCATTGTTAAGTTATTTATTTCTGATGTTTCCATTTTTTTGATGTATGCATTACGAGCTATGAACTTACCTCTTAGGACAGCTTTCATTGTGTCCCAGAGATTTTGGTAAGTTGTATTTTCGTTATCGCTCACTTTCAGGAAATCTTGAATTTCCTTTTTAATTTCTTCCTGAATCCAGTTCTCATTCAGCATCATATTGTTAAGTTTCCAGGAGTTAGTGTATTTTCTCTTGTTTGTTGTGTTGTGGATGTCCAGCTTTAGGCCATGGTGGTCTGATAGGGCACAGGTTAGAATTTCAACTTTTTTGTATATGTGTAGATTCGTTTTATTGCCCAATATGTGATCTATTTTGGAAAAAGTTCCGTGTGCTGCTGAGAAAAATGTGTATTCTTTTGTGCGTGGGTGAAAAGTTCGATAGAGATCTGTAAGGTCCATTTCTTTCAGGGTTTGATTAAGTTCCAAAGTGTCTCTGTTAAGCTTTTGACCTGTTGATCTATCCCATGTTGACAGGCCGGTGTTGAAGTCCCCAAGAATTATCGTTTGGGGGTTGATATCTTGCTTTAGGCGCTGTAGGGTTTTCTTAATGGTTGTGGAGGGGCCCGTATTGAGTGCATAAATGTTCAGGATTGTGAAATCTTCCTGGTGAATTGTACCTGTGACTAAAATGTAGTATCCATCTGTGTCTCTTATGATTTTCTTTTGTTTGAAGTCCACTTTGGATATGCCTGTTTTTTTCTTCATGTTTGAGTATCATATCTAGCATTTTTTGAAGTCCTGGTTTGGTGGACATGTATCCCTTCAAGTTTTCTTTGTGCTGAAAGATTTTCTTTCTCCCTCGATCATGACTGATAGTTTTGCAGGATAAATCAGCCTGGGTTGACGTTTTTGCTCATTCAATACTTGAAGTATGTCTCTCCAAGCTCTTCTTGCTTTTACTGTTTCGACTGAGAAGTCATTTGTTATTTTAATAGGTTTACCTTTAACAGTGACTTGTTTTTTCTCCCTTGAAGCTCTCAGCACCAGTTCTTTATCTTAAATGTGGAGTGTTTTCACTGTTATTTGCCGTGGCGAGCTTCTGTTTTGGTCATATCTGTTTGGGGTGCGGAATGCCTCTTGTATATGGATGGGCCTCTCTTTTTTTAGATGAGGAAAGTTTTCCTTGATGATCGTTTGAAAAATTTCCTCAGGTGTGGTATTTTGAGATTCTTGCTCTGGTATTCCATGAATACGCATGTTAGGCTTCTTCAGGGTGTCCCATATCTCTTGAATATTTCTCTTAAGTATCTTTTTGGCTTTAACAACTTCTTCCATTGAGCTCGTTAATACTCCCACTTTATCTTCAAGGTCTGAAATTCTGTTTTCTTCTTTGTTAGTTCTGCTGATAAGACTCTCTGTGGAGTTCTGGGTTGAAGATAACTTGTTTTTAGCTCAGTTTTAAACTCTGTTTGAGTCTACTTTAACTGCTCTATGCCACTTTTTGTTTCCTGAACTGTTTTTCTCAACTCCTCCAAGTGTCTGTTGTGTTCCTCTTCAAAGCAATTGATTCGATTATTTAATTCCTCCCGGATTTCCTCTTTCATAGTATTGAACATGGTAATGATCATATTTTGAAAGTCATTATCCTGGGTCAGGCTTTCTTGGACATTTTCCGTGGGTTTGTTCTGGTTGGAGTCTAACATTATGGGATTAATTCCTTCAGTGGGAGATTTGTTTACTTGAGTGTTGTTTCTCATGGATTTGCACTTTGACTTTGGCATTGTCGTTTTAACTCTTAAGATCTTCTTTCAATTTCTGTGCTTTTTTCAATAAACTGAATTATTTGGCCTGGGGTTTTTGGGGTGGGCGGAGACGGAGCTTACCTAGATCGAAGTGAGTCCAGGCTGGACCCTGGGAGTCCCAGGTGGCCGAGTGGAAGAAGGGAGGATGGAGCATTGGTGGGGTGCTATTTAACCTGGGGGACTTAGGGGCGGGCCTGGGGCGCAGAAGGGGTGTCCTCCTACTCCCAGGCCCTGCGCAGTGGCTACAGCTGGATGGTGGGAGGAGCTGGATCCCTTGGGCGGCCTGGGGTTCTGGGGGTGGGCCGGGACAGAGCTTACCTAGATCGCGGTGAGGCCCGGCTGGACCGCGCCCTCATGTCCCGGGTGACGGAGTGGAGGGAAGGGCTCTGGCATTTTCTTGTAGCAAGTTATTAACAATAATAAAGTGTGTCATCATATTGCTTAGCAATTTTGAAATGCAGAATCTGCATTATTAAACTGGTCAATTAATAACTATGTTTATTTAATGTCAAGTGACTTCTCAGAAATTAAAGCTTAGATACTTGTTCAGTTTACAGTCACATCATAAAATTAAATTTTCAGGAGTACAAATCTTTCTTCTATTCCTATACTTGTACAGATAATTTGAGTTCAAATTTTCACATCAATTTCTGTTGTATTTCAAGTGTTAAAGTTCTCAGGGTATTAAGGAAGAAGAAGATTGTCAAAAGCATTGCAGACTCAGAATCCATACTGAATTTTAAGATAAACATTAATTCTGAGAAATAATCTTACAATTGTAAAATGCATTTTAGATCTAAGTAAAGAAAATTTCATACAAATGATTTTCATTGTTTTTTAAGCAACTTCTAAAACTCCTTTTAAAGAGGCTAAATTATGAACTATTGATCTACCCCCATAGACTAGCAAGGGTTTCAGGAAAAATAATTACTTGCAGTGGAAAACTTAGGGGGCTAGGGCTAGAGAGATGAAGGTGAGTGCCCCTATCAGTGGATCTGCCCAAGATAGGTATAATTGGTCTGCAACAGAGAACTGAACCCCTACTATAGCAGATGAACTAGAGGGAACCTTGGGACCCATAGAAGCAAACAAGAAGGTGCAAGGGAGTAGAATGGATTGATAAGGTGAGCCGGGGAGGAGGAAAGAGGGGTGTATGGATAATTACTCCATACATTTGTAAAATGTATAAAAATAAATAAAAATAAATAAAAATAAAATAAACAAATTAATAAAAATAAATAAATGATAAATAGATAAATAAATAAATAAATAAATATAAATGAAAATAAATAAAAATAAATAAAGCATCATGTTTAATTATATTTTGGAATGCACTAAATGAGTACCAGAAAAGATCATGGAGTAAAATTAAATACTACAGAAAAGGGTTCATTAAAATGCTATCAAATAAATTTCTACAAAGAGAGAGAGAGAGAAAGAGAGAGCGAGAGAGAGAGGTACATTTGTCAAAATATGCAAGCAGAACTCAGAAGACAATTTTCAGAATGTTCTTTCTACCATGTGGGCAAATGGGCTCTGGGGATTAAATTTAGGTGACCAGGCTTTGGACAGATGACTTTACCCAATGAGCTATCTCACTGCCCACTGTTCACCGCCCATTTATTCTTAGAGCAAGATTTTGTCTTATCCAATCATGTCTTCATGAAGGTATTGTCAAAGTTTTAACTATGTTTTGTTTAGAAGTTGGAATTTAAAGCATATTAAAATTCAAAAAAAGAAGCCAATTTTTTTCTTAGATAGAGCATAGTGGGGTTATCCAAAAAACACTGAAATTCAGTAAAAGTACATATTTAAAAGTTAAGAATCTACCCTCCTCTTCTTCCCCTGGCACTGAACGACAGGCTAGCTGGTGTGGTCCAGGTCCTCCACGCCAGAACTCAGGTCACCCGCTCCTCCCAGCCGCTCCCACTATCCAGCCTGAATAGCGAAAGCTGTCCAAGGGTTGGGTAGACTATTGGCCACTTCCCAGGTACCAGGTGAAGCCCCCTTATATTCCTTAGCACTTCCCTTCCTTGCACTGGCCCTGAACGCATGCTCTCTCAAGCGGTCAAGGTAAGGCACCCTGCTTCCCAGGTACTCCCTACCAGAACCCAGGTCACCTGATCCTTCCAGTCCCCCCCCCCCCAGCTTGAACAGCGCCAAAGCTGGCCAGGGCTTGGGTGGACAACTGGCCATGCTCCAGGTCCCAGGTAAAGTCCGCCTATCATGCTTAGTTCCTCCTCCCCTTCTATCTGCTGTGAACGCATGCTCGCTTGCTTGCACACCAGGTAAGACACACTCTGTCTATGAAAATGAATTTAATTGATGTACTAACAGTCTAATAGCCTCATCTTGGAAATACAACAGACAAACAGACCCAACTCCAAGTCAACTACTAGTAATAACTGCCAGAGAGCAGTTAAAACAACTAAATCAGTTCAGTCAGAAACACAGAGAAACTGTAAAGACTCAAGAGACAAAACAACAATGCCCAAGTCAAAGGATAGATCCATGAGGAACAAAACCCAAGAAAACAAATCTCCCATTGAAAGAATTAACCCCATAGTGACAGATTCCAACCAGAACAAATTCATAGAAAATAGCCAAAAAAGCCAGGCCCAAGATAACTACTTTCAAAGCAGATAATTAACATGATCAATACTATGAAAGAGGAAATCAGGGAGGACTTAAATATCCACATCAACCACTTTCAACAGGAACACAACAGACACCTGGAGGAGTAGAGAAAAACAGTTCAAGAAACAAAAATAGGCATAGAGCAGTTAAAATACTCTCAGACAGAGTATAAAATTGAACTAAAAGACAAGTTATCCTCAACCCAGAACTCAACAGAGGGTTTTACCAATAGAACTTTTGAGGCTGAAAATAGAATTTCAGATCTTGAAGACAAAGTGGCAGAATTAACCAGCTCAATGGAAGAAGATGTTTAAGCCAAAAAGATACTTGAGAGGAATATTCAAGAGTTATCAGACACCCTGAAGAAGCCTAACATGCACATTCGTGGAATACCAGAGCAAGAATCCCAAAATACCACACCTGAGGAAATTTTTCAAACTGTCATAAATGAAAACTTCCCTCATCTAAAGAAAGAGAGGACCATCCAAATACAAGAGGCATTCTGTACTCCAAACAGATATGATCAAAATAGCAACTCACCACAGCAAAAAATACTCAAAACACTCGACATTCAACACAAAGAAATGGTGCTGAGAGCTTCAAGGGAAAAAAAAAGCAAGTCACTTTTAAAGGTAAACCTATTAAAATAACAAATGACTTCTCAATGGAAACAGTAAAAGCAAGAAGAGCTTGGAGAGATAGATGTACTTCAAGTATTGTATGAGCAAAAATGTCGACCCAGGCTGATATACCCGGCAAAACTATCTGACATGATCAAGAGAGAAAGAAAAGTTTTCCAGCACAAAGACAACTTGAAAGCTTTACATGTCTACCAAACCAGGCCTTCAAAAATGCTAGAAATGATACTCAAGCTTGAAGAAAAAAACAAGTGTATCCAGGATGACAGAAGAGAAATATAATACCACCAAAACCAAAAAGCCAAATAATACACTTACAAAAGACACTAAACATAAAAAATGTCTGGAATTAAAAATAATTTCTCCATCATAACATTAAATATCAATGAATTAACTCACAAATCACACAGATTACAAACCTGGATTAAAAATCACAACCCAGCAATCTGCTGCCTTCAGGAAAATAATCTCACCACAAAAAATAGACACATTCTACAAATAAAAGACTGGTCCAAAATTCTGCAAGCTAATGGAACCAGGAAACAGGCAGGGGTAGCCATTATGATATCATACAATGTGGACTTCAAACCAAAAAAAAAAATCATAAGGGACACAGATGGTTACTACATTTTAGTCACAGGTACAATTTACCAGGAAAACTTCACAATATTCAACATATACGCACCTAATACGGGCCCCTCCACATTCATTAAGCAAACCCTACAGTGTCTAAAGAGAGAAATCAACCCCCAAATGATAATTCTTGGGATTTCAACACTGCCCTCTCAACATGGGATAGATCAACAGGTCAAAAACTTAACAGAGAGAGCCCCTTTCTTCCTCCCGCCTGCCTGTCCAGCAGACCAGGCTCTCAGTGCTCCACCCCAGGTGAATTTGCCCAGCCCCCCGGGTGGCCTCTTATCCCAGAGACATCCAGGCTGCCTCTGATCTTGTCTGGGTCACGCCTAGAGCCCCAGCCCCTTTCTTCCTCCTGCCCGCCTGTCCTCTGGACCTGACAGGACTTGCTCACATTCCTCCATCCCTGGAGCTTGGGTGGGCAACTAAGCCAAGTCCCAGGTACCAGGTGAATAATTCTGCCATCAACATCATCCCCTCTGCCTCTCCAGCCCACTGGAGACCCACGCACGTGGTCCACGTAAGATTCAATAGAGTCCAAATGAAACTCAAGCAAAGTTCTAAGGGTCAAAGGCCATACATCGGAAGACCTCTACAATCATCATATCACATGGGAGAGATTCTTCACATCCAGCCCAAAGATAAGTAAACCTCCTTTTCTTCACCTTACTGTCCTTTCTAGTATTAATCATTGTAGATTAACTTTTCCATACAGCCACCCCAAAAACATATAAAACTCCAGGGAGTATACCACTCACCCTCACATATCACTGAGACACTAAATTGTAAAAGTGCACTAGCATACTAATATTCATCAACTGCCTATTTAACCTGACTTAAGTGATGTATGAACAGCATAATAGCCTCATCTACAAAATAGCAATAACAAAACACAAATGTACCATACTCCAAGGCAAGTACTGCCCAAGTGTATAATACCAACTAAAGCAGTTCAGTCAAAAACACACAGAAAATGAAAGGTCCTAAAAGACAAAACAACAATGCCCAAGACAAAGTACAGATCCATGAGAAACAAAACCCAAGAAGACCAATCTCTCACCCAGAGAATTAACCTCATAATGATGTATTCCAACCAGAACAAATTCACAGAAAATAACCAAGAATGCCAGAACCAAGATAATGACTTTCAAAATATGATCATTACCATGATTAATACTATGAAAGAGGAAATCCGAGAGGAGTTAAACAAACGTATCAACCACTTTGAACAGGAACACGACAGGCACTTGGAGAAGTTGAGAAAAAACAGTTCAAAAAAACAAAAATAGGCATAGAGCAGTTAAAACAGTCTCAGGAAGAGTATAAAATCGAACTAAAAGACAAGTTATCTTCAACCCAAAACTCAACACAGAGTCTTAGCAGCAGAACTAACGAAGTAGAAAATAGAATTTCAGACGTTGAAGACAAAGTGGGAGAATAAACCAGCTCAATGGAAGAGATTGGTAAAGCCAAAAAGATACTTGAGAGGAACATTCAAGAGATATGGGACACCCTGAAGAAGCATAACATGTGCATTCATGGAACACCAGAGAAAGAATCCCAAAGTACCACACCTGAGGAAATTTTTCAAATTATCATAAATGAAAACTTCCCTCAAATAAAAAATGAGAGACCCATCCAAATACAAGAGGCATTTCGCACTCCAGATATGACCAAAATAGAAAATTGCCATAGAAAATAATAGTCAAAACACTCCACATTCAAGACCAAGAAATGGTGCTGAGAGCTTCAAGAGAAAAGAAAGGAAGTCACTTTTAAAGGTAAACCTATTAAAATAACAAATGACTTCTCAATGGAAACAGTAAAAGCAAGAAGAGCTTGGAGAGATGTACTTCAATTATTAAATGTGCAAAATGCCAACCCAGAATGATATACCCGGCAAAACTATATGTCATGATCATGGGAGAAAGAAAAATTTTCCACCACAAAGACAACTTGAAGGGATACATGTCTACTACACCAGACCTTGAAAAAATGCTAGAAATGATACTCAAACTTAAAGGAACAAGCATACCCAGGAGGACAGAAGGGAAGTATAATACCCCCAAAACATAAATGTAAAACAATATGCTTACAAAATCCACTAAACATAAAAATGTCCAGAATTAAAAAGAATTTCTCCATTATAACATTAAATGTCAATGGGCTTAACTCACCAATTAAGAGACACAGATTACAAACTTGGATTAAAAACCACAACCTATCAATCAGTTGCCTTCAGGAAACTCATCTCACCACAAAAGATAGGCACATCCTAAAAATGAAAGGCTGGTCCAAAATTCTCCAAGCTAATGGAACCAGGAAACACGCAGGGGTAGCCATTATGCTATCAGATAAAGTGGACTTCAAACCAAAAAAAAATTATAAGAGACACAGATGGATACTACATTTTAGTCACAGGTACCATTCACCAGGAAGACTTCACAATACTGAACATATATGTACCTAATACGGGCCCCTCCACATTCATTAAGAAAACCCTACAGCATCTAAAGCGAGAAATCAACCCCAAACGATAATTCTTGGGGATTTCAACACCACCCTCTCAACATAGAATAGATCAACAGGTCAAAAGCTTAACAGAGACACTTTGGAACTTAATTAAACCCTTAAAGAAATGGACCTTACACATCTCTATCGAACTTTTCACCCACACACCAAAGAATACACATTTTTCTCAGCAGCACATGGAAATTTCAAAATGAATCTCCACATATACAGGAAAGTTCAAATTCTAGCCTGTGCCCTATCAGACCACCACAGCCTAAAGCTGGACATCAACAACACAACAAACAACAGAAAATACACTAACTCCTGGAAACTTAACAGTATGATGCTGAATGAGAATTGGATTCAGGAAGAAATTACGGAGGAAATTCAAGATTTCCTGAATGCGAACAATAATGAAAATACAATTTTCCAAAATCTCTGGAACACAATGAAAGCTGTCCTAAGAGGTAAGTTCATAGCTCTTAATGCCTACATCAAAAAAACGGAAACATCAGAAATAAATAACTTAACAATGCAGCTTAAAGCTTTAGAGAAACTAGAGCAATCCGATCGCAAAAGCAGTAGAAGAGAGGAGATTAGCAAAATAAGGGGAGGAATATCCAAAATCGAGATTAGTTAAACGATACTGAAAATCAACCAGTCAAACCACTTTTTTTGAAAAAAATCAATAAGATTGATACACCCCCAGCTAAATTAACCAAAAGTAAGAGAGAGAAAACCCAAATTAACAAAATTAGAAATGAAAATGGACCTATCAATACTGATACCCAAGAAATCCAGAGAATTATAACATCAGATTTCAAAAACTTATACTCTGTGAAATTTTACAACACAAAAGAGATGGATGAATTCCTAAATAAACACAGCTTACCTAAATTGAATCAGGAAGTTGCGAATTATTTATATAGTCCTATAACATATGAGGAAACTGAGGAAGTAATCTCGAATCTTGCAACCAAAAATGTCCAGGACCAGATGGATTCAGCACAGAGTTCTACCAGACATTTAAGGAGTTAATAACACCAATACTCCTTAAACTGTTCCATCAAATAGCAAAGGAAAGAACACTACCCAATTCCTTCTATGAAGCTAATATTGTCTTTATCCCAAAACCTAATAAAGATACACTTAAAAAAGAAAACTATATGCTAATCTCTCTGATGAACACAGATGCAAAAATTCTCAACGAAGTCTTAGCAAATCAGATTCAAAAACATATCAAAAAGATTGTTCATGGGGAACAAATAGACTTTATCCCCGGCACACAAGGTTGTTTCAATGTATGCAAATTAATAAATGTAATTCATCATATAAACCAGTCCAAAGTCCATGACCACATGATACTTTTGATAGATACAGAAAAATCTTTTGACAAGATCCAACAGTCTTTTATGATCAAAATGCTAGAGGCAGTTGGAATGGAGGGAACCTTTATCAATATAATAAAAGCTGTATACAACAAGCCTACAGCAAGGATTATACACAATGGGGTAAAACTTGAAGCATTCCCACTTTGATCAGGAACTAGACAAGGCTGTCCACTCTCGCCACTTCAATTCAATATTGTACTTGAAGTCTTGGCTGAAGCCGTAAAATAAGAAAGGGACATTAAAGGGATTCAAATCGGCAAGGAAGAAGTCAAACTATCCCTATTTGCAGATGACATTATCTTATACCTGAGTGATCCCAGAAACTCCACCAGGAACCTCCTGGAACTAATTGAGAAGTTCAGCAGGGTGGCAGGATATAAAATATATGTGCAAAAATCAGTGGCCTTCCTATATGCCCAGAACAAAAGAAGTAAAAAATCCCTGAGAGAACCAATCCCATTTACTATAGCCTCTAAAAAAATGAAATACCTTGGTATAAACCTAACCAAGGAAGTAAGAGACCTTCACAATGAAAACTTTAAAACCCTAAATATTAGAAATTGCAGAATAAACCAGAATGTGCAAAGAGGTCCCATGTTTCTTGATTGGCAGAATCAACATCGTAAAAATGACCATCCTACCAAAGGCAATATACAAATTCAATGCTATACCAATTAAAATCCCAAAGCAATACATTTTTTTAAATTTTTTAAATCATTTATTCAATTGTGTGTGTGTATGTATGTGTGTGCGTGTAGAACCACGGGCGAATTCTGGAACCACCATGGACCGCCTCCACCTCCTCCTTGTTTACTCTGCCCTGGGATTCACAGGCTCCGCCCTACCACAACCCGAATTTCAGGCCACCCCTGCCTCTGCCCGGCATCTGTAAGTGGGGTCTAGGATCCGAACTCATTACCTTTTGCCTGCAAGGCAGAGGCTTAACCCCTTAGCGACTTCTCCAGCCCCCCAAAGCAATTCTTTAAAGAGGTTGACCAAACAATCTCAAAATTCATATGGAGGCATAAAAGACCCAGGATAGCAAAGACAATCCTGAGTAACAAAAACACTTCTGGAGTATCACCATACCAAACCTTAATCTATACTACAAACCATAGTTATAAAAACAGCCTGGTAATGGATCCAAAATAGACACACAGATCAATGGATAAGGTTTGAAGACCCAGATATAAGCCCACACAACTACAGCCATTTGATCTTTGACAAAGGGGCCCAAAAAATCCAATGGAAAATGAACAGTATCTTCAACAAATGGTACTGGCAAAACTGGATATCACATGCAGAAGATTAAAACTGGACTGTATTTTTCACTATGTATAAGAATTAATTCCAAATGGATCAAAGACCACGATACAAGGCCAGAGACTATAAAAACCATAGTTGAAAGGGTTGGGAACTCCCTGGAGCTGATTGGGCTAGGCAAACAGTTCCTTAAGAGACATCCAATAGCACAGTCACTGCAACCAACTCTGAACAGATGGGATCTTGTGAAATTAAAGAGCTTCTCTTCAGGTAAATAGATCATAACACAAGCACAAAGGCAACCCAAAGAGAGAAAATCTTCACTAATCACATGTCTGATAGAGCTCTATTATCCAGAGTGCACAAAGAACTTAGAAAACTAAACAACAAGGAAACAAATGGCTATTTAAAAAATCAGCCCTGGAACTTAAAAGAAACCTTACCAGGGATGAAATTAAAATGTATAACAAATATATTTAAAAATGCTCCACATCCTTAGCCATCAGCGAAATGCAAATCAAAACTTCCCTGAGGTATCATCTCACCCCGGTCAGGATGGCAAAAATCCACAATACAAACAACACCAAATGATGGAGAGGATGTGGAGAGAGGAGAACTCTCCTACATTGATGGTGGTCATGCAGGCTCATACAACCACTCTGGCAAGCCGTCTGGTGATTCTTAAAGAAGGTAAAGATTGAAATGCCATATGACCCTGCTATTCCACTTTTGGGAATAACCCTCCATGTATCAAAAATTCACGTCAATAGCACAAGCTTGACCATGTTCATAGCAGCATTTTTACCATAGCAAACTCATGGAATCAACCCACATGTCCAACAGTTGATGAGTGGATAAGGAAAATGTGGTACATCTATACAATGGAATACTACTCAGACATCAAAAATGATGAAGTAATGAAATTTTCCAGTAGACAGATGGAATTAGAAGCAATTATATTGAATGAAGTATCCCAGACACAGAAAATTAAGTGCCATATGTACTCCCTAATAGGTGGATCCTAGTACCAAACCCACTTAGAGACTCTTAAGGATAATTCTCTGTAATACCTACAGTAATTGCAAAGATTATAACCAGGAGATAGGGGAAGGGTCCCCACCAGAAATAAGGAGAGTGGGGACCATGTTACAGCAGAGAAAATAGGCCATCATCAAGCACTGCAAGTAAGTAATGAGACATCTGGTTAACTTCACAGACTTTCCTTCCTGATCATTTCCAACTGATGGTCTATGATCTCACCAGAAAGGGAAGGGCATATAGTCTGGCAGATAGAAAGTAACCATTTTGCAAATGGGAGACTGACCCCCCCCTTCACCACGGTCTCCTATTTTTATTCCATCTACCTTTGAATATACTCTTATAACAAGACTCTAATATAACAGGTTTTTATCTCTGGCCAGGGGGTGATATCCAATACCCATCAAGATGGAGCCAAGGGCATTGCAGGAGCAGCAAAACTGGAAAAAAAAATCAACAAACCATAATTCAGAACATCAGAGACTCTATATCAACCACCTGGAACTAGGCCAGCCTAATCTCTCCCCATCATGAAGCTCATGGAAATTTGCAGAAGAGAGGGCAGTAAGATTGTAAGAGCACAAGGTTGGGAGGAGTAAGGATATGCAAGATACTCCACACAAGTTAGTGTCGAAGCAGTCATAATAGGATTTTGCATGACTTGTGCAATGACCAACACATTATTGGCCCCTCAAAGTCTAGCATGGTCTAAAGGAACTAGGATCCTTAGAAGTTAGGGAGTAACAGCCACAATAGTGTTCTTATACTTAAGGGGAACACAAGAAAGTATTCTACAAAATGCTACTGTGTCCTTACACCTCATCAGATAGGAAGACCCAGGGGAAAGTTTGACATACACACTAAAGGATGCTCCAGGGATGGGGGAGTAGAGGCTCTGGGAGATATGGAGGGAGCAAGTGTATCGGTGTACCTATTAAGTTTGTATGAGCAGACATAAATTTTAAAAAAATGTTAAGAATCTAAGGAAACTAATTTGACAAACTTCCCTGAGCCACAATTGTATAACAGAATATAAAAATCATATGAGAACTTATTTCGTGAATGATTGTTTTTTCACTAAACACTTCAATCTGGAATACATGACTCTCTAATCAAGACTTTTATGAGCATTTACAGTCTGTACTTCCTTTTATAATAAATTTTAAAGCAAATACAATATTTAATTGATTTTTATAACATTATTTCAAAGTTTCCCAAATTTATTTAAAAAATCATATCTTTAATACTTATTTGGCAAGGTATATACCATGATAACGAAGGTTGTTTTCACAGGGCAAGGCTTATAATCTTCAGATTTCCTCAAATATGGGAAATTCTACTGCATGATTTGTGGTAGTGGGAGTCTGCATTCATACTCTCCCCTAAGAAATAATATCCTTATTTGAAACTAGAATTTCTCAAAGCCAATGGCAAAGAATTTTGGAGTACATAGAAAGTAAGCATTTCCCCAAGTACTTAATGGTCTCTAATCATTGCAAATGCAAAATAATGAAAAATTCATTGATAATGAAGTAGGAAAAAACTACTCTAAATATATATAGGAAAGTATAAATAATGAAAATGAACCAAATCAATAGGTTACCACACTGATTTTAAAAATTCTATGTATGATCTTATCAAATTTGAGCAATAAATCAAAAGTAAACCAAAAATGTATTGAAATATAAAGATAATACTTGACATATAATAACTGAAAAGGTAATATAACTGATTTAATTTCAAGTATCACAAAATCTAAGACAGAAGTTGTTATTAGAAAAAGAGCTTAGTAAGTGCACAATTATGAAACTTATACCTATCCTGAAATTCAAAACCTCGAAGTAAATATGCATCTAATATATGTGGATGTCTGATGAAAAATTAATTAATTGACTATTGTCCTAATACAAACTAAAATCTTTTGGCTGTTCCAAGTTGTAAAAAAATGAAAATCAATAATACAAAATACGCAGGATGAAGATATAACGAGTTTGAATTATTGAACAAATAAAGGATCTGCAATTGACTATTAAGAAAAAATGCATTATTTTACAAAATTATTGGAAGATATTCTGAATCAATGATTCAGTTTAGGAAGGACAACCTCAAGACACAATTCAAAAGTCTAACAAATATCTTTAATAATGTTCTACCTTCTTAGTCATTATGGAAATGCAATTTATAACTACCCTGAGATATCATCTAACAATAGTCAGAATGGCTAAAATCCAAAACACAAACAACAACAAATGCCCAGGAGGATATGGAAAGAAAGAATCCTTTATTCATTGCTGGTGGGAATGCAAATTTATATAATCCCTTTGGAGATCAGTATAGAGATTCCTAAAAAAAATACCATGCTACCCAACTACTCTATTCCTGGGGATATTCCCAAAGAGTGGTACTATAAAGACACATGTACATTCATGTTCACTGAAGCTCTATTCACAATAGCAAAGAAAAGTAGTCAGCCTAGATGTCCAAGAGTAGGTAATGAAAGCGTGTTACAGATAAACAATGGAATATTACTTAGCTGTCAAGAAAAATGAATTGGTGAATTTTCTGGTAAATGCATGAAGTTGGAAGAAATTATGCTGAATGAAGTATCCCATACATAAAAAGACAGATGATACATGTTCTCCCTTATAAGTGGATCCTACCTGTGAACTTTTAGAATAATTAAATGGAAACATCCATAACACACACAAAATACAAAGTAACATAAATTGGGGTGTGTAGGAAGATTCCAAAAAAGTAGAGACATAACAAAATGGATTAAGCAAAAGTTCTTAGCATTCACCCAAGATTTATCCCATTGCAAGGGATTATCAATGAGGTAGAAAACCACAACTGTCCTGAGGGAAGAATACTGGCAGCCCTAGTATGCTCAGCCTTAATCAGGTCATCAAAATCTTTCCCCATCCTAAAGGTTAGGTAACCTTGAGGAAGAGGAGATTTCAAGACTGTAACCACCTAATGGTGGGGAGATATACTGCTTGTACTGGTGGTCAAGACACTCCAGTTAGGACAGTGCTTCTACATTCAGGAGCACACTGCAGTGAAATCTAATTCACCAGATCTACACAATAGCTGAAATCTCAACATTCCCCCATATGGACAAGTGAGACCCTAAGGAAAAAAAAAAAACATCAACACTCAGAATCTCTGGAGCAGGCTCTGGACAAAAGAAGGGAAGATTTCTCATTTGTGGTATACCCATAGAAGGACCACTTAAACTACCACAGAGACCTTACTGGCACAGGCACCCCAAAGGGAGCACACATGCAGAAGGATATGAGGACAGGAAGGACATGGCAGGATTGGAGAAGTGAGGAAAGAAGTGGAGAAAGAGGAAAGGAGGGAGGGAAAGAAGGGGAAGGGTATAGACATAATGAAGTAATTTTTTTCTTATTAAAAAAACAAAATTGGGCTGGAGAGGTGGCTCAGGGGTTAAGCCTCTGCCTTGCAGGCGGAAGGTCCTGAGTTCGGATCCCAGATCCCACGTATAGACGCCAGGTGGAAGCGGGGGTGGCCTGCGCTTCTGGTCCTGGTAGGGCGGAGCCTGTGAATCCCGGGGCAGAAGGAGGTGGAGGCGTCCATGATGGTTCGCGAATTCGTCCGTGGTTCTACACATACACAGACACACACACACACTCACACACAGACACATACGCGCGCATGCACATACACACGCACATGCGCACAGTTGAATAAATAATAATAATAATAAAATTTTAAAAAAAACTAAATTAATTTGCAGAAATTAACCACATTGTTGTATATCAGAAGTAATCAACTTTAAATAAATTTTAGAAAGTCTATGAAATTGAAATAAAACAATTATATAATTCTATTAAACATTGAAAAACTAAATGAAAAAAGTATAAAATGTTCACAATGAGTAATAAATTTCAAAATAGAAATTGTGCCTTAGTTAAGTCTTCAGTTTTATGTAACAACTTCAAAAAAATTCTATCAAGGCTTTTTATGGAATTCATTGATCTATATGATAGAGAAAAATATCTTTTTGAAGAAAGAAGAAACATGTCCAAGCATGTTCATTATAAAGATCGTTGTTATCTGAATATATAGTGAGTCTGGAAAGAAAAAGCAAAAAAAAAATACTTACTTGTATGGAATTTTGTCCTATAATCATGAAGAACTTGAGTTATATCGCTTTAAAAACAGTAGTGATTACTTATGCTATGGATATGATAAATAAAACTCTATTATCCATAGATTATGGGCTAAAATTTAAGTGTCTCACACACACACAGACACACAGACACACACACACACACACACACGTACACACACACACATCTCTATCTCTATTTCTATATATCTATATCTGTATCTGTATTCAGAGACAGAGTAAGCGAGAGAGGGAGCAACAGAACACAGGAAAATAGATCTTTTATATCCTGCACAAATAAAAAATGATATACAAACAACATTGCCACCCACAATAACACAAATAAATTTTATTTTTAGACAGCACAATACATGCTTATCATTTTTAAAAGTGCAACTCTCATAATTATTTAGAGATTCAGGTTTATGACAGACAAACTTTGTTTTTCAGTATTGGTGATTTAACCCAGGGTCTGGTACATGCTATACTTTAAAGTACCACTGTGTTCCAGCCTTAGCTCTTTCAATTTGAGGTAGAATCCTGTCAAATTTTCAAGTAAGACTTGTAACTCATAGTATAGCTCAGGCTGATATTGAGGTCATGGCAGTCTAAGTGCCATGTACCATCACACCTTGTTAGTTGTTGCTGTTGGTGGTGGTGGTGGCGGTGGTGGTGTATGTGTGTGTGTGTGTGTTTGTGTTTGTTTGTGAGTGTGTTGTATAGTTGTGTATGCGTGCAAATGAACATGTGGTACATGCACACATGTTCAGACATTAATATATATGTGGATACAAAGATCAATATTGGCCATATATAACTGAACTGACTGATTAGATGTACTGTATGGCCACTGAGCTCCTGGAATCTCTTGTCTTTCCCTGCCTCAGTGCTGGGGTTACAAATATGTGATGTCATGCCTTGCTTTTTACATAGATGCTGGGTGTCCAAAATCATGCCATTTTATTAATGGAACCATCTGCACAACTATCAACTTTCATACGTTTAAATATGTTGAGAATAGGTAGCAATGAAAAGATATAGGACACACTCATAAAATATTCTCAGAACCAATGAATAGAGGGGAAAGTATCTAATTATTAATTATCTAAGAAGTCCTATAGATATCATACTTAATCATAAAAAATACTTTCAGGTAAGATTTGGATAAAAAAACATGTCCCCTCCCAGCATCGTTTTTCAATATCACTTTGGATATTTGAAATAGAACAATAAGGACTAGAAAGATAGCTCAAGGGTTAAACCTCTGTCTCAAAAACAGAAGGTCTGAGTTTGGATCCAGAATCTCAAGTAAAAAATAGCAGAAGGAAATGAACTTCTGATCCTAGAAGGCTGAGCTTGGTAAACTTCAGAGTAAAGCACAGAGTAGATAGAATGATCTAGTGTGATTCTCAAAGTCATTCCTGGGCTTCTGATACACACAGGCACACACACAATCAATCAATTAATTAATTAATTAATTAACAAATAAATAGATCTGAAATCGTACAATAAGACAAGGAAAGGAATAACCAAAATCCACAATGCTGACATCAAGCATATGGAAATGGTAAATGCTAGTGGAAATGGAAAATAAATGATAAATCCATTTACATTCATTTGGAAAATAATTTAGCAATCTAGTCCAAAATTTTACCCACATTTACCATGTGATACAAAGATCACATACATTGGCATTTATCCAAAGGTGCTGAAAGTGGTCTTCAGAGTTTCATTAACTAGTTGGAGTGGGCAACTAAAAGGAATGGAAAGAATCTATATTGGGGGAGGGGTCACTGGAGTCTTCTCAAAGAACATTCCTACCCAGGAATTTCACACATGGAATTTTCCTTTAATGACTTGTTGCTTCTAGTACTACCATTGTGTAGATAAGTGTGACATTTATCTACAAACTTGTTTGCAAAACAGGTTTTTATGTGGCTTTTAATATTTTCTACATTTCCATTAATTCTCATAGAGTGTCATTCAAATTCATTTTTAATGAACTATTAAAATTTGATCCAAGTGGTCACCATGCCAATTTATCATTGACAAAAGCTTAAGTTAATAACTAAAGTATTCGTTAAAAAGTTATAATAAAAATGTTAACATGAATATTTGAGTCACATTATCTTTCACTGATCTGTACTTTCCTTCTTACCTGAAATAGCATATTATCTGAAACCACGTATCTCTGTTATTGTTCAAAGAATTCTCTAGAAATGTTCTAATAATTTACTTATGGATTTCATAAACATACTTTGTATCTGCTATGTGTTTGACCTTTTGCAAATGCAATATATATCACTGCCAGAAAGAAAGTATTAAAAATACACAAAATAGTGACATCAGAAAGGATACAGAAATAGCATAATGGAATGTGAATTTGAGAAAAAAATAACTGCATACACTTTTCTGTGGAAGATAGTGGGGAAATGACATTTGAATTTTCAAGTTATATAGCATTTATAAGGAAATTGGCAAGTCTTCTTTTGGACTAGTCAAACAATTTACAAAAAATAAAAATAAACTCAAAGCACTTTTACTGAAAGTAAAGTCTGGTCACTGGGTGAAAACAAAGAGCATGAATATCTACAGTCAAAGCTTAGAAACAACCATGATGTCCATTTGTTGTTGTATGAATAATTAGACTGTGCAATATCTGAACAAATACTACTAAGTGCTAAAAATGAATTATCTATTATAGCAAATCTATACATGGATGTAATTTAAGAGAATATTAAGTGAAATAAAGACAATACTAACTGAAATAAATCTATCTGAAAAAATGGTACATGTTCTATTATTCCCCGTACTTGGGATATTCAGCGCCTGCCTGGATTACATAGCAAGACACCTTCTCAAAAGAAAAAAATCTACAAATAATTATCATCCATTAAGGAGATAAATCAATTGAATGGATTTTGAATGTTTATGTTAAGGGAATATTGCATGGCATCAACATACTTCATAACAAGACTTATGTATGATCTTCAGAAATTTAAAACCCCAAAGGTATACATGTATCTTGATATTCTTGTATTTATGCATCTGTATCTACCAATTTACACACATATTTCAGAAATAAATAAAGATAACTTCTTTTGTGACAGGATTTCATTAGCCCAGACTAAGCTCAGATTCACAATGTAGTTGAGCATAGACTTGAACTCCCTGATCCTCTTATTGACACTACCTCAAAAGTGCTGTGATTAAAGGCAGGGTGTCACCATGCCTGACCCCATGAAGATAATTTAAAACTTATATGCAACTTAACAAGATACAATGAATATAGATTTAGGTGATAGTTCTACTACTTCCATTAGTGGAGGAAAAATAATTGTATGAGATCACATGAAGATCCAAATTATTATTAGTGATCTTTCTTTCTTAGTGGTGATTTCTGGGCTCTTAATAGCATAAACAAGCAAATGTGTATAGCAAAATTACAGATGAAAAGGATCATCCACAGGACAAAACTAATGTATCCTTATAACCAAAATAAATCTTCAATCACGAATCTTTGTGATTAAGCAGCATGATTAACATATGATACGTGAAACCTTTATATATTACTATTGGGATCAGGTGACAGAAATTCAGAAAATTCAGAAACTTGGGGTGCAATTAAGTACTTTTGCATTTTTAATTTTTTATTGACACTTTACTCCTTATTAGTTCCTTGAGATCATTTTGCCTTTGAATGTATGCAAAAATCCTCCATGTGAATGTTGTGTGAGTGATTCTCTTCCTGAAAGAATTAACATACTAATAAACCTAGTGTTTTGAGCTTTTTTTAGGAGCAATTGGGCATGGTTTCAAAAACCCTATATCAGGAAAGAGCAAATTAAGTTTAGAAGTTTACCTTTTTCCCTCCAAGTACAACTCACAGAATGAAAAGGAGTCAAATTCATCTTCCCTCCTGTTTTCCTGTGAGATGTGGCAAATTTAAATTGTTTCTAAAAATAAAGCTTTGTCTTTTCAGAAGTATTGAGTAGTTAGTTCTCTGTCAGACAAGGGAGAATACATTTCTACAGAATATCCGTCAAAACTGCAACAATTACTTGGGAAATCACTACCAGTGCAAATATCAGTTACAAGGATTATTTCATCTTGGGTAAATTTCATATTTTTTAACTCAAAGAGATGAAACAAAGATCAATTATGTGTTTTCAGGTCTAGCAACACTCCCATCTAACTATTAGAATATCATATATTTTAAGTACATTGTTCATAAATAGGGGTAAACTGGAAAAAGATTAAATAACTGTTGTGTTTGATTATGCTTATTCATGCATGTAAAGACCAAAGCAAATGCCGTTATTCCTATAGCATCTCCCATCTTCTGCAAGGCTATGCAAAATATCTTCTCATAATGATCACAAAATCTCCAAGTACCAACAGAAATGTGGAAGAGTTTTATTGTTATGTCTGGTAAATCCTACCCTTAAAGGATGACATTAATATATAGAAAGAAGGAATAACTGTGTACAGTTTGGTAATCTAGCAACAATACATTGGTCTGCGATTGTTACCCAATCACAAGTCTTTGAGCTCAATTTTGGTCACTTTACATTTCTTTTCATATCATCTGTAGTAGTATAAATGTGGCTCTTCTTAACTCAGCCCTTTGCTGTTTCTCTCCTCTCTGCCATTCCCAAAATCTGGGAGAAAGAATTTGGCCATTGTCATGGATTTGATGTGAATAGTCTCCCACAGGCTCAGTGTTTGACAGTTGGTCCCCAGCTCCTGGGGAGGCTTGGGAAGGTTATGATTCCTTTAGAAGGTGAGGAAAACTTGCTAGATGAAATAAATCACAGGGATTGGATCTTAATGTTTGATAACTCAGACCCATTTGCTCTCTCCCCTCTCACTCACTCTCTCTCTCTTTCTCTCTCTCTGTGTGCCTTCTAATATCTGCTCTGAGTCTACCTTCTGTTTCTACCTCCATGCCTTCTGCTATGCATTCCATGCCATGATGGTCTCCATCCTCAGTGGAGCCACATGACAAATAATAAACCCTGTCTCTATTATGTTGCTTGGATCAGAGTGTTTTATCTAGACTAAAACAAGAGTAACTGGAATAGCCTGATAGATTGATTAATACTGATAAATATTTGTATTTTGGTTTGCAGAATGCATCTACAAAAAAGGTAAACCTCAAGGTTAAAGATAAGTTTTAAGCAACTCATTTTATCCAATATATTTTAACTTCAAGTAGATGGCCGAAAAACAATTCATAGATATTTAATATGTTGACGTAAATGTAGATTTTTTCCCTATAGGTGTGATAGAAATATATTAGCTTAAAAAGCAAAGTACTCAATTGAATATACATTTCTAACTCATTGATGGAATGCCCTTTCAATTGACTAAATAAATGTTTGTTTGAAGCATAGAAAAATTCAGGTAATTGGTGAGAGATTGTTTTCCATTGGTTTTAAGTTCTGACTGCACACTATAATCAAAGGGAGGAATTTTTTAAATGCTATCAGTGCTCCTGGTATCACAGAAGATCAATAGTCAATATCTTTCATAGTAGAACATCGCCATCAGAGTTTTAAAAAGATCCACAGATGATTCTAATGTTGTACCAAAGTTGATGATAGATGCATTAAACACTTCTAAAAATGCCAACAAGAAAGTTTAGAATTTGAGCAACACACCTGGAAGCAGCACACGGTTGTTAACTTGGATACTGCTAAACAACTCTGACAGGTGAAACGGTATCCTAATTAATTGGTCTTCCTAAATCCATTATGGGCCTTCACTTGGCAGTGTCTTCTAAACAGCTTTTGGAAATGTTGAATTTCAGTTATTACAAAGTAGTTCATAGATGCTGGCCAGCAACTTACATTTTTGACTTATATTGTGATATAAAATTGATTTGATATCTCTGGGATGCAGATCTCCTGATGAGAGCTGACAAAGACCAGCTGAGGCTTTAGCTAAATGATGTGTGAGAGCTCTGAGGAGCAGACAATTGGAAACTAATGAGATGATAAAGGCTTTCAGGTATGTGAGCTGATCAGCTTCCTGCTGAGGCCCTCTTGCTGTAGAAGAGAATTCCTTGGCTGAACGCTCTCTGTTTCAGTTTAGGAGCAATCAGGATTACTCCAGGCCAAATGCAATATTCTATTAAGTGTTGTCTCTTCTCATTTTGGAGTTGAAAGCAAAGAGGAGTGGGATTCAGTAAGTATGACTTCCATTTCAGACTAGCATGCATTTTAATTCACAAACTATTTTCCTAAGTGATATCATATGCTGGTTATGACACTATATAAACTGAGATGGTTCAAGACAGAATTTAAAAAGGGAATGTTGAGAGCTGCAGGTGTAACTCAGTGGTAGAGGACCTGATTAGCTTAGCACATGTGAGGCCCTGTGTCCATTACTCAACACTGAAACTAGAAAAGAATAAGACCTGATGGTATAGGCATGTAATCCTAACACTTGGTATTTGTAAACCAGAGGATCAAGAGTTCAAATCACCCTAAGCTACATATGAAGTTTGAGGACAGTCTGGTCTACATTAATCCCTGTTTCAAATGACCAAAACATGAAGGGATAAAAATATCTCCTAGACCATAGATGCAAATTCATTGGGAATATGAAATAATGTCTGGAGCCACATAAATTTGATGGTTTGATTGAACATCTTCCCTAAACATGACCAACCTGGTGATATAGGACTTCTTTTCTAAAGCACAGTGGATATGATTGCAAATGTTTAGAGGCAATATTGTAAGGCGAGGAAAGGAATTAAAACATGATTGAAATTAAAAATTCAGGCAGTTTAAACTCTTCACGATAAGAAAATATTAGATTACAATGGAAAACATTGGCAAAATGTAAATAATTGTGTCAAATATCAGAACATATCAATTTATTAACCCACAGAAAACATTTAAAGTTTGTGTAGCCTAGAAAAACATTTTCTACCTAACTTTACATGCTGCATACTATAAGATTTTTATCATCAAATATCTCTGTAAAAAGTTTCAAACCATTCTCTTTCTGAGAACATCCCTATATAGAATAAGAGTTAAGGTTATGGGACATAACAATGAAGAACAAGGTGCAAACTAAAAGTCCAAGTTTCTAAAGTTTAAAATTAAATAATATTTATCATACAATGGACAGTACATCTTGGGGAATACTGAATGTGCATTATTCATGTAATCAATTAAATAAATAAAAGTGAAATATGAACCCAGAACAGGAGTAAAATTTAATGACTCATTCTCTTGATACAAACAATTTGAGCCAAAACTGTAAAATTACCTTTGGGGCTTCATCATCTACAATTACATTACTTCTGAACTATACTACAATTAATTATAGGTACAGTTTAAAACCGATCAAGGGCAAAAATACAAGAGTTTCACACCCAGGCCATATTCCACTATTCACATTTTAATTATTCAATGTTTCTTGGCAAATGTGAAAGTTGAAATCTTCAGTAATCCATTTGAATTCAAATAAGATTAGTTTATAAATGATATTTTTCCTGTCCTTATAAAAACATTCCTTTTAATGAGATTAGTTCAAAACTTTTAAAAAAATGTATATTTAATTTCTACTTACCATCTTTTCAAAGTATGGGTTTTACTATCATATTGGATCAAGAAAAAAAGGAATTTCTCTTAACTCTTAATATTGTTAATATACAGTAAAAGATTACTTCAAATTAATGTTTTTTCACTAATGTCTTTGAATATAAACGAATACTGTATTTTTTGCAATAAAAATGAAAAGTTATTTTAAACTACAAGGTCTACATATTAATTCACCTGAATACTTTTGATAATCAACCATTATTTTGGAAGTTACCTGTAGGAAGGAGGATTATTAGAAGACCGCAGAGTGGTTTTTGGTGTCAGTTAGAAAGAAATCATTAATGTAACAGAGCAAAAATAAACCATTCCAAAAAAGTGACAGCCAAGTAAAGGTAAAAATGCATAACATATATATTTACAAATACCTACATATGTGTGCATGTATAATTGATAAAAATCAGACAAAAATCAGACAAATGTGTCAGTTTATACCTCATAATACATGAGTATCATATCTATTAATGTGTATTCTTTTTAATATTTGTGAGAGAGAAAAAGAGAGAGAGAAAGAGAAAGGGCACTGTGTGTCTCTGTGCTAGAGAACCAAGCGTAACTTCAGAACTCATGTTGGATTGCTTCTATCTACTTTTGGCTTTGCCATGGGATTTCCTAGACTCTACCCACCAGGGTTTGAAGTGCAGGTAGCCATTTTAGGTTGACATTTTTACATAGGACCTGGGATCAAAACTCAGGACCTTCTGCTTGCAAGGTAGAGTCTTAAACACTGAGACACCTCTTTGGCCCTACATGCATTCCTTTAAACAGAAAACTGATTTTAAATCAGATGCCTATATGTTACACAGCTAATCTCTACCACTGAAGTACTTGGCATTAGGAGTTTTAGTGGGACAACCTCCAGCAAGATATTAAACTGTTACAATCTTCCTCCACCAACCATATTCAATTCCATAATGTATGAAAACAGTTTCATTAATCACAGACTCTATGTATTGTGCTATTCATACATAAGATTACAAGCACCTAGAAGTGGCATAGCTATGCTACATTTGTAAGTAGTCCATATGATGATCATAAAACAAACTAAGAAGCAACTCTCAGACCATGTCCCTGTCATTAAGGATTGCATGACTTTTATTCACCCACTATTTGCTTTGGTAGCTTCATATTAAAGAGATGATACAGAGTCTCTGAAGTTCTGGATTATGGTTTGTTGATTTTCTTTTGCGGTTTTGCTGCTCCTGCAATGCCCTTCACTCCATCCTGATGGGTATTGGATGTGACCCCCTGGCCCGAGATACAAAGCTGTTAAACTAGAGTCTTGTTATAAGAGATATTCAAAAATAGATGTAATAAAAGTAGGAAACCACAGTGAGGGAGGGGCCAATCACCCATTTGCAAAATGGTTACTTATTATCTGCCAGACTAAATGCCCTCCCCTTCTGGTGAGATCATACCCCCTCAGTTGTAAATGATCAGGAACGAAGTCTGCAAACTTAACCAGATGCCTCATTGCTTACTTTCAGTCCTTGATGGAGGCCTATTTTCTCTGCTGTAACATGGTCCCCTCTCTCCTTGTTTCTGGTGTGGCCCTCCTACCCCATCCCTCCTGTTCATACTCTTTGCAATTATTGTATTACAGAGATTTATCTTTGAATGTCTCTAGGTGGGCTGGGTGGGTTTGGTACTAGGAGCCACCTATTAGGGAATACATAAGGTGCTTAATTTTCTGGGTCTGGGATACTTCACTCAATATATTTGTTTCTAATGACATCCATTTCCCAGCAAATTCCAGTAATTCATCATTTTTGATGGCTGAGTAGTACTGCACTGTATAGATGTACCACAGTTTCCTTATCCATGCGTCAACTGTTGGACATTTGGGTTGATTCCATGACTTTGCTATTGTAAACAGTGCTGCTATGAACATGGTCGCACTTGTGCTATGGAGGTGAACCTCTGCTGCATGGGGGTTATTCCCAAAAGTGAAATTGCAGGGTCATATGGCATTCCAATCTTTAAGAATGTCCAGAGGGCTCACCAGAGTGGCTGTATAAGCCTGCATTCCCACCAGCAATGTAGTAGAGTTCCCCTCTCTCCACATCCTCTCCAGCATTTGTTGTTGTTTGTATTGTGGATTTTTGCCATCCTGACCGGGGTGAGATGATATCTCAGGGAAGTTTTGATTTGCATTTCCCTGATGGCTAAGGAAGTGGAGCATTTTTAAAAGATATTTGTTAGACATTTTAATTTCATCCCTAGTAAAGTTTCTTTTAAGTTCCAGGGCCCATTTTTTAATAGGGCCATTAGTTTCCTTACACACTATTGACCCCACAAAGTCTAGCATTTGCTAAAAGCACCAAGATCCTTGGAGGCAAGGGATTGACAGCCATTGTAGTGTTCCTATGCTTAAGGGGAACACAGGAAAGGGTTCAGGGAAATGCCATTGGGTCCTTGTATGTCATCCGAGAGGAGGACCCAGAGGAGAGTTTGGCATGCACATTAAAGGATTCTCCGGGGATTGGGGGAGGGGAGGCACTGGGGGGTGGGGAGGGAGGGGTGAAGAGAGGGGGAGGAGTGAAGGGAGGGTGAGCAGAGGGGGTGGGGGGGAGGGAGGGAACCGGTGTACCTATTAAGTTTGTATGAGCGGAGATAATAAAAAATGTTAAAAAAAGTAAATAAAGAGATGAACCAACTATGTAATAAAAGATGAGTCTGCTTTCGTATGTTCTATAGAAATAACACTTGTTAAATATTATGTTTTTGAAATATGCAAGTATATCAAAGGACATCAGTATATAGTTAATAATATTGATGATTATATGTAAAATGGTACTAGCAATGGAAATGGAAACAATTATATTTTATACAAAACACTGACATACATTTAGATATAAATCTAAAGATACACAAGAGTTAGTTTGCTTGCACGGAAAACATTGTTACATAGAAATGCTACAAACAAAAATTATATTAGGCACCAGTAAAAAAAAATTATGCTCTTAAAGATTTAGAAACCTATAAAATTCAAGGTTATAAAATTATTATTTTAGGAAATAAACATGATTTAATTCATAAAGAACAAGTAATAGAAAAACAATCATTTTAGTTGCTTGTAATTGTAGCAGTAAATTGAAATAAATTCTGGTATGAATAATCAAATCTCTTGGTGGCAAAATGTTTAAATCACTGGTATTTGAGTTAATGAGACTGTTCTGGTGACAAATAATTCTCTTTGGTCTTTACAAGCCTTTCATTATAAGGCAGGTAATATAAAAAAACTAATGAATAATTATTTGAAAAATGTATTTGAATTAGTGTTAAAGAGACTGAAATATTTCACAAAATGAAGTTAAAATAACTTGTTAATTTGAAAGATGAATAAAATTTGAAGGTTGCATGAAATGTATTGAAATATTGTTTATTCTTTAAAATTTATATCATGTTAAAATATTTTAAGAATCCATGAATTAATAAAGTTTCTATGTAGCCACTATATGCTTCTTGTGGATAGTAAGAATTACTTAGAGAAAATTTTCACAGAAACAAACTTGTACATCATAAAATGAAACTGGAACCACTGAAGTAAAACCTTTCATAAGTTCATCTTTAGTTAGATTTTGAAGATCATAATTTCCTGATAAAAATGACTTTTTCTATAATATTTAATGATTTCCACTAATAAATTACTTATATAGTCAACTATTAGTCAGGGTTCTCTGAAGAAACAGAATTTATATAATGTAGTATATATAAACAAGTTTATTAAAAAATAACTCAATAAAAATAGTGTCCTTCAAGGTAGCCGCCTGCAGCAGCCTCTTTCCTGGCTGGAATGTTCCACAAAGCCAAAAGATCCCGAGAAGGTCTCAAGCCTTTGCTCCTATGGAGGGTTGAAGACTCTGGGTTCCCATGACGCTGGTGAAGAACAGCTGGGCTCCAACCTCGGTGATGAACAGCAAACAACAGCAAGGCCTAGAGACCAGGCTCCAAAGGCAGCGGGAACAGCAGCAACGTGATGGAAAAGGTGAAGCTCCAAGTCAGCCAAGGACAGGGGCAACAGCAGCAGCAACCAAGAAGGCCAGACTCTCTAAAGGCGAACAATGTGCACACAGAGTGGACTCAACAACAAGTGGACACCAGATAAGGGAAGAGCAAGTCCCTTCTCCTAGCACCTCCTATTATCCGGTCCACCATTGAAAAGTACCACCCACTACGGGCTGGGTTCCCCACAGCAATCAGTCAAGTACCTGCAGACTTGTTCAGGGTCCATTCTAACCATTACCTTCCACAGCTGCCCCCAAACAGTCTGCATCTATCAAGTTGACATCGAAATGCAATCACATCGACTAACTTATGATAGTAAAATACTTTACTCACAATATTATCTGTCCAAATTTCAATGTTTTCTTCAAGATCAATTGTGAAAGACTTTCTTGTGGAACATATCATCTTAATTTGTAAATATCTTTAAAGGAGCAAAAACATGCTTTAACTTATAGTAAACCCAAAGTGAGCCAGTTATTTAGAAGTTTACAGAATCATATCTTTCTTTTTTACCACTCCTGCAGGATTATTTAGATTTAATACCAAACTGTGTACTTTCTTCAATGATACCCCCAATGACATATCATGTCATCTGTTGTGGTTTGAATATGAGCTGCTCCATACAGGCTCAAATGTGTACATCTTTAGCTGATGTTAATGTTTGAAAAGGTTGTTGCACCTTTAGGAGGTGGAATGTGGCTAGAGGAATGCATGTCACAAGAGCAGGCCTTTAGATTTGGGCAGCTAAGCCTTGCTTCCTCTCAACTTGCTTTCTTGTGGCGACTTAAAAGGCCTCCTACTTTTGATTGCTTTAGGTATGCCTTCTGCCATAATGTACAATATCCCCTCTGGAACCTTAAACCAAATAAATCTCCCTTTCCCTCCTAAGTTGCTTGTATAAGTGTTGTCTCACGGCAGCCAAAGAAAAGTAATTGCAGTATCATCCATGCTCCAGCAAGTACTTAGGCATATGCCAGTATAGGCAAACCTTATAAAACTCTGTGGTATTCTCTCTCTCTCTCTTTCTCTTTCTTTCTCTCTTTCACACACACACACACACACACACACAAATAAAAGTAGTAGAGAAACTGACACTGGTTTGGAAGAGGAAAGTTTGATCATATTGTTAATTCATTTTATTTTTATATGAAGCTGTCAACAAAGAAAATATTAGGCAAATTCTAATATACTTTCCAAAAAGAAAATAACAAATTAATAGCAGTAAAATACCAACCATTATTTGTCTTACCTATCAAGATATTAAAACAGTTACAAGAATGTTGAACCATTTTATAAAATGACCACAAACCATTTGAGTCTCAAGACAGACTCTCCTCTGGATATTTGCATCTATGTTGTCAAAAATTGTGAATATACTGATTCAGGGCATGGTAGGGTCAATGAGTTGTTAATGTTTTGTCAACTTGGAGTCTGTAGTAGAATCTATTCTTTATCAGTTTTCCAGAGTAGTGTTAAAAGACTTTTAGAAGATCTTTAAAGGAATTCTTTTCCTTTGTTGAAGACATAGACTTTAGCATTTAGATTATATCAGATTTTTGGAAATTACAAGGAAGTAAAAAAATTAAGCAATAAGAATATTATTCTACAGTTAATTTACTAAAGGGATGATATTTCAGAATTATCTACTGTATTGAGGTGGACAAATGTACTACAAAGTACTCAACAAGATTTTGTCCAAGATTAAGAATTTATTCTCAGAATGCAATCACTGAAAAATCTCCAGTGCATTCCTGTAAAACTTTTAATATGGGACCACCCAGAAAGTTCAGTGGATAAGGTGCCTGTTCACAAATTCAGAGACCGGAGTTGTAATGGTGGAAATCCACATGGTGGAAAGAAAAACCTGGCTTTTGAAAAATTGTCCTCCGGCCTGCATTGATGCACTATTATCTCTCTCTCTCATTCTCTCTTTCTCTTTCTCTCTGTCCACCTCTCTTCCTTCTCCTCCTCGTTGTTCTTCTCTATCTTGATTTCTCTCAAATAAATAAATGACAAATATGTATATTTATTTGCATTAATAAATTCATAACTGCACAAATGTGACATAAGGGAAGCTGAATATAGTTTCAGATTCAATTGTAATTATGTAATCAAAATAACACTCTTAAGGTAATTAAGAAATACAGACCTATTGATAGATATATTTTTAGTGTTTCTTTCAAAAGAATAGATAAGAAATATTTGATGTTTTTGGGGTCCACTAGTAAATCTAAAATATTGCTTTAGATGAAATGATAGTTTGATTTTTTTTTTCACAATGCAAGTCCTGTTTTGGGGGAGTAAAGTCAAGCACATTCATATGCCCACTAAATTTAATAAAATGCATTCATAGATAGTTGAAAATATTGCTGGATTATTTTCAATAAAAGTAACATAATCTATAAATGTGCTGCAAAACTGAAATAAAACTTGCTTGACAAACTAAAGAAATTGTGCTTTTTATGTTTTCTTTTATATAATCCAAAAGAGAAGGGGAAACCATTTAGGTGAAATAGGAAATTAACACAAAGTATGAATAATGAGTTTCATTGCTTCGTGATAAGAGCTTTGAAATAATTAATTTAACAGAGAAGAAAAGAATTTGAATAACGTTTATCAGTAAAATGTCTGTGTTTTTTCTTATAAGTGTCAGAATGTGTCAACTTCACTAAATATCAATATATTTTTTTACTTTTTACAAATTAAACTATGGTTCTTAAAGCTTTTTAAACATTTTTATGGACATCAGGATTTTGACATTAATCTATCTCATCCTTGAACAAACAAAACCTTAAAGACAATTATTTTCAATTTCTCTGTAGAGAAAAAAAACTTATCATATTACATTACATATATAGTTGTTTTGTCTTATGTAATATTGTTACTAATGTTGTCTCAAGCAACCATATCAGTTGTAAAATTTAATAAAGTGAACTTCTTTTTCACAGAAATACATAGAAGTCTATAATTTGAGAATACTTTGTCAAGCTTTAGTATATTAAAAAAATTAACACACACATCACTTTCACACCTTTTTTATAACATATTTTATTATTATTTCTGCTCATACAAACTTAGTAGGTTCACCGGTTCCCTCCCTCCCTCCTCCCCCCCAACCCCCATGCTCCCCCTCCCCTCACCCCTCCCTCCCCATCCCCCAGTGCCTCCCCCCCAATCCCCGGAGAATCCTTTAATGTGCATGCCAGACTTTCCTCTGGGCCCTCCTCTCCGATGACATACAAGGACCCAGTGGCATTTCCCTGAACCCTTTCCTTTGTACCCCTTAAGCATAGGAACACTACTGTGGCTGTCAATCCCTTGCCTCCAAGGATCTTGGTGCCTTTAGCAAATGCTAGACTTTGTGGGGTCAATAGTGTGTTGGACATTGTGCAGGGCATGCAAAGTCCAATTATGATTGCTTCGGCCCTAACTTGTGTGGAGTATCTTGCATATCATTGCTCCTCCCATCCTTGTGCTCTTACAATCTCACTGCCCCCTCTTCCGCAAATTTCCCTGAGTTTCAGGATGGGGAGAGATTAGTCTGGCCTAGTTCTAGGTGGTTGATATAGAGTCTCTGAAGTTCTGGACCATAGTTTATTGATTTTCTTTTGCAGTTTTGCTGCTCCTGCAATGCCCTTCACTCCATCCTGATGGGCATTGTATGTTACCCCCTGGCCAGAGACAAAAAGCTGTTAAACTAGAGTCTTGTGATAAAAGCACATTCAAAGGTAGATGTAATAAAAGTAGGAAACCACAGTGAGGGAGGGGTCTGTCACCCATTTGCAAAATGGTTACTTTTTATCTGCCAGACTATATGCCCTCCCCTTCTGGTGAGATCATACCCCCTCAGTTGTAAATAATCAGGAATGAAAGTCTGTGAACTTAACCAGATGTCTCATTACTTACTTGCAGTCCTTGATGGAAGCCTATTTTCTCTGTTGTAACATGGTCCCTTTTCTCCTTATTTTGGTGTGGCCCTCCTACCCCACCTCTCTTGTTCATAAAAGTGACATAAATGGACATTTTCTTTAATATTATTCCAATATAGAGCCACGTAAGGAATATAAAAATAATGAAATACATAAAATAATCAGTAAAAGAATATAAAGTGAAGATTTACTTACATTGTCAGTCTTTGACTATTCAATTTTTCTTAGTTTTTTTCTATGCATTAATGAATCACAGGATATACTCTACACAATTATGGTAACTTGTTTAACAATGTACCAACTTTTTTCTTGCCTATCTATCTTACTTCATGTTTAATGTTTTCTAAATAATATTCCATGACAGGAATCATGCCATATGTCAGAGAAAAGGAAAGGTAACAGAACAAAGGCAAGAATAACCAGAGAAAAAAAGAACTTACGTGTTACCCTCAACTTATCACCATTATATTTTACCTTTTCATCAATTCATATTGGTATATGACGGTTCTGTCTTCATAAGCTTACATTTTTAATTGCTTTCATGTCATAAAATTTTGTTCTAAGTAAATTAATTAAGCTTTTGTTATATTTATCATTAATCTGTATTTCATTATAGAGATTTCAGTGATGAACCACGCATTGGATAAAGAAAAGATATTACTTTTTCTCACCCAAAGCATTTTGTTATCATCATCCACTAATTAACTTAATTTGATATTAATGTAAATCATCTAGATATCTGGAAAATTTTATTTAAACTGAAACACTGTGAAACATAATCATTTCCATATAAAATTGGATGAGAATAATGATTAAATTTAACTTAGCACCATTAACATCACTTTTCTAATCTTAAATGTTTTCCAGGAGCAAGATTAACTTATTCAATTAGTAAAGCATCATTAAAATTCAGACTACCATATAAAAACATCCTCAAAAATCCCCACAAATACCAAAACCAAATCAACAATGCTTGTATCATAACAAATCCTTACAGGGTCAGGGAAAATATATGGACTTGGTACTTATTATTTTTCCAAACTTCTAACATAGTTCAACTTGTACAATGATTTATATTAATTAAATAAACATGAACAGGTTTTTAAATTAGAAAATCCTTGATATTTTAAAATTGTATTGCATGTATTCTTTTGGGATTTTCTTTTCTTATTTAATTTCTGTGATGTTGCAGTTAATTCAACCAGAGTAGAGTTTTATCTTTTTGATATATTTAGACATTGTATTTCAGCTTAAGATTTTTTCTTGCGTGGTTCTCTCTGTTTCTCTTTTTCTCTTTCTCTATCTTTCTCAACTTTGCTTAAAATCTGTGGAAAAATATAAAACAAAACTTTACAAATTTGTGAAATATATTTGTAGAGAAGAGATAAGATGATGAAGAGATAATCATAATTCAGTATTTGTTTGAAAATGATGAGAAACAATTTTATAAATTAAAATATACAAATGAAAATAAAATAAAATAAAATCTTTTTTCACAAAAAAAATATATAAACAAGCAGTTACCTTATCACACAGGGGTTGCACCACTAAGTATTTATCTTATAGATATTTATAAAATGAAAATAAAGCAAAAATTCCCAATTTCCAGTTTGTAAATTACACAAACTGTTGATAATCCTTACCAAAAAATTATATTTATCTATTTAAAAGGAGCAGATGGTAGTGCAGAGGTGGCTGAGGAACTATGTAGCCTTTACCTCAAAAACAAAAAGACTTGAGTTCAGATCCCTATATCCCACATAGAAATGCCAAGTGAATATAGTGACAGCCTATAATTCAAGTCCAGAAAGTTGGAGCCTAGGAAACTCCAGAGAAAAGCAACAAGAAGGTAAAGTTACCCATCATAATTCCTAATATCATCCTTGGAACTCTCTATACGTACACACACTCAAATGCCCTCTTGCACATATGGACACATACACTTTACACACATGCACAGACACACACAAAATAGAAATGAAAAGGATCAGATGGTATTTCACAGTACCTGGAAAAAAAAGTGGAATACTTTAAACAGGACAAAGTGATACATGCTGTGGAGATTACTCTGATTTGATCACTACTCATTTTACATGCTTCAAAATAGCAAAATACACCCAGAAATTATGTAAAATGATTTCTTCAAGCACATTTCATTGCAAGAGAACACATGATTTATGTGGAAAGCAATTGGACAGATTTCATGGTCATTGGGGGAGCAAAACAAATGAAAAGGGAACTAATGATTGCAATCCTTTATGGATGGTGAGCATTGTGGTGGTGTGAGTAGAAACAAAGCACAAGTGCAAACTTTGAGAGGATGAAGTGGGTGTGTATTTTTATTTACATAAGAATTACAAAAGTCTGTGCAGGTGAGGAATAACTTTAAACTGCAAATATATATCAGGATACCAATGCCATTTTGCAGGTTATTCTATTTTATTATAATCGTGTTAGCATTTATAACTAGCATAAAGTAGGTGAAAAAAGTGTGTCTTTTATATTTATGTTAAAAGAGAACTTATATTTATCTGTGTGTGTGTGTGTGTATGTGTTTGTGTGTGTGTGTGTGTGTGTGTGTGTGTGTGTGTGTGAGGGCACTGTGTGTTGCTGTGGAGGGCCAAGAATGACTTTGGGAATCACTGGATTGCTTCTATCTCCATTTTGCTTCCATCTGGGATTTCCCAGGCTCTACCTACTACAACTTGAAGTGCAGGCTGCCATCATTTCTACCTGACATTTTTTTTCATAATGCTAGTACATTTAATTTAATTAATGTTGAAATATAAATACAGTTAAATTTATTAATTTTAAAGCTCTCAAAGTCCTAACAGAAAACTTTTAGAATGGTCTGTCATTAAAAGTTGGGTTCCAACATTTTCAAATATCAGCATTTCTTAACCATAAAAACCTATCAAATCAAAATAGTTCAAATCTTGAAATACAGATAAAATGTCCATAGGGAACAATCATAACATAGTACAAAAATATAAAACTTGGACAAGTGAACAGCAATTCAAATAACCAATCCTGTACTGCAATCCTGTTTCTGTAGCTTATCAAATAGTCTGCCCGGCATTTTTAAGTTGAACCTGTGATCGGAACTCAGGACCTTCTACTTGTGAAACAGAGTCTTAAAAACTGAGTCATCTCTCTAGCCCAAAAGAACATTTTTAAAAGAATCTCAGCTGATAATTATTTTGCAGTATATATAGTCCTGAGCTATACAAAATGACATTTGTCTTATTAGTTTCTAATTTATATTTTATTTTCATGATTATATCAAGTATGATACATTTTTCTAGTTATATAAGTTTCCTAGTTATACAAGTTATATATATTTATATATATATGTCTTTTTTGAAAATGTTTCATTAAAAATTTTTCATATATCAATGAAATGAATTTATATTCAAATCCTCTCCCAATCTTTCCACCACTCTCCTTTTTCACTTAGCCCTCTCTCCTTCCCTCATGATCCATTGGAGGACCACTTATACAACCACAAAGGCCTGGTCCCTTACTAGTTCAGGCTTCCCAAAGGGACCCTGAAGTCCTAATTGTCTTATCTTATGAGTGCTAAGAAACAAAGAGTTATTTCTAAAGCAAAATTTAAAGTGCTTTTCTTTAAAATGAAATACACATGAATATAATAGCAAAATATATAAACAGTACTTAAATTAGACATAATAGATGAAAGCAATATGCATCTTATTAATGATATGGAATTTCAAAAATAATACACAAAAATGTATAGGCAATAAAGCAAAAAGTCGTAGCACAGTCATAGCACATTGGCAACAACAATCAAATATGGGATTTCTTAGTCTTCTTCTAAATTGGAATCAGCAAGAAATGTACAAGACATATATTTTTCTGTGGAATAAAATGTGATGATGTAATTTTTATTTGAATATTAGAGTAACAGGTATTATTCTGTAGTATAAAGAACTTGTGAGCCCTCACCTGCTTCGTAAAACAAAGGTAAAGCAAACAAACTTATGACTCAGTTATCCATTTGCCAATATTCTGTAGAAAACTTTTGTTCAAATGCTGAAGTGAGTTTCAAGCCTATTTAAAGATAAAGATAAAGTTAAAAAGTATTTGGAGATATAATTCAATGGGACAAAATTTAGAAATTGTTGTAATTTAAAAAATAACTTGCAGAGTGGTATTAAAGGGATAAAACAGAAGGACAATTGCCTATACTAAAATCACACTGATTTCTTTCACCTTTCTGGTTACTGTAATACATCTTATATATTAACAACTACATCGTCAAGGACATTGTGCAAATTGCAAATAATAGGTTTATGATAACTAAAAACATTCTTTAAAATGTTCATATAAGGATTAGATAAATGATTTCTTGCAAATACAAAGAAACAAAACAGAAGTTATAAAAAGCATGTCCGTAAGTCTCAGTTTATGCCTATTTCACTAATACAGTCATGAAACCTTCATTAATTTTAGCAAAGTTCTTATTCAAGTGATAAATTATAGTCTTCCTTGTTATGTAGAAAAATCATAAAAATTAAATATTGAATTAAGAAGAGAAAATGTAAACTAAGAAATATAATGGGAAAAGGGAGTTTTCAAATCATTTTCTTACAACAATGTCAAAACAATATTATCATCTAGATGAAATAGACTGTTTCCAGAGTTGAAGTAGGACTCCAACAAAAACAAAAATCATTAAAATTGCTGTACATTAGATTTGATGAGATCAGATACAAATAACTGTTTCAAACTTTCATAGACATAATATAATTCTAGTGTTTCTGAAAATTTCCAGGTAAAATGAAAGAAGAGAAATCATTCAATTACTATTTAAAAGCTGGAATAAAGAGATATACAACAAAAAAAATTGAAAAGTTTGGATATTTTTTCTCTTAGGCTATCAACATGAGTTAAATATTAGCAAAACTAATGTTGCTATATAACATTACAAAAGTACATATAACATCATGAATATATAAGATTCAACCTAGAGGAACTATGTGTAACTCCTTTCAATCTAGACAGTAAAGGCTGAAAGACATTTGCTTGGGAACCAATCAACTCAGATTTCAATATGCTTACTGAATAAGAAGCAATGACAATTCATCTTCATGATACAATGAATAGGTCATAGTTCAGGCCTAAATATATTATCATGCTTAATTTTAACATTACTATTCCAATCTGAGATAAGTTTTCTATCCATAAGAGTGAAAACCTACCATTATTATTAAAATATTAATTTATAATATGTAAAAACACTATTAAAAACTATAGGAATAAGTATTTGAAAATAAATACCATTTTGGTAAAGTTTCCTAACTTTGAATATTAAAACATATTAACACATAATTTAAATAAAAATATCAACTAGATAAAATAAAGGGTAGAATGTAATTGGTATATTTGCATGTTAATATATAGAAAATATAACTAGGACAAAAATCAAATAGGAAATATGATGGACCAACATTAATTTGCACATATATATGCATATGTATATATGTATGTGTGTAAAAACATCAAGGAAAAATGAAAAACAGGAAATTCTTCAAGTATCACTTTAAGTCAGAATACAGACACATAACGAAAAATAGGAGCTTCCAAGATATCTGCGGTGACTTAGCCTCCTCCAGCTTTGGCCAGCCAGCCATGCCACCTCTGCTTTGAGAGACTGTACCTTCCCTCTGGAACCATAAGCTGAATAAACCTCCCTTTCTCCCTTAAGTTGGTTGACTTTGGGTGCTCTCTCACAGGAATAGTAAAGAGTAACTGATAAAGAAATTGGTACCGGGTAGGGTAGTGAGGTATTGCTGTGAAATTAAAAACAGCTGGTACCACAACGTGAAGTTGTTTGTGAAGCAGAGAAAAGTTGGTACCCAGAAGCATGGCAAATGCTGTGATGGGGAGAAATACGGAGAACTTTGGGACTTTATGCTGGGAAAGTCTTTACGTCTTGGCGGTTGGGCCAAAGGGACCTTTCTTGTGAGAGCTCAGAGGAGAGCAATGCTGTGAGAGACGCAGACAGTGGAAGCCCAGCTTGTGATGGTCCAGAGGGGAACAGAGACTGTGTTTGCAACTGGACTGACACATGGAGCCATGTGTTGGCCAAGAGTTTAGTGAAGTTTTGCCCTTGTCCTGAAAGTTTGCCTGAAATTAAGCTGGAGTGCTTAGCGGAGGAAATTTCAAAGCAATGTAGTCTTGACAATGTGATATGGCTACTTTTTAGTTGTCTTCAGAGTTATGAAAAAGAGCAAAGAATCAGGCAGGAAGAAGCAAAAACTGTAAGATACAATGATGAAAAATACAATGGCAAACTTAAAGAGTTGAACCAGGAAGAAGCAGAGAACAAAATGGCTGTTGAAGAGATTAGCTCCATTTGTAAATCAAAGCCTGCTCTTAATTTGAATAATAGGAGAGGCCCTTGCTTGAGGGCAAGATCCTCTGGGAAGGCTCCCACTCATAAGAATGCAAATCCTTTCAGAAGACTGGAGCTAAAGAGTGGAGTTCCAAAGCAAGAGTTGGTTTCTCTTACCAAGCAACTGCCCAGGAGTGAAAGAGATGGTCAACATAGTGAAGCAGAATCAGCTGTGATTCAAGGGGGCCAATCTTGGCAACGTCGTCCACGTGGTTCTGGTTTTAGAGGCATCAGTGATGGAAGAGGGAGGAGATCATGGAGTCCTCCTCCAAGATTTCAAAAATTGGCAGAATCCAGGCATCATGAGACAAGAAGCCTGCAGTTTAGAGGCCCAAGAAGGGCAGTTTGTGCTGTGGAGTTAAAGCTTGGTTTGCCATTGAGAAGTAAAGATGTTAGAGATTCCAGATATAACATGGGACACCTGCCAAGGAGAGCTGTATATCCTGGGAGGAGTCAGCTCAAGAGACCAAGGTATTCTATGGGCAGCTGCATTGGAGGGATGGAACCACAGCTCTTTGGAACTGAGATGATTTCAACAAGAGGCTCACCTGTTGGACTTGGAGCTACAAGATTTGGAGTTTGTCCTGCTGGTTTTCGGTCTTTTTACGGACCAATCTTTCCTGGATATGCCCCCATTTCTTCCTTTTGGAATGGGAATGTTTATTCTGTGCCATTTTATGTTAGAAGTGTATAACTTGTATTTTGATTTTACAGGAGGTTTTGGACTTTTGGACTGTGTTGGGATTACTGATGTAGTCTATGAAGACTTTTTTTTTTTTTTAATGAAGACTTTTAAAGTTGGACTGAGATGACAATGAGCCTGTGGGGGCCAGGGGTGGAGTGTTATAGTTTGAATTGTGACCCCCACAGTCTCATGTGTTTGGCAAGGTCATGTCACCTTGAGAGGTGGAGCCTTGCTGGAGGGAGGCAGTCACAAGGGGTGGGGATTAGTCCCACCTTACCTCCAGGAGAAGTCAGCCTTTGCTGCAAGCAGTCTGCAGCTCTCAGCTTCCAAGATGTCTGCGATGACTTAGCCTCCTCCAGCTTTGGCCAGCCAGACATGCTACCTCTGCTTTGAGAGACTGTACCTTCCCTCTGGAACTGTAAGCTGAATAAACCTCCCTTTCTCCCTTAAAAAAATAGGAAAACTATAAATTATTTATACATATATATCCATATATATGGAGATCAAAAAAAAGAAACCAGAGATTAATCATCTTTGACAGGAAATTCTGTCAAAGTCAAATGTTTATATATAACCAATGATAAAAATATAATAAAGGATAAATGCTCATATTTACACACTAATATATATACATATATTTATATATCAAATAGATAAATCTATACCAAAGAATATATATGGACACAGATATTTCTACAACAAAATGGAAAGCCAGTTTTTATTCTTCTACCACAGAAAAATGGAGATATTAGCTTTGGAGCTTTCAACATTGTCAGAAAAAATTTGTCAACAAGGTATCATGTCATAAACCAAATACCATGCACTATGTAATATGGATAATACCTTGTTTTTGGAGTTTATCTGCATTGTTGCCGACAAAGTCATGGCAAATCACCATAATGGAACAAGGGTTTTTGATTTTTGCTCATAATAGTCTGTTTACAGTTCCTTTTCCAATCTGATAGGATATCTTACACCAACACCAGAGCCAAGGTAACTGGTTGCACCATAACTACATAATGGCAGAGAAAGGGACAATCCTTACTTGTCAGACCCACATGTCTGACCAAGTAAACAAAAGAATGCCAACTTTCTCAACCAGCTCCTGCCATCCTATTCACCTGCTCAAGGATTAATCTTACCCACCATGAGCTAGACCTTCCCCATCAACTAGAAATTTTTTTGAAGGTTTGCTCAAGGATTAACTCAACTACTGATTCTCTACAAATGTGCCCAGAGCTCAAACCCTCAACCATTAAGTTAATGCTTGTATTTAGCTATGACATTTCATCCCTTGTCAACTTTACACAAAAATATATGAGTTTTAAATTGTAACCTTCATTTCTTGTCCCCACAGGTGTTGAATTTATACTATGAATATATTTAATTTTATTAATGCTAAAATTTCAAAATTAAAAGTTTTGATAATCTAGTTTTAAAATGGCCATGATTAGAAGTTCTGTTATTAAAACATTGGAAATGAAAGTTACATTTAAAAAAGATTCAAACTCTCTTAACCATAAGGATCTGCAAAGCAAGTCAAGCTAAAAACTTCAGTACAGATAAGTCATTAAAGTGGAAATATTATGGAACAACATGAAAATATCAAATCAAGTTAAAGTCCAGACAGCCAAATATCATATCCTGTAGTTCAAAGTCCATCTTCTGTTGCTCATCACATAATCATAGTTGCTGAAAGATTCTGGGAAATCCCAATCCCTCACAGCTCAAAGTTGCACAATAAGTATTTCTCTGAACCAGGTTGAATCTCCACTCACAGCCATCATCAGCATACATCCCGTGGTTCTGGCACCTCCAGCAACACTCTGGGTTCACCTTCCTTTGCTGGAACTCCAAACCTGCCACTTGGTGATAAGGTTCCGTGCTCTCCATGAATACAATTGTATATTAAAACCAGTACCATATCAGGGATGCTGACAAATTCTGCATTTATGTTGAAACATAGCTTGGCTCATTCAAGCCACAGCTATACCAATTTCATGAACTAACCCTAGAAAAGTACTCTTTAGGTTGTAGTCCTCCTTAAGAAGCTGAAAACTCCTAAGGACATAGATTCTTTTTCAGTAAAGTCTTTAAAAAGGGCCCTCTCTACCCTGTCCTGTGTTTTAGTCAGAGACTGATTTTAGACTTCAGTCTTCTCCCCTCTGTTCCATTCCCCATCCCTATTTCTCCTTTCCATTCCTCCACTCCCTCCTCTCTCTCTGTCTCTCTCTCTGTCTCTCTCTCTGTCTCTCTCTTTCTCTCTGGAATTACAGGACAGAAACCATACCATACAAACTGGGCATTTATGGAGCTCTTTGCTTTGTCCTGAAAAAACACCCTAACTGCTGCTCCACCTTCTCAGAACTTTTTCTTTCTCCTCTTTTGCCTTTCTTTTCCATTTTGTGTTTTCTCCTCCTTCTGCTCTTGCTTCTTCCTTTCTCTAACAAATAAAATGTTTGAATTAAGGAGTTTATTAGGTGTAAAGAAAGAAAAATCTTTAAAGGAATTTACACCTCAAAAGGGAAGAAAAAAAATTACAGTAACACATTTTTTAAATCAAATATTCTACAAAGAGGAAGGTCACAGCACAGACTCAGGAAGAGACCCATCTAGGGCTTCAGTTAAAATAGAGACTGTTGGAGGCCAATTTTGTCAACACCTTCCATACTTGTATTTATGCTGTGTAAAGATTTTTTCAACCATGTGCAAAGGGATTTTCATTTTGCTTCTAGATATGGTAATATTCAAAAGCTCATTTTCTATCAATATGCATTCTTCACAAGAAGACACTGAACTTTTTTAAATACGAAAATAACATGCAATAAGAGAAAACTGCAAGAGAAATAAAAGTCATCATACAGAGTTGTAATTTCAAACTTTAGTGAAAAGTTAAGATTACTGATGTACCAGTAGATTAAGGCCCAAACTTGATATGAAGAGTAAAACTAAATAAGTTTATCTCAGAAGCAATAAATAATGACTTAAATTTATTGATATTATGGGAAGATAGTAATAATATTAAATGTCCTAAATTCTCTCAAAACATATTGAAAATTAACGCTTAAATGGCATTTGAAAGTTCTGTTATATCTCAAGTCTATAAATAACGTACTGGACCTTATTGACATAAAAAGTGCTTCAGTTTTCATTTGATACTTAGCAAATTCTGTGATTCCTATGCCTATCCATTATCCTTCATGTCATTGACTTAAAATATTAATGGAATATAGGATATTATTTTGCTTTTAAAATATGTATGCTTCTTATAATTTATTCCTTTAATTTGTTTTATTGTTTTATAAACAATTAAAATTATAAAGTCTCTGATATTTCCTAGTTTTAGGTATTTTTCTACATAACAAGAGTACAACTATTTTTATACACACACACGGACACAGACACATGTACACACATGCACATCCATGCTCACACACAAAACACACATATACCTACATACTTCAATGCTGACTTAAACAATTTAAAAATATCTCTGAGAAGCTATATCACTAAAAATCATCCTATCCTATGGGAATTATGCCAGACATGGTGTTTTTGGAATTATTTAAATTCTGGGGCTGGAGAGGTGGCTCAGGGGTTAAGCCTCTGCCCTGCAGGCAGAAGGGCCTGAGTTCGGATCCTAGACCCCACGTATAGATGTATAGATGCCGGGTGGAAGCTGGGGTGGCCTGCCTTCCTGGTCCTGGTAGGGTGGAGCCTGTGAATCCTGGGATAGAGTAAACAAAGAGGAGGTGGAAGCAGTCCATGGTGGTTCCAGAATTTGTCCGTGGTTCTACACACACACACACACACACACAAATGAATAAATAAGAAATAATAAAAAATTATTATAAAAAGGAATTATTTAAATTCTCTATTTTCTGAGTACACTATTAAGACAATAGTCATGGAAAAGTTTTATTTCACATTTCAATACTTTCAATATGATTGCACATGGCTTTCATTTAAAGGGGTGTCATAGTTAAACACAGGTGTCAACTTGACTCTTGAGGGTTTGAGTTCTGGGCACAGGTGTAGAGAGTTGGTGGTTGAGTTAAGCCCAGAGCAAACCTGAAGGAGATTGTCTGGCTGCTGGGGAAGACCCAGCCCATGGTGGGTGGGATTAGGCCCTGGATAAATCACAGAGATCTGGTTGAGAGAGTGGGCATCCTTCTGTATACTTGGTCAGACATGCTGGTCTGGCAAGTAAGGGTTGTCCATCTCTCAGCCGTTATGGTGGCCAGTTCCCTCGGCCCTGGTGTTGGTGTGTGTTCTCCCGTCAAGCTGGACTATGAACTGTAACCGGACTATCGTAAGAAAGTAAACTCCTTGTTCCCTTAAGTTGTGTTCTGGTCATTTATCAGCAACTAGGCAGGCGGACTGCAACAGAATTTGGTACCCAGGAAGTGGGGTGTTGCTGATAAATCTGACTATGTGGATTTTGTATCTTTTGAACGGTTTCGCTGGACAAAGTTGAAAATACTTGAGAATTTTCACTTTGTGGATTTACAAATACCGTTCTTCAGAGTTTAGTGGGCCAATTGCTGAGAGACATTGTTTGGGCCCAGTTTCTGAGGAGGGGAACAAGGACTTTGGTAAAGTTGAATTGAGAGACGATGGACTGGTTTGCTTGATAGAGGAGAGCTGTGTTGGCAGCCTTGAAGGTTTGTATGTGCAAAGGGCAGGCAGCAGAATACCTGCTGTTGTTGGACCAATGAGTATCAGTGAAGGAAAACCTAGTGACTTGCACTGAGACGGTGGAGGACGTGGAAACCACTGTATGGCAAGTTCATGGTTTGGAAGCTCAGATTCCTTCAGGGGCCGAAAGCCCAAGTTAAAGTTGTTTCTTGCCCTTTGCAAGTTTGGTTGCCTAGAAGAGAGGCTTTTCCAGCATCAGTACGTTGAAGTTGGTGCAGCTGTGGCTCCAGTGGACTAAGCTGCGTTTCAACCTCACTTCGGAATCAGGCAGCATCCCTCAGGTGATACTGGTTTTCACGTACTACTGAAGGGTTCATGGAGAGCAGCAGAAGCTTGGCACCAAGTGGCAGGCGTAGAGTCCTGCAAGAGATGGTGAAGCTTAAAGCTGCAGAGGAGAACCCAGAGTTGTGTTTGAGATGCCAGAACTGTGGGACTGCTGCTGAGGACGATTGCGAGTGGAGATTCAGCCTGGTTCAGAGGAACTCTGCTCTTACAACTTCGAGCTGCAAACAGGGACTGGGAATGCCTCGAATCTTTGAGCCGCCTTGACTACGTGATGAGCAGCAGAAGATGGACATTGAAGTACAAGATGCGGTGATTTGCTGGACTTTGATCTTTTAAATGTTTTCTTATTGTTTTAAGATCCTTCTGTTTTAATGTTTTATCTGCTTTAAACTTTTAAAATATTGGAACTGAAGTTTAATGAGAGAACATTTTAAATTTGTCCAGGGAATGTATTTATATTTTAACATCTGTGGGGACAAGGAAAGGTTACAGTTTAAAAGTGCTACTGTTTTTGTGTCAAGTTGACAAGGGGTGGAATGTCATAGTTAAACACAGGTGTCAACTTGACTCTTGAGGGTTTGAGCTCTGGGCACAGGTGTAGAGAGTTGGTGGTTGAGTTAAGCCCAGAGCAAACCTGAAGGAGATTGTCTGGCTGCTGGGGAAGACCCAGCCCATGGTGGGTGGGATTAGGCCCTGGATAAATCACAGAGAGCTGGTTGAGAGAGTGGGCATCCTTCTGTATACTTGGCCAGACATGCTCTCAGCCATTATGGTGGCCAGTTCCCTCGGCCCTGGTGTTGGTGTGTGTTCTCCCGTCAAGCTGGACTATGAACTGTAACCGGACTATCGTAAGAAAGTAAACTCCTTGTTCCCTTAAGTTGTGTTCTGGTCATTTATCAGCAACTAGGCAGGCGGACTGCAACAAGGGGGGTTGTCAGAATTTAAGAAGCAATAATCATACCTTTTAACTTCACTGTTTAAATAGAAGGTCCAGCCATACCCAAAACCTTTGTGGAATGAAATATTGAGGAATTGGGTCCATGTTTTATATTATCTCACATACTCTAGTATCTTTCGATATAGATCAAAGTTATTAGAAACAATATACAAAGAAGTCCAAAAATACTATTGGTTTTTATATGGGAACAAATGAGTTTAAGCTTATGTATTAAAGCAGAAAGCTAAAAGATATTCAACAAGGAATGAATTTTTGCATTCTATTCTGTTCTTTAAACTATTTTTCTTCACAACTTAGAAGATTAATACGATCTTTCTATTTCACTCTCATATTCCTTAGTTCATCAAAATTTGAATGACTGATCTAATGAGAAGTACTTTTGTTGCCAACTCAATCTTCATTTAGTCAAACTTAAAAGATACCAAATTCTGTTTCTTCAAATGGGAATGAAATATAATATTCTGGAATATAAAGGAAGTCCAGTTCATTGAGTGGTACTTCTATCTTTGACATGGGCGTGTTGGGTTAAGACACAAACCTTATCTTGGAAGATAGTAGAAGTGTTAAGGTTAAGAAAAATGTCTCCCCTACACCTTCTATTTTCTAAACTCTTGCACTATTGGAGGTTGTTGACACCCTTGAGGTGTGTGGGTTGTTAGAAAGTCTTCCTAGATGAAATTCATGTGCGCCTCCCCTTTTTTTCTCTTTGCTTCCCAGCTGCTATGAAGTGTTCTCTTCACCACACCTACTTTTCTGACTCACCAAAGGACTAAACTCAGGATAAGCAGCTATGAGCTGAAATATGTGAATCCATGAAACAAAATAAACTTTGTTCTTAGAATCTGAGTACAGGTAAAAACCACAGTGAAAAAAACTACTACCCTATATAGGTAATAAAATTGGATAAATGGAGAGAGGGGGTACTGAGCTATTTAATAAGTTTAAAGCTTCTTGATTTGCATTTCTTTGAGGCAATGTTAAGTCATTAATGAGCTCAATTCAGAACATGGTTTTAGATGTAAATTTTGAGATACTGATCTAACCCCACCTGTTTGTTTTCCAGTCTTTTCCAAATAAACTAAGTGAAATTCACATCAAACATAACAAATGCATAGTAATGCCAAAAAAATAATCACTCGTTATGCTTGTAAAGCTAGAAAAACAAAAATAATTTAAAAATTTTTTGAACAAGTTTTAAAAATTAAGAAAAAAGTCAAAATGTGAGGAAGCCTACCATGGCCTTTGATCAAGAAAAGTATGAAGTAAAGCAATGTAGCTACAGAGTATGGTATCCCTTTCAAGATGTTAGACAGTAACAGAAACATGATGTAAGGAAAACAAATTGATAACATGTGGGCTGTAATACCATAATTTCAAGTATCTTTAAACAATTGTTATTGCCTCATGCCTTGACTGGAGAAATCTAAGGAAAAGGCTTGTTTCATGCTGATAATCTGAAATCCTTTATTAGAGATGTTTTAGTCCACTCTTGCATAACAAATTGCAAAGTTAACATGACTGATTCCCTTATTAGCCCTTATTAGGTTTGAGAAAGGAAATATTTCTGGGAAACCTGAACCCACCAAGCACTGAGAATACTAGACTCAGAGGAAAATGCTTTAAATAGTTTAAAAGCAGGGCTGAAAGTGGAAACAATTCAGAATAAATCTAACACTAAACTATAAGGTGACTCTCCATTTTGTGCTTATGAAACATGAGTAGTTAGGTGTATTTTCACCATACATAAGATAAGAGGATTATTTTAACTTGCCTAAAGGAGAAAGCACACTCATATAGCCTTAATAAAAGATGTATTTGACATTCAATAATCTTAGAACTATGACAACCTGAAGAACTTTTCTAGCATATCATTCTTTTTAAATTAATTAATTAATTAATTTTCCCAATCGTACAAACTTAATAGGTACCCCTGTCCCCTCCCTCCCTCCACGCTTCTCCGGTTCCCCTTGCTCCCTCCCCGCCTTTTCTCCTTCTTTTCACCCCCTCCCTCCCTTTCTCCCAGATCCCCCCCACCCCTGGAGCATCCTTTAGTGTGAATGTCAAACTTCCCTCTGCTTCCTCCAAACATACACCACCAAATTAGTAAACATTGTTGAGATTCAAACTTTAGAAAATGAATGTTAAACTTTTATAATACAGACAGTAGAAGAAAATGGAAAAAAAATCATCACACACTGAGAAACAAATAAGATAATTTATTTAAGATATAAAACAGAATTTTATTAAAATATGGATTATACAGCATGAAAGAATTCATGGCAATGAGATTGAGAAAAGTAAAAATTGCATAGAAATGTTAAAAGATAAAATTGTAAAAAGACTCACAGAAAGAAAATTGGACAAAGAGATGGAAAAGACTGAAAATAAAAATATAGGTTTTCATGGTTTGATGGTAAGATATCCTCCACAGGCTCATTTGTTTGAATTCTCTACTGATATTAATTTTAGGAAGGCTGTGGAACCTTTAGGAGGTAGAACTTTGTTGAAGGAAAGTTGGCGCAGAGAAGGACTTGCAATTTGGTATACCAACCTTCTTTGAAGTTTGTTCTTTCTTCATCTGCCTGTATGATGCCTGCAATGATCTGAAGAGACTGACTCCAGATTCTGTCACTCACCATTCATTTTCTTCCACAATGGACTATATTTCTTCCCTGGAACCATAGTCAAATAAATCTCCATTTCTTCCTTAAGCCATGTCTGTTGTGTTGTTTTGCAGCAGAAAGATGAACTACAGCATAGGTAAACCAAACGTTTTTCATCTATATAACATCTCACTAACTAAAGTACAAGAATGAAAGAATATCAAAAAATCATGAGCATAATTTATTGAAGAGCAAAATGTCCAAGTAGTGTGGTAAACCTCTATATTAAAATATCCAATCAATAAAGTAGAAGAGAAAACCACAATGACAAACATGAGTAGAATTATTAGCAAGGTCATGTAACCTATGGTCTTTGAAATGGCAAACACAGTATTGAAAGTATGAGTTACAACAAGACATAGAATAATCATTTCTGGAAGTATCAAACTAAATAATAAGATCAAGATAATTTATAAATGAAAAGTTAAAAGATGTAAAGTACAGAATAGTCTAAACATATTTAGCTTTAAAAATGGAACTAACTACAAAGGATTATAACTAGGAGGCTAAGGGAAAAGTAGACCCAAGAGAATGGAGACAAAGGAATACAGTTTAATAAAGTCAACTGTCAAGAAAGGCTTGTAAGCAGAGAGACATCTGATCCTATCCACTGTCAGTTTCCTTCCTTTTCACTATTGTTTGGACTGATTTAAAGTGCTGGACATGTGTTGCCCCATCATGGAGGAGGGATGGTTGGTGGTTAGTAGAAAGTAGGCTGCCCCTACACACTACTGTGTCCTATTACTGTTCCTCCTTCACCTTTAAGTGTTTACTTATATAAAGGCCTTTTTTGTAAAAAACAGTTTTTCTTTTTTATCTTTGGATAAGAGAAGATCTCAATACCCAGACAGGATGCACCTAATGCAGTGTAAAAACAGCAAAATATACAACAGCCAAAATGTAGAATACTGGTGATCATACAATGTTCACCCAGAACCAGACCAGCCAAATCTCTCCCCATCCTAAGGCACAGGGAACCTTGCAGAAAAGGGAATGGTAAGACTTTAACAGCATAAAGATGGGGAGGCCTGCTGCTGGACAAGACGCTGTACTCAAGTCTGACCTGCTGCTGCCAGGAGTTCAATACTTGACCTTACCAGACCTGCACAATGACTGACATACCAACATGCCCCCATAGACTAGTGAGAATCCCAGGAGAAATAATTTCAAGTATCAGGATCCTTGGGATGAGGTTTAGGGGAATATCCACATCTGTGGTCCACCCAACTTAGGGCCTCTTGGTCTGTCACAGAGGCCTGAAACCCCACTACAGCAGATGATTCAAAGAGAATCTGGGGACCCATCGAGGCTGAGGGGCAGGAAGGTGGAAGGGAACAGGTTGGATCTACAAATGGGAGGGAAGGAAAGGAGGGAGGGAAGAGGAAAGGGAAGCAGGGAAGGGAGGGAAGAAGAAGAGTTGTAAGGATACCCACTCACTGAACTTGCATAAGCAGGAAAAATAATAGTAAAAAGTGGGAGTTAATCTAAAATTTAAAAATAATAGCAATCAAGCAAGCAGAGTAGGATGGAAGAATTTGGAAAATGTGAATAGGGAGAAAAGATTGAAAAGAAGCAATAAAAGTATAATGACATACTTCGATTCAAAATGATATCAATGCCACAAGAAACATGTGTGACCATATAATAATTAAACTGCACTAAAATTTCAGAAAGATAGTAGCTAAATATTCAAAGGATGAAAAATGAGTTTTGTGTCTCAACATCATTGGATATAAGAAATTAAGGGAATGATATTCTTATGGGCATGAAGGACAGGTTGTTTTCATTGAGACATTTATAACTACTCAAAGTAACATTTATGTGTGAAAGTATAATAAAGTTTTTATATATGGTAGAAGGTTTTCTGGAAAAGGCATTGATCAGAAAAATATTGTAAAATATATGAAGAATAATACAGGGTTTATACACTGCTTGACATGCATAGGTTTGCTATAAATGTTTCCTGACCTAGTGTAAATGTAGGTAATAATTGCTGATTGAGAAAGTCACTAAGAACAGGAAAGTTGTGGACAAAACAAAATGTACAATGCAAAAGGAGATATGCTTATAGATTCCTAGGTGTCTTTATGTCCCCTAATCCCAGATTATATTCCTTATTGATTCACACTTTTGCTATGTCAATAATTTAGATTTAGCCATTGAAAAATGTCTATGAGATGTATCAACTGGAATTCAGAGTTATCAAATGTCCCCCACACAAATCACTTTTGTATCAAGTTTGGAAAATCATTATAGTATTAAAGGCATATATTTATACTATTATTTAATAGGTGGAAAAACTGTTCATTGAAAGGAAATTCATCATTCCAAAAGAATGATAAAATTACTTTTCAAGAAACAATCATTCGTGCAGCAGACATTACTCTAATTAATGCAATCATATATTCCTGACCAGAAAAGAATGGACCTAATTATCTGCTTGCAATGTGTATTTATTCCTTCATATTACACACATTCAGATTTCTAAAGTCTGAAATCCATTAAAATAATTCTGGACTCTTTTTTGTAACCATTTCCAGAAAACAATGACTAATTTCATTCTTTCTGAATGGTGAATATATGAAAAAACCTAAATTTTTCAATGAAACTTAATAAATTAGTGTTCTGTGCTTTGGTTTTATTTCCCTTGAATATATAGTATTCTGATCAGAGTCCTTTGATAATATATGCAAAATTAAACTTGTATTAATTAAAGCAAATAGGTTAATGCATGGATACAATTTATCTACTGAAAACAAAATGCTTTCCTTTTCTGTCTGTTTATTTCATTATTTCAGTGTACATTGGACTTAATATCCAGTGGTTCATGCTTCATTCCTTCATAGGTCACACCCAGATAATAGATAAGTTTGCTTTAACTTGCCACAAATTTTTTTATTAATATATTTTTTATTATTATTTCAGCTTATACAAACTTAACAGGTACACCAGTTCCCTCCCTCCCTCCTCCTCCCCCCCGAACCCCCTGCTCCTCCTCCCCACCCCCCTCCTTTCCCATCCCCCAGTGCCTCCCACTCCAATTCCCAGAGAGTCCTTTCTTGTGCATGCCTGATTTTCCTCTGGACCCTCCTCTCCGATGACGTACAAGGACCCAGTGGACTTTCCCTGAACCCTTTCCCGTGTTCCCCTTAGGTATAGGAACACTGCTGTGGCTGTCAATCCCTTGCCTCCAAGGATCTTGGTGCCTTTAGCAGATGCTAGACATTGTGGGGTCAATAGTGTGTTGGACAATGCGCAGTGCATGTAAAGTCCAATTATGATTGCTTCAGCCCTAACTTGTATGGAGTATCTTACATACCATTGCTCCTCCCATCCTTTTGCTCTTACACTCTTACCACCCCCTCTTCCGCAAATGTCCCTGAGCTTCAGGATGGGGAGAGATTAAGCTGGCCTAGTTCTAGGTGGTTGATATAGAGTCTCTGAAGTTCTGGATTGTGGTTTGTTGATTTTCTTTTGCAGTTTTGCTTCTCCTGCAATGCCCTTCACTCCATCCTGATGGGCACTTTATGTCACCCCCTGGCCAGAGACAAAAAGCTGTTAAACTAGAGCCTTGTGATAAAAGCACATTCAAAGGTAGATGTTATAAAAGTGGGAAACCACAGAGAGGGAGGGGTCTGTCACCAATTTGGACAACGGTTACTTTTTATCTGCCAGACTATATGCCCTCTTCTTCTGGTGAGATCATACCCCCTCAGTAGTAAATGATCAGGAACGAAAGACTGTGAACTTAATCAGATGTCTCATTACTTATTTGAGTCCTTGATGGACACCTATTTTCTCTGCTGTAACATGGTCCCTTCTCTCCTTGTTTCTGGTGTGGCCCTCCTACCCCATCCCTCCTGTTCATAATCCTTGCAATTACTGTCTCTAGGGGGGGGCTGGGTGGGTTTGGTACTAGGGGCCACCTATTAGGGAGTACATACGGCGCTTAATTTTCTGGGTCTGGGATACTTCACTTAATATAATTGTTTCTAATGACATCCATTTCCCGGCAAATTCCAGTAATTCATCATTTTTGATGGCTGAGTAGTACTCCATTGTATAGATGTACCACTGTTTCCTTATCCACTCGTCAACTGTTGGACATTTGGTTTGATTCCGTGACTTTGCTATTGTAAACAGTGTTGCTATGAACATGGTCATGCTTGTGCTATCGAGGTGAACCTCCGCTGTATGGGAGGTTATTCCCAAAAGTGGAATCGCAGGTCATATGGCATTTCAATCTTTAATTTCTTTAAGAATCTCCACACGGCTCACCAGAGTGGCTGTATGAGCCTGCATTCCCAACAGCAATGTAGGAGAGTTCCCCTCTCTCCACATCCTCTCCAGCATTTGTTGTTGTTTGTATTGTGGATTTTTGCCATCCTGACTGGGGTGAGATGATATCTCAGGGAAGTTTTGATTTGCATTTACCTGATGGCTAAGGAAGTGGAGCATTTATTCAGATATTTGTTAGACATTTTAATTTCATCTCTGGTAAAGTTTCTTTTAAGTTCCAGGGCCCATTTTTAATTGTGCCATTGGTTTCCTTGGTGTTTAGTTTTCTAAGTTTTTGTGCACTCTGGACAGCAGAGTTCTATCAAATGTCCGGTTAGTGAAGATTTTCTCCCATTCTGTGGGTTGCCTTTGAGCTCATGTTACAATCTCTTTATCTGAACAGAAGCTCTTTAATTTCACAAGATCCCAACTGTTGAGAGTTGGTAGCAGTGACTGTGCCATTGGATGTCTGTTTAGGAACTATTGGCCTAGCCCAATCAGCTCGAGGGAGTTCCCTATCCTTTCAACTATGGTTTTTATAGTCTCTGGCCTTATATCAAGGTCCTTGATCCATTTGGAATTAAGTCTTGTACATGATGACAAGTACGGGTCCAGCTTTAACCTTCTGCATGTGGAGATCCAGTTTTGCCAGCACCATTTGTTGAAGATGCTGTTCTTTTTCCATTGGATTTTTTGGGCCCCTTTGTCAAAGACCAAATGGCTGTAATTTTGTGGGCTTATATCTGGGTCTTCAATCCTTATCCATTGATCTGTGTGTCTATTTTGGAGCCAGTACCAGGCTGTCTTTATAACTATGGATTTGTTGTATGGACTTAGGTTTGGTATGGTAATACCTCCAGCAATGTTTTTGTTACTCAGGATTGTCTTTGCTATCCTGGGTCTTTTGTGCCTCCATATGAACTTTGAGATTGTTTGGTCAACTTCTTTGAAGAATTGCTTTGGGATTTTGATTGGTATAGCATTGAATCTGTATATTGCCTTTGGTAGGATGGTCATTTTTACGATGTTGATTCTGCCAATCCAGGAACAACGGAGGTCTTTCCACCTTCTGGTGTCTTCTGCAATTTCTTTCTTTAGGGTTTTAAAGTTTTCATTGTAAAGGTCTTTTACATCCTTCGTTTAGTTTATACCAAGGTATTTCATTTTTTTAGGGGCTATAGTAAATGGGATTGTTTCTCTCAAGGCTTTCTCACTTCTTTCATTTTGGGCATATAGGAAGGCCTCTGATTTTTGCACATTTATTTTGTATCCTGCCACCCTGCTGAACTTCTCAATTAGTTCCAGAAGCTTCCTGGTGGAGTTTTTGGGATCACTCAGGTATAAGATCATGTCATCTGCAAATAGGGATAGCTTGACTTCTTCCTTGCCCATTTGAATCCCTCTTATGTCCCTTTCTTGTCTTATGGCTTCAGCTAAGACTTCAAGTACAATATTGAATAGAAGTGGTGAGAGGGGACAGCCTTGTCTAGTTCCTGATCGAAGTGGGAATGCTTCCAATTGTTCCCCATTGAGCCTAATCCTTACTGTGGGTTTGTTGTATACAGCTTTTATTATATTGATAAAGGTTCCTTCCATTCTTACTATCTCTAGCGTTTTGATCAAAAAAGGCTGTTGGATCTTGTCAAAAGCTTTTTCTGCATCTATCGAGAGTATCATGTGGTCTTGGACTTTGGACTGGTTTACATGACGAATTACATTTATTGATTTGCATATGTTGAAACAACCTTGTGTGCCAGGGATGAAACCTACTTCGTTCCCGTGAATGATCTTTTTAATGTGATTTTGATTCCGATTTGCTAAGACTTTGTTGACAATCTTTGCGTCTGTGTTCATCAGAGAGATCAGCCTATAGTTTTCCTTTTTAAGTGAATCTTTATTAGGTTTTGGGATTAAAATGATATTAGCTTCACAGAAGGAATTTGGTAGTGTTCCTTCCTTTGCTATTTGATGAAACAGTCTAAGGAGTATTGGTGTTATTAACTCCTTAAATGTCTGGTGGAACTCTGTGCTGAATCCATCTGGTCCAGGACATTTTTTGGTGGGAAGATTTGAGATTACTTCCTCAATTTCCTTATATGTTATAGGACTATTTAAATAATTCACAACTTCCTGATTCAATTTAGGTAAGTTGTGTTTACTTAGAAGTTCATCCATCTCTTTTGTGTTGTCAAACTTCACAGAGTAGAAGTTTTTGAAATATGATGTAAATAATTCTCTGGATTTCTTTGGTATCAGTAGTGATAACTCCATGTTCATTTCTGATTTTGTTAATTTGGGTTTTCTCTCTCCTGCTTTTGGTTAATTTAGCTAGGGGTATATCAATCTTATTGATTTTTTCAAAGGACCAGCTTTTTGACTGGTTGATTTTTTTCTATCATTTTCTTAATCTCGATTTCAGATACTTTTCCCCTTATTTTGCTAATCTCCTCTCTTCTACTACTTTTGGGATCAGATTGCTCTAGTTTCTCTAAAGCTTTAAGCTGCATTGTTAAGTTGTTTATTTCTGATGTTTCCATTTTTTTTGATGTAGGCATTAAGAGCTATGAACTTCTCTTTGAACAGCTTTCATTGTGTCCCAGAGATTTTGGTAAGTTGTATTTTCATTATCATTCACTTTCAGGAAATCGTGAATTTCCTTTTTAATTTCTTCCTGAATCCATTTCTCATTCAGCATCATATTGTTAAGTTTCCAGGAGTTAGTGTATTTTTTCTTGTTAGTTGTGTTGTGGATGTCCAGCGTTATGCCATGGTGGTCTGACAGGGCACAGGTTAGAATTTCAACTTTTTTGTATATGTGTAGATTCATTTTGTGGCCCAGTATGTGATCTATTTTGGAGAAAGTTCCGTGTGCTACTGAGAAAAATGTGTATTCTTTTTTGCGTGGGTGAAAAGTTCGATAGAGATCTGTAAGGTACATTTCTTTCAGGGTTTGATTAAGGTCCAAAGTGTCTCTGTTAAGCTTTTGACCTGTTGATCTATCCCATGTTGAGAGGGCGGTGTTGAAGTCCCCAAGAATTATCGTTTGGGGGTTGATTTCTTGCTTTAGACGCTGTAGGGTTTTCTTAATGAATGTGGAGGGGCCCGTATTGGGTGCATATCTGTTCAGTATTGTGAAGTCTTCCTGGTGAATTGTACCTGTGACTAAAATGTAGTATCCATCCGTGTCTCTTATAATTTTCTTTGGTTTGAAGTCCACTTTGTCTGATATCATAACGGCTACCCCTGCCTGTTTTCTGCTTCCATTACCTTGTAGAATTCTTGACCAGCCTTTTATTTTTAGAGCATGCCTATCTTTTGTGGTGAGATGGGTTTCCTGCAGGCAGCAGATTGATGGATTGTGATTTTTAATCCAAGTTTGTAATCTGTGTCTCTTGATCGGTGAGTTAATTCCATTCACATTTAGTGTTATAATGGTGAAACTATTTTGATTCCAGACATTTATTATGTTTAATAGTTTTTATAAGTATATTGCTTCGCTTTTAATGGTGTTATACTTGCCTTCTGCTCTCCTGCATATGCCTGTTTTTTTCTTCACGCTTGGGTATCATTTCTAGCATTTTTTGAAGGCCTGGTTTGTTTGACATGTATCACTTCAAGTTGTCTTTGTGCTGGTAGATTTTTCTTTCTCCCTCAACCATGACTGATAGTTTTGCAGGTTAAATCAGCCTAGGTTGACATTTTTGCTCATTCAATACTTGAAGTATGTCTCTCCAAGTTCTTCTTGCTTTTAGTGTTTCCATTGAGAAGTCATTTGTTACCTTTAAAAGTGACTTGTTTTTTCTCCCTTGAAGCTCTCAGCACCAGTTCTTTATCTTGAATGTGGAGTGTTTTGACTATTATTTGCCGTGGTGAGCTTCTGTTTTGGTCGTATCTGTTTGGGGTGTGGAATGCCTCTTGTATATAGATGGGCTTGTCTTTTTTTAGATGAAGAAAGTTTTCCTTAATGATCATTTGAAAAATTTCCTCAGGGGTGGTATTTTGAGATTCTTGCTCTGGTATTCCATGAATATGCATGTTGGGCTTCTTCAGGGTGTCCCATATCTCCTGGATATTTCTCTCAAGCATCTTTTTGGCTTTAACAATCTGTTCCATTGAGCTGGTTAATACTCCCACTTTATCTTCAAGATCTGAAATTCTGTTTTCTGCTTTGTTAGTTCTGCTGATAAGACTCTCTGTGGAGTTCTGGGTTGAAGATAACTTGTCTTTCAGCTCAGTTTTAAACTCTGCTTGAGTCTGCTTTAACTACTCTATGCCAGTTTTTGATTCTTGCACTGTTTTTTTCAACTCCTCCAATGTGTCTGTTGTGTTCCTCCTCAAAGCGATTGATTCGATTATTTAATTCCTCCCTGATTTCCTCTTTCATAGTATTGAACATGGTAATGATCATATTTTGAAGGTCGTTATCCTGGGTCAGGCTTTCTTGGCCATTTTCCGTGGGTTTGTTCTGGTTGGAGTCTAACATTATGGGATTAATTCCTTCAGTGGGAGATTTGTTTACTTTAGTGTTGTTTCTCATGGATTTGCACTTAGACTTTGGCATTGTCGTTTTAACTCTTAAGATCTTGTTTTAATTTCTGTGCGTTTTTCACTAAACTGAATTATTTGGCCTGGGGCTCTGGGGGTGGGCAGGGACCGAACTTACCTGGGTCGTGGCGTGGTGAGGCCCAGCTGGACCGCGTGCGTCTGGGGTGGCAGAATGGAGGGGAAGGGGGAATGGGGCATCAGTGGGGCGCTATTTAAACCCGGGGCACCTGAGGGTGGGGCCGGGCACAGAGGGGGTGCCCTCTCCTCCTCCCAGGCCCTGCGCATGCGGCTCCAGCTCCACAAATTTTTTTACAAAAAGAAAACTTTGCTTGGTCTCGCATGGTGTCTAGACCTGGTGTCCAGGACTACTATGTTTGATTTGTCTAGGTTTTGTTACAGATTAGGTTCTCAGAAAAAGAGGACCTGGAAAGCAGACTCAAGATCATGGTATAAATTCAGCAAGCTCAGTAGAAAGTGTTCTTAAAATTATATGAGAAGGTATAAGAAGGATTGAGTAGCAGATAGCATTGTAGTATGAGAGAGAATGAATTTTGTACAAAATGGTTCTAAACTGTAGAAAAGTTCAGTAATATTTATCCCATGAATGCTCTTATCACAAATTAAAATGTGGATTATTCCCGGAAACTATTTGGAAACTAATATGGCAGTATGTTAGTTATTCTCCCCAGTTAGGAAAACAATCTCTAAAGGGACAATAGGTTATAAGTCATAGGCTTCAAAGACATGGAGGCTTTGATTCTCAGATCGTGTATGAGAAAAGGATAGTGATCTTAGCAGAACATCAAATGAAGCTGTGTTAGAAAAGGCATGATTCCTCAGTGGGGTAACGTATTTGCTGGACAAGTATAAGGAAGTGATTTGGGATCCCTAAACCCCATGAAAAAGCTTGGCATGGCAAAGCACACCTGTAAAGTCAGTATTAGAGGGGCAGACACAAACATATTCTGGGTATTCACTGGTCAGATCTCAAGTTCCAGGTCTTCTGAAAGGCCCTGTCTCAAAAAGATAAGGTGGAGTGCTCTAGAAAGATCCGGGAAGGTGAACTGTGTATTCCTCATATGCATACATAGGTGAATGTGACCACAAGCATACACACACGAAAGACAGGACCTTTTTCTTTGAAAATAGATGGACAGAAAGAAAGTGGAGGATGGATTTTGAGTATTACAAAACACATGCTACATGAATAGTTAATGAAACACAATTTACAAACTTCTACTGAGATACAGCACTTAGCTCTGGGTCACAAGACAGTGCTCTTTAGGAGACCAATTTACATTCTAAGTTTTGGGTTAATTTGCTTTCAAGACAATACAATCTTTTGGTCATGTATAATATATTAAAATTCTGAACTATAGTTTCCAGTTTATGTATAGTATTCATCACTGAATTCAAGCTCAAATTCCAACCTGCTTTAATGAATGTATATTTGGATATTTTCACTGAAATGATGCTTTGTATATAAAATTAAATAAGGAACAGATAAATGTTGATGAGTAAACTGAAAAATACTTTGCCCTTCATATGATTTTTCAAAGTGAAAATAAGAATTTTAGAATTCAGCAAGGTGCTAAGTTGGTCAGTGAAGAAAGTAATGAAGAATATCCAGTGGAAATTCATGAATATTTATCAGCACTCTATTCATGCCATGCTAAGACCATGTCTGTTTCTAGAAATGAGTTGTTACAGAAGTTGGACCCACTTGAACAAGGCAAGGTGGATTTAGTTCATGCATACACATTAAATTCAATATTTTGGGTTTATTTGACAACTCAAGGAGTTAATCCTAAAGAATATCTAGAAAAACAAAAATTGGAAAGAATCAGAGTACACATGAACAAAGTCAAAATATAACAAATAGGAATAAGGCAACCATGCTGGACAGAGGTGCTGCCTCAAGATTTGTAAAAAAATGCTCTCTGGGAATCCAAACTGAGAAACGTACCCAAGGTTGCTAATAAGGGAAAATGTAAAAATTAACTTTTGGTTTTGATACACGTATATTTAGAGAGTGCATTATTTTTTCCTGTTTCACAAAATAGATGATTATGTAGCAATGTGAGCTTTTAATGCATTCCTTTTTAGTTCATATATAAATGCGCACTTTAAATTTGTAATTCTGTATTCTTTTCAAATGAGATTAAGTTGTCTTTATTAATTTCCATGTATATACATCACAAGGTTTTTAACGTTACAAGGTAATTTTATTTATGTAATTTGCCATCTTTTCTTTTTTGAAACAGTCAATCCTGGAAATAACATTTTGTAGACAAGGATTCTTTGTAGACATTTATAGTATTTAAATGAATGATAATCTTGTGAAGTATGCAATCTGTAGGCTGATGTAAGTTCATCTGTTTTTACTATGTGGCTTTAACAATGAAACGACTTAAATAAAATCACTTATTTGTTCTGTGTAGTTAGTTCAATATGTGATTTTAGGAGTTATTACCTTATTGATATTGAAAGTATAAAATCAAAGTTTTAAATTGTACTTTAATTATTGGCATGTTGCTTGATGTTCTTTTTAAATAAAAAGCATTTTCATTAACATTGAAGGAAGATAGAGTTCTCTGTTGATTGAATTTTGGCATGATGTCCTTTTAATAAAGGTCATAGTTTTATAGCTGACTTCTTTTCCTCTTTTTAGTGAATATACTTTCCAGATTAGAGAGATAGATATAAAAAGTTCTGTCAAGTGGAGAAATTTATAAATTCTGTTCTTTAATTCTTTTGGTCTTACTCTTTTATATTTTTGACTGCATATTTTCTAGCCCTCATTTTATACTTATAAATGTTTAGAACAACTTTCTTTGCTACTTAATTACTTTTAAGGACAGGAGAAAAACAGTTATATTTATATTCTAATTTATTTTTCCTGAATATTTGTTGCAGAGAATGCTATATATTAAACTTTTTTCAATGTCTAGGCCCATGGATTTTAATTACCTTTAATGATTCCAATCTGTAAATCCACATGATTTTTTAGGCATAGTAAGTATTTTGATTCTTCAAAAAGGAGTAAAAGTTTTCTGTGAATAATACTTCATAAGTAACTTTGAATAAATGGGTTTCTTAATTTATGGTAGCAGACTTTAGGCATGTTCTTAAAAATGGATTTTGTAAAGCATGTTGAATTCTTTCTGTGATACATGAAAAAGAAGTCACTAATAGATGCAGAAATTTGTTTTTGTCTTTGATGTTAGACAATTTTTGAAGTGAAAGAACAGTCTCTAGCTGTACTGCCCTGTATGTGCCCAATCTTGTCTGAAGTGAAAGAACATTTATAACACTTGGAGTTATTTCACTCCTTTTCCTATTTTAATTTCTCAAATTTTCGTCATTTTTTAAAAGCAACTTTATTAGAGAAATAAGTGTCTTACCAAACTACGTTGTGGTGTGCTTATCTTTCTAGTTTATTGAAAGGAAAATTATCTTATACTTTTCTGTTTTCAAATGCCATTAAAATGTTTAAAAAAGAATTTTTGAATTACTAAGAGTAATAGTTTCATAACTTTATCTTTTCTTTGCCCTTTACCCTTTTAATCATCCCTGTCCAAACCAAGTTCCAGACTTACTCTACTCTTTCCTGAACTATGGGTGGAAAGACACAAATGGTAAGTGATCACCTTGTACTTACTAATCTGTCCCAAGACAAAGGAATCCAGCATCCTCGTGTGTGAACTCAGTGAAAATCATTTTCAGCTTTCCTCAGTTGCTGTATTTGGACCTTGTCTTCCCCCAGAAGCCCACATACTAAAGGATTGTTCCTTAACGTGAAATCATGGGTAGACAGGTACTGATAAGAGTACTTTGAGTGTTTTTTCTATTCACTGTAATTTCACAATTTTGTGTGGCTTTGGCACAAGCCCTAAGCAATGGACCAACTTATTGTGGACTAGAACCTTAAAGACTGAGCTGTAATAAATATTTTCTCTTCATAAGTTCATAAAATAATGAACAACTGTTTAGTGGGTTGCAATACTCTTCAGATTGTTCATACATGCACACACATAGATGTGTACACATATTGCAAACAACTTAAGATAATAGCAGGTTTATTCTTGTTCAAAATTCATCAGCATGGCATGAGCATTCATATCAACATGATAATAAGCAAAGGGAACTGGCCACATCAAATCCAGAGAGAAAAAAAGCTAAGAGAATGTCATATTTTCTTTCTTGCCAGCATGCCTGTATGCCTTTGTGCCTTTATTCTAACATACTGAACCAGTTCTATTCACCTTACCCATCTGCCTAAGGAACAGTTTCACCCACTATGGGCTGGTTCTTCCCACATCAATTAGAAAATCTCCAATAGTCTTGCACAGAGTCCCCAAGACTCAGTCTTCAATAGTAAAGTTAGCACCTGAAAATAATTGCCACCCTCAATATGGTACTGTAGGCCTGAAACTGCATATCTATTTGCTTTAGACTAATTCCCAACAACCTCTGTTAATGACTTTCTGATAATTACAGGCACAACTTCAAATGTCTCATCAAGGTTATTTGTGGCTCTATCATGCCTCATCTCTTATTACTCCCCAATTTTTTCCAAATTCTTTCTTTTTTACATTTTTTAATGTCTCCGCTCATACAAATTATTGAACCTCCCAAATACATCATTCTAATTCTCAATTTAACTTGTCCACTTTGTTTAGACTTACTATCCAAATCCAACTCAATTGTACTCCCTTTTAAGAAAATAATTTTCTTATCTGTTGGCTTTTCAAATTTAAAATAACTAGTTTCGTTTTTCACATTTTTGGATGACAAAAAAAAACCTTTCAAAATTAGGAAAATGATATATTATTGATAGCATTGGCCTTAGAGAAAAAGAAAGACAAGGTATGTTTAAATGGAATACAAAAGGATAGATAGTGGATGGACTAGACTAGAATGCAAAATGAAAACAGAGAAGATAAAGAAAGCAGAGGCAGAATATACAGAGGCCACCTTGCTGAAACTGGTAAGTGCAGAGGAAAGGAAAAAAAAGGAAAGAAGGAAGCAAAATAATTTTAAAAGTCAGTATCAGTCAGCCTTTATCTGAGAAATCTATTTTGGCAATTATTTACGGAGGGAACTGATGCACAAAATCAGACAAAATTAGAGACACTGTAAATGTTGACATTATCTCAAGAGACTAGAGAAATGTCGAACTGCTCTTTCCCAGTCCAATGCTTCAAGGACTGTGGAACTCCATGGTTGAGGGGGACTTTAAATGATTCATCAACATTATCATCACCATCTTCTTCATCATCAAGCCCCATTACACACCTAGTCATTCTCATTTACTGTCACATTTTCTTATACATACAACTCTATGATTATACATACAACTCTATGAAGGGGTCACCACATGTTCTTCTAAAATTCAGATTAGTAAATGAGGCAGAGATAAAATAATAAAACCTGAAGGGGATATTTCCCTAAACACTAAGGCAAGCACAGCTGATATCATTATTTTGTACAGCTTTAAAAAATATAAATCTGACTACACATATACTGTATGTTTATTATTAAAACATAAACTACGAAAAACATAAAGTAGGACCCTCTCCCCAATTTGATAATACTGAAGATTACTTATAGGGCCATGATAGGATATACATTGTTTTTCATGTAATCATCTACATGTAAACATGTGAAAATATTTATCTGAAATCTTTTATAGGTCGTGTAAAAGTAGGCATATAGGGACTGGGGAAATAGTTCACAACTCAAAGCCTTTGCTTGCAAGTAAAAGACTGAGTTCGGATCTTCAGATCACACAAGAAATTGTGTAGATATCACAACATCCTGTAATTCTATCCCTGGAAGGTATAACCTGAAAACCACACAGTAAAGAAATGAGGATATTGAACAAAACCAGAATGATTCCCGATGTCACCCTTGCATCTCAAGTGTCCTCTTATACACACATAATTAAAATTAAAAAATAAAACTAGTTATATAACATGGCAATATATTATCCGGACAAACATTTCACTTACGTTTATATTTTGAAACATAATTCGCATTAGAGGAATACTGTGATTTATTCAACTGATCCCCAGAAATGATTATTTTATCACAGTGGTTTCCAATACAATGATTATGGTGCCTTGCTATGAGATGAAATATGTCTTGAGAAAAGAGAATTCTAGAGGTATATGTTTAATTTTCAATAGGTCTATTTTAATAGATTCCCCAATACTGAATACAGTGTCAAATGGATGAACAAATATTTAAGTGGATACTCAGAAAATAGTATGCAACAATGTCACACATTGACACCAGAAGCACACAGCTGAATATAGTAAGACTATTTATTACCCACAGCTTATTTCATAAAAGGAAAGATAACTGAAACCAAGATGTCAGATAGACTGGAGTGTGGTAAAAGATCTAAGAAATTTCTTTGAATGAATATAATTGAGTTGTTCAAAACATATCTTGATTTTAAAAATATGGGTTCAAACAGTATAATTATTTCCTTCAAGGCAAGAACTTTATATTCTATCTTCCTCATTTTGTCTAACTATTGAGGTTTGTCAGAGTTTCATTTGTAAAGTTGTTTAGTTGTATTTTGTCTTCCTTTCTCACCATGATTCTGAATTTAATCATGACTCACCTATGTTGAATTTTCATATGTCAACAAGTACAAAAGTGCCTTATAGGGTCTTGAAATAATTGTCCGAGGAAAAATAATTTGTTTGCTTGAATATAAACATTACTTCATCGATATCTTATATTCCAATAAGATATTGTATGATTGAAGAATAATAGCAAGTGCCAGCAATGTCAGCAACAGCAATAAATGACATATAGATTTAAAATTTTATATTGCTGTGTTCAAGTTGGCGTGACTATATATGGAGGGCAGGAAGGAAAAAGGAACCATGAGTGGTAGGTAAGGAAGAGGAATTAAGTGGTAGTGGTGGATATTGAGACACATACAATATGGAAGTAGAGAAAGATGAATAAGCAGGGTGAACACATTAAAATTGGGATGAGGTAGGAGGCTAGGGAAAGGAGAAGATGACCTTAAATTAAGAATGTGCAGGAAAGTTTTTAAAAAGGAAAATAACAATATCCACTAACTTATAAACCAGCATGTGTGTGTGTGTGTGTGTGTGTGTGTTCCTTAAGATTTTGAACCGTGTCAGGGTTTTAATATGATTTGTCCCCCAACAGTCTCCTGTGTTTGAGTCTTTAGCTTATACTAATAATTGGGAAGGTTGTGGCACCTTTGGGGGTGAGTTTTTCTGGAGGAAGGGAGGTCACACGAATTAGGCCTTAAGGTTTGTTTGTCGAGTTCCAAAATAAAGGTTGTTGTCATTGCTCTTGGTTATTAGATCCTACTGCTGAAGACATCTAAATTTTGAGTACACAGCACAGAGAAATCAGGCAAAAATAGAAATGGCTTACTTCTTGACAGCTAAGGTTCGTAGAGTCAGAATGCAATGTAGCTATTTGGAAGAAAAATATCATCAGTGGTCTTACTCTCATAGGCACGAGTGTCAACTTGACTGTTGAGGGTTTGAGCTCTGGGCACATTTGTAGAGAGTTGATGTTTGAGTTGAACCCAGGGCAAATCTGCAAGAGATTGTCTAGCTGATGGGGAAGTCCCAGCATATGGTGGGTGGGATTAGGCCTTGGAATAAATCACAGAGAGCTGGTTGAGAGAGTTGCCATTCTTCTGTTCACTTAGCCAGACATGCTGGTCTGGCAAATAAGGATTGTCTATCTCTCAGCCATTATGTGGTGATGGTGTGGCCAGTTCCCTCAGCCCTGGTGTTGGTGCATGCTCTCTTATCAAGCTAGACTGAGAACTCTAACCAGGAATTGTAAGAGAGAATAAACCTTTGTTAATTTAAGCCGTTTGATGGTCATTTATCAGCAACAATGCAGGCAAACTGCAACAATTACTCAGTGGAAAATTCTTCATGCTGCAATAACTACATGCTAATCATAATAATGTCCCCTGGTGCAATAATGATATCACTGTTTAGGAGTAATCAACCAATTTCTGATTAGATGTGAGATCTCCTCCATGGAATCAAGTGCATGTGTATAACCTGTAATAGCACATAGATGGGAAGGTCACAGACCTTGAACTGAGGACTTTACTACTAATGTTCTGAAGTTTGGGTGTGGAGTCAAGCTACCTTCTTTATATTCATGTTGATACCCACAGAATATTTTCACTCTCAACTTTGACTACAGAAGCTACTTTATGCAGCAGGCAGAAGTTAATTCAGAGACTCACTATTGATCAAATTGCTGAGAGTAAGTGACTTCTGCATGTTCATTCATGTTCAATGTCAAACAAGACATCTATTCTCCAAACCCAGGGAACATTGTGGAGGATGAGATGAGTTACAAGAGCTGTAGGGTGAGTAAGAGTGTGATGAACGATGAAACACTATTTTCTGCACATGGCATGGTAGTCGTTATCATGAACACATAGCATCTGTGATTTCCTGTACAAGAACACACACACACACACACACACACACACACACACACACACACACACATGCACACCATGAAAGTAGGAACAGTTGGGCTGGAGAGATGTTTCAGGGGTTAAGATTTTTTTCTCACAAACAAATGGATCTGAGTTCAGATGCCAGATCCCACATAAAATCATCAGACAGAAATGGCAGAGACCTCTACTCCCAACTCTACAACTCTAGAAGACAGAACCTGGGAAATTCCAGAGCAAAGCAAAAAGGAGGTAGAAGCAATCCAAGATAATTCCCAAAGTCAAAGTCAACCTTGACCTCCACGGGCACACACAGTGCCCCCCCCACAATCATAAAAACAGAAAACAGGATCAGTCCTAGTTAAGATGGGAGGAAACAGAAAACAAAGATAATTATGAGGTGTGAATATGATTACAACATTTTGAATACATGTATGAAATTGTTAAAAATAAAAAATCATCCTCCTACCAATGATGTAACAAAACTTGCAAGCTGATTCATTTGATTAGTTCAATTTGAACTCTAACTTATTTCCCTCCTTACTAGGAAACATTCCCTTATAGCATTGCTTTGCAATCAAACTCAAATCTACTAAGGTTTTATAATTTGTAGAGTGCTATCAATAGGACACTCCATTTTGGAAAAAAAAAAGTTTTTCTTCTCTTTCTCTTTCCTTTTTAAAATTTTAATCACAATTTTATTTATTTATGTATTTATGTATTTATTTATTTATTTTGGTTCTTGGGCATTGTCATCTATTCACTCTGGAAAAATCAAAACCAAGAGTCAGAAGAACAAAGAAAAATTACAGAGATGGCATTTCACCCTCCTTTTTGTACGGTGAGGCCAAATATCCATATCAAGGATCTTACACTCCTAAAGAAAAGGTGGAATGGGGAGGGAGTTTCTGAAAGTTTAGAGACCAACGTTTTAGACACCTCTACTCTTTGTTCAGGGAAAAGGAAGGAATTTTCCATGGGGGAAGGTAAAAAAAAAAGAATAAACCCTTCCAGAGACAAACTATAATCAGAAATAATACAGTTAGCACTTCTCCAGGGGCTGATACGGCACTGGGAAAAACCAGGAGACTGTCTTTAAAATCCTTAGCCAATTACTCCCTCCCCAAAACTGTCCTTTGCTTGGAAAATTCCTTCCAACCCCCTTCCTGGATTTCTATTTGCTTCTTTCTGCCCATTCTTTTTATGAAATACTAAAGCTCAGGATGGTGGATTTTATGGGTTTCTAGCACCAAGCTGTTTCTAAAAGGGATCTGGGACAGATACAGGTCCCTGGAAAACTTTCTCCAAAGCTTAAGACAGGGTTAATAGAACAGTTGTAAGTGGGTAAAAGAAGAAAATATAGGGTAACTCAGAATGGAAGAAATCTAGGTTTGGCAGAACAGCGGGGAGCATGTACAGTTATTGGCACCTGCTTTATGTCAGTCATTTTTTACCACCACCACCACCACCACCACCACTACCCCCAGGCACAACAAAAGCACAAATAAAAGAGAAATCAGACAAAGACAGCAGAAACAGATTTTGAAGGGGAGTTGGGGGAGCTTAAGAGGGGCTGAGGTACAAAAGAAGCCTAAAGAAATGGAACACTCTTTCTTAGGCTTCCTGTTCTCCCTCCTCATCAAAGTCTTTTCCCTCTTCCTTGGAACCATCATGATATGTCTGATACTCAGGATAAGGTCATTTATGATGATGTCAGCTTTGGTGAACTACATGTTCATGTTCTCACCTAAGTACCAATGGAGGGGAACCCTCTTTTGTAATATAATTGTTACCTGCTGGGAGTTATGAAGAGCTCCTCACTGGTCATGTTATTTCAAATGAAGGTGACTCCCATCTTTTTATTATTATTATTATTTTATTTTTCTAATTTTATAAGCATATCGAGTACTCATCTCTGCTTCTGTCCCCCACCTTCACATCCCTCTCCCTTTCCTTCATCAATCCATGCCATTCACTCCCACCTTCCTGTCTGTCTACTTCTATGAAGCTCTCTGGTTTGTCTACTCTTGTGGGGTTTCAAGCCTCTTGTGACATCCCAAGCTGCCTCTCTTCAAGCCATCTTGATGCCACAAGGTTGTATGACACAGACAGCCATGTTGCCTTTGTCATGAATCCATTACACAGAGTAGCTTAACTTTTTTCCTGCATGTTGAACATCCACTTATGACAGAAGTAGGGGCTTCTTCATGGACATCTGTCCATGAAAGACAGCAGATATAAAAAGATCACAGCCATGTTGAGCTTAATGGGATGTCAACATGTCTTTGGCAACAAGGATCTACAGGGTAAGTTCAGATACTGGTGAGGAACCAATACTACTTGCTTCCATGGCTCATGGTGTCTGAGTCAAGGTGGTTCATGTTGCCTAAGTTGATGTGGTCCACCTAAGGGAACAGATGCAGATGTAATAATGGGTTTCACTGTCAAAGAAGTAGGTCTTATCTGTGTTCTCTTTCAACTGTTAGATGGAGAAGGTGGTGTTATAAGCCTCCACCATAGTGGTGGATACTGAAGGTGTTCATGATGTGGTTGGGATACTCTTCACAGATGTTGTTGATGCTAGAATCTTTGCAGGCAGGCATAGTGCTCAGACTTCTTCCTCACCTCATCTGGGACTGAGTCAACAAGCTCAACTCCATATGTTTAGTGGCTCTTAGCCCTGTTAATGCCTGCAAGAGACTTGCCAAAAGCAAAGTTGTCTGGACTGAAAATTTGTCCAAAGGACCTGAGCAAGCGAAGTCCCTGGATCTAGGTTCTAGGTCTAGCAAGATAGCTAGAGGAATATACATGAAGAAATGTGATCCAGCTGTAGTTCACTGTCCCTGTGTAGGTACAGATGATGTTCATTGCTGATCCCTTCCCAGAACTTGGCATTTATCTGTCTGGCACACTGTACCAAAAGATGTCCAAAAGGAACAATTCCCACCCATACACACTGCTCCTTGCTGGGGTTGGTCCTGTACTGAGGATGGAACATAGCCTGGAGGCTAGAGCAAAGAGATTCAAGTTCAGCAGCAGGAAGATTTTTAAGACAGCCACAGGCTGGCCTTAAACTTCCTATGTAACTGAAATTGGCCTTGATCCCCCTGCCTCCTCATTCTCTTGCTTTCACCACCTGAGGTAAAGCATGTGCCATCACATCCTAACTTCAGGAGGAGTATCTTTATGCATGTGTTCCATGTGAAGTAGTCTTTCTGTGTTCCTTTTTGCTTACAGGAGGTCTGATGTAGTATTTTTAAAAATTATATGCTGGTAAATGAAGTTTTTGACCTTTTATGTATCTTTCACTTCTTCTCTAGTCTTCCTTTCATATAGACTCCTCGTGATCCAATCTGCAGGTGCATTCTTAGTTTCTTGGATTTAACCATACCTGGAATGAAAATACAATTGCATCATTTGCTATGTAAATCACCATTATGTTCACATCCTAAGGGTTGTCCAAAGAGCTGTGCATCATATAGTTACTGTCACAGATTCTTCTCACATTCTCACAGCCTTGAATAACAGCCGACCTCATCACAGTTTATAATAAAACCACACATTTTTCTGAACTCATTTGCATCATTGTCTACAACTCATATTGGATTTCAATTACCTGTAATGCTTCTTCATTGTTACTATCTACTTACTGCAATGTGTTCCAGTTTGAAATATTTCATCACCTGTGAATTTTCTCCAACATATTTAAGAGGACTCCCGTACTCAAAGGTATATGTTTCTTCTTAAACATAGATGTCAGTTTGCAAGAACTGTTTCTAAAAAGAGTGATATCATTGAATCAATCTTTCACTATGTAGGTCAACGCTCTTGCAGCATTTTCAGAATATCATACCTAACCAACAATCTCAGAAACCATGAATACAGAAAGTAGTGAATTGAAATTTTTTTTATATAAAGAAAAGTTCTTAGCAAAGTCTTACAATTGACGAAGCCATCTATAAGAGTAAAGAAGAAGTCAAAGCATTGTAAACTAATTACAATGGAAAATTAGTGAATCAGAAAATCAAAACAGTCCAGAATGCAGAATATTGATGACCCTGTAATGCTCAGGCCAAGTAAGGCCATCAAAAACTTTCCCCACACTAAAGCTCAGGGGATTTTGCAGAAGAGTGGGTGGGAAGATTGTAAAAGCCTAAAGTTGGGGGTCTACTTCTGATCAGCATACTCTCAGGAGCCTGTAGAAATGAGAAATTCTACCACCAGATCTACAAAATAGCTGACATATGAACGTCTTCCCCCCTAAAGGCTAGCAAGGATATCAGAATAAACAATTTTACTCAGAGATTTTCTCTGGGGCTGTTACGTGGCAAAGAGAGGAACCTACCCCCTTATGACTTGGTCCACTGAAGAAACAGGAGCCCTGTGACCTACACATGCAGAGTAACAGGAGAGTGAGAAAGACAAGGTTGGATTGAAGAGGAAAGGGGGGAGGAGTGAGAGATAAAAGGAAGGTACGTGGGGAGGGGGTTGGAGCAAAATTTAAACTCATTTCATTTGTATATGAAAATTTTTCAATCAAAAACATTCTAAACTAAACAAAAATTGAGGATTCATCTGCAATTTAATTGCATCTCAGTAAATTCTAAAAAGAGTTCTTCAGACTGAATGGGAATATGCTATACAGTAAATCAAATACAGAAGAATAAATGAAAAGAAAGAAAAAAGTAACTATAGGTAAATGCAAAAAACAGAGTGATCATACTTTTCTTTACATTTTCCCATTATGAACCAAATGGCAATTATGTAAAGCAATAATTATGAATGTTTGCTGATGACGTTTTTAGATTTTAAAACTATAATACACAGCATAAACATGAAAAAATCATAAAATAATTAGAAAAAGTATAGAGAGAAAAGAATCAGAGCTATATTATAGGAAAGTTTCCAGGCAATGTGAAAATTGAGTTAGTATTAATATGAATCAAACTATTTCAAATTATAGTGATAAATTTAATCCCTGGGGAAATGACTAAGAAAAAGCCTCAAAATAATAATTACAGCAAAAATGAAAGATTATTGAGTATAATTGAAAGCAGAGAATTATTTATATTTAATTTCTCATTTTGCAAAGATTAGGGCTTTTTACTCTGTAAATGAATTAGGTGTTATTTATACAATAGAAATATATGTAGTCAGAAAAACATTAATTTAGTCAGTCAGTTACCATTTGAAAAAATATCACTTTTTGGCATACTACCATAGTTCACAGACTTTCGCTCCTGATCATTTACAGCTGAGGGGGTATGATCTCATCAGAATGGGAGGGCATATAGTCTGGCAGATAAAAAGTAACCATTTTGCAAATGGGTGATTGACCCCTACCTCACTGTGGTTTCCTACTTTCCTTGCATCTACCTTTGAATGTGCTCTTATAACAAGACTCCAGTTTAACAATTTTTTGTCTCAGGCCAGGGGGTGACATACAATATCCATCAGGATGGAGTGAAGGGCATTGCAGGAGCAGCAAAACTGCAAAAGAAAATCAACAAACCACAATCCTAGAACTTCAGAGACTCTATATCGACCACCTAGAACTAGGCCAGCCTAATCTCTCCCCATCCTGAAGCTCAGGGAAATTTGTGGAAAAGAGGGCGGTAACATTGTAAGAGCACAAGGATGGGAGAAGTAATGATATGCAAGATACTCCACACAAGTTAGGGCCGAAGCAATCATAATTGGACTTTGCATGCCCTGCAATGTCCAACACACTATTGACCCCACAAAGTCTAGCATTTGCTAAAGGCACCAAGATCCTTGGAGGCAAGGGATTGACAGCCACAGTAGTGTTCCTATGCTTAAGGGGAACACAGGAAAGGGTTCAGGGAAATGCCGCTGGGTCCTTATATGTCATAGGAGAGGAGGGCCCAGAGGAGAGCCTGGCATGCACATTAAAGGATTCCTCGGGGTTTGGGGGGGGCACTGAGGGATGGGGATGGAGGGGAGAGGCGAGGGGGAGCAGGGGGGTCGGGGTGAGGAGGTCGGAGGGAGGGAACCGGTGTACCTACCAAGTTTGTATGAGCGGAAATAATAAAAAAATGTAAAAAACAAAAAAACAAAAAAACATTGGATTCATTGTATTTCACAGATTTATTCTTATGTTTAAGCATCTACCCACTTGATTCTTATCATTAATATACAACATATTAGGTTGAATTATGGAATTTTCAAAAAAATGCTTTTGTTGATTGTTCTCTCTTCTTTGCCTCTTCCCCACTTTCCCAACCCTACCATATCAATTACAGTTGCCTCTTTGTTGCTTTCATAATATGTGTCTAGACACATTTTCTTCCACTCTCATGGTTTTCTATCTGGTTTTGTAACCTATACACACTTCCACAGCCTTTTATATACAGAGAAATATTAAAGATGCAATGTTCATATGAATGAGAACATATGACTTTTGTATTTCGTATTCATGGTCTCCTCACTTAACATAATTTCCAGATCCACAATCTTTCCAGTGACTTTCATAAATTTTTCTTTCATTCCTAGTAGCCATATTTCTCATCCATGTTTTTTCCAATCATCGCTCTTGGTTGGCATTTCTTGCTGATGTAACTTATCTTTTGGTGTACAATAAATTTGTTTTATACAAAGTTGTTATCTGACTGATTATTTCATCTCTTTTCTCTTAATACTCTGGAGTGAAGTGGAGATGTACTGAGACTTTTGTCTTATTCATTCACAAGTAGATCATCTGGGTAAAGTATAATCTGATTAAATAGGCAGAGTTTAGCTATAAATTGGAATAATATGTGGTGATATTATGAAAATATAGACTAGGTTATGCCACACAGGTGTCTAATCCCAGTTACTCAAGAAGGAGAATGAGCTAAGGGGACAGCAAGCTTAAGAACTACCTGGGCTAGGGAGTGTGTTCTAGGTCATCCTGGACAGCACACTAAGATCCTATCTCAAGGAGTAAAACAGCAAAAAGAGATTTGGGAATACAGATCAATGGTAGGGTCACTCCAAAAACATTTTAACCATGACATTCACTTCATAGAACAACGAACAACAAAAGTGTGGAATTAACAAGATTGTAATACTGAATTATATCATGTGAAGAATCTGATTATGAAACACTAAAACATTTTAGAAGTGTTTATTAATCACGTCCCTAAATGTCAGAGACTGCTCCATGTTGTGAGATTCAAGGGATAAAATAAAATAACATTTATAATTTTTGCATAGTTCATTTTATCATGAATGAGGGAAATATAAATCAAGGATTGGAACAACTTTTCTGTTTTATGAGACTGCACTGAAATGTAACAATCTCTAAGAAGATAGATAAAACTGAAGAGCTTACTGAGACAAATATTATGAAGTTATGTAGATATTCATTGGAATTTTGGTGGCAACAATATATACAATAACATTTTCTGACAAAAGACTTATTGGAGACAAGTTCAGTATGATAAAAAAGGAAAGTGATACTTCATCCATCTAGGATGCAAGAAAAAAAAAGAGAACATTAATAGAAAGTTTGTCTTTGTTGAAGATGAGGTGTGTCTTACCGAACAAGCGAGAAAGTGAGAAGATTCTCAATGTTATGTTGTGTTGTATAGTCTATAACAAGGTGAAATATTCAGCTAAATGGTGTCTTTCAACATTTCCTTCATGTAAAAAAGAACTTACTTAAGGAAAGGAAGACTCAGAAAAGGTGCCAAAGATGCAGCACAGTCACAAGGAAAATGTCAGACAGTTGATAGGGGTCAAAGGAAATTAGTGATAAGTGATGTTGAAGAGGCAAAAATGACAGATAATTGTGAGTTTAATAGTGCTAATTAGAAAGTATGAGAGTTTTTTCTTTAGCAAATCTTGGCAGCCCTAAAGCAAAAGAAAAGAAAGTTAAAAATTTTACTTATGAATATTTCACCAATGAGGGTTTGGAGGACGCAAATGAGAAAGCACAAAAGAAGTGTAAAAAGGATGAATGCTGGTTGAAATGATTTTAAGAACACCCAGGCAACACTAAAAGTATGTTGACAGCCCTATATAACTGGAAAGAAACGAGTGACTTAATATGTACATGCTAGACAATATTATAAAGTTGCTTAGGAGCATGTCCAAATATCTATCAACAAATTTCTTCAATAGTCATATCAAGTGGTTAAGAGAATTTGAATCTGATTTCCTTCACTTCTTAGCTAAGTGACATTGTGACCTCTCTTGTTGATATACACAGTCAGTACAATATTCACTGTAGATGTATTCAATGAAATATGACACAGAATGAAACAAGAGCAATAATACTGATCTTGCTATTTACAAAGCAAAAAGTCGCATTCTATTTAAGGCCGCACATGTTGCCATTTTTGTCTATTTTCTTTAATGGACAAGAAGAATTTATTTCTTGCTTGGTTTCTTTCAAGATCTAAAATTATGTGCTTCACCCATATTACATTACTATTGGTCATGTTCTGAGAGGAGTAACTCATGGTTGATAGTTTTGCATGAACAAGCTAATTCCTCCCATGGAAAGACCATTCCAATGTAATTCGAACAAAATAGAGGTAAACCCAAACTCTTGACTTCACAGGCAATTTTATTGGCAGAATGACTTTATTTTTTGGAAGGAAGGAAGGGTTTACCTGGGTTCACAATTTGAGGGACCAGTTCATCATGATATGAGAGAAATGGTGAAAAGAGTGGCTGTCTCAGTGATGGAAGCATCATAAGGTGGACACTGATGCAATGACCACAATCAGAAAGCAGAAAGGATAGCATTGGTTATCAGCTGGCTTTCTCCTTCAAAAAATTATTTTATCTATTATATGTGTGTTTATATTTCTGATCAGTGTATGAGTGCAAGTGTGACCATGCTACTATATGCACATGGAGTTCAGAGAACAATTTTCAGGAGACAGTTCTTTCCTGCCACCACGTGGATACTGAGGATCTAACTCAGATCACCAGGTTTGCATGGCAAGCACCTTTAAGCAATTGATCCATTTTGCTGATCCTAATTCGTTTTTGTTTTGTTGGTTTTTTTGTTGTTCTATTTTGAGACAGGGTCTGAGTTTAGGGATTAGGCATTAAAATATCATTTTATCTTTTCATAAATGGGAGTGCTAAATTTTCATTTGAGTTACATATCATGTATTTAACTCTGCCAATTGCAGTGGTGACAGTCAGCAAATAAGTTGAATACACATCAGATAATTTAACATTAGTATTAGAATTAATAAATAAATTCAAATAGTCTTGCACAATGCCTACTAAAAACAAAGTAAAATAAATATGTATCAAATGTGCTGAAATTAGTTAGTGGTTTCAATTTGATCCTCATGATTCAATATAACACTATTTTTCATATAACTTGATAACACTGAACAACCACATTGCTTTGAAAAACTATTAAAATATTTGTCAATTGGTCTCAAGATCATCACCAATGTAAGCTACTTATTTTAACCTAGTCTATGGACTAGAATCGAAACATTATATTTCTGAAATACACAAAAACTTAAAAACGCTATGCCCATTTTTTTGACAGTGTAATATAGTGTCTTTATTATTTTTTTAACATTTTTTATTGACTCCGCTCATACAAACTTAATAGGTGCACCGGTTCCCTCCCTCCCTTCTCCTTCCCCCCACCCCTCTGCTCACCCTCCCTTCACCCCTCCCTCCCCATCCCCCAGTGCCTCCCCTCCCCCAATCCCTGGAGAATCCTTTAATGTGCATGCCAAACTCTCCTCTGGGTCCTCCTCTCCGATGACATACAAGGACACAGCGGCATTTCCCTGAACCCTTTCCCGTGTTCCCCTTAGGTATAGGAACACTATTTTGGCTGTCAATCCCTTGCGTCCAAGGATCTTGGTGCTTTTAGCAAATGCTAGACTTTGTGGAGTCAATAGTGTGTTGGACATTGTGCAGAGCATACAAAGTCCAATTATGATTGCTTCGGCCCTAACTTGTGTGGAGTATCTTGCATATCATTACTCCTCCCATCCTTGTGCTCTTACACTCTTACTGCCCCCTCTTCCGCAAATTTCCCTGAGCTTCACGATGGGGAGAGGTTAGGCTGGCCTAGTTCTAGGTGGTTGCTATAGAGTCTCTGAAGTTTTGGATTATGGTTTGTTGATTTTCTTTTGCAGTTTTGCTGCTCCTGCAATGCCCTTCACTCCATCCTGATGGGTATTGGATGTCACCCCCTGGCCAGAGATAAAAAGCTGTTAAACTAGAGTCTTGTTATAAGAGTATATTCAAAGGTAGATGTAATAAATGTAGGAAACCACAGTGAGGGAGGAATCAATCATCCATTTGCAAAATGGTTACTTATTATCTGCCAGACTATGTGCCCTCCCCTTCTGGTGAGATCATACCCCCTCAGTTGTAAATGATCAGGAACGAAAAGTCTGTGAACTTAACCAGATGTCTCATTGCCTACTTGCAGTCTTTGTTGGAGGCCTATTTTCTCTGCTGTAACATGGTCCCCTCTCTCCTTGTTTCTGGTGTGGCCCTCCTACCCCATCCCTCCTGTTCATACTCCTTGCAATTACTGTATTACAGAGACTTATCTTTGAGTATCTCTAGGTGGGCTGGGTGGGTTTGGTACTAGGAGCCCCCTATTAAGGAGTACATACGGTGCTTAATTTTCTGGGTCTGGGATACTTCACTCAATATAATTCTTTCTAATGACATCCATTTCCTGGCAAATTCCATTAATTCATCATTTTTTATGGCTGAGAATTATTCCATTGTATAGATGTACCACAATTTCCTTATCCACTCATCAACTGTTGGACATTTGGGTTGATTCCATGACTTTGCTATTGTAAACAGTGCTGCTATGAACATGGTCATGCTTGTGCTATCTAGGTGAACCTCTGCTGTATTTTTTAAGGATATTTTTACTTACCTACCTCTATCCTAAATATTCCCGTAAATAAAAATTGCTCGGGTCTAAATCACTCCCTGTCCACTAAGGCTTATAGAAAAACATGAAGGAAAAAAGAAAAGAATGTAAGATCATGAGAGAGTGGAGAGGTTCTACAAGACAGTATTTTCCTGGACATGACACAGTGAGGGAGTGTGGCCCTGAATGCACGAACTAATTATAATTATGTCTTCTCCAAGATGTACACAATATTTGACTCTCAAATTTTATCATGGAATGGGCAAGTTCTCAAGAGGCATCATAGCTCTTTAAGAAGCCAGTGAAGGTTCATTCAGGATGAGGGTGGTAGGGAACATTTTCCACAGGGGTATACCTGTGTTCCAACAAGTGCCCAGACAAAGACCAGTATAGGCAAATACAATAGAATTTGGTGGAATACCCACACAGGAGGATGAGAGAATGTGAGGGAGATTGCTGAAGAAGAAGATTTGCAGGGGGAAAGGGAAGGGTTCTGATATTGGGGATGAATGGGGTAAAATCATTTAAAGTTTGTTTTCATGCAGGTATAGCTTGAAGAATAATATTAATATGAAAAAAGAAAGTGCTTGAAAAATAAATGCAAAGGCAATGATTTTGAAATGGAGTTATGTTGTTGTTAGTTTTGTAAATAAATATTTATTTAGCAACCTTGATTATTTTTATTCTTTTAAACATAGTTTTCATTGTTTACCAAAGCAATTTAATACTTACAGCTGTCATAAAGTCCCTCTTAGATTTTATATTATATCAATATGGTTTATCTTAGTGCTTAAAATTTGTTGATGTTCTAAAAATTATATCCTGGGTATTTTAGATTTCATACTTTGTATCCTATTTAAGTTTCTTTTTTATTGTTTTTATTAAGAATTTTCTTTTTACAAAAATAAAATGAATGTTTGTCCATGCCTCCCTCTTTTCTTCCACCCTCTCATCACTTCACCTATTCATACCTTTCCCCTCCACCCTCATGCCTGCTTGCTGGTGTGTACCACAGGCTCCCTTTGGTTGTCTGTACTATTAAGGGAGCAGGATTCGGCAGTAGAGGTATAGGTGGTTTTTCAGTGGATAAACCCACAAATGGAGACACTCCTTTTCACTTGTCTGGCACCTGCCCCTAAGATTCCTACTATGTGCAGTTATTTCTGAGATATTTCACTCAATGAAATTACTTCCAGTTTCAACCATTTATTAGCAATTCCATTAATCCATTTTCTGAAAGGTGAATAGTATTATTCCATTGTATATATCTACCATATTTTCAAATAATCATTCATCTCCTGTTGTACATTTAGGATGATTCCATTTTTTTGCTGTTATGAATATAAATGCAATGAAAATGGATAAACATGTGACTCTGAAGCTGAATGTTGTGTCCTTTGGGGATATATCCAGGAGTGGTATATCTGACTCCCATAATATTTCAGTTTTATCCTTTTCAGAACACTTCAAATTGATCTACATAAGGATATACATTCCTACAAGCAATGTATGAGGTTTCCCCTTTCCCTCCATTCTCACAAGCATTTGTTGGTATATGTATTTTAGATTTTAGTCATTCTAAATCTGAAAAGATGATATCTCAGGGTGGTTTTTATTTGTATTTAATTTGTATTTTTCTAATAGCTAGGATGGTAGAATTTTTTTTAAGATTTTAGAAATTGAATTTCATCCTGTGAAAAAATTTATTTTTGTTCTAAAGACTGCTTTTTCATTGGATTGTTTACTTCCTTGGAATTTTTTTGCGTACTCTGGATATTAGTCTTTAATCAGATGTGTGATTATTAAGGTCTTTCCCACTATGTGGGTTCCATTTTTGCTTGACTAACATTATTTTTTCCTGAACAGACCCTTTTAATTTCATGAAATCAAACTTGTTGGGTGTTGGTCTTATTTCCTGTGAATTGGGGTCTTATTAAAAAAATATAGGCTTGGCCTTTTCCCCACCTGCCCGGGATGTGCACAGTCCAGCCAGGACTCACAGTGACCTAGGTAAGGACCCGCTGCTCAATCCCAAACCCCAGACCAAATAAGTCAGTTCAGTGAAAAATGCACAGAAATTGAAAGAAGGTCTTAAGAGATAAAACTACAATGCCCAAGTCAAAGTGCAAATCCATGAAAAACAACACCCAAGAAAACAAATCTCCCATTGAAGTAATTAATCCCATAATAAAAGACTCCAAATACAACAAACCCATGGAAAATAGCCAAAAAAGCCTGACCCGTGATAATGACTTTCAAAACATGATCCTTACCATGTTCAATACTATGAAAGAGGAATCTAGGAGGAATGAAATAACCACATCAATCACTTTGAAGAGGAACACAACAGACACTTGGAGGAGTTGAAAAAAAAAGTTCAAGAAACAGATATAGGCATATAGCAGTTAAAACAGACTCAAGCAGAGTATAAACTGAACTAAAAGACAAGTTATCTTCAACCCAGAACTCAACAGAGAGTCTTATCAGCAGAACTAATGAAGCAGAAAATAGAATTTCAAACCTTGAAGACAAAGTGGGAGTATTAACCATCTCAATAGAAGAGGTTGTTAAAGCCAAAAAGATACCCGAGAGAAATATTCAAGAGTTATGGGACACTCTGAAGAAGCCTACCATGTGTATTCATGGAATACCAGAGCAAGAATCCCAAAATACCATAGCTAAGGAAATTTTTCAAACTATCATCAAGGAAAACGTTCCTCATCTAAAAAAAGAGAGGCCCATCCATATACAAGAGGCATTCCATACCCCAAACAGATATGACCAAAATAGAAACTCGCCACAGCAAATAATAGTCAAAACATTCCACATTCAAGACAACGAAAAGGTGCTGAGAGCTTCAAGGGAATAAAAACAAGTCACTTTTAAAGGTAAACCTATTAAAATAACAAATGGCTGCTCAATGCAAAACAGTAAAAGCAAGAAGAGCTTGGAGAGACTTACTTCAAGTATTGAATGAGTAAAAATGTCAACCCAGGCTGATATACCGTGCAAAACTATCCGTCATGACCGAGGGAGAAAGAAAATATTCCAGCACAAAGACAACTTGAAGGGATACATGTCCACCAAACCAGGCCTTCAAAAATGCTAGAAATGATACTCAAGCTTGAAGAAAAAAACAGGCATATCCAGGAGAACAGAAGGGAAGTATAATACTACCAAAACCTAAAAGTGAAACAATACACTTACAAAAGCCACTAAACATAATAAATGTCTGGAATTAAAAATAGTTTCTCCATTAAAACATTAAATGTTAATGGAAATTACTAACCGATCAAGAGACACAGATTACAAACTTGGATTAAAAATCACAATCCATCAAACTGTTGCCTGCAGGAAACCCATCTCACCACAAAAGACAGGCACGTCCTAAAAATAAAAGGCTGGTCAAAAATTCTGCAAGCTAATGGAACCAAGAAACAGGCAGGGGTAGCAATTATGTTATCCACAAAGTGGACTTAACACCAAAAAAATAATAAGAGACACACATTACAAACTTGGATTAAAAATCACAATCCATCAATCTGCTGCCTGCAGGAAACACATCTAACCACAAAAGATAGGCACATCCTAAAAATAAAGGCTGGTCAAAAATTCTGCAAGCTAATGGAACCAGGAAACAGGCAGGGGTAGCCATTTGCTGTCGGACAAAGTAGACTTCAAACCAAAAAAAATTATAAGAGACACAGATGGATACTACATTTTAGTCACAGGTACAACTCACCAGGAAGACTTCACAATACTGAACATATATGCACTCAATACGGCCCCCCACATACTCATTAAGGAAACCCTACAACATCAAAAGCAAGAAATCAATCCTAAAACGATAATTCTTGGGGATTTCAACACCGCCCTCTCAACATGGGATAAGCCAACAGGTAAAAAACTTAACAGAGACACTTTGAGCTTAATGAAACCCTTACTGAAACGTACCTTACAGATCTCTATCGAACTTTTCATCCATGAACCAAAGAATGCACATTTTTCCCAGCAGCACATGGAACTTTCTCCAAAATAGATCAAATATTGGGCCACAAAACAAATCTTCACATATACAGGAAAGTTGAAACTCTAGCCTGCACCTTATCAAACCACCATGGCCTAAAGCTTGACATTCACAACACAACAAGCAACACAAAATACACAAACTCCTGGAAACTTAACACTATGATGCTGAATGAAAATTGGATTCAGAAAGAAATTACGAAGGAAATTCAAAATTTCCTGAAAGTGAATGATAATGAAAATACAACTTACCAAAATCTCTAAAAGCTGTACTAAGAGGTAAGTTCATAGCTCTTAATGCCTACATCAAAAAAATAGAAACATCAGAAATAAATACTTAACAAAGCTTTAAGCTTTAGAGACACTAGAGCCCAGCCCAGCCCCCCACCCCGGAGCCCCATCCCCCAGCCCCTCACATCCTTCTGCCCCCGTGCACCTTGCCACCCCCCCAGGTCCCAGGTGAAGAATTCTGCAATCGTGGCTGGAGAGGTGGCTCAGGGGTTAAGCCTCTGCCTTGCAAGCAGAAGGTCCTGAGTCCAGATCCTAGACCCCACGTATAGACACCAGGCAGAAGCCAGGGCGGCCTGCATTTTGGGTCCTGATAGGGTGGAGCCTGTGAATCCCGGGGCAGAGTAAACAAGGAGGAGGTGGAAGCGTCCATGGTGGTTTCTGCATTTGTCCGTGGTTCTACACATACATACATATACACATGCACACATGCATACACACGCACAATTGAATAAATAATAAATTAAAAAAATTAAAAAAAAAGAATTCTTCCATCAACATCAGACCCTCTGCCTCTCTGCTACTCAGAATTCAATAGAGTCCAAAGGAAACTCAAACAAAACTCTAAGGAACAAAGGGAACACAAGCCATACATCTGGACTCTACTACAATCATTATATCACGTGGGCGAGATTCTTCACATCCAGCCCAAAGAGAAGTAAACCTTTTTTTTTTCCTTTCTTTCACCTTACTGATACTTTCTAGTATCAATTGCTGTAGATCAACTTCCTCATACAGCCACACCAAAAACATACAACTCCAGGGAGTACACCACTCACCCTCACATAGCACCAAGATACTAAATAGTAAAAGTGCACTACCATAATAATATTCACCCCCTGGTTACTTAACCTGACTTAACTGATGTACTAAGAGCCTAATAGCATCATCTAGGATATAACAATAATACACAAACATACCCAATCCAAAGCAAGCACTAGTAATAAGTGGCAAGTGTAACAATACCAACTAAATCAGTTCAGTGAAAAACACACAGAAACTGAATGGTCCTACAAAACAAAACAATGCCCAAGTCAAAGTGCAGATCCACGAGAAACAAAACCCAAGAAGACCAAGCTCCCACCGAAAGAATTAATTCCATAATGATGGATTCTGACTAGAACAAATTCACAGAAAATAGCCATGAAAGCCAGACCCAATATAACAACTTTCAGAGTATGATCATTACCATGATTAATACTATGAAAGAGGAAATCCGAGAAGAGTTAAACAACCGTATCAACCACTTTGAACAGGAACACAACAGGCACCTAGAGGAGTTGAGAAACACAGTTCAAGAAACAAAAATAGGCATAGAGCAGTTAAAACAGTCTCAGGCAGAGTTTAAAATTGAACTAAAAGACAAGTTATCTTCAACCCAAAACTCAACAGAGAGTCTTATCAGCAGAACAAATGAAGCAGAAAATAGAATTTCAGATCTTGAAGACAAAGTGGGAGAATTAACCAGCTCAATGGAAGAGATTCTTAAAACCAAAAAGATACTGGAGAGGAACATTCAAGAGATATGGGAAACCCTGAAGAAGACTAAAATGCGCATTCATGGAATACCAGAACAAGAATCCCAAAATAACACACCTGAGGAAATACTTCAAATCATCCTAAATGAAAATTTCCCACAACTAAAGAATGAGAGGCCCATCCAAATACAAGAGGCATTTCGCACTCCAAACAGATATGACCAAAATAGAAAATTGCCACGGAAAATAATAGTCGAAACACTCTACACTCAAGACAAAGAAAAGGTGCTGAGAGCTTCAAGAGAAAAAAAGCAAGTCACCATTATAGGGAAACCTACTAGAATGACAAATGACTACTCAATGGAAACAGTAAAAGCAGGAAGAGCATGGAGAGACATACTTCAAGCATTAAATGAGCAAAAATGCCAACCCAGACTGATATACCCGGCAAAACTATCTGTCATGATTGAGGGAGAAAGAAAAGTTTTCCAGCACAAAGACAACCCGAAGGGATACATGTCTACCAAATCAGGCCTTCAAAAAGTGCTAGAAATGATACTCAAGCTTGAAGATAAGAAGACGCGTATCCAGGGGACAGAAGGGAAATGTAATACCACCAATACCTAAATATCAAACAACACACTTACAAAATCTACTAAACATAAAAAATGTCCAGAATTAAAAATAGTTTCTCCACTATAACATTAAATGTCAATGGCATTAACTCACCAATTAAGAGACACAGATTACAAACTTGGATTAAAAACCACAATCCAACAATCTGCTGCCTTTAGGAAACTCATCTCACCACAAAAGATAGGCACGTCCTAAGAAAGAAAGTCTGGTGCAAAATCTTGCAAGTGAATGGAACTAGGAAACAGGCAGGGGTAGCAATTATGCTTTCAGACAAAGTGGACTTCAAACCAAAGAAAATCATAAGAGACACAGATGGATACTACATTTTAGTCACAGGTACAATTCACCAGGAAGACTTCATAATACTGAACATTTACACACCCAATACGGGCCCCTCCACATTCATTAAGAAAACCCTACAGCGCCTAAAGCAAGATATCAACCCCCAAACGATAACTCTTGGGGACTTCAACACCACCCTCTTAACATGGGATAGATCAACAGGTCAAAAGCTTAACAGAGACACTTTGGACCTTAATCAAACCCTTAAAGAAATGGACCTTACAGATCTCTATCGAACTTTTCACCCACACAACAAAGAATACACATTTTTCTCAGCAGCACACGGAACATTCTCCAAAATAGATCACATATTGGGCCACAAAATGAATCTACACATATACAAAAAAGTTGAAATTCTAACCTGTGCCCTATCAGACCACTACAGCCTAAACCTGGTATGATAGTTAAGCCTTGGTGTCAACTTGACACACAGGGTATTAACTAAGCTGGGCTGAGACCACCACTGGAAAAGGATCAACTGAGACTACTTGAAAGGATAGTACACACCCTAGATCCTATCAGAACTCCAAAGCTCTCAAAGGATTCTCCCAATACTGCATCATATAAAAAGGAGCCACCAAGGAGAACACATCCCTTCTTGCAGCTGTACTAGGAATCGTTCTTCCTTCTGGCCGCTCGGTTCCTTCGACCTTCCACTAGACTAAGACTCTAGGAGTTCTCCAGCCTTCAGCCATCACCTACTTGACTACCGAACTGAGCAGCTAGCTGTTGGCAGCCATCATTGGAACTACCTCAGCTACTGGCAGCCTTCGCTGGAATACCTCGGCCATATCTGTGCCAACTCAATAAATTTCCTATATATATTCTATATATATATATATATATACTTGTTCTGTGAATTCTGTGACTCTAGAGAACCCTAACTAATACACCTGGGCATCGACAACACAACAAACAAGAGAAAATACACTAACTCCTGGAAACTTAACAATATGATGCTGAATGAGAACTGGATTCAGGAGGAAATTAAAAAGGAAATTCAAGATTTCCTGAAAGTGAATGATAACGAAAATACAACTTACCAAAATCTCTTGGAAAATGAAAGCTGTTCTAAGAGGAAAGTTCATAGCTCTTCATGCCTACATCAAAAAAATGGAAACATCAGAAATAAACAACTTAACAATGCAGCTTAAAGCTTTAGAGAAACTAGAGCAATCTGATCCCAAAAGTAGTAGAAGAGAGGAGATTAGCAAACTAAGGGGAGAAATATCTGAAATCCAGATTAAGAAAATGATAGAAAAAATCAACGAGGCAAAAAGCTGGTTCTTTGAAAAAATCAATAAGATTGATACACCCCTAGCTAAATTAACCAAAAGCAGGATAGAGAAAACCCAAATTAACAAAATCAGAAATGAACATGGAGTTATCACTACTGATACCCAAGAAAGCCAGAGAAGTATAACATCATATTTCAAATACTTCTACTCTGTGAAGTTTGACAACACAAAAGTGATGGATGAATTTCTAAGTAAACACAACTTACCTAAATTGAATCAGGAAGTTGTGAATTATTTAAATAGTCCTATAACATATAAGGAAATTGAGGAAGTAATCTCAAATCTTCCCACCAAAAAATGTCTTGGACCAGATGGATTCAGCACAGAGTTTTACCAGACATTTAAGGAGTTAACAACACCAATACTCCTTAAACTATTCCATCAAATAGCAAAGGAAGGAACACTACCAAATTCCTTTTATGAAGCTAATATTGTCTTAATAACAAAACTTAATAAAGATTCACCTAAAAAAGAAAACTACAGGCCAGTCTCTCTGATGAAGACAAATGCAAAGATTCTCAACAATGTCTTACAAAATCTGATTCAAAAACATGTCAAAAAGATCATCCACGGGGATCAAGTTGGCTTTATTCCAGGCACACAAGGTTGGTTCAACATATGCAAATCAATAAATGTAATTCACCACATAAACCAGTCCAAAGTTGAAGACCACATGATACTCTTGATAGATGCAGAAAAACCTTTTGACAAGATCCAACAGCTCTTTATGATCAAAACCTTAGATAAGGTTGGAATGGAAGGAACCTTTTCAATATAATAAAAGTTGTGTACAACAAGCCTACAGCAAAGATTCTACTCAATGGGGAAAAACTTGAAGCATTCCCACTTCAATCAGGAACTAGACAAGGCTGTGTACTCTCACTACTTCTATTCAATATTGTACTTGAATTCTTAGCTGAAACCATAAGAAAAGAAATGGACATAAGAAGGATTCAAATCGGCAAGGAAGAAGTCAAGTTATCCTTATTTGCAGATGACATGATTTTATACCTGGGTGATCCGAAAAACTCCACCAGGAAGCTCCTGGAACTAATTGAGAAGTTCATCAGGGTGGCAGGATACAAAATAAATGTGCAAAAATCAGCTGCCTTCCTATATCTCCAGAATGAAAGAAGTGAAAAAGCCTTGAGAGAAACAATCCCATTTACTATAACCCCTAAAAAAATGAAATACTTTGGTATAAACCTAACCAAGAAGGTAAAAGATCTTTAAAATGAAAACTTTAAAACCCTAAAGAAAGAAATTGCAGAAGACACCAGAAGGTGTAAAGACCTCCCATGTTCCTGGATTGGCAGAATCAACATCATAAAAAAGACCATCCTACCAAAGGCAATATACAAATTCAATGCTATACCAATTAAAATCCCAAAGAAGTTCTTTAAAGAAGTTGACCAAACAATCTCAAAATTCGTAAGGAGGCACAAAAGACCCAGGATAGCAAAAACAATCCTGAGTAACAAAAACTCTGCTGGAGGTATTACCATACCAAACCTTAGGATATACTACACATCCATACTTATAAAAGCAGCCTGGTAGTGGCTCCAAAATAGACACAAAGATCAATGCATGAGGATTGAAGACCCAGATATAAGGCCGCAAAATTACAGCCATTTGGTCTTTGACAAAGGGGCCCAAAAAATCCAATGGAAAAAGAACAGCACCTTCCACAAATGGTGCTGGCAAAACTGAATCTCCACATGCAGAAGATTAAAGCTGGACTCCGTACTTGTCACCTGGTACAAGATTTAATTCCAAATGGATCAAGGACCTTGATATAAGGCCAGAGACTATAAAAACCATAGTTGAAAGGATAGGGAACTCCCTTGACCTGATTGGGCTAGGCCAACATTTCCTAAACAGACATCCAATGGCACAGTCACTGCTACCAACTCTCAACAATTGGGATCTTGTGAAATTAAAGAGCTTCTGTTCAGATAAAGAGATTGTAACACGAGCTCAAAGGCAACCCACAGAATGGGAGAAAATCTTCACTAACCACATATCTGATAGAGCTCTACTGTCCAGAGTGCACAAAGACCTTAGAAAACTAAACACCAAGGAATCCAATGGCCTAATTAAAAAATTGGCTTCAAACTTAAAAGAAACTTTACCAGGGATGAAATTAAAATGTCTAACAAATATCTTAAAAAATGCTCCACTTCCTTAGCCATCAGGGAAATCCAAATCAAAACTTCCCTGAGATATCATCTCACCCCGGTCAGGATGGCAAAAATCCACAATACAAACAACAAATGCTGGAGAGGATGTGGAGAGAGGGGAATTCTCCTACATTGCTGGTGGGAATGCAGTCTCATACAGCCACTATGGCAAGCAGTCTGGAGATTCTTAAAGAAATTAAAGATTGAAATGCCATATGACCCTGCGATTCCACTTTTGTTAATAATCCCCCATGCAGCAGAGGATCACCTCGATAGCACAAGTACGACCATGTTTATAGCAGCACTGTTTACAATAGCAAAGTCATGGAATCAACCCAAATATCCAACAGTTGATGAGTGCATGAGGAAAACGTGGTACATCTATATAATGGAGTATTACTCAGCCTTTTAAAATGATGAATTACTGGAATTTGCTGGGAAATGGATGTCATTAGAAACAATTATATTAAGTGAAGTATCCCAGACCCAGAAAATTAAGCGCCTTATGTACTCCCTAATAGGCCTAATAGGTGGCTCCTAGTACCAAACCCACCCAACCCACCTTGAGACACTCAAAGGTAAATCTATGTAATACCTACAGTAATTTCAAGGATTATGAACAGGAGGGATGGGATAGGAGGGCCACACCAGAAACAAGGAGAGAGGGGACCATGTTACATCAGAGAAAATAGGCCTCTATCAAGGACTGCAAGTAAGTAATATGACACCTGGTTAAGTTCACAGACGTTCGTTCCTGATCATGTACAACTGAGGGGGTGTGATCTCACCAGAAGGGGCGAGCATATAGTCTGGCAGATAAAAAGTAACCATTTTGCAAATGGGTGATTGACCCCTCCCTCACTGAGGTTTCCTAACTTTATTACATCTACCTTTGAATGTGCTCTTACAACAAGACTCCAGGTTAACAGATTTTTGTCACTGGGAATTGGGGGGGGGAGGCACTGGGGGAGGGGGAGGTGAGGGGAGGGGGAGCAGAGGGTTCCGGGGGAGGAGGAGGGAGGGAGGGAACTGGTGTACCTATTAAGTTTTTATGACTGGAAATAATAATAAAAAATGTATATAAAAAAATGAAATTGCAGAAGACACCAGAAGGTGGAAAGATCTCCCATGTTCCTGGATTGGCAGAATCGATATCATAAAAATGACCATCCTACCAAAGGCAACATACAGATTCAATGCTACACCAATTAAAATCCCAAAGCAATTCTTTAAAGCAGTTGACCAAATAATCTCAAAATTCATATGGAGGCATAAAAGATCCAGGATAGCAAAAGCAATCCTGAGTAAAAAAAAAAAAACACTGCTGGAGGTATCACCAAAATAGTCACACAGGGCAATGGATGAGGGTTGAAGACCTAGATATAAGCCCACACAAATACAGCCATTTGATCTCCACAAAGGGGCCCAAAGAATCCAACGGAAAAAGAACAGCACCTTCAACAAATGGTGCTGGTAAAACTGGATCTCCACATGCAGAAGATTAAAGCTGGAACCCGTACTTGTCACCATGTACAAGACTTAATTCCAAATGGATCAAGGACCTTGATATAAGGCCAGAGACTATAAAACCCATAGTTGAAAGGGTAGGGAACTCCCTCGAGCTGATTGGGCTAGGCCATCAGTTCCTAAACTGAAATCCAATAGAATAGTTACTACAACCAACACTCAACAGATGGGATCTTGTAAAATTAAAGAGCTTCTGTTCAGATGAAGAGATTGTAACTTGAGCACAAAGGCAACCCACAGAATGGGAGAAAATCTTCACTAACCACATATCTGATAGAGTTCTATTTTCCAGAGTTCACAAAGACCTTAGAAAACTAAACACCAAGGAAACAAATGGGCCAATTAAAAAAATGGGCCTTGGGGGGCTGGAGTGGTGGCTCAGGGGTTAAGCCTCTGCCTTACAGGCAGAATGTCCTGAGTTCGGATCCCAGATCCCACGTATAGTTGCCAGGCAAAAGTGGGGGCGGCCTGCGCTTCTGGTCCTGGTAGGGCAGAGCCTGTGAATCCCAGAGCAGAAGGAGGTGGAGGCGTCCATGGTGGTTCCCGATTCGTCCGTGGTTCTACACACACACATACACACATGTGCGCGCACATACATACACACACGCACAATTGAATAAATAATAATAAAAAAAAATTTTAAAAAATGGGCCTTGGAACTTAAAAGAAACTTTACCAGTGAAGTAATTAAGATGTCTAACAAGTATCTTAAATAATGCTCCACATCCTTAGACATCAGAGAAATGCCAAATCAAAACTTCTCTGAGATATCATCTCACCCCAGTCAGGATGGCAAAAATGCACAATACAAACAACACCAACTGCTGGAGAGGATGTGGAGAGAGGGGAACTCTCCTACATTTCTGGTTGGAGTGCAGACTCATACAACCACTCTGCTAAGCCGTCTGTCGATTCTTAAAGAAGTTAAAGATTGATATGACATATGACCCTGCTATTCCACTTTTGGTAATAACCCCCCATACAGCAAAAATTCACCCCGATAGCACAAGCACGACCATGTCCATAGCAGCACTGTTTTCCATAGCAAAGTCATGGAATCAACCCAAATGTCCAACAGTTGATGAGTGGATAAGAAAAATGTGGTACATTTATACAATGGAATACTACTCAGCCATCAAAAATGATGAATTAAAGCCAGGAAATGGATGGAATTAGAAACAATTATATTAAGTGAAGTATCCCAGACATGGAAAATTAAGCGCCATATGTACTTCCTAATAGGTGGATCCTAGTACCAAACCCATTTAGAGACACTCAAACACAAATCTCTGTAATACCTAAAGTAATTGTAAAGATTATAAATAGGAGGGATTTTCAAGAAGGGCCCCACCAGAAACAAGGAGAGAGGGGACCATGTTACAGCAGAGAAAATAGGCCACCATCAAGTATTGCAAGTAATGAGACATCTGGTTAAATTCACTGGCTTTGCTTCCTGATCATTTCCAACTGATGGGGTATGATCTCACCACAAGGGGCATATAGGCTGCCTGATAGAAAGTAACCATTTTGCAAATGGGTGATTAACCCCTCTCTCACTGCGGTCTCCCACTTTTATTCCATCTATCTTTGAATACGCTCTTACAACAAGACTCTTATTTAACAGGTTTTTGTCTCTGGCCAGGGGGTGACATCCAATACCCATCAGGATGGAGCCAAGGGTGTTGCAGGAGCAGCAAAACTGAAATCAAAAATCAACAAACCATAATTCAGAACATCAGAGACTTTATATCAACCACCTGGAACTGGGCCAGCCTAATCTCTCCCCATCCAGAAGCTCAGGGAAATTTGCGGAAGAGGGGGTGGTAAGATTATAAGAGCACAAGGATGGGAAGAGTAATGATATGTAAGATACTCCACACAAGTTAAGGCCAAAGAAATCATAAGAAAACTTCGCATGACTTGCACTATGTCCAACACATTATTTACCCCACAAAGTCTAGCATGGACTAAAGGGACTAGAATCCTTGGAGGCTAGGAGCTGACAGTTACAGTAATATTTCTAAGCTAAGGGTTATGGGAAATGCCCCTGGGTCCTTGCACCTCAACGGAGAGGAGGACCCAGAGGAGATTTTGGCATGCACATTAAAGGATGCTCTGGGAATTGGGGGTGGAGACACTGGGGGATGGGGAGGGAAGGGAGAGGAGAGAGGGAAGCAGGGAGGTTGGGGGGAGGTGGATGGAGGGAGGGGACCGAAGTACCTCTTAAGTTTGTATGAGCGGAATTAATAATAAAATTTTTTTTGATTTAAAAAAAATAGGCTTGGGCTAATCAGTTCAAGTATACTTGCAATTTTTTTCCTTCTAGGAGTTTTATAGTCTCTGGTCTAACATTAAAACCTCTGATGCATTTGGAGTCTATTTTCAAGTCGGATGACAAAGCAATTTCATTCTTCTGCTTGTAGTTATCCAATTCTGAGATCACCATTTGTTGTAGATCCTGTTCTTTCTCCAAATTTTGGACCCCATATCAAAATTCAGTTGACTGTAGGTTTATGAGCACATTTCAGGGTCCTCATTTGAAATCTGTTGGTCTGTCTGTGTCCTGGAGCCCATACCATGCTATTTTTATTATTATGGATTTGTAGAACAGATTAAGATCTGGTATGGTAATACCTTCGGCAGAGTTTTTTTCCAATCATACAAACTTAATAGGTACCCTGGTCCCCTCCCTCCCTCCACCCTTCCCCTGATTACCTTGCTCCCTCCTCCCTTTTCCTCTTCCTTTTTCCCTTCCTCCCTTTCTCCCAGTGCCCCCTCCCATCCATCCCTGGAGGATCGGGAGAGATTAGGCTGGCCTGGTTTCAGGTGATCAATGTAGGGTCTCTGATGTTCTGAATTATGGTTTGTTGTTTGGTTTTTTTTTTCAGTTTTCTTGTTCCTGCACAGCTCTTGGCTCCTTCCTGATGGGTATTGGATATCATCTCCTATCCAGAGATAAAAGACTGTTAAAATAGAGTCTTACTATAAGAGTAGATTCAAAGGTAGATGGAATAAGAGTAGGAGACAGTGGTGTGGGGGCGTCAGTCTCCCATTTGCAGGATGGTTACCATCTATCTGCCAGACTCTATGCCCTCCCTGACTGGTGAGATCAAACACCCTCAGTTGCAAGTGACCAGGAAGGAAAGTGAGTGAGCATAATCAGATGTCTCACTACTTACTTGCAGTACTTGATGGTGACCTATTTTCTCTACTGTTGCATGATCCCCTCTCTCTTTGTTTATGGTGGGGCCCTCCTTCCCCTTCTCTCCTGTTTATAATGTTTGCAATTACTGTAGGTATCACAGAGATTTATCTTTGAGTATGTCACTAAGTGGGTTTGGTAATAAGATCTACCTATTAGAGAGTACATACGGTGCTTAAATTTCTGTGTCTGGGATACTTCACTCAATATATTTTTTTCTAATTCCACCCATTTTCCAGCAAATTTCATTAACTCATCTTTTTTGATGGCTGACTTGTATTCCATTGTACAAATGTACCACATTTTCCTTATCGACTCATAAACTGTTGGGCATTTGGTTTGATTCCACGACTTTGCTATTGTAAACAGTGCTGCTATTGAGGTAAATTTTTGCTGTATGGAGGATTATTCCCAAAAGTGGGATAGTAGGGTCATATGGCATTTAGATCTTTAACCTTTTTAAGAATCACCAGACTGATCTGCCAGAGCAGTTGTGTAAGCCTTCCAGCAGAGTTTTGATTACTCAAGATTGTTCTGCTATTCTGGATCTTTTGGGCTTTCATATGAATTTTGATGTTGTTTTACCAATTTCTGTGAAGAATTTGGTTGGAGTGTTGACCGGTATTTTGCTGAATCTACATATTACTTTTGTTAGTATGGTTATTGTATCAATGTTTATTCTATCAATCCAGGAACATGGAAAGTCTTTTCACATTCTGTGGGTTCTGTAATCTCTTTATTCAGAGTTTTAAAGTTTTCATTGTACAGATCTTTCACATCTGTGCTTAGATTTATTCCTAAGAATTTCCTGTTTTTTAGGAGCTATGGTAAATGGAATTGTTTCTCTCTGTTCTCTCTCACATTGGTCATCCTTGCTGCATAACAATGTCACTGAATATTGGACACTAATTTTGCACCTTATCACTCTGCCAAACTTATTTATTAATTTCAGGAATTTCCTGGTGGACTCATGGGAATATTTCAGGCATAGAAACATGTCATCTGCAATTAAGCATATCTCAACTTTTTCTTTTCCTATTTGTATCCATTTTATCTCTGTCTTGTCTTATGGCTCTAGTTAAGATTTCAAGTTCAATGTTGAGTAACAGTAGTCAGAGTTGCCAGCATTATCTAGTCCAGATCTAACTGGGGATGCTTCAAAATTTAAACATTTAGCGTGATTTCTGCTCCAGGCTTGTCATATATATTTTTATTATGTTGATATATGTTCCTTCACTATTTTCTCCAAGTCCTTTATCATATAAGGCTATTGAATTTTGCCAAAAGCTTTCCCAGCATCTGTTGATAGAAATGTGTAATTTTTATCCTTACATTTGTTTATATGATGTATTATAGTTATTGATTTATGCATATAAAGTCAACCTTGAGCTTCTGGCATAAATCAAACCTGATCATAGTGGATCATATTTTTAATATGTTTTTGAATCCAGTTTGCTAAAATTTTCACTAAGAATCTTTGAATCTGTGCTCTTCAACGAACTTGGCCTACAGTTTTCTTTTGTATTTCTGTTTACTTCATTTAGGAATCAGTGTAATACTGGCTCCATAGAAAGAGTTTAGAAGAGTTCCTTTCTTTTCTATTTTGAGGAATAATTTAAGGACTATTAGTTTTAGTTGTTCTTTAAGTTTCTGGTAGAATTCTATGTTGAATCAATATGGTCCTTGTCTTTTTTGGCATGGAGAAGTTTTAATTAATGCTATAATTTCATCACTTGTTATTGGCCTGTTTAAATAATTCAACTCATCATGATTCAACTTTGGTGAATTGTATATTCTGAGAAATTTGTCCATTTCCTTCTGATTGTCAAAATTTGTGGAGTATAAGTTTTTAGAGTATGACATTATGATTCTCTGAATTTCATTGATATCAGTTGTGATAACTTCATTTTAATCTCTAGTTTTATTAATTTGGTTTAATTTGGTTCTACTCTATTTTGATTTCCATTAATTTGGTGAAGGTTTCATCAGTCCAGTTAATTTTTTACAAAGAATCAGCTCTTCGCTTGATTGATTATTTTTCTTAATTTCTTTGTCTCAATATCATTTATTTCTCCTCTGATATTATTAATCTCTGCCCATTTGCTGTACTTAAGGTTGGTTTGTTCTTGTTTCTTTAAAGTTTTAAGCTACACTGTAAATTTATTTACTTATGATATTTCTATCCTTTTTAAGTAGGTGCTTAGTACTATAAACATTCCTCTTAGGACAACATTCTTTGTTTTTTTATTTTTTATTTATTTCCATTCATACAAACTTAATAGGCACAATGGTACCCTCCCTCCCTCCACCTCTCCCTGAACCCCTTTTTCCCTTCCTTTCCCTCCCCCCTCCCTATCTCCCAGTGCCTACTCCCCCCCCCCATCCCTGGAGCATCCTTCAATGTATATGTCAAACTCTCCTCTGGGTCCTCCACTCTGATGAGGTGTAAGGACTCAGTGGCATTTCCTAGAACTCTTTCTTGTGTTCCCCTTAAGTATAGGAACACTATTGTGGCTGTTAATCCCTAGCTTCTAAGGATCCTAGTGCCTTTAGTCCATGCTAGACTTTGTGGGGTAAATAATGTGTTCGACATTGCTCAGGTAATGCAAAGTCCTATTATGATTGCTTCTGCACTAACCTGTGTGGAGTATCTTGCATATCCTTACTCCTACCATCCTTGTGCTTTTAAAATCTTACCGCCCCTTTTCCCACAAATTTCCCTGAGCTTCAGGATTGGGAGAGATTAGGCTGGCCTGGTTCCAGGTGGTTGATATAGAATCTCTGATGTTCTGAATTATGGTTTGTGGATTTTTTTCAGTTTTGCTGCTACCGCAATGCCCTTGGTTCCATCCTGATGGGTACTGGATGTAACCCCCTGGCCAGAGATAAAGAAGCTGTTAAATTAGAGTCTTATTAAAAGAGTATATTCAAAGGTAGATGAAATAAAAGTAGGAGACCACGGTGAAGGAGGGGCAGTCTCCCATTTGCAAAATGGTTACTTTCTGTCTGGCAGCCTATATGACCTCCTCTTCTGGTGAGATCATACCCCATCAGTTGCAAATGATCAGGAAGGAAAGTTTGTGAACTTAACCAGATGTCTCATTACTTATTTGCAGTCCTTGATGGTGGCCTATTTTCTCTGCTGTAACATGATCCTCTCTCTCCTTGTTTATGGTGGGGCTGTCCTTCCCCTTCCCTCCTGTTTATAATCTTTGCAATTACTATAGGTATTACAGAGATTTATCTTTGAGTGTGTCTCATGTGGGTTTGGTACTAGGATCCACCTACTAGGGAGTACACACAGCACTTAATTTTCTGTTTCTGGGATACTTCACTCAATATAATGTTTCTGAATGCATCCATTTCCTGGCAAATTTCATTAATTCGTCATTTTTGATAGTTGAGGAGTATTCCATTGTACAAATGTACCACATTTTCCTTATCCACTCATCATCTGTTGGATATTTGGGTTGATTCCATGACTTTGCTATTGTAAATAATGCTGCTATGAACATGATCATGCTTGTGCTATCAAGGTGATTTTTTGCTGTCTGGGAGATTATTCCCAAAAGTGGAACAGCAGGGTCATATGGCATTTCAATCTTTAACTTCTTTAAGAATTGCCAGACGACTCGCCAGAGTGGTTGTATGAGCCTGCATTCCCACGAGCAAAGAAGAAGAGTTCCCCGCTCTCTTCATCCTCTCCAGCATTTGGAGTTATATTATGGATTTTTGCCATCCTGACCAGGGTGAGGTATTGATTTGTGTTTCCCTGGTGTCTAAGGATGTGGAGCATTTTTTAAAGATACTTGTTAGACATCTTAATTTCTTCCCTGGTAAAGTTTCTTTTAAGTTCCAAGACCCATTTTTTAATTGGGCCATTTGTTTCCTTGGTGTTTAGTTTTCTAAGGTCTTTGTGAACTCTGGAAAATAGAGCTCTATCAGATATGTGGTTAGTGAAGATTTTCTCCCATTCTGTAGGTTGCCTTTGTGCTCAAGTTACAATCTCTTCATCTGAACAGAAGCTCTTTAATTTCACAAGATCCCATCTGTTGAGTGTTGGTTGTAGTGATTCTGCTATTGGATTTCCGTTTAGGAACTGTTGGCCTAGCCCAATCAGCTCAAGGAATTTTCCTACTCTTTCAACTATGTTTTTTATAGTCTCTGGACTTATATTGAGGTCCTTGATTCATTTGGAATTAATTCTTGTACATGGTGACAAGTATGGGTCCAGTTTTAATCTTCTGCATGTGGACATCCAGTTTTGCCAGCACCATTTGTTGAAGATACTGTTCTTTTTCCATTGGATTTTTTGGGCACCTTTGTCAAAGATCAAATGGCTGTAGTTGGTTGGGTTATATCTGGGTCTTCAACCCTTATCAATTGCCCTGTGTGTCTATTTTGGAGCCAGTACCAGGCTGTTTTTTTTTTTTTAATTTCAGCTCATACAAACTTATTAGGTACACCAGTTCCCTTCCTCCCTCCTCCTCCCCATGTACCCCTTCCTCCCCCTCCCCACCCCTCTCCCTCCCCATCCCGCAGTGCCTCCCGCCCCAATTCCCAGAGAGTTCTTTCTTGTGCATGTCTGATTTTCCTCTGGGCCCTCCTCTCCGATGACGTACAAGGATCCAGTGGCCTTTCCCTGAACCCTTTCCCGTGTTCCCCTTAGGTATAGGAACACTGCTGTGACTGCCAATCCTTTGCCTCCAAGGATCTTGGTGCCTTTAGCAGATGCTAGACTTTGTGAGGTCAACAGTGTGTTGGACAATGCGCAGGGCATGCAAAGTCCAATTATGATTGCTTCAGCCCTAACTAGTATAGAGTATCTTACATATCATTGCTCCTCCCATCCTTTTGCTCTTACACTCTTACCGCCCCCTCTTCCGCAAATTTCCCTGAGCTTCAAGATGGGGAGAGACTAAGCTGGCCTAGTTCTAGGTGGCTGATATAGAGTCTCTGAAGTTCTGGATTGTGGTTTGTTGATTTTCTTTTGCAGTTTTGCTGCTCCTGCAATGCCCTTCACTCCATCCTGGTGGGCATTGTATGTTACCCCCTGGCCAGAGATAAAAAGCTGTTAGAGTCTTGCGATAAAAGCACATTCAAAGGTAGATGTAATAAAAGTGGGAAACCATACTAAGGGAGGGGTCTATCACCCATTTGCAAAATGGTTACTTTTTATCTGCCAGACTATATGCCCTCCTCTTCTGGTGAGATCACACCCCCTCAGTAGTAAATGATCAGGAACAAAAGTCTGTGAACTTAATCAGATGTCTCATTACTTATTTGGGTCCTTGGTGGAAGCCTATTTTCCCTGCTGTAACATGGTCCCTTCTCTCCTTGTTTCTGGTGTGGCCCTCCTATCCCATCCCTCCTGTTCATAATCCTTCGAATTACTGTCTCTAGGTGGACTGGGTGGGTTTGGTAGTACCAGGCTGATTTTACAACAATGGATTTGTTGTATAGACTAAGGTTTGGTATGGTGATACCTCCAGCAGTGTTTTTGTTACTCAGAGTTGATTTTGCTATCCTGGGTCTTTTGTGCCTCCATATGAATTTTGATATTGTTTGGTCAACTTCTTTGAAGAATTGCTTTGGGATTTTAATTGGTATAGCATTGAATCTGTATGTTGCCTTTGGCAGGATGATCATTTTTATGATGTTGATTCTGCCAATCCAGGAACATGTGGTCTTTCCACCTTCTGCTGTCTTCTGCAATTTCTTTCTTTAGGTTTTTAAAGTTTTCATCATAAAGTTCTCTTACTTTCTTTGGTAGGTTTATGCCAAGGTATTTCATTTTTTTAGGAGCTATAGTAAATGGGACTGTTTCTCTCAGTCAGTTTCACTTCTTTCATTCTGAGCATATAGGAAAGCCACTGATTTTTGTACATTTATGTTGTATTTTGCCACCCTGCTGAACTTCTGTTTTAGTTCCAGGTGCTTTCTGGTGGAGTTTTTGTGATCACTCAGGTATAAGATCATATCATCTGCAAATAGAGATAACTTGACTTCTTCCTTGTCTATTTGAATCCCTTTTATCTCCCTTTCTTGTTTATAGCCTCAGCTAAGACTTCAAGTACAACATTGGATAGAATTGGTAAGAGTGGACAGCCTTGTCTAGTTCCTGATCAAAGCAGGAATTCTTTGAGTTTTTCCCCATTGAGTATAATCCTTGCTGTTGGCTTGTTGTATACTGCTTTTATTATATTGATAAAGGTTCCTTCCATTACCACCATCTCTAGGGTTTTGATAATAAAGGCCTGTTCGATTTTGTCAAAAGCTTTTTCTTCATCTATCGAGAGTATCATGTGGTTTTGTATTTTGGACTGGTTTATATGGTGAATTACATTTATTGATTTACATATGTTGAACCAACCTTATGTTCCTGGGATAAACCTTGCTTGATCCCCATGAATGATATTTTTGATATGTTTTTGAATCTGATTTGCTAAGACTTTGTTGAGAATCTTTGCATCTGTGTTCATCAGGTGCATTTGGCCCATAGTTTTCTTTTTTAGTATCTCTTTATTGGGTTTTGGGATTAAGACTATATTAGCTTCATAGAACGAATTTGGTAGTATTCCTTCCTTTGCTATTTGATGGAACAGCTTAAGGAGTATTGGTTTTATTAGCTCCTTAAACATTTGGTAGAACTCTGTGCTGAATCCATCTGATCCAGGACATTTTTTGGTGGAAGATTTGAGATTATTTCATAGATTTCCTCATATGTTGTAGAAGTATTTGAATAATTCCAACTTTCTGATTCAATTTAGGTAAGTTGTGCTTACTTAAGAATTCATCCATTTTTTTGTGTGTTGTCAAATTTCATCGAGTACAAGTTTTTGAAATATGACATTGTAATTCTCTGAATTTCTTGGGTATCAGTAGTGATAACTCCATTTTCATTTCTGATTTTGTTAATTTGGCCTTTATCTTTCTTGCTTTTGGTTAATTTAGCTAGGGGTGTCTTATTGATTTTTTCAAAAACCCAGCTTTTTGACTGGTTGATTTTCTGTATCATTTTCCTAATCTCAATTTCGTATATTTTTCCCCTTATTTTGCTAATCTCTCTTCTACTGCTTTTGGTAATGGATTGTTCTAGTGTCTCTAAAGCTTAAAGCTGCATTGTTAAGTTATTTATTTCTGATCTTTCCATTTTTTTTTGATGTAAGTATCAATCGCTATAAACTTATCTCTTAGGACAGCTTTCATTGTGTAGAACATCTTTTATTTGGTAAGTTGTATTTTCATTATTATTTGCTTTCAGGAAATCTTGAATTTCCTTTTTAATTTCTTCCTGAATCCAATTCTCATTTATCATCATAGTATTTGGTTTCCAGGAGTTAGTGTATTTTCTGATGTTTTTTGTATTGTGGATGTCAAGCTTTACACCATGGTGGTCTGATAGGGTATAGGCTAGAATTTCAACTTTCCTGTATATGTGGAGATTCATTTTGTGGAGCAATATGTGATCTATCTTGGAAAATTTTCTGTGTGCTGCTGAGAAAAATGTGTATTCTTTGGTGCGTAGATGAAAAGTTAAATAAAGAGCTGTAAGGTCCATTTCAGTAAGGGTTTGATTAAGTTCCAAAGTGTTCAGTAAGGGTTTGATTAAGTTCCAAAGTGTTCAACATATGTAAATCAATAAATGTAACTCACCATATAAACCAGTCCAAAATACAAAACCACATGATCTATCCCATGTTGAGAGTGTGGTGTTGAAGTCCCCAAGAATTATGGTTTTGGGGTTGACTTCTCGCTTTAAATGTTGTAGGGTGGCTTAATGAATGTGGGGAGGCCCATATTTGGTGCATATATGTTCAGTATTGTGAAGTCTTCCTGGTGAATTGTACTAAAATGTAGTATCCATCTTTGTCTTTTATGATTTTTTGGGGACAACCTTCTTTGTCTCCCAAAGCTTTTTATATGTTTAGTTTTCATTATCATTGAATTATAAAAATATGTGAATTTCTGATTTTACTTGTGTATAAATAGACCCATTCCTCAATCAGTAGCATGTTATTTAGGTTCCAAGAGTTTGTGCACTCTCTGTTCTTTACTTTTTTATAGATGTCTAACTTTATTTCATGGTGGGCAAATAGAGTACAGAATATGAGTTCAATTTATCTGTTCTTATGCATTCTTGCTTTGTGCCCTAGCATATATCTTGAATAAATTTTGGATAAATTTCTATGGGCTGCATAGTATAATGTGTATTCCTTGATATTATGATGAAATGTTCAGTAAACATCATTTGGGACCATTTGTTTTATGGTTTGATTATGTTTCAATATGTCCCTCTTCCACTTTTTCCTGCCGATATGTCTATCAGTGAGGGTAAGAATGGAGTGTTGAAATCCCTATTATCATGTTTGGATTGAATTTTTTATACAAATTATAATGTATATAATGTATATAATGTGTATAATGTATAATGTATTATAATGTTTGTGTTTGATGGTATGAGTGGTCTTTTGTTTGTAACATATATGATTAGAATTGTGAATTCTTATTGATGAATTGTTCATTTAATGAATATGTTGAATCACTCTATGTCTCTTAACAGTTGATTGTCTGTTTCGTGAGATGTTAAGATGGTTACTTCTGCTTGTTTCCTGGTTACATTTGCTTAGAGTATCTTTGGCCCTCCATTGGTCCTGAGATAGTACATATCTTAAAGGGTGAGATGTGTTTCTTGCAGGCAACAAATTGATGTATTGTGACTTTTTAAAAAATTTTTTTATTATTATTATTTATTCAACTGTGCGCATGTGCATGTGTATGTGTGCTCGTGCGCATGTTTGTGTGTGTGTGTGTGTGTGTGTGTGTCTGTTCGTGTGTAGAACCACGGACGAATTCACGAACCACCATGGACATCTCCACCTCCTTCTGCCCTGGGATTCACAGGCTCCGCCCTACCAGGACCAGAAGCGCAGGCTGCCCCCGCTTCCACCTGGCGTCTAAACGTGGGATCTGGGATCCGAACTCAGGACCTTCCACCTACAAGGCGGAGGCTTAACCCCTGAGCCACCTTTCCAGCCCTATTGTGACTTTTAATACATGTTGTTAGTATGTCTTTTGATTCTAGAATTCAGCCCATTGTAATTGAGGCTGTAATTGAGAAGTGTTTGTTCATTCCTGTCATTTTTTGAATTTAATGATTTTTATGTTGGCAATTCTCTGTTTGGTAGTTGGGTTCACAATATTTTTACCTTCTATTCTCTTGGGTGTGTTTATCAAATTCTTCAATCTTGAGTATTTTTTCTAGTGTCATCTGCAGGCCTTGCTTAGTAGACATGTAGGCCTTTAGTTTACCTTTGTAATGAAATATCTTTTTCACCTTCAAACATGGCTGATAATGTGGCTGGATATAGCAGCCTATATTGGTATTTGTGATCATGCATGTCTTGAAGAATGCCTCTTCAATTTCTTCTGGATTTTACTGCTTCCAGTGAAAGACAGGTATATTCTGATAGGCTTGTTTTTAAATTTGACTTTATTTTTCTCTCCTGCAGCTTTCAGGACATTCTCTTTAACTTGTATCTGCTGTTTTTATTGTTATTTGCCTAGTTGTGTTTCTATTTTGGTCATATCTGATTGGTGTGTGATATGCATCTTGTACTTGAATGGGGATCTCTTTCCTTGTGTGGAAGAAGATTTCATTTATTATTATTTGAAACATTTGTTCTAGAGTGTTTCTTTGTGTGTCTTGTTGTCGAATTCCTTGGATATTTAAGTTTGTCCTTGTGGTATCCCATAGCTCTTGAATATTTATTAATTATAATTGTTTAATTGAACAATACTGTTTTGCCAGCTTGTCTCCCAGACATGATATTTTATCTTCTACTTGATCAGTTCTGTTGGAGGTACTCTCTGCTTAGTTTTCAAATGAAGTTAACTTAATTTTTATTTCCACCCTAATTGCACTTTGGAATCTTTTCATCTGTTCTAAGTTTGTTGTTATTTCCTCTATTGCCTTTTTCATCTCAGATTTTTTATTATTATTTTCCTGTTTATATAAGTCATATGATTATTACTTTTCATATAAGACCATATGTTATTAATCTCTGAGTTCAACACTTTCCTTTGGTAGTTCATCAACTTCCTTTTACAGTTCTTGCATTTCATTGATCATGCTGACAATATTCATTTGGAAGACATTACTTGAGTGTTGATTTCCTGACTGGTATCCAGGAGATTATTGGATTGGACCCTATCTTAAGGGGGCTGGTGCTTTTTGTATAAAACATTTTGCTGGTATTTGGTGTATTTTGTGGTTTTACAACGTAACATCGGCACCTTGTACTAAGTATTTGACTGTCTTCATTAGTAAGTGTTCCTGGTTCTCCTGTGTTATGTGAGGTGGCCTGATTGGCTGTTGCTGGAAAAATTTCCCTGGATTTGGAAGGTGTGTTATTGTTTAAAGGTTAGTTTAGTATTACTCAGCACTATTTGTGGGTGTGTTAACTGCAGTGAGTTTGAGATATGCAATCATAGCTCTGTTTTGGAGGTGAAAGAGATTGTGGTTTAAATTTAGTTGAAGAGTTTGGGATTGGAATTGAGGTCTGGTAGGTAATATTTGGCTTAAAAAACAAAGCAGTCACTAGAGGATAAATTGGGGGATTTAGTAAATTATAAGTAAAGGAGTTATGTTGAAGGTGAAGTGGAATTTTTAGTTTTTTAGGGGTGTGTTATGGTAAATGATTTAAAGTCAATGGGGGGTAAGTTATCTTACCATTGCATGATATGGCTGTCACTATTGAACAGTCTTCTAGTGGTTGATGTTGGTCTGCCACCATCTTTGGTGTTTCTTGTGGTGTCTGTCTAGTCTGTTCCTGGGTTTATTGTTGGGGTATAAAGCATCCTGGCATGGCTAGTATTGCTCATCTGTGCAAATGTGTGGTGGACAGATCTGATTTAAAGTCTAGAATTTTTTATTTATGAAAGAAACAGAGAGAGAATGTATGCACAAAAGTGAAATGGCCCACTGCAGGAGATTAGAGGAAGTCTTTAAAAAAAAAAAACACATACTGTACTTCTATCATGTGAGCTTCTAGAGATAAAACTCAGATCACCAGGTAAAGAATTTGGCACCTTATCCTCTGAGGAAACTTGGCAGCTCAAATTTTTTGTTCTGAAGAAGCTAATCAAACTTTAAGTTTTGTTAAGGCTGTTGCTGATATGATCCTGTTAAAGGTGGAAATCTGATTGACAGTGCCTTATTGCAGATGAGCATAATGTAAATATGGCTTCCTCTTGAGTCCTGATGACACCCTTTAGGCTAAAGTTATGTCACAGGTAGAAATTTTATAGTACTTATTTCACTATATTTACATTATTTTGCTTTTAAAAGCATTATCTTATAAGTTCATTTCTTAAGAAGAGAAAACAATAGATAAAATTTCCAAAAACAAAACCTGTAAAAGCATAAATATATTCAATTTATCCCTTCAAGAAATATTGTATATAGTCAATAATAGTAATGTATAATATTATCCATGCTAGAGTTTCATTCACTCTATGACTGAGTGATATAAAAATATCACTGATATAAAAATAATTTTCCTAAAGTACTGTGTATCTAATACCTTCATGTATTAGAATAAAAAAAAAGTAGCACCAAAGTAATTCAACATGAAAAAAACTCAGTATACTTTATCTTTTCAAATATATTAAACCTTGCCAAATATTTGGAATTATTATTTATTACATTTTCAAGTTTCTGTTACTCTTTTTGAACTTTCTACATAGATCTTTACATATATGTATAATTTATTAATTATAACAATGGCATATAAATTATGTTAAATCTTGCTGTCTATTGTGTCTCCAAGTTTCCTTTCTTTATGAAATTATTTTCTCATTTAGATTATAATATTAACCTTCCAATGTTAAAAAAATGAGCTTCCGGGCTGGAGAGGTGGCTCAGGGGTTAAGCCTCTGTCTTGCAGGCAGAAGGTCCTGAGTTCGGATCCCAGATATAGACAACAGGCAGAAGAGGGGGCAGCCTGCGCTTCTGGTCCTGGTAGGGCGGAGCCTGTGAATCCCGGGGCAGAATGAGGTGGAGGCGTCCATGGTGGTTCCCGAATTCGTCCGTGGTTCTACATGCACACAGACACACACACACACACAGAGGCGCATGCACACATACATATACACACATGCACAATTGAATAAATAATAATAAAAAAAATGAGCTTCCTTTTGTTTGCCTTCTAATCCCTAGAAATTTACTTCAACAAAACTGGCTGGTACAGGAGTCATTGGAAATAGCTCTTCAATTCTAGGTTCATAGATTTCAGGATGGGAATTATGTGAGTGCAAATTGTTCCATCTGCAATAGGAAACTTTTTCCTATTTCTATACATTGAAAAAAGTTATCATTGAATTTAGGGGCTAAATGGCCTATACATTTAATCACATCGATTTAATTAAATTCCATCTTGTTAATGACTCTGTTATGTGGATAGACTGAAGAAGTAATTGAAGGAGTTCAACATGCCTTCTTTTCTCGACTCGTGTGTGCTTCATTTCTTTGGAGTAACCTCTCACCCTCAGCCCTAGAGACCAGTGTTCTCTTTGTGTTTTAGTGTAGTATAATAGAAAAGGCACTGGAGCAGAGGCAGGACTCTTAGGGATTAGTTCTGGGTTCATGCTTAACTAGGTGTTTGAACCTTTACTGAGACTCAATTTTATCATCTGTAAAATAAAGTGGTTGGATTGCATGATATTTTATTTTTCTTATAATCTTCAATTACCTTCTAATATTAGATTTTTGTAAGTAAGCTTATTTTAAGGAAAAAAATGAAGCTAAATTATGCTGTTATTATTGCCTCAACGAACTACCCTTTTGAAATATTTTGTATGAAAATAATCTTTGAAAGGTTGAGTTTATAATAAGCATACATTTCATCATAGAATTTTAGGCAATGCTATTTTAGATGTTATTTTGAGGCTACAATAAGTCTGAGCTCATATGTTATAGATTGCTTGCTTCATCTGCATGAAAGTACCTGATTATTCAGGCAAAGCTGTAGAAATATGTGGGCTGAAAACATATGGGATCATTGAAGTGTAAACCTGTTAGTATTAGGATGAGCAAATTGTGCCTCTTCCAACCTCCCATTAGCTATATGACTACTCCCTTCTTTATCAAATGTACTTCCAAATGTGGACAGGTTCTGTTCAAAAACCCTTAAATCACTTTCTTTCCTACAATAAAATGTAGACAATTTATTCTTAACCCATTGCTTTATAATTTTCTACTAAGTTTCAGTAATGTATACAAAGACCCTTTCATCTACTATTAAAAAATAACTAAGTTGAAACAGATAAAAGTCATTAAATCCAATAATAGGAAATGGATTTCTTATATATCTCATCATTCATTGATTATAAAAAGAGATTTGGAGGCAAACTTCAAAATAAATGCATTTTTGAAGAACTTATATGGATTATTGTCTTGACAGAAGAGATTTATGACTCATAGACTTAATTCTGAATAACGTTACTAAAAGAAAAGTGAATACAGAAGATTTTATATCTGTATTCTTAAATGTGGAAATAAAGTGTATGCAGAAAAATATTCCATATTTTCTAGTTTAATGAAGAAGTTGTGAAAAACTTGACTTGAATGGAAAAACTCAAAGATTCAGTTTTTAAGCATAGTTTGTATCTGCTTAGAGGTTTTTCTGATTATGCGTAGTTCAGCCCTAATCAGGACATCTAAATCACTCTTATTTGAAGGCACAAGGACCCTTGCAGAAAAGAAGCAATAAGAATATGAGAGCCAGATGATGGGGAGAAGTAATGTTAGGTAATAGTTTCTGTTCATATCAAAGCCGTTGTACAAAAGAACTCAATAAAACTATTTCTGCTTCCTCTAAAACTCCATAATAGCTGATCTATCAACGTCTTTTTTAACATTTTTATTATTATTTCTGCTCATACAAATTTAATAGGTACACCAGTTCCCTCCCTCCCTCCTCATCCCTCAGAACCCCCTGCTCCCCCTTGCCTCACTCCTCCCTCCCCATCCCTCAGTGCCTCCCCCCTCCCCAGAAACCCTGGAGAATCCTTTAATGTGCATGCCAGACTCTCCTCTAGGCCCTCCTCTCCGATGATGTACAAGGACCCAGTGGCATTTCCCTGAACCCTTTCCTGTGTTCCCCTTAAGCATAAGAACACTACTATGGCTGTCAATTCCTTGCCTCCAAGGTGCCTTTAGCAAATGCTAGACTTTGTGGGGTCAATAGTGTGTGGGACATTGCCTGGGGCATGCAAAGTCCAATTATGATTGCTTCGGCCCTTGACCTGGAGCAGAGAAGTTCCTCTGAATTATGAGGCTTCACTGAGAGACCATATAGTACTGATAATGAACAGGAGAGAAGGAGAGCTGCTATACTTTATGCTGTGCCCACCAGTGGGCCATTGATGTCCTCACAGGTGCCCAGGCCTTAGATAGAATAGGTGTCCTAAGTGGGATGGACATGCAGGGGGACATGGAAGAGAGAAGGAAACTGGCTGGAAGGCAGAAGGTGTGGGATAGGATGAGGACTGAAGATAGCTAATGAATAATGAAAACATATAAGTTCATTGCTAATACAATTAAAATGTGAAAACCTAAAAAATGTATAGCCCTACATACAACATGTCCTTACAAAATAGTTGTAAAATTGCCCTTCATTTTATAATGATGAATTAAAAAGTTTAAATTCTCCAATTAAACAAAGCACAACAGGATTTTTATGTTGACATTTGTTTTGTTGTTGTTGAAACAATGAGAGCAAAATAACTTGCTGAGATATAACTATGAAAGTCAAGTGAGCATGCCAGTAATGGAAAATAGAGTATTTTCTCAGAACTAGTACATTTCTCATAGATCTCCATTTCATACTAACCAAAATATAACTTTTGCCATTTATTTTTGCTTTTTAAATATAATATAGTTGGGTACATACAGCAGTTACTTCATGTATAATAAAGGAACAAGGACCAAGGAAATAAAAAAATAGAAAAAATATATTGTACTTGTCAAGACGTGGGAGAACCAAATTGCCACTTCTAATTAAGAGCAAATTTTAGTGTATAACAAAATTATGAAGTAACAGGACCCTGTTTAGTAGACAGCTTCTGTCTGCTTCTGGGACATGTCAATTGTATATATATCCTCCACTTCCATCAATTCAGGCCTGCTGTGTCCGGGTTTGATTTCCCAATTCAGAATCTGCTCATCCTCAAATTGGCAAGCCTAGCCATTAATGACAGGCTTTCACTAGTTTACTAAATAGACTCTTAATGTTAACTACACCACAGATCCATCCTGTCTAACCACCTTTAAATTAATATGATGGTTATACTCAATCATGAATCCTTCCCTAGATTTCTTGAAAACCATGGAGAACACTGGAGTATCTTCAACTGCTTCTTTATAAAAGATCTACGTAGTCCACACTGACAGAGCACACATGCTCCTCCAGAAGCAGCAGGCCAAAGTCAATTTTTCTAATACTTTTATCTAATATCTAGCAATGACTTTATTTAATCTTGGAATTTTCACAGGGACTGACCTCATTTAAACTGGAAGTTATCAGAGATGGGGTGAGGGGGCACTGGGGGAAAGGGAGAGAGGGGGGAAAGGAAGGGAAAAAGCAGGGAGGGAACAGGGATGTCCAGGGAGGGGTGGAGGGAGGGAGGGGACAGTGGTTCCTATTATATTTGTATGAGCAGAAAAGTAAAAAAATAAAATACAAGAAATATTTAGTAATTATCATAGCTTAAAATCTTGCCTTTGAAAGTAAATATAAAATGTTAATCACTCCCTTGCCTTGACAGCCACAGTAGTGTTCCTATGCTTAAGGGGAACACAGGAAAGGGTTCAGGGAAATGCCACTGGGTCCTTGTATGTCATCGGAGAGGAAGGCCCAGAGGAGAGTAAGGCATGCACAAGAAAGGACTCTGGGAATTGGGGCGGGAGGCACGGGGGACGGGGCGGGAGGGGTGAGGGGAGGGGGAGCAGGGGGTTCGGGGGAAGGAGGAGGGAGAGAGGGAACTGGTGTACCTATTAAGTTTGTATGAGCTGAAATAATAACAAAAATGTATTAAAAATGTTAATCACAATACATGAGCAATTACTACTGACTGCTGCAGTTTCTTTTTTTTAAGTGCACTGCATTTTGCAGATGGTGAGAGCTCTACTAACACTTCTATTGTTAGCTTGAAAGTCAAGCGATCATCTGTGTAGGTGGTTGTGTAGGAGCAATGCTAAGATTTACAAGGATTTTCTCCCACATTGGCAATTCGCATTGAACAGAAAGCCAAAAGATACAATTTTCTGTTGCTCTGGCATTTTGATAGTTCATTTAATTTGTGACAATACAAAAATCCTCAATAAATGCTTGCCATTTTTCACCCATATTTTATCTCCATATTTAAAAATATATTTTCTTCTCGCAAAATTTTTCAATTGAACATGTATTCATGTAAGAATTTATAAAATTGTCTAAGACAGAAATTCTAGAAAAAAATTGGTATTTTTTTCTTTTTTTTATTAATACTTTTTTATTATTATTTCAGCTCATACAAACTTAATAGGTACACCAGTTCCCTCCCTCCCTCCACCTCCCCCTGTACCCCTGCTCTTCTTCCCCACCCCCTTCCTTCCCATTCCCCAGTGCCTCCCGCCCCAATTCCCAGAGAGTCCTTTCTTGTGCATGCCTGAATTTCCTCTGGGCCCTCCTCTCTGATGACATAAAAGGACCCAGTGGCATTTCCCTGAATCTTTTCTCATGTTCCCGTTAGGTATAGGAACACTGCTGTGGCTGCCAATCCCTTGCCTCCAAAGATCTTGGTGCCTTTAGCAGATGCTAGACTTTGTGGGGTCACTAGTGTGTTGGACATTGCGCAGGGCATGCAAAGTCCAATTATGATTGCTTCAGCCCTAACTTGTATGGAGTATCTTACATATCATTGCTCCTCCCATCCTTTTGCTCTTACACTCTTACTGTCCCCTCTTCCGCAAATTTCCCTGAGCTTCAGGATGGGGAGAGATTAAGCTGGCCTAGTTCTAGGTGGTTGATATAGAGTCTCTGAAGTTCTGGATTGTGGTTTGTTGGTTTTCTTTTGCAGTTTTGCTGCTCCTGCAATGCCCTTCTCTACATCCTGATGGATATTGTATGTCACCCCCTGGCCAGAGACAAAAAGCTGTTAAACTAGAGTCTTGTGATAAAAGCACATTCAAAGGTAGATGTAATAAAAGTGGGAAACCACAGTGAGGGAGGGGTCTATCACCCATTTGCAAAATAGTTACTTTTTATCTGCCAGACTATATGCCCTCCTCTTCTGGTGAGATCATGCCCCCTCAGTAGTAAATGATCAGGAACAAAAGTCTGTGAACTTAATCATATGTCTTATTACTTATTTGAGTCCTTGATGGAGGCCTATTTTCTCTGCTGTAACATGGTCCCTTCTCTCCTTGTTTCTGGTGTGGTCCTCCTACCCCATCCCTCCTGATCATAATCATTGCAATTACTGTCTCTAGGTGGGCTGGGTGGGTTTGGTACTAGGAGCCACCTATTAGGGAGTACATATGGCGCTTAATTTCCTGGGTCTGGGATACTTCACTTAATATAATTGTTTCTAATTACATCCATTTCCCGGCAAATTCCAGTAATTCATCATTTTTGATGGCTGAGTAGTACTCCATTGTATAGATGTACCACTGTTTCCTTATCCACTCATCAACTGTTGGACATTTAGGTTGATTCCATGACTTTGCTATTGTAAACAGTGCTGCTATGAACATGGTCGTGCTTGTGCTGTCGAGGTGAACCTCTGCTGCATGGGGGGTTATTCCCAAAAGTGGAATAGCAAGGTCATATGGCATTTCAATCTTTAATTTCTTTAAGAATCTCCAGACGGCTCACCGGAGTGGCTGTATGAGCCTGCATTCCCACCAGCAATGTAACAGAGTTCCCCTCTCTCCACATCCTCTCCAGCACTTGTTGTTGTTTGTATTGTGGATCTTTGCCATCCTGACAGGGGTGAGATGATATCTCAGGGAGGTTTTGATTTGCATTTCCCTGATGTCTAAGGACGTGAAGCATTTTTTAAGATATTTGTTAGACATTTTAATTTCGTCCTTGGTAAAGTTTCTTTTAAGTTCCAGGGCCCATTTTTTAATTGGGCCATTGGTTTCTGTGGTGTTTAGTTTTCTAAGTTCTTTGTGCACTCTGGACAGCAGAGTTCTATCAGATGTGTGGTTAGTGAAGATTTTCTCCCATTTTGTGGGTTGCCTTTGTGCTCGCGTTATAATCTCTTTATCTGAACAGAAGGTCTTTAATTTCACAAGATCCCAACTGTTGAGAGTTGGTAGCAGTGACTGTGCCATTGGATGTCTGTTTAGGAAATGTTGGCCTAGCCCAATCAGCTCGATAGGGTGTTCCCTATCCTTTCAACTATGGTTTTTATAGTCTCTGGCCTTATATCAAGGACCTTGATCCATTTGGAATTAAGTCTTGTATATGGTGACAGGTACGGGTCCAGCTTTAACCTTCTGCATGTGGAGATCCAATTTTGCCAGCACCATTTGTTGAAGATGCAGTTCTTTTTCCATTGGATTCTTTGGGCCCCTTTGTCAAAGACCAAATGGCTGTAATTTTGTGGGCTTATATCTATGTTTTCAATCCTTATCCATTGATCTGTGTGTCTATTTTGGAGCCAGTACCAGACTGTCTTTATAACTATGGATTTGTAGTATAGACTTAGATTTGGTATGGTAATACCTCCAGCAATGTTTTTGTTACTCAGGATTGTCTTTGCTGTCCTGGGTATTTTGTTCCTCCATATGAACTTTGAGACTGTTTGGTCAATTTCTTTGAAGAATTGCTTTGGGATTTTGATTGGTATAGCATTGAATCTATATATTGCCTTTGGTAGGATGGTCATTTTTACGATGTTAATTCTGCCAATCCAGGAACAAGGGAAGTCTTTCCACCTTCTGGTGTCTTCTGCAGTTTCTTTCTTTAGGGTTGTAAAGTTTTCGTTGTAAAGGTCTTTTACCTCCTTGGTTAGGTTTATACCAAGGTATTTCATTTTTTTAGGACCTATAGTAAATGGGATTGTTTCTCTCAAGGCTTTTTAACTTCTTTCATTTTAGGCATATAGGAAGGCCTCTGATTTTTGCCAATTTATTTTGTATCTTGCCACACTGCTGAACTTCTCAATTAGTTCCAGAAGCTTCCTGGTGGAGTTTTTGGGATCACTCAGGTATAAGATCATGTCATCTGCAAATAGGGATAGCTTGACTTCTTCGGTAATTTTTTCAAATAGGTTGCATAATTAAAATGGTCCAACTGTTTTGCCTCCATGGATATATTCAGAATGAATAACTTATAATTTAAAAGTAATTTGATATCCAATTTCCACTTTCACTACAAATTGTGTGGTCAATGATATGTTGGTTATTGCGCAGATCAGGCAGAGTCCTGTTACAATTGCTTCGGCCCTAACTTGTGTGGAGTATCTTGCATATCATGACTCCTCCCATCCTTGTGCTCTTACAACGTACTGCCCCCTCTTCCACAAATTTCCCTGAGCTTCAGGATGGGGAGAGATTATGCAGGCCTGATTTCAGGTGGTTGATATAGAGTCTCTGATGTTCTGAATTACAGTTTGTTGATGATTTTTTTTTCAGTATTGCTGTTCCTGCAATGCCCTTGGTTCTATCCTGATGGGTATTGGATGACACCCCCTGGCCAGAGACAAAAACCTGTTAAATTGGAGTCTTGTTATAAGAGTATATTCAAAGTACTAGAAGTAGGAGAACGTGGTGAGAGAGGGGTCAATCACTCATTTGCAAAATGGTTACCTTCTATCTGGCAGCCTATATGCCCTCCCCTTCTCGTAAGATTGTACCCCATCAGTTGGAAATGATCAGCAAGCAAAGTCTGTGAACTTAATCAGATGTCTCATTACTTACTTGCAGTCCTTGATGGTGACTTATTTTCTCTGCTGTAACATGGTCCCCTCTGTTTCTGGTGGGGCCCTCCTTCCACATCCCTCCTATTTATAATCTTTACAATCACTGTAGGTATTACAGAGGTTTGTCTTTGAGTGTCTCTAAGTGGGTTTGGTACTGGGATCCATCTATTAGCGAGTACATATGGCGCTTAATTTTCCGTGTCTGGGATACTTCACTCAATATAATTGTTTCTAATTCTATCCATTTCCCAGCAAATTGCATTAATTCATCATTTTTGATGGATGAGTAGTAGTCCATTGTATAAATGTACCACATTTTCCTTATCCACTTGTCAACTGTTGGACATTTGGGTTGATTCCATGACTTTGCTATTGTAAACAATGATGCTATAAACATAGTCGTACTTGTGCTATCGAGGTGACTTTTTGCTGTATGGGGGTTTATTCCCAAAAGTGGTATAGCAGGGTCATACGGCATTTCAATCTTTAACTTCTTTAAGAATCTCCAGTCTGCTCGCCAGAGTTGCTGAGCCTGCATTCCCACCAGCAATGTAGGAGAGTTCCCCTCTCTCCACATCCTCTCCAGCATTTGGTGTTGTTTGTATTGTGGATTTTTGCCATCCTGACAGGGGTGAGATGATATCTCAGGGAGGTTTTGATTTGCATTTCCCTGATGTCTAAGGACGTGAAGCATTTTTTAAGATATTTGTTAGACATTTTAATTTCGTCCTTGGTAAAGTTTCTTTTAAGTTCCAAGGCCCGTTTTTAATTGGCCCATTTTCTTGTATCTTATTTTTAAAGAATTATTTATTTACTTATCTATTTATTGTGTGTGTGTATGTGTATGTGTGACAGAAAGAGAGAGAAAAAGAGAGAGAAAGAGACAGAAAGAGAGAACACTGCTTCCCTGTGGAAAGTCAAGGATGATGACTTCAAGAATCATCCAGTATTGCTGCTATTCCTTTTTGCTTCACTCTGAGATTTCCCAAGCTCTGCACACCAGGGCCAGAAGTACAGACTCCACCAATTTCATCTAATTTTTTAAAAATATTTTATTCATTTATTGTTTATGTGAGTGTGTGTATGTATCAGAGGGCACTTCTGGAATCGTTCTGGATTATGTTAACTCCTTTTTGCTTTGCTCTGGGATAGCAGGTGTAGGCCACCTGCTATTTCTGCAAGGTGTTTTCTTGTGGGACGTGGGATCCAAACTCAGGACCTTCTGTTTGTGAGATAGAGTCTTAACCCTTAAGGCATCTCTCCAGCCCTACATCTGTTGTTTTGATGTGAGACCTGGAATCTGAACATAGGTCCTTCTGCTTGCAGAGACATAGCTTTAACCCTTCAGCCATCTCTCCAGCCCTATTTTTTAATTTTAATATATTTGTCTCAATAAATATATTAATTTTATTAAAGGAAAGCACAATCCAATGTTAAAGCTACATTTTAAAATATACTTTTGAATTCCTGTAATTATAATAAACATACAAGTAAACTGAGAAAATCTAACATTTTTGATGTGTTTAGTTACACCATAATTTTTGCCATTGCTTTAATATTTCTAATATATTCTGGACAAAAGATAAAACCTTGGAAGACTTGACTATATCTTGTAGAGTAAAGTATATGTGATCCAACATTGGAAGAAACTATTGACCTATTTGGCTCTAGTGGAAATGAGTATTGGAATTCGTGGTCACTTATCTATTACCAAGATCTAAAAAATGTCTACATTCCAATCTAAACCACTTATGCTATTGCATTTCCAACCAAGACTATCAATTCTCCAATACTTTTCTAATGCATTGTGCTTAGATGGTTCCAGAGTTTTTAATTCACACACACACACACACACATACACACAGCCTGCATACACATATACACTGCTTGTTGTCTAAAAAATAGTACTAAATGAATATAATCAATACGATCTAGAGAAAAAGGCCTAATTCTGTTTGTTATAAGAAAAAACCATACCTAGAGGTTAACATGATTTTCACAATGAACCTAGCTAACTTAAAATCAAAAGTATATCTGAAACCTAGGTATCAAAATATAAATCCCTTGAATAAACTCATCTATTTTTATGAAAGTTCCTAAAATTGACAAGTTCTTTTCCTACTACATTATTTCAAATTTTTTATATTTTCATTTTTCAGTAGCTATACTTATTAACACTCCTCAAATTCATTTTTTTTTAAATTTGCCTTTTTCTCAGTTCCTTGTTTTTGCATGGTGAACTTACCACTGCAAAAGTTTTCAGACTTACCAATTTTTTAATCTTTATCTTTCAGTTTTTGTGAATATGATAAAAGTTAAGGAGTGTGAAGCATTTAAAACAGTGTAGAGCAAATGCAACAGGCTTTATTAATACTGGAAACTGAAAAAATATTATTGTCACTGCTGCTATTCCATAGTGAAACTATGTAAGTCACCATTTCCCTTCACTTCATTTGCTCCTCCTCTACAATGGATTTCTTAATTTCTCTATCTTCACTGTATAGCACTGAGTTTCATAGACAATTTCTTTTAATACGATGAAATTTGATCAGTTTTACAACTTCATACTCCATTTCCTTCCTCTCTTTTCCTAGTGTTCTTCCTCCCTCAAAGCTTGCTTCTGATTGTATCTTTAAAAATAACCTAGCATCCATAAATGAGAGAGAATATGCAATATTTGTTTTTTAAGTTTTGCTTATTTCTCTTAATATGATGATTCAGAACTATTATTACACTTTGTGAAAATATTGTTGACTTGCGGAAATTGATGAAACAATTCACAGTCACCATGTTATATGATTCAACTTCATTCAAGTGATTTGAAAAAAAAATCCAAGCCACTCAGAACAAAAAGGCTATCCTCAAATAAAAGTAATAATACAAAAGAATCTGTACAAAATAGGAGGAAGATGTTAAGCATTGATTTTTATGTCGTTGCTTGCTTGTGTTGTTTTTGATTTTGATATAAGACCTCAGATATTCTAGGCTGCCCTCGAATTCTGGACTTTGAAAATCTGATACTACTATTTTCATCTCTTGAGTAATGAAATTACAGATGTATACTACCGTGCCTGAATTTTGCGGTCTTCAGGATTGAAAACAGGAATTTCTGTTTGCTAGAAAAGTACACTACAAAATGAATTCTGTCATCATATTAAGGCTTTTTTATGTAAAAGATCTCCATATTATTTTTAAACTCAGATTTAATGAATTGTCGAATGATTTAATATTATAATAAAATATCAAAGTTTGTTTTAACTATCTAGTGACAATTACTCTTTTTGTTTGGCTGTTTCTTTCAGGATAGACACAGACAATAAAGCTATCAGTTAGGTACTCCACCAAAAGAAACATATGTATAATTTTAGTTATTTGGGAAAAATTTGATTTCACCAGTAAAATGTAATCTATATGAGATCCATGCATTAATTTCATGAGCTAAATACCGAATTGATTTAATTTCATATCTATTAAGTCCAAATAAGATTCCAACATTAATAAATGAAAAAAGGTTCTACTAAATCAACAATAAGAATTATTATACATAAATAGATATATAATTGGTCCTTCTTTATTTGCTCATTTAAATTGTTGAAGATGTAGCAACTTTGTGATTTCTGGCCAAAAATAATTGAAGACTAAATAGGTCTCAAAATAGTCAGGTATTCTGTATTAATATAATTGAAGGAATACTAAAAGTGTTTCCTTTCCAGGTTAGTTTGAAGTGATCCTTCAATTCAATAGCCTAGTTTATATCATTGCTTAAAATAACAACATAACATTTTCTCTTTAAAGTTGATTTAGGGAACAAATGTACTGTAATAATTATAGCTATTACTTGTGGCAATTTTTCTGAGCCCAGAAATAAATGAAAATATTTAGAAATAGGGATCATCAAGCCATTCTAGAGAACAATTTGACACTTCGACATTGGAATTTATTATATTATCTTTATTTTAGTTGATATATGAAAATGCAGGGCAAGGTAAGTCAAGTTTTATTTTCTAAGATTTGCAACAATAAGAAAATGAAAGCAAAGGTATGAAATATAGAAAACATATCCATTCTTTCAAGATAAATTATACTGCAATCCTCATCAACTAATCAAATAATTGATCTTTGACTGCTAATAGGAAAAGAATTAAAATATAATAACATTAAAATACTATTTGATAAAAGATTCCTTGAAAGTAATAGAAACAATTATTAAATATTAAATATTTAAATTATTATTTAATATTATTTAATATTGAAATTTCATAAACAAAGTTAATGTTATCAGTGTTCTGTTCAAATAAAAATAGCAAAAGACATGAGTCGTTCAATATTTGTTTTAATACACACATGAATGTGCTTAGTTCTGTAAAACAAATCAAGATGTTTATCATGAATTAATATAATCACATTAAGATTTTTTGGAAAAGTTCTATATTGTGAAAGCTTTCAAAGATTGCTCACAATAAATAAGAAAGCTTACTGTCTCAAAAATAAAACATGCTCAGCATGCATTATTTCACTGATAAACTAAATTTTTGTGGGTCTACCATTATCGAGTTTATCGATAATATGATTTGTTACTCTTTATATTTGTGTATCTGAGTATATTTGCTCCTTCATCTCATCTAGTTCCTTTTCAGACTCCTTAAGAAATATATCCAGAAAGGAAATGCTAGTGAGAAAGAAATTGAGGTGAATTAATATTATGGTATGAATATTATGTTTTTATAATGGTAGGTACTCAAATAAGCTTTCAAATATTAAAGGTCACAAAATAATATTCTTTCTTATCATGATAGGAAAATACTAGATATTAATAATTACTCGAATTTTGAACTTGTACTGTTACTGTTTCAAATGAGTTTAAAAAATCAACTGAAGTGTAAGAATTGGTTAAAAAAAAGAAAAAATATATTTAAATGTGATATATTTATGTTACCTAACTATATTGTCTTAAAAAGAGTTTCCCAATCAAATTTCTACCTGTCAAAACCTTTCATAACCCATATGAGACCAGAGGTCTAGGACTGTCTGTCTTATTGTTCCCAACAAGCCAACTCCTGTATTTCTCATTTTTCATTAGTAGGATTATTAAAAATGTATTACCAAAATTTGACTATAGAGAAATTGATAGAAAACATGTGTATGTGCTATTTCCATCAGATTTAGCAATAGTAATCAAAAATATAGTCCACAAGGATGATAGAAGCCATAATATAATACCACATGGGAAATTTAAAGATCACATGATGCTTTTGAACATGCAAATAAATTGGCAAATATATTCTGTCCCTCTCTTTTTCCCACAGCACACTTTCTCCTTTCAAGCTGTCAATACTCAGGCCCAGGTGTCAAATTGACATTTGAGGGTTTGAGCTCTGGGCACATTTGTAGAGAATTAGTGGTTGAGTTAGGCCCAGAGCAAACCTGCAGGAGATTATCTAGCTAATGTGGAAGGCCCAGTTTATGGTAGGTGGAATTAGGCCCTGGAATAAATCACAAAGAGCTGGTGGAGAGTGTTGGCATCCTTCTGTACACTTGGCCAGACATGCTGGTTTGGCAAGTAAGGATTATCCCTCTCTCACCCATTATGTAGAGATGGTGGACAGCTCCCTCAGCCTTGGTGTTGGTGTGAGGTCCCCTGTCAAGCTGGACTGAGAACTGTAACCATGAATCATAAGAGAAAATAAACCTCTTATTCCCTTAAGCCGTTTTATGGTCATTTATCAGCAACCATGCAGACGAACTGCAACACAAGCCATCACTACTCCTGCTATATGGTACACTGTTTTTCTTCTGCGGTAGCTGTATGGGGCGTGAATATATCTGAATAGTTGATAGAATGTGGCATAATCATCAAAGAATGAATTATCATTGCCACATGCTACATTTTCCTTCAATAGTCTCCCCAGAATATGAGGTGTCTCTTGAAAATTTTCTCCTTTCATGACGAAATGCTTATAGGTCAAATATTATGTAGGTTATATGATGTTCTTGCCAATCACAATCTGCCTGCCCCATGTCATGGATGGAAAAGTCACATTCAAGTTTGGGAATAAGGATCTTGTGCCAAAGTTAAGAGCATAACCTAATAATTCTCTCCACTATGTTTGGATACTCCAGGACAGGTTTCTAAAATGAATAGCAAAATAAGATTCCTACATAGAGTACCAAAGAGGGAAATTTATGCAGAACATAAATTTAGCAGAAATAAACTCTGTCAAGCATAACAACTAATTAGGAAATTCAATGTCACAAAATATTCTCCAGAACTTAAAATCATGCTGCTATTTGTACAAACAACAATTGTGCCCTCACATCTGTTGATTTTATAGATAGAATTCACAGAGAAAATGCATTCATTTTGGTTTAGTCAAAATATTGTCTGTTAGGACCAGCGAGATTCTCTGTAGGTAAGGCACATACACACAAACCTGCTGACCTGAGTTTAATATCCAGAAGACCACATAATGGAAGAAAAAGATGACTTCCAAAAGTTTTGCTATGACCTAAACCTGTTATTCATAGTATGCAAGTCTCTCTCTCTCTTTTCCTCTTATACTCCCTGTTTCTCTGTTTATCCTCTTCTCTCTTTAAAATTAATAAATAAATAAAATTATTAATTATGACTCATCGAATATTTTATTTTATTCATATCATGTATTTAGCACCCCAGCAACTTTGAGGAAGTTACTTATCTTCTTCCCTATGACTTATTTTCTTTAAATGTGAAAAAGTTTTTGTGAGAATTAAATAGACAAATCTGTTTAAAATATTTATGATCAATTATAGCACAAAGTAAAGCTCTCAATATATGTTAGTAAATTATGTATGCTAACACTTATCCCAAGAATATGTGACTGAATTGGGAGTGGGATAAAATGACTTTTACTGTCCTGTTTTATTCTTTCAGTGCTCCTTGGTTTTTTAATAATAAACCATCCTGTTAAAAATAAAAGTCATAAAACAAGAAAGAAACCATCCTTCAGTGATATACTTAAATTCAACATTAATGATGAATGAAAGAAGAAATGGTGGTTCTAAAAAAAGCTGAAGAGGGGACTTATGGCTAAGTTGAAGACAAGCCACACTCTAGTGAAGTGGAGTAAAGGAAATATCAGCTGATTCTTCATTATTAAAACTCTTGCCAAATTCTCACTCTGATCAGAGATTTTATACTTCAAGATTTTAAACTTAGAGCTGTTTGTTTTCAAGTTTTTACTTATAAACAGAGAACTTCGATTTGATGTTTATTCAATAGACCTATAGTTATATGTGGAAGAATGGTTCCACAATTTCCAGAGATACTAAATCTGATGTGCAAGACCCTTCAGTCACATGGTTCAGTATTTGCATATAACCTACACATATCCTTCCAGATACTTTAATTATTTACTATCTCTTAATTATTTACTCCCAATATCTAATCCTATACAACCGGCATGCAAATTTACCTTATATTCTATTGATTAGGGAATAATGAGTGACAAGCATAAAAGCTTTCACACGCTCAAGGTATTTTATTATTGATTTCAACCCTTGACTAAACAAATTTATGGGCAAAGAGCTTCTTTACATGGAGGGTCAATTGTGTTTGTTATGACTCATTTTTATTCTAAAGCTTCTAATTTCTAAAGATATTTCATAAAAAAAAAGAATTAAAATTTTAAATGGCAAAAAATAGCAATAAATTCATTGGCATCTGGATCGTGAGCTTTTAGATATAATTCATGGTCAAACAGAACTGAGCATCTACACTGTTATAAGATATGATAGATATTTTGAAAAGATCTGGTAAACAAGTTATTATGTAGGAATTCTGATTATCTCCGATGGAGACACTAACGAATTACATTTTGAAATCCCTTTCTTTCTAGCTATCCTTAGTACTCTGCCTTTTCCAGCGGCCCCTTTCTTATTCATTTTCACATCCACCTTTGTCTAGTAGACATGAGATTGAAAAAGCAGATTGCCTTCAATTATAACATAATATCCTGGATTCTGTATGTCTTATTTCCCTAGCTGAAATTCTCTAGTTTCACAATTTAAGAGTGTATTAATATTTTGACAATGCAAACTCATCAAAATGCTTGTCCTTGTTCTGAAATGTCAAGTCGGTGTATATAACTGTTCAGTTAATATATCTTTATGAGTATATAATAGGCATGTACTCAACAGAAGCTATCAATTATTTGTGATATAAATTCATAAAATAGTCACCATTTTCTTAAATTCTAATTTGACTCTAGATCCTGCATTTTAATCTAAAAAACTTATATAAATACAACTAAGACACATTTTACCTTTATGAATAGAACTCTTGCTATTTTGAAGACTGAATCAATTCAAGCATGTTCATGCTTGTGAAATCTAAATTTTAGGATAGGTTACAGAAAGGTAATGAAATGAACTTGACTTTAGCAGCAGTACTTAAGAGACTTAAAGATAACATGAGAGATTAGTTTCTGACTTTATACTCTGACCTAGTTTGACTTTTTTCTGGCCTCACCCATGTTCTATTCAGCATGATAATCTCTAACTGTTCAAAAATGGAGCTCTAATTATGTAATCACTTGGTGAGGCACACCTTTTTCCAATAGTTCAATTCAGACTTTCACGGTTGATTCTGACCATACAAACTGAAGAAAATAAATAAATTATTCTGAAAGATTATTTCAAAATGTGTATAAATCAAGAATACACCACATGCATAAATTTGGAGCATCAAAACCCAATATTGTGATCTTGGAGGAAGAAAAATCCTCAACAATATGGACGGATGTTATATTTTTAGGTCTGTATGGAAGCTCATAAATTTTTAGGTATGTATGGAAGGACAAATATAGCCAATGTTAACTACATTACCCAAAATTATACATAACAGTAATCATTATGAGGCTTTATGTAATGATTTGAGTAAGAAATTTCATATATGAATATGACTTATTGACCCAGTAAATCAGTCTATCTGCAAATGTTATATTTCTTAAATAAGTTCTTTTTTTCTATTACTCTAGGTGAACAGTGTTTCATTCTTGGACTCCAGCCACTTTGTCCTACAAGTGAAATTCTTCTACCTCTTAAATTTCAGTTTCCTTATGCCAAAATGAACAATTTTAAATACATAAATCCAATTGAACCATAATTCTTACTTCATCTCATTGCTTTTCTCTGTATGATAAGTACCTATGTAATCTAATTCTTGACAAACTCTACAAATCAGTACATATCTTTCTCTATAATTCTGCTTATTGCATGTCAGAAGCAGAAAATCTTGATATTCTTCAAATACTTGAAAGGATCCTCTCTCTGGCACATTCACATCTGTCAATTTCCATTTGAAATTACTCTTCTGTAGCTAGCAGTTTTTGAATCCCTGAGGATTCTGATTGAAGGTCATCTCTATAGATTATTTCTTTTAAAACCTTAAAATATACAGATATCACCCTTTCACTGTACTATCTGCTTCTATGAACCACACAAAAAGAATGCCAAGCAATTATTGGATTTGCACAGTAATTCATCTCATTATTCCTTACCTTTATTTATAGGAACATAAAGGTGAACTTGGGAAACTCATTTGTATTTTCCTATGTGAATTGCCAGACTAACAAATTTGTCCCATAGTATGCCTTAGAAAGCATATTCTGAGTTGTTACAATAGTAAATGATTAAAACTGCTGTTAACTTGTATTTTCTCAGTCATATCTCATTGTTTACATAGAAAAACAGATTGAGCTGCTTCAGTTTTAGTTTCTAAGACTACTATGTGGAAAATGATAGAACTCCAGTGTGTAACTCCATTAGTATATCAGAAAATAAAAGTGATTTAATTAACTTTTTTAGTTATTGGATTGTGGTTAGTCTATTAGTCTTTAAGCAAGAAATAAGATAGTATTGCAGCAATAAAGACTATATATTAATAAAATTGATTGGAACAAAGGTGTGCAATTACATATATAGACATCAAGAAAGCTTTATCTGGTCATGTTGCAAAGGAAGTAAAATGGGAAAGAAATGAAGAGATAAGGTATTTTGTAAAATATTTTTTCTATAAAGCTAATGGAAAATAAGGAAATGATATGAACCTCCACTTAAGTAAATTTGAAGTACTTTAGAATATGTACTTGTAGGAGAGTTAAATCCAAGAGTTAAATACAGGGTAAATAAGTAAAAGGTAAAAAATCTTGAAATAGATCAGCAATAATTTTTATACTTCCAATTAAGAACTGGTTTTGAAAAATTGGGTCAGTTCTGAGGCATGTAATATTTGATATTTAGAAGAATATGCCAAAATATTAAAGATAGGCTATTTCATAATGATTTTTAAGAAAGATAATTGCATATTTTAGGATATTAATGAAAGAATATCCTTTAAAGTTATAAAATTTTTTTCTTGTTTTTGAACAAATAGTATGCAATCTAGTTAATGGCAATACAACCAAAGAAGTAAAGCATAAAACTTTATTATATGATTCATCAGTCAGAATAAAAAAGATGACTACCATATTTTATGAAAAAGAAGTTTAATAAAGAGACAAGCAAAATACAAAAATTCTTTGTGGAATTAAATTATTTTTCAAGTTTCTCAAAATGTCATTGACCAATTCACTTCCTCATACATAGAATAAATTAATTTACTTATCTTTTTTTCAGTTTTGCTGCTCCTGCAATGCCCTTCACTCCATCCTGATGGGTATTGGATGTCACCCCCTGGCCAGAGATAAAAACCTGTTAAATTAGAGTCTTGTTATAAAAGAATATTCACAGGTAGGTGGAATAGAAGTAGGAGACCGTGGTGAGGGAGGGGTTAGTCTCCCATTTGCAAAATGGTTACTTTCTATGTGCCAGACTATATGCCCTCCCTTTCTGGTGAGATCATACCCCAACAGTTGCAAAGGATAAGGAAGGAAAGTCTGTGAACATTTTTCCCCCACTCATAACAAACTTAACACATACACTGGTGCCCTCCCTCCTTCCACACACCCCCGGACCTCCCTGCTCATGCCCTCCCCTGCCACCTCCCTCCCCATCCCACAGTGCCTCCCCCTCCCATTTCCGGAGCATCCTTTAATGTGCATGTCAAACTCTCCTTCAGGTCCTATTCTCCGATGAGGTGCAAGGACCCAGAGGCATTTCCCAGAATCCTTTCCTGTGTTGCCCTTCAGCATAGGAACACTACTGTGGCTGTCAATACCTAGCCTCCAAGGATCCTAGTGCCTTCAGTCCATGCTAGACTTTGTGGGGTCAATAATGTGTTGGACATTGTGAAGGTCATGCAAAGTCCTGTTATGATTGCTTCCGCCCTAACTTGTGTGGAGTATCTTGCATATCATGACTCCTCCCATCCTTGTGCTCTTACAATCTTACCGCCCCCTCTTCCGCAAATTTCCCTGAACTTCAGGATGGTGAGAGATTAGGCTGGCCGAGTTACAGGTGGTTGATTATACAGTCTCTGATGTTCTGAATTATGTTTTTTTTTTCAGTTTTGCTGCTCCTGCAACACCCTTGGCTCCATCCTGATGGGTATTGGATGTCACCCCCTGGCCAGAGATAAAAACCTGTTAAATTAGAGTCTTGTTATATGAGTATATTCAAAGGTAGATGTAATAAAAGTAGTAGACTGCGGTGAGGAAGGTGTCAATCATCCATCTGCAAAATAGTTACGTTCTATCTACCAGACTATATGCCCTCCCCTTCTGGTGAGATCATACCCAAACAGTTGCAAATGATCAGGAAGGAAAGCCTGTGAACTTAACCAGATGTCTCATTACTTACTCACAGTCCTTGATGGTGGCTTATTTTCTCTGCTGTAACATGATCCCCTCTCTCCTTGTTTCTGGTGTGGCCCTCCTTCCCCACACCTCTTGTTTATAATCTTTGCAATTACTGTAGGTATTACAGAGATTTATCCTTGAGTGCATACAGTGCTTAATTTTCTGTGCTGGGATACTTCACACAATATAATTGTTTCTAATTCCATCCATTTGCCGGCAAATCTCATTAACTCATTATTTTTGATGGCTGAGTAGTATTCCATTGTATAAACGTACCACTTTTTCCTTATCCACTCATCAACTCTTGGGCATTTGGGTTGATTCCATAACTTTGCTATTGTAAACAGTGCTGCTATGAACATGGTCGTGCTTGTGCTATGGAGGTGAATTTTTGCTGTATTGGGGGGTAATTTCCAAAAGCAGAATAGCAGGGAAATATGGCATTTCAGTCTTAAACTTCTTTAAGAATCATAACATGGTTCGCCAGAGTGGTTGTATGAGCTTGCATTCCCACCAGCAATGTAGGAGAGTTCCCCTCTCTCCACATCCTCTCCAGCATTTGGTGTTGTTTGTATTGTGGATTTTTGCCATCCTGACCAGGGTGAGATGATATCACAGGGAAATTTTGATTTCCATTTCCCTGATGGCTAAGGATGTGGAGCATTATTTAAGATATTTGTTAGACATTTTAATTTTGTCCTTGGTAAAGTTTCTTTTAAGTTCCAAGGCCCATTTTTTAATTGGCCCATTTGTTTCCTTGGTGTTTACTTTTCTAGGTTTTTTTGTGCACTCTGGATAATAGATCTCTGTCAGATTTGTGGTTAGTGAAGATTTTCTCCCATTCTCTGGGTTGCCTTTGTGCTCAAGTTACTATCTCTTTATCTTAACAGAAGCTCTTTAATTTCACAAGATCCCATCTGTTGAATGTTGGTTGTAGCGACTGTGCTATTGGATTTCTGTTTAGGAGCTGTTGGCCCAGCCCAATCAGCTCAAGGGAGTTTCCTACCCTTTCAACTATGGTTTTAATAGTCTCTTGCCTTATATCGAGGTCCTTGATCCATTTGAAATTAATTCTTGTACATGGGGACAAGTACAGGTCAAGTTTTAATCTTCTGAATGTGGATATACAGTTTTGCCAGCACCATTTGTTGAAGATGCTCTTCTTTTTCCATTGGAATTTTTAGGCCCCTTTGTCAAAGATCAGATGGCTGTAGTTGTGTGGGCTTATATCTGGGTCTTCAACCCTTATCCATTGATCTGTGCTTCTATTTTGGAGCCAATACCAGGCTATTTTTACAGCTATGGATTTGTAATATAGACTAAGGATTGGTATGTTGATACCTCGAGCAGTGGTTTTTTTTTTTTTTTTTTTTTTGCTTAGGATTGTTTTTGCTATCCTGGCTCTTTTGTGCCTCAATATGAATTTTGATATCATTTGGTCAACTTCTTTAAAGACTTGCTTTGGGATTTTAATTGGTATAGCATTGAATCTGTATATTGCCTTTGGTAGTATGGTCACTTTTATGATATTGATTCTACCAATCCAGGAACATGGGAGGTCTTTCCACCTTCTGGTGTCTTCTGCAATTTCTTTCTTTAGGGTTTTAAAGTTGTCATCATATAGGTCTCTTACTTCCTTGGTTAGGTTTACACCAAGGTATTTCATTTTTTTAGGTGCTATAGTAAATGGGATTTTTTCTCTCAGGGATTTTTCACTTCTTTCATTCTGGGCCACTGATTTTTGTACATTTAATTTGTATCCTGCCACCTTGTTGAACTTCTGTATTAGTTCCAGGAGCTTTCTGGTGGAATTTTTGGGATCACTCAGGTATAAGATCATGTCATCTGCAAATAGGGATAGCTTGACTTCTTCCTTGCTGATTTGAATCACTTTTATGTCCTTTTCTTGTCTTATGGCTTCAGCTAAGACTTCAAGTACAATATTGAATAGAAGTGGTGAGAGTGGACAGCCTTGTCTAGTTCCTGATCAAAGCAGGAATGTTTCAATTTTTTCCCCATTGAGTATATTCCCTGCTTATTGTATACAGCTTTTACTATATTGATAAAGGTTCCTTCCATTTCTACCTTCTCTAGGGTTTTGATCATAAAGGGCTGTTGGATCTTGTCAAAAACTTTTTGTGTATTTATCAAGAGTATCATGTGGTCTTGGATTTTGGACTGGTTTATATGGTGAATTACATTTATTGATTTGTGTATGTTGAACCAAACTTGTGTGCCTGAGATAAAGCCTACTTGATCCCCATGAATGATCTTTTTGGTGTGTTTTTGAATCTGATTTGCTATGACTTTATTGAGAATCTTTGCATCTGTGTTCATCAGAGAGATTGGCCTATAGTTTTCTTTTTAAAGTGTATGAAAGTCTGTGGACTTATCCAGATGTCTCCTTACTTACTTGCAGTCCTTGATGGTGGCCTATTTTCTGTGCTGTAACATGGTCCACTCTTTCCTTGTTTCTGGTGGATCTCTCCTTCCTCATCCCTCCTGTTTTTAATCTGTGCAATTACTGTAGATATTACAGAGTTTTATCTTTGAGTGTCTTTAAATGGTTTTGATACTAGGATCCACCTACTCGGGAGTACATACAGTGCTTAATTTTCTGTGTCTGGGATACTTCACTCAATATAATTGTTTGCAATTCCATCCATTTGCCAGCAAATCTCATCAATATATCATTTTTGATGGCTGAGTAGTATTCCATTGTATAAATGTACCATATTTTCCTTATCCACTCGTTAACTGTCAGACATTTGAGTTGATTTGCTATTGTAAACAGTGCTGCTATGAATATATTCATGCTTGTGCTATCGAGGTGATTTTTTGCTGTATGGGGGTTACTCCTAACAAACCATAATTCAGAACATCAGAGACTCTATGTCAACCACTTGGAACTAAGCCAGCCTAATCTCTCCCCATCCTGAAGCTCAGGGAAATTTGCAGAAGAAGGGGCGTTAAGATTGTAAGAGCACAAGGATGGGAGGAGTTATAATATGTAAGATACTCCATACAAGTTAGGACCAAAGCAGTCATAATAGAACTTTGTAAGACCTGAACAATGTGCAACACATTATTGACACCACAAAGTCAAGCATGGACTAAACGCACTAGGATCCTTGGAGGCTAGGGATTGACAGCCACAGTACTGTTCCTATGCTTAAGGGCAACACAGGAAAGGTTTCTGGGAAATGCCACTTGGTCCTTGCACCTCATCGGAGAGGAGGACCCAAAGGAGAGTTTGGCATGCACATTAAAGGATGCTCTGGGAATGGGGGGGATGGCACTGGAGGATGATGAAGGAGAGGGGGAGCAGAGGGGCAAGCATGGTGATGGGGGCATGGAGGGAGGGAGGGGACAGGTGTACCTGTTAAGTTTGTATGAGCATAAATAAAATTTAAAAAATTAGCTTACTTATCTAGGAATTTAAAGCATTTGTTCTAATTACAGAGATAAAACATCAATATCCATGTTCAGAAACGTTCAGCGTTCCATAATAATAAATATTCACATTCCTATTTTATGTATGTACATTTGCATTATTTCACGTTGTACCACTCAATGTTCAAGAAGGGACAAAATTGACATTATTTAGAAATTTTCATATCAGTTTAGCAGAGGTTTTTATGGTTGTACCATCTGTCATATATATTATGTAAACATACCTATGTACAATCGCAATCAAATAATACATCTTAGCACAAAACAAAGTTAAGTTGGCTGTTTGAAAATTTTTTGAAAAAAGGCCAAACAAAACAAGTATTCAACCAATAATCAAAATCAAAGACTTGGGAAAATCATAACAGTGTAGCTGAAACATGGTGTGGACTATATATTTACCTGGTTGTTTAATACTATTTACTGAATTATTACTGCGTATTAGGAACTGCTGGATAGTCTAGAGATATATCAGTAATAACTACAATCTGAAACATCACGAGATATTCATCTCAATTAGCACAATGGAAGTACAGAGGAAATGGTAATAAATGATATGATCACCTGTAGGAGTAAGAATGGCTTTATGGACTAATCTAACTATGGACCACAATTCTAAATAGCTTGCCTACAGACATATGCACACTAGACATAAAAAATAATTTCTGTAAATCACCCATTCTTACTATCATTTCTTTAGCTCTAAAGAGCATCACTTCATTTTTATAAACATACACTGAAAACCAAATAACATGTTAATTACTGTCTATCACCACTATGCTCTATTCAATAATTGGAATATTTGCTTTTAGATCTACCTAATTTCTAAGCACTAATGTAAGTTTTCTTTCATTATCTTTTAATGAGTGCCTTAATTTTAAAATATGAGGCTAACTTTCTGATTATCGTCATTGCTCTAACAAATAATGATGCTGCAAAAAATAGAATACCTAGTGTTTAAAAAAATGATTCAGTAACACCAAAACACAGAAATTGTGAACTTTATTTTTTACTGATCTGCAATTAAACACATAAATTAAACATAAATTTTAAAGAGTATGATAATACCTTGACAAAGCAATTTTATATTTGTGAAATATAACAATAACTTACGATAATCTTAGGGCTTATATGTTTATTTTATACAAATTGAATATCATTCTATTAAATTATTCTCTATGATACATATGAATAGCTATATTCAAAACCGAATGGAGAGATTAAAAATATCAGTTTTCTTAAGGGAAAAATATGTAAAACTGTGCTACAGATTCATTTGTTGATGTATGTAATATGATTTACTATCATTATTTCAGAACTTTTATAAAATAATAATTTTTTCTCCCACATTTTATTTTTTTTCCTAATCATACAAGCTCAATAGGTACTCCCATCCTCTCCCTACTTCCTCCCTTCCCTTCACTCCTCTCCCTCTCTCCCCCTCTCCCAGTGCCTCCCCATTCCTGCCTCCCATCCCCAAGAGCATCATTTTATGTGAATGCAAACCTCCCTCTGAATCCTCCACCTTAGTGAGTATTCAGCATTCAGTGGCATAGCCTGGACCCCTTTCTTAGGCTCGCATTAGTATGGGAACTCTATTATGACTGTTTAATCCCTTGCCTCTAAGGATCCTACTGCCTGGAGCCTTCTCCCCTGTGATCTATGCTAGACTTCGGGGAGACATTGACATATCAGCCTTTGTGCAGGTCAGGCAAAGTCCAATATTGGCTGCTGCAGCACTAACTCTTGTGGAGTATCTTGCATATCATTAGTCATCCCCATCTTTAGGATTTTACAATCTTGCGGACCCCTTGTCTGCAAGGTTCCCTGAGCTTCAGGATGGGGAGAGATTTGGCTGATTCCAGGTGAATAATGTAGGGTCATTGGTGTTATGAATTATAGTTTGTTGTTGTTTTCAGTTTTGCTTTTCCTGCACTGACCTTGGCTTCGTCCTGATTGGTATCAAAGGTATCCTCCTAACCAAAGAAATGACTGTTTAAATGAAGATAATAATATAAGAGGACACTCAATGGGCAGCAGCGGCGCGGAGGAGCGAGGCGGCGGCAGAGACATGGACCGTGGCAAGCAAGGTATGCTGAGGACAGGGCCAGTGCTGGAGGGAGGAGAAGATGCTGCTAACACACTGGGTGCCACCGAGACGCTGTCAGAAGAGGAGCAGGATGAGCTGAGACAGGAACTCGCCATGGTAAGAGATCCAGACCCTGTCTCAGGTATTAGCAGCAAAAGAAAAGCTTCTAGGAGAGATCAAGCGGAAACTGGGCATCAATCCACTTCAGGAATTAAAGCAGAACATCGCCAAAGGATGGCAGGACGCGACACCCGCGTACAAGAAACCTTCTGAAACCTTGTCTCAGGCTGGACAGAAGGCTTCCGCTGCATTTTCTTCGGTTGGCTCAATCATCACAAAAAAGCTGGAAGATGTAAAAAACTCTCCGACTTTCAAATCATTTGAAGAAAAAGTTGAAAATTTAAAGTCGAAAGTAGGAGGAACCAAGCCAGCTGGAGGTGACTTTGGAGAAGTCTCAAATTCAACTGCAAATGCTACCAGTGCCACCGCCTCAGAGCCACCCCTGGAGGGTACGCAGGAGAACCCATGACACTCCTCCCTTTGCTCTGCTCTCCACTGCCAGCTGCTGCAAGTGACATACAAGCACATCTCGTCAACGTTCATGGCAGCCACTTCCTTCCAGATGTGCTTTTATTTAGCTTTACCTGTTTCTTTGACCAAATAGTTTGTGGGTTAAATAAAGTGGAACGACCTTCCTCTCTGTTCCCAGGAAACTCTAATGTGCAGTGAAGCCCTCTGTTTGGAAACACCAAGACCCCTGTAGAGCAGCGGAGCTCACTAGAAAGTTGGAGAAGCTGCGGGTGATCATTGCTTTCCTGCTTTACAAAATCACTCTGCATTTGGAAAGTTTTCTTGCTTTCCTGTTTAATTCTCTGTACATTTGATTTCTAAATGAAATTATTCTTTTAAATTTTCTAGATTCTATTTATTAAGTTGCAGTGTCGTGTCTTACTTTAGAAGAACTACTAGCAACATTTTTTTTTCTTGAATAAACACTGTTTTTGATAAAGCACATATTTTGGATGTCTGAAGATGCCACACTAAAGCACATAGCTCTGTTTTCAATTGGTTACAGATCTGTGACAACACACAAAGAAACTCAAAGTACTAGGTGCCTTGAGAGTGGGGTGCCCACCTGTACCCTTGGTAATTGTCATTTGGGACAGCAGACATTTCAGCCTATTTGTTGTTATGCCACTATATCCATTTATTTTTTAATTTGATTAAAACAGTAAACTGGCAAAGCAACAATGAAGCCAAGCGAATCATATCATGAATTGAATACGAACATCTGCATCACTGTTCATTTCAAAAGTCTAAAGGTCTGTAGATCTAGAAAGCTGTAAAAATGCTGAGATATGTCGCCTTAGGGGAAACACTGCTGTCTTCATTTAATCCGTTTAGCAGTCTTTAGGAAACACAGAAAGTTATATGAATGATATGACTGGAACTTTTTTAATATTAAGGTGTTGGTGATACTTCCTAAGCATGCAATGCATTAATAAAAATGAACTACTCATTCTGTGCTTGTGTGCTTGTGATAGTGGTTGTGACATAGTACTGTAGATGTTGCATCTACTTTGAGAACTAAGTCAGGGCTCATGAATCAAAGCCTATAGATGACTCTGCAGAAGCCAAGACCCTTCATTAACTGAGATAAGTACTGACTCACTACCACCACCATTTCTTTATGTTGTATGTGAATGGCCCACAAGATCATGTCTGTTATTTATCTAGCTGTGTTTGTCTATTGTCCATGCCCAATGTCAATTGCCAAGCTTGGAGTGTCCTTTAAACATTTTTTAAAAGCATGACTAGGATCACTTGAATATTGGTTAACTAAAAACCAAATTTGAAAAGTCACAAGTGTTTATTATAAAAATGATATGCTGCCATAATTGATAGCTAGAGCTTTTGTTAACACTTTGGATGCAACGAAAATTGTGCTCTATGAACATGTGAAAAATCTTAATAAATTCTGTATATCAGTAAATAAAAAAGAGGAAACTCAAAGATAGATGGAAGAATAGGAGAAGGACATAGCAGTGAGGGGATAGGGGGTCAGTGTCCCATTTGCAGAATGGTCACTATTTATCTGCCACTCCCTATACTCTCCCTGATTGGTAAGATCAAACCTGTTTAGTCCCAAGTGACCAGGAAGGTGAGAGTGAGCTTCACCAGATGTTTCACTACTTACATGCATTACTTGACCGTGGCCTATTTTCTCTACTGAAGCATGATCCCTTATCCCCATTCTTTTGATGTTCTCCTTCCCCTTCCCTCCTGTTTATAATCCTTTGTAATTACAGTGTGTATTACAGAGATGTACCTTTGAATATGTCATTAAGTGGATTTGGAACAAGATTCCACACATTAAGGAGAAAATACAGTGTCTAACTTTCTGTGAAATAATAAATTTTAAATGAAATACATGGCACAACAAAATTACAAGTAAATGCATGGTTTAACTATCCATACATTTCTACAATAGGTATTGAACTTCAGTGTGATCTGTGTAAACTTTATTTTATATTTTTTTAAATAATGTATTTATTTATTTTTTGCTCATACAAACATAATAGGTACCCCAGTCCCCTTCCTCCCTCCACCCCTCCTTAGACATCCCTGATCCCTCCCCCCTTTTCTCCTTCCTTTCCCCCCTCCCTCCCTTTCTCCCAGTGCCCCCTGCCCCCATCCCTGGAGCGTCCTTTAATGTGTATGTCAAACTTTCCTCTGGGTCCTCCTCTCAGATGATGTGTAAGAACTCAGTGGAATTTCCTAGAACTTTTTCATGTGTTCCCATTAGGGATAGGAATACTATTGTGGCTGTTAATCCTTTGCTTCAAAGTATCCTAGTGCCTTTAGTACATCCAAGACTTTGAGGGGTCAATGATATGTTGATCATTGCGCAGATCATGCAGAGTTCTATTATGATTGCTTCGGCCATAACTTGTGTGGAGTATCTTGCATATCATTACTTCTCACATCATTGTGCTCTTACAATCTTATCATCCCCTCTTCTGCAAATTTCCCTAAGCTTAATGATGGGGAGAGATTAGGCAGGCCTGATACCAGGTGGTTGATATAGAGTCTCTGATGTTCAGAATTATGGTTTGTTGATTTTTTTTCAGTTTTTCTGCTCCTGCAATGCCCTTGGCTCCATCCTGATGGGTATTTGATGTCACACCCCCTGGCCAGAGATAAAAAGCTGTTAAAATAGAGTCTTACTATAAGAGTAGATTCTAAGGTAGATGGAAAAACAGTAGGAGACCGTGGTGAGGGGGCATCAGTTTCCCATTTGCAGGATGGTTACCTTCTATCTGACAGACCGTATGCCCTCCCTTTCTCCTAAGATCATATTCCATCAATTGCAAGTGACCAGGAAGGGAAGTCTGTGAGCTTTTTATTTTTTATTTTTTTATTTTTTATTTTTTTAAAACATTTTTTATTATTTCCGCTCATAAAAACTTAATAGGTAGACCACTTCCCTCCCTCCCTCTTCCTCATCCCGAACCCCCTGCTCCCCCTCCCTCCCTCCCCATCCCCCAGTGTCTCCCCCCCCAATTCCCAGAGAGTCCTTTATTGTATATGCCTAACTCTCCTCTGGGTCCTCCTCTCCGATGATGTACAAGGACCCAGTGGCATTTCCCTGAACCCTTTCTCGTGTTCCCCTTAAGCATAGGAACACTACTGTGACTGTCAATCCCTTGCCTCCAAGGATCTTGGTACCTTTAGCTGATGCTAGACTTTGTGAGATCAATAGTGTGTTTGACATTGCGCAGGGCATGCAAAGTCCTATTATGATTACGTCAGCCCTAACTAGTGTGGAGAATCTTGCAAATCATTGCTCCTCCCATCCTTTTGCCCTTACAATCTTACCGCCCCCTCTTCCGCAAATGTCCCTGAGCTTCAGGATGGGGGGAGATTAGGCTGGCTTAGTTCTATGTAGTTGATATAGAGTCTCTGAAGTTTGGATTGTGGTTTGTTGATTTTCTTTTGCAGTTTTGCTGCTCCTGCAATGCCCTTCACTCCATCCTGATGGGCACTGTATGTCACCCCCTGGTCAGAGACAAAAAACTGTTAACCTGGAGTCTTGTTATAATAGCACATTCAAGGGTAGATGTAATAAAAGCAGGAAACCTCGGTGAGGGAGGGATCAGTCACCCATTTGCAAAATGATCTCTTTTCATCTGCCAGACTATATGCCCTTCCCTTCCGGTGAGATCATACCCCCTCAGTTGTACATGATCAGGAACAAACGTCTGTGAACTTAACCAGGTGTCACATTACTTACTTGCATTCCTTGGAGGTCGATTTTCTCTGCTGTAACATGGTCCCCTCTCTCCTTGTGTCTGGTGTGGCCCTCCAACCCCATCCTTCCTGTTCACAATCCTTGCAATTACAGTATTACATAGGTTTACCCTTGAGTGTCTCAATGTGGGCTGGGTGAGTTTGGTACTAGGAGCCACCTATTAGGGAGGATGTACGGCGCTTAACTTTCTGGATTGGGATACTTCACTTAATATAATTGTTTCTAATGACATCCATTTCCCAGCAAACTCCAGTAATTCATCATTTTTGATGGCTGAGTAGTACTCCATTGTATAGATGTACCACTGTTTCCTTATCCACTCATCAACTGTTGGACATTTAGGTTGATTCCATGACTTTGCTATTGTAAACAGTGCTGCTATGAACATGGTCGTACTTGTGCTGTAGAGGTGAACCTCTGCTGCATGGGGGGTTATTCCCAAAAGTGGAATAGCAGGGTCATATGGCATTTCAATCTTTAATTTCTTTAAGAATCTCCAGAGGGCTCACCAGAGTAGCTGTATGAGCCTGCACTCCCACCAGCAATGTAGCAGAGTTCCCCTCTCTCCACATCCTCTCCAGCACTTGTTGTTGTTTGTATTGTGGATTTTTGCCATCCTGACCGGGGTGAGATGATATCTCAGGGAAGTTTTGATTTGCATTTCCCTGATGGCTAAAGAAGTGGAGCATTTTTTAAGATATTTGTTAGACATTTTAATTTCATCCCTGGTGAAATTTAAGTTCCAGGGCCCATTTTTTAATTGGGCCATTGGTTTCCTTGGTGTTTAATTTTATAAGTTCTTTGTGCACTCTGGACAGTAGAGCTCTATCAGATATGTGGTTAGTGAAGATATTCTCCCATTCTGTGGGTTGCCTTTGAGCTCGTGTGACAATCTCTTTATCTGAACAGAAGCTCTTTAATTTCACAAGATCCCAACTGTTGAGAGTTGGTAGCAGTGACTGTGCCATTGGATGTCTGTTTAGGAAATGTTGGCCTAGCTTAATCAGTTCGAGGAAGTTCCCTATCATTTCAGCTATGTTTTTTTTATAGTCTCTGGCCTTATATCAAGGCCCTTGATCCATTTGGAATTAAGTCTTGTACATGGTGAGAAGCACGGGTCCAGCTTTAACCTTCTGCATGTGGAGATCCACTTTTGCCAGCACAATTTGTTGAAGATGTTGTTCTTTTTCCATTGGATTCTTTGGGCCCCTTTGTCAAAGATCAAATGGCTGTATTTTTGTGGGCTTATATCTGGGTCTTCAACCCTTATCCATTGATCTGTGTGTCTATTTTGGAGCCAGTACCAGGCTGTTTTTATAACTATGGATTTGTAGTATAGACTAAGGTTTGGTATGGTAATACCTCCAGCAGTGTTTTTGATACTCAGGATTGTCTTTGCTATCCTGGGTCTTTTGTGCCTCCATATGATTTTTGAGATTTTGGTCAACTTCTTTGAAGAATTGCTTTGGGATTTTAATTTGTATAGCACTGAATTTGTATATTGCCTTTGGTAGGATGGTCATTTTGACAATGTTGATTCTGCCAATCCAGGAACATGGGATGTCTTTCCACCTTCTGGTGTCTTCTGCTATTTCTTTCTTTAGGGTTTTAAAGTTTTCATTGTAAAGGTCTTTTACCTCCTTGGTTAGGTTTATACCAAGGTATTTCATTTTTAAGGGGCTATAGTAATTGGAATTGTTTTTCTCAAGTCTTTTTCACTTTTTTCATTTTGGGCATATAGGAAGGCCTCTGATTTTTGCACATTTATTTTGTATCCTGCCACCCTGTTGTACTTCTCAATTAGTTCCAGGAGCTTCCTGATGGAGTTTTTGGGATCCCTCAGGTATAAGATCATGTCATCTGCAAATAGGGATAGCTTGACCACTTCCTTGCCGATTTGAATTCCTCTTATGTTCCTTTCTTGTCTTATGGCTTCAGCTAAGACTTCAAGTACAATATTGAATAGAAGTGGTGAGAGTGGACAGCTTTGTCTGGTTCCTGATCGAAGTGGGAATGCGTCCAATTGTTCCCCATTGAGCATAATCCTTGCTGTGGGCTTGTTGTATACAGCTTTTATTATATTGATAAAGGTTCCTTCCATTCCTACCTTCTCTAGGGTTTTGATCATAAAAGGCTGTTGGATCTTGTCAAAAGCTTTTTCTGCATCTATCGAGAGTATCATCTGGTCTTGGACTTTGGACTGGTTTACATGATGAATTACGTTTATTGATTTTCGTATGTTGAATGAACCTTGTGTGCCGGGGATGAAGTCTATTTGGTCCCTGTGAAGGATCTTTTTGATATGTTTTTGAATCCGATTTGCAAAGACTTTGTTGAGAATCTTTGTGTCTGTGTTCATCAGAGAGATCAGGCTATAGTTTAATTTTTTAAGTGAATCTTTATTAGGTTTTGGGATTAAGACGATATTAGCTTCATAGAAGGAATTTGGTAGTGTTCCTTCCTTTGCTATTTGATGGAACAGTTTAAGGAGTATTGGTGTTATTAACTCCTTAAATGTCTGGTAGAATTCTGTGCTGAATCCATCTGGTCCAGGACATTTTTTGGTGGGAAGATTCGTGATTACTTCTTCAATTTCCTTATACGTTATAGGACTATTTAAATAATTCACAACTTCCTGATTCAATTTAGGTAGGTTGTGTTTACTTAGAAATTCATCCATTCTTTTGTTTTGTCAAACTTCAAAGAGTAAGTTTTTGAAATATGTTGTTATAATTCTCTGGATTTCTTGGGTATTGGTAGTGATAACTCCATGTTCATTTCTAATTTTGTTAAATTAGGTTTTCTCTCTCTTGCTTTTGGTTAATTTAGCTACGGGTGTATCAATCTTATTGATTTTTTTCAAAGAACCAGCTTTTTGACTGGTTGATTTTTTCTATCATTTTCCTAGTCTCCATTTTAGATATTTCTCCCCTTATTTTGCTAATCTCCTCTATTCTACTACTTTTGGAATCAGATTCCTCAAGTTTCTCTAAAGCCTTAAGCTGCATCGTTAAGTTATTGATTTCTGATGTTTCCATTTCTTTGATGTAGTCATTAAGAGCTATGAACTTACCTCTTAGGGCAGCTTTCATCGTGTCCCAGAGATTTTGGTAAGTTGTATTTTCATTATCGTTCACTTTCAGGAAATCTTGAATTTCCTTTTTAATTTCTTCCTGAATCCAGTTCTCATTCAGCATCATTGTGTTATGTTTCCAGGAGTTAGTGTATTTTCTCTTGTTTATTGTGTTGTGGATGTCCAGCTTTTGGCCGTGGTGGTCTGACAGGGCACAGGCTAGAATTTCAACTTTTTTGTATATGTGTAGATTCATTTTGTGGCCCAGTATGTGATCTATTTTGGAGAAAGTTCCATGTGCTGCTGAGAATAATGTGTATTCTTTTTTGCGTGGGTGAAATGTTCGATAAAGATCTGTAAGGTCCATTTCTTTAAGGGTTTGATTAAGTTCCAAGTCTCTGTTAAGCTTCTGACCTGTTGATCTATCCCATGTTGAGAGGGCGGTGTTGAAGTTCCCAAGAATTATCGTTTGGGGATTGATTTCTTGCTTTAGGCACTGTAGGTTTTTCTTAATGAATGTGGAGGGGCCCGTATTTGGTGCATAAATGTTCAGTATTTTGAAGTTTTCCTGGTGAATTGTACCTGTGACTAAAATGTGGTTTCTATCTGTGTCTCTTATGATTTTCTTTGGTTTGAAGTCCACTTTGTCTGAAAGCATAATTGCTACCCCTGCCTGTTTCCTGGTTCCATTACCTTGCAAGATTTTGGACCAGCCTTTCATTCTTAGAATGTGCCTATCTTTTCTGGTGAGATGAATTTCCTGAAGGAGCAGATTGATGGCTTGTGGTTTTTAATCCAAGTTTGTAATCTGTTTCTCTTAATCGGTGAGATAATACCATTGACATTTAATGTTATAATGGAGAAATTATTTTTAATTCTGGACATTTTTTATGTTTAGTAGATTTTGTAAGCATGTTGTTTGATATTTATGTTTTGGTGTATTATACTTCCCTTCTGTCCTCCTGGATATGCTTGTTCTTTTCTTCAGGCTTGAGTATCATTTCTATCATTTTTTGAAGGCCTGGTTTGGTAGACATGAATCCCTTCCAGTTGTCTTTGTGTTGGAAAACTTTTCTTTCTCCCTCAATCATGACAGTTAGTTTTGCCGGGTGTATCAGTCTGGGTTGGCATTTTTGCTCATTTAATACTTGAAGTATGTCTCTCCAAGCTCTTCTTGCTTTTACTGTTTCCATTGAGTAGTCATTTGTTATTTTAATAGGTTTACCTTTAAAAGTGACTTGCTTTTTTTCTCTTGAAGCTCTCAGCACCTTCTCTTTGTCTTGAATGTGGAGTGTTTTGACTATTATTTGCTGTGACGATTTTCTATTTTGGTCATATCCGTTTGGAGTGTGAAATGCCTCTTGTATTTGGATAGGACTCTTATTCTTTAGTTGTGTGAAGTTTTCATTTATGATGAATTGAAATATTTCCTCCGGTGTGGTATTTTGGGATTCTTGTTCTGGTATTCCATGAATGTGCATGTTAGGCTTCTTCAGGGTGTCCCATATCTCTTGAATGTTCCTCTCCAGTATCTTTTTGGCTTTAACAATCTCTTCCATTGAGCTGGTTAATTCTCCCACTTTGTCTTCAAGATCTGAAATTCTATTTTCTGCCTCATTTGTTCTGCTGATAAGACTCTCGGTTGAGTTTTGGGTTGTAGATAACTTGTCTTTTAGTTCAATTTTAAACTCTGCCTGAGACTGTTTTAACTGCTCTATACCTATTTTTGTTTGTTGAACTGTTTTTCTCAACTCCTCCAAGTGCCTGTTGTGTTCCTGTTCAAAGTGGTTGATACGGTTGTTTAACTCTTCTCGGATTTCCTCTTTCATAGTATTAATCATGGTAATGATCATACTCTGAAAGTCGTTATATTGGGTCTGGCTTTCATGGCTATTTTCTGTGGATTTGTTCTAGTCAGAATCCCTCATTATGGGATTGATTCTTTCTGCGGGAGATTGGTCTTCTTGGGTTTTTTTTTCTCGTGGATCTGCACTTTGACTTCTACATTGTTATTTTGTTTTTTAGGACCTTTCGGTCTGTGTGTTTTTCACTGAATCGACGTAGTTGGTGTTGTTACACTTGCCAGTTATTACTAGTGCTTGCCTTGGATTGGGTATGTTTGTGTGTTGTTATTGTTATATCCTAGATAAGGCTACTAGGCTGTTAGTATGTCAGTTAAGTCAGGGTACGTTACCAGGGGGTGAATATTAGTTTGGTAGTGCACTTTTATGATTTAGTATCTTGGTGATATGTTGGGGTGAGTTGTGTACTCCCTGGAGTTGTATGTTTTGGGGTGGCTGTATGAGGAAGTTGATCTACAGCATTGATACTTTAAAGGATCAGTAAGGTGAAAAGAAAAAGTTTACTTATCTTTGGGCTGGATGAGAAGAATCTCGCCCACGTGATATAATGATTATGGTGGAGTCCAGATGTATGGCCTGTGTTCCCTTTGTTCCTTAGAATTTTGCTTGAGTTTCCTTTGGACTCTATTGAATTCTGAGTAGCAGTGTGTCTTCCTTGGACCACGTGCGTAGGTCCCCGGTGGGCCAGAGAGGCAGAGGGTCTGATGTTGATGGCAGAATTCTTCACCTACAACCTGGGAATGTCGGCACGGAGGTGGGCGGGGCCTTGGGGCAAAGCCAGCAGCCGGGGCGCGGTGCTGCTTGCCAGGCGGCTGGACGTCTGTGAGCTTAACCAGATATCTTATTACTTACTTGCAGTCTTGATGGTGGCCTTTTATCTATGCTATAGCATGATCTCCTCTCTCCTTGTTTCTGGCGGGGCCCTCCTTCCCCTTCTCTCCTATTTACAATATTTGCAATTACTGTAGGTTATTACAGAGATTTATCTTTGAGTATGTCTCTGAGTGGGTTTGGTACAAGGATACACCTATTAGGGAGTACACACAGCGCTTAATTTTCCGTGTCTGGACTACTTCACTCAATGTAATTGTTTCTAATTCCATCCATTTCCTGGAAAATTGCGTTAATATATCATTTTTGACAGCTGAGTAGTATTCCATTGTGTAAATGTACCACATTTTCCTTATCCACTCGTCAACTCTTGGACATTTGGGTTGATTCTATGACTTTGCTACTGTAAACAGTGCTGCTATGAACATGGTCTTGCTTGTGCTATGGAGGTGAATTTTTACTGTATGAGGGTTTATTCTGAAAAGTGGAATAGAGGGTCATATTGCATTTCAATCTTTAACTTCTTTAACAATCGCCAGACAGTTCGCTAGACTGGTTGTATGAGTCTGCATTCCCACCAGCAATGTAGGAGAGTTCCCCTCTCTCCACATCTTCTCCAGCATTTCGTGTTGTTTGTATGGTGGACTTTTGCCATCCTGACTGGGGTGAGATGATATCTCAGGGAGGTTTTGATTTGCATTTCCCTGATGGCTAAGGATGTGGAGCATTTTTTAAGATATTTGTTAGACATTTCAATTTCTTCCCTCGCAAAGTTTCTTTTAAGTTCCAAGGCCCATTTTTTAATTGGCCCATTTGTTTCCCTGATCTACAGTTGGTAGCCATTCCTTAGATATTCTTCAAAATTTTCTAGCCAAAGCCCAAATCTTATTGTAAATACTTTTAAAAACCTTCTCATAGGAGGTGGCTCAGGGGTTAAGCCTCCGCCTTGCAGGCGGAAGGTCCTGAGTTCGAATCCCAGATTCCACGTATAGACGCCAGGCGGAAGCGGGGGCGGCCTGCATTTCCGGTCCTGGTAGGGCGGAGCCTGTGAATCCCTGGGCAGAAAGAGGTGGAGGCGTCCATGGTGGTTCGCAAATTCGTCTGTGGTTCTACACATACACAGACACACACACACACACACACACACACACACATACACACACACGCGCACATACACACGCACATGTGCACAGTTGAATAAATAAAAAAAAATTGCACTTAAAAAAAAAAAAAACCTTCTCATAGAAACACCACACATTCCTCATGTGAATTTTTGATCATTGCAACAAGTAATGAATCCAAATATTTTACTACAGTTTTACTTCCAATATTCTTTGACTGGTTGATATTGACATCTGTATACAAATGTGACATATCACAGAATATTATTATTACCAACAAGTAGGAATTCATTATAGGCATGATTACCATGTAACAAACAAACTAAAAAGTATCAGAGGTCTAAAGTTCATTTTGTTTTATCAGTAGATAACTTTGTTTCCTGACTGGAAAGACAACATCTTCATGATTTACCTAGTCCTTCCAGTAGTAACAACACACCTAGTAAGATCAAAGAAAATATGTGCAAGAGAAATCTTAAGTTCAAATAATAAGTAAATTTTTAAATTATGGAGTCTGCCATCTGTGGTAGGCAGATTCTAAAATTTATAGACTTTGCAAATGGAGTTACTTAAGATCCTTTTGATGGTAGTGTAGCCTGTATTATATAAGTAGGCATAATGCCATAAAAAGAGTGCTATAAGAAGAGTCAAAATCAGAGAGACGTGAAACTGGATGTGCAAATGGAAATGAGATGCGAAATACTCATTTTAAAATAAAGGAAAAAGAACATAGATTAAGGAATACAGTGGCTTTTACAATCTTAAATCTTAGATAATATACTTTATGATATATTAAACCAGTAAATTACATCTTTTGGTAATTTATTGCAGAAGTAAGAATAAATTAATCTCTTCTGAAGTAGGAGAACAACAATTATATAAACCTAGCATATTGTTGCAGTTTACCTGCATGGTTGCAGATAAATCATCATCAAACATCTTAAGGGAACAAGGGGTTTATTTTCTCTCACAATTGTTTATTTATTGTTTTCAGTCCAACTTGACAGAATAGCTCACACCAACACCAGGGCCAAGGAAACTGGCCAGATAATCACCATATAACAACTGATAGAGGGAAGATCCTTACTTGTCAAACCAGCATGTCTGGTCAAATATACACAAGGATGCCAAACTTCCCAACCAGATCTCTGTAGTTTATGCCAGGGTCTAGTTCCACCCATCATGGGCTGGGCCTTCCCCAACAGCTAGACAATCTCCTGCAGTTTTGCTCCAGGCTTAACTCAACCATTAATTCTCCACAAATGTGCACAGAGCCCAAACCCTCAACTGTCAAGTTGACACTGTGCATAACTATGACATACATTAACCCATAAATGCATACCACCTTTATACCTCAATGACCAAGATCTTGGTGGTAAAACGTGGTGTAGTCAATCCTGTGAAAAATAATAGAAACATCTAAATCACACTCTTCCTCTAACTCAGGGATTTCTAATAATGATAGAACTTTTTCATTATCTTGAGCAATACAGTCAAGAAATTAAATATCTGTAACCGTCTAAATATTTAGCTTAGCATTTAACTTCAATGTACTATATAGTGAAAAAGTTTGATTTGGCTCTGTTTTATCTTATGTGAATATAAGCGAAGATAAGTATAAATTCTTTTGAACTTCATCTTCCAACAAGTTCTTTTATTTCACTGAAAATATGTTCACATATGGTCTAAATATTATGCAGCTATATAAGATAAGGGATTGAGTAATTGTGGATATGAGTTTTGAATAAAATGTTCTCTAGGGGAAATTCAATTGGATCAATCTTTCACATATGGATAGTGTATTTTTATAATTTTCTTTATTCTGTATCTCTTACATAATTGATTACATTAGGCACTAGAGGTATATAAGTACATTAAGTACATTCCATCTTTCACATGACCAATATTTGTTGACAATTTTAATTACAAACTTTTGTTTGACATGTCCACTTATTCTTGATCCTTCTTGTTATTAATGATTGTGCGTTTTACTCAGAATCTCCAAAAGCTAGGGACAAACTTTATTACAGGGTCAGAAATGTACTTATGAAGTTCAGCAGAATTAAATTATTGTTACTATTTTTATTATTAAATTTGGCTCATAACTAGGCATTAAAGCATTTCCTTATAAGGTGTGAATTTCTGGAGTTTAAACACAAACATCATAACAAATAAAAATAATGAAGTAGCACAAAGTAAGTATTTTATATATCTTTATATTAAACACAATTTACATTAAGCATTTGATTCAATTCTCATTAATTAGATACAATTAATATAGCTTACTTTCACATGACAGGTATAGAAACTGACATTATATAAGGTAAAAAGGTAATCTATAACAACTTTCTCTAATTTTAGTAAATTCAGTATATAAAATTTTGTTGATTTCTTGAAAATTATATCTGGCATTAATATTTAGGTAAAGGAGCACGTTACAACAATGTCTTATCAAATGAAGATAATGGAGGGTACACGCTATTTCTATCAAATATCTTTCTGTCTAAAAGAGTTTATATATAGAATTTGTAAGGAAAAAAGAGATTGAGAGATTATTTAAATGTTTAAAACGTACATGTGTTTAAAAATAGATTCAGTCAATTTGACAGAATAGAACTGTCAGAAACAAATTATTACTAATTTTTATTTGTGTTCTGTCTGAATAACAACATCAGGTCTATTCACAGAAACAACTGATTCATCCATTGTAATAAATTTGCTGAGGAGAAAATAAAAAGGAATTGTTTATTATTTTACAAAGAATGGATTATATTAATAAAATAAGCTATTTTTCTGTGTTGTGAGTTTACAGTTACAGTTCCATATACTTCAATATTGTGAATAAGTTACTATGTGACAGTATATACTATTAAATTATACAAAAATTACCGGGCTCAGATTTAGCAACTAAAAGAAAAGAAAAGTCTTGCTGGAAGAAGGCAGTCACAAAGGGTGGGCCTCCTAGCTTTGCTTAGCTAGTCTTTCCTTGCTGTTGGCAGTTTTATAGCTTCCAGCCTTCATGATGGGAATGACATAGGTTGGCTCCATCTTCTGCCACCCAAACATGCATTTCCCATCATAATGGGCAGTATGTTCCCTCTGGTACCATAGGTTCTCTGACTTTAAATATTGTTTCATAACAACAAACAAGAGTAATCACAGTACAAGCAGTATCCAAAACCAGCTTACATTTGTATATGGGCAATGTGATATACAGGTAATGTTATGTGTTGTGTATAATTTTGCCCAGATAGAAAAATTCCAAATTAATGTATATATGAGATGTAATTATTTATTATACATAGGCATACTACATCAGTAAGTGTCTGAACATTGCCTAGATGGACACAATAAGTCTTCAAAAAGTAAGAATCAACTAATGTTTATAGAGTAACTTAAATGCTGTTTTACATCATAGGGCATAGATTAGACTTTGTCTAGCGACCTTATGACCTAAATGCTTAATACAAGACACTTTAACCCAGCTAAGCAATTTCATAAGTCTTACAATCACAGCTAAGAAACATTAGATGTTTTAATAGCCTTACAAGTTTAATAGCCTTAGGAATGTCTATAATTACCCATGTTAGCAGCCAAGGTGCCTCTCAGCCAAAAGCACTCAGCATTTAATAGCCAGCAGGCCACTTTGAATAGGGTTGAAAACACTTTTAAACCTTTTGGGGTTATTAGGGATAATTAAAAGTGGATGAAAGTGTATAATATCATTTATCAAAACCCTAAAAGCTATGCCATAAGAAATATATCTCAACATTAGCAAATAGATTTCAAATACTTTCTTGGTTAAGTTTTAACTAAATAAAATGACCTCAATAAGTATATTACTTTCAGGTTTTATTATATATAGGCAATACTGTTTAATGTAGATTAAATATAGCATACTTGCACACACATATATAGATATATGTTTATGCTCAATATAAATATATATTCATATTAAAATGAACATGAAACTAACATACTTATATATTTATACTACTTGTTTCCCAAAGGTATGACTTTAAAGATGACTGGCCTAATTCTTCATGTCTTTGTGTTGTATTGTGCATATTTATAAAGGCAGTCATTTCATCTATGTAACTTCTAATTGAAGAAAGAAAAATCATTCAACAGATAATATCACAAGCATGATAGCACATATTTGAAGGTAAAAGCCACTGTTTAACTTTAGTCTAGATTAACAGAGAATGATTTTCCCCAATTGAGTCAGTCATTATTTGTGATCACTTCAGGATTTACATTACTTTAACCAAAGGAAAATTAAACAGGTTTAATTTACCCATTTAACTTATAGTTATGTGTTACATAAACAAGAATATCTTTGATATGCTAATCAAAAACTTGAAGATATTCATAATTTGCAGAAATAATAAAGAAGTCTTTCTGCTTCCACATTGACATTATGTATATTTAAAAATTATACTCAGTGAAGTAATCCAGCCACAGAAAGCAAAACCTCACATGTTTTCTCTTACAAGTAGATACCAAAATTAAACCTTCTGAATATTATATTCGAATGGAAATTTCTGCAACACTCACAAACTGCATAAGAAATTAAATAAGGGAAGTGGAAGAAGAGACTAAAATATGGAAACAAAAAAACACAGGCAAATGGATGAAAAAGGCAATTAGAGAAGGAAAATTTTAAATGTGAGGGAAGGGCAGGAGAGCTGGTTCAAGGGTTAAGACTGTGCCTCACAAACAGTAGGTCCTGAATTCAGTTTCCAGGTTCCACACAAAAAATGTCAGGCAGAAATAAATGGCAGTAACAAAATAGGGTGTGGGGGGGTTGGTGGCCTGCACTTCCAGTCCTAGTACAAAGCCTAAGAAATTCTAGAGTGAAGCAAATAGGAGGTAGAGGCAATCCAGGATGATTCCCAAAGTAGCCTTTGGTCTTCCATAGAGATATACAGTATTCTCTCTCTCTCTCTCTGACACACACACACACACACACACACACACACACACTCAGAGCAAATAAATAAATGGGAGGGTAGGAAAAGGATAGGAAATAATAATGGGTGGGGGACTAAAAAAGAAAAAAATCTAAGCAAGGGACTCAAGAAAAAGGCTATCCACAGCTTCACACAGCTATGAATATTATGAGCTACAGCAATAATTCTGGCAAGAAAAGAATAGTAAGGCAATGGTAGAGAACATGACTGGTACTATGAATCTATCCAAGTAACAGCAGAGGGTGGAAACAGACACTAGACAGGATCAGATGTCTTACTGTTTTTTTGTAAAATATTTTATTTATGATGTGTGTGTGTGTGTGTGTGTGTGTGTGTGTGTGTGTGTGTGAAAGAGAGAGAGAGAGAAAGAGAGAGAGAGAGAAACAGAGGTTGCTGTATGTCCCTATGGAGGACCCAGGGTGACTGTAGGAATCATCCTGGATTGCTTCTACTTCCTTGCTTCCCTCTGGAATTTCCTAGGCTCTGCCCACCAGGGCCTGCAGTGCAGGCTGCAGTGGCTTGTGCCTGGCAGTTCAATCCCCCGCCCTGTGGGACTTGGGATCCAAACTCAGCACTTCTGCTTGTGAGACAGTCTTAACTGCTGAGCCATCTCTCTAGCCTCCAGATTTCTTAGTGTCTTAGTGTTAATGAAAAATGCTTCATCGTAAAATACCATCTAAACATCATGCTTTTATATAAGAAAAGCTCTCAACACTCAACCAAGACTCACCCTGTTGCTATGGAAGATTAGAGATGCAGAGAACCACAGGGTCAAAGTATAAAGTACATGCTCAGCTCTAATCAAGCCCATTAGACTTTTCCTCATCCCAAGGCTCAGGGAACCTTGCAGAGAAGAGGATGGTAAGATTGTAAAGGTGGATAGATGTATTGCTGGTTAGGACACTCCAGCCATGACAAAGCTGCTGCATCCAGGAGCACACTACAATGACATCTACTGTCACCAGATCTACAAATGGCTGAGGTATCAAAATTTCTAGCAAGCATCTCAGGAGAAACAACTACACTCAGAGAGAATCATTGGGGGAAGAGAATGACAAGAAAACAAAAGCTTTCCCACCTGTAGCTATGCCCGCTATAAAGCTACTTATACTACCACAGATGCCCGCACTCTTATTAGTATAGGTGCCATAAAAAAAGACTTGTGATCTACACATGCAGAGGAAAATAAGAACAGGAAAAATATAGTTAGATTTGTTAATGGAAGGAGGCTAGAATAGGAGTGGTTGGGAAAGGAGGGGGTAGGAGGCAAGGACATAAAGTCATTTTGTTTATACATGAAATTTTATTAGAATGAGGAAAAATAAATAAATAATGCATTTAATATTTATTTTGTCATGTAATTTATTTAGCACATGATTTAAATGTACACCAAAATCACTTGCATGGCAGTATATGAGCACCTCTACTATTAGTTTTTCAATACAGGGGGAATTTCCTCTTCAATGAAGTACCAAAGAAATTAGTGAAGTATATCCCTGCACATGTTTTTTTAAAGATATTTATAAAAGAATGAGAGCATTCTTATAACAAGACTCCAGTTTAACAACTTTTTGTCTCTGGCCAGGGGGTGACATACAATGCCCATCAGGATGGAGTGAAGGGCATTGCAGGAGCAGCAAAACTGCAAAAGAAAATCAACAAACCACAATCCAGAACTTCAGAGACTATATATCAACCACCTAGAACTAAGCCAGACTAATCTCTCCCCATCCTGAAGCTCAGGGACATTTGCGGAAGAGGGGGCGGTAAGATTGTAAGAGCACAAGGATGGGAGGAGCAATGATATGCAAGATACTCCACACAAGTTAGGGCCGAAGCAATCATAATTGGACTTTGCATGCCGTGTGCAATGTCCAACACACTATTGACCCCACAAAGTCTAGCATTTGCTAAAGGCACCAAGATCCTTGGAGGCAAGGGATTGACAGCCATGGTAGTGTTCCTATGCTTAAGGGGAACACAGGAAAGGGTTCAGGGAAATGCCACTGGGTCCTTGTATGTCATCGGAGAGGAAGGCCCAGAGGAGAGTCTGGCATGCACATTAAAGGATTCTCCAGGGATTGGGGAGGAGGCACTGGGGGATGGGGAGGGAGAAGGGAGGGGAGGGAGAGGGGAGGGGAGCAGGAGGGTCAGGGGGAGGATGAGGGAGGGAGGGAACCGGTGTACCTACTAAGTTTGTATGAGCGGAAATAAAAAAATGTTAAAAAAATGAGAGCATTAATTAAAAGGGAGAATTTTCACTTTGAATACAGGAGAAACTATTTTATGTTGAGAGTTAATGGGATTAAAGGTGATGGAGAAAGACTGCTGATACAGGTTTTCCCTTCTGCATCCTGTCTTGCATGATGTGAACTGCTCTGCCATGTCCTTCACACTCTGGATGTACTGAAACATCTGTACCATGAGGGCAAGAAAAACTTTCCACGCTAAGTTGTTTTATTATGCTCTTTATCACAGTGATATTCTGAATAGCACAATGGTTAATATGTATTAATTTGCATGGTTTTTCTGATAAATTCTTGATCAACAGCCAAATACTTCAATGCACAAAACAATATGACATTAGATTTTTAAGTTAATGATTTATTGTTTCATAGTTAGTCTGCAAAACATTCATGTGCATGTCCACCAATGAGCCTATTATGCCCCAAGAAACATTTCAGAACTCATGGCCACATAGTGACCCAGATTAAACTCAGTGGGACATAAAACAAAAGTGATAAATATGGGAATTTCTAAGGATTGAGGAGGATAGTGGAGGTGGAAAGGATATAAGAGAGTATGTTGGAAGTAATTAGGCTATATTGAACACATATATGAAATTTTCAAAGGACAACATTTGATAATAAAAAAGGAAATGTACACTAACTCATGTAAGATCTATCAATGCTTAATGATGATTCACAAGGTAAAGTCCTCTTTCATAACATTTGTGTGTGCTTTTCTTATAGTAACAAAAAGTTTAAAAGAATCTATACGAATCAAAGAACTACTAAAGGGTATGTTCAGACAGTCATGTGATATTCAAGAATAACTTTTGATTAGTGGAATAAATAATCTGGATGGTTCATTGTGTTGTGTTTCTTCAGAAATGGAGCAATCATTCTAACTACTTCTGGAACTGGTATCTGATTCCATTTTATAGCACAGAGGCTCCCTAGAAATAATCCTTAGCTAAAGAGAAACAACTCACTTAAGTTTACAGCTTGCACATTGAAAACTGCTCTATAAAGGTATAAAGGATTCAGCACTCATGCATTCTTTAAGCCAACATAAGAGTCACCCCAGCTTATGAGCTCCTAATGCACAATGAGGCTTCTATTTTAAATATATTGTAGTCTGCTTCTCACTGCCCTTGCAATTGAGGCTCCATTCACTGTACCATGGGTTTTGGTTCTGAGAAGATAACTTAGTAAAATTTTTGTCTGTATTCATACACTACCTTATTGTCAACTTCCAGAAATGGAACTGAATATTGAAAGTTTGAGCCCGATTATAATGACTTTAGTTAGGATACTCAGGTGAATTGGTGGATATGTACCAACAGACATCGTATGCATGAGAATCTTGGTAAAAAGAGATGTCAACCTGGGAGAAGTAGTAGGAAAATTGGTCCACCAACTACGATGTAATAGTCAGAACAGAGACAATTTTTGGAGTAGATGGTGGTGTTTGCTCCCTCATCATTTCATCAAAAGTGGGAAATGTGGCAGCAGAACATTCTTAGAAAAGCTAAGCAAAGTTTCCTGGAAGGCATCACCCACTGACACCAACAATTTTTTTAATGAAAAAGAGGATAATGAGAGGGACAGAACTATGCCAGGGAAACTATATGGTAGAACAAAAAATATTTTTTAGGGATGAAATTAAAATGTCTAACAAATATCTTTAAAAATGCTCCACTTCTTTAGCCATCAGGGAAATGCAAATCAAAGCTTCCCTGAGATATCATCTCACCCCGGTCAGGATGGCAAAAATCCACAATACAAACAACAACAAGTGCTGGAGAGGATGTGGAGAGAGGGGAACAATCCTACATTGCTGGTGGGAATGCAGGCTCATACAGCCACTCCGGTGAGCCGTCTGGAGATTCTTAAAGAAATTAAAGATTGAAATGCCATATGACCTTGCTATTCCACTTTTGGGAATAACCCCCCATGCAGCAGAGGTTCACCTCGACAGCACAAGTACGACCATGTTCATAGCAGCACTGTTTACAATAGCAAAGTCATGGAATCAACCTAAATGTCCAACAGTTGATGAGTGGATAAGGAAACAGTGGTACATCTATACAATGGAGTACTACTCAGCCATCAAAAATGATGAATTACTGGAGTTTGCTGGGAAATGGATGTCATTAGAAACAATTATATTAAGAGAAGTATCCCAAACCCAGAAAGTTAAGCGCCATATGCACTCCCTAATAGGTGGCTCCTAGTACCAAACTCACCCAGCCCACATTGAGACACTCAAAGGTAAACCCATGTAATACAGTAATTGCAAGGATTATGAACAGGAGGAATGGGGTTGGTGGGCCACACCAGACACAAGGAGAGTGGGGACCATGTTACAGCAGATAAAATAGGCTTCCAAGGAATGCAAGTAAGTAATGTGACACCTGGTTAAGTTCACAAACATTTGTTCCTGATCATGTACAACTGAGGGGGTATGATCTCACCAGAAGGGGAGGGCATATAGTCTGGCAGATGAAAGGTGATCATTTTGCAAATGGGTGACTGACCCCTCCCTCACCAAGGTTTCCTGCTTTTATTACATCTACCCTTGAATGTACTCTTATAACTAGACTCCAGTTTAACAGCTTTTTGTCTCTGACCAGGGGGTGACATACAGTGCCCAGCAGGATGGAGTGAAGGGCATTGCAGGAGCAGCAAAACTGCAAAAGAAAATCAACAAACCACAATCCAGAACTTCAGAGACTCTATATCAACTACATAGAACTAAGCCAGCCTAATCTCCCCCCATCCTGAAGCTCAGGGCCATTTGCGAAAGAGGGGGCGGTAAGATTGTAAGAGCACAAGGATGGGAGGAGCAATGATTTGCAAGATTCTCCACACTAGTTAGGGCCGAAGCAATCATAACAGGACTTTGCATGCGCTGCGCAATGTCAACACACTCTTGACCTCACAAAATCTAGCATCAGCTAAAGGCACCAAGATCCTTGGAGGCAAGGGATTGACAGCCACAGCAGTGTTCCTATGCTTAAGGGGAACATGAGAAAGGATTCAGGGAAATGCCACTGGGTCCTTGTACGTCATCGGAGAGGAGGACCCAGAGGAGAGTTAGGCATACACAATAAAGGCCTCTCTGGGAATTGGGGGGGAGGCTCTGGGGGATCGGGAGGGAGGGAGGGGGAGTAGGGGGTTCGGGGGGAGGAGGAGGGAGGGAGGGAACTGGTCCACCTATTAAGTTTGTATGAGCGGAAGTAATAAAAAATGTATTAAAACATTTTTTAATGATAATGTGTGGCAGATGTCTTTGGAACACCAAGAATTCTGGAAGACTAGAGATAATATAAGTGAAAGGAATGCATATGTTAAACATTTTTATTATTACTTATTCAATTGTGCGTGTTTGCCTGTGTGCATATGTATGTGTGTGTGTGTGTGTGTGTGTGTGTGTGTGTGTGTGTGTGTGTGTAGAATCACGGGCGAATTCGGGAAACACCGTGAACCGCCTCCACCTCCCCCTTGTTTACTCTGCCCAGGGATTCACAGGCTCTGCCCTACCAAGACCAGAAACGCAGGCCGCCTCCGGCTTCCCTGCGTCTATACATGGGGTCTAGGATCCGAACTCAGGACCTTCTTCCTGCAAGGTAGAGGCTTAACTCCTGAGCCAACTCTCCAGCTCCCTATGTTAATAGACTATCATAAACCTAGAAATTGTTCAGACTAGACTACATTACCTTAGAGTAGAGAAGAAAACTGGAGGTGGAAAAAAAAGATTTCATGGACAAAGCTTCATGTTAGTCTTCCTTGGTAGAGAATTGTCTTCATCCTCTGTAATAATTGCCATAATTTCTGTTTACCAAACTGAACCTGTTTTCTCTTTCTTAGCACACAAACACACACATTTGTATTACCATGTGTATAGTTCTAAATGGACAGGTTAGAAAGTAAAATAACAAAATGTTCAAGAGAGTGAACTCCTGAAGTTAAAATGATTTTTCTTTTAATCTTGTTTCTGCTGCTACTTACTGAATACATTTTTTTTTGTAGCAAGAATGAGCTAAACTTCTTAAGAACTCAGAATGCCAAACTTCTTACTGTTAGTGAGGGCAGTGTGAGTTCCCAAACTGTAAAGTTCCCAAGTTGTAAAGGGAGTGTGTAGTATACTGCCTTCAGGTGGCAGCTATTTCAAGATTAGCTACAGTTACTGTGAGCTACCTGGTGGGATGACGGCTTTGTGTTCAGAGCAATTTGTCCTAAGCCGCTGAGTCAGTTAGAGGTATAATGGTCCAGTGATTTTAGTCACTGAGAGAAATTCTGATGATCTTGACTCATTCCAAATCTCTTGATTCTGCTTGATTAGCCTGACTTAGTCAGAACTACATCAAGGATCATCCATCCGTGCTTATTTGCCATCTTCCCCTTTCATAGATTCCCCTTTCTTTCATAAATTCACTTCTTAATAAACATCTTATTCCTCAAACACTCAGCACCTGCTTCAAGAAGTCAATTTCATGTAAACTTGTAATATGTAAATTCATTAATGTTTACTCATATGTTAATATATGTTGTCTGTCCTTGATGATTTGGATAATTATTATATAAAATGCTAAAAATCTATATTAATCATAGTCAACATTTAAATAATATCAATTTATTTATTTATACTTTTATGATCTCATAAAATACATTTGAAGTAAATTTCAAACACTATTAAAGTCTTTATAGTTAAGGATTGCAGCATTTTATTTGAAAATCTCCTAGGACCATAATTATGTCACTAAACAATTTATTCATTAATTCAGCTAATCAATATATTTTATAAATTGTTCTAGATGTTCCAGATAATAAAGCAAAAGTGACCCTTATCGCTGTGAAGTTTATAGACTATTCGTAAAGAAAAAATATTGAAAAAGCAATTAAATTGATAACTACAGTACATACTGATGCTCAGGAAGAGAAATAAATATTCTACAGTCATAAAGCAAATGTAAAGTCACTTAAAGTAAGGAAACAAACTCTTTTTGTAAGTTGATAGGTAAAGGGTGAGAAAACGTTAGCCACATGTGTTGGACAAGAAGCCATATTTCAGGTTGTTTATTTTGAAAAAGTCTGTACAGAAGTTCCTTGTTTCTAACAATAAATATAGGCTGTAGCCCTACATCAGGGTTTCTTAGCTTGATATTTCTGGACAATTTAGATCCATAATTCTGTGGATATGGTTAACATCTGTGGTTTTGAGTCATTTCATGACAGTAGCATCACCTCCAAGTTCTAAAAATTGAAGACAAAAAAACTTCCAGACACTGCCAAATATCTCCCGCAGAGCAAAATCTTTCTTGCTTCATTTAGTATCACTATTTGACATTCATGAATAATATCACTGATGCTCTTCTTCAGAAAGTAGATAGGCACTAAAGCCTGTAATAGTGACTGGTCTTACTGGTATAATGTGTGTGAAACATGAAGTTTCAAAATAAATGGAAAACCTTTAGTTTTGCGGAGTTTTAAAGTTTCAGTGTATAAGTGTCTTACAACCTTGGTTAGATTTATTGCAAGATATTTAATATTTTGGACCTATGGTAAATGAAATTGTTTCTCTTAGATTTTGTTTGTTCATCTTTGGTATATAGGAATGCTGCTGAATTTTGAGTATTAATTATGTAACCTGCCACTCTACTGAATTTATTTATTAATTCCAGGCATTTCCTGATGGAACTTTTAGGATCTCTCAGGTATAGAATCATGTCATTTATAAACAGAGGTACCTTGACTTCTTCCTTAGCCATTTGTATCCCTTTTATGGCCCTCTCTTATCTTTTTTATTAAATAATTTATTTTTCCACTCATACACCATTCCCCTCCCTCCCTCCACCCCTCCCAGGACTCACTTGCTCCCTCCTCCCTTTTCACCTTCCTTTCCCCCTCACTCCCTCACTTTCTCCCATTGCCCCCTCACACCCCACCCTTCCCTGGAACATCGTTTAGTGTGAATGTCAAGCTTTCCTCTGGGTCCTCCACTCTAATTAGGTGTAAGGACTCAGTAGCATTGCCTAGAGCTCTTTCTTGTGTTCCCCTTTAGTATAGGAACACTATTGTAGCTGCTATTCCCTTGCTTCTAAAGATCATAGTGCCTGTGATCCATGCTAGACTTTGGGGAGGTCAATGATATGTCAGTCATTGCTCAGGTAATGCACAATCTTATTATGGTTACTTCAGCCCTAATTTGTGTGGAGTATCTTGCATATCGTTGCTCCTCCCCGTCTGTAGGATCTTTCAATCTTACCGCCCCTCTTCTGCATATTTCCCTGCTTCTCTTGTCTTATGGCTCTAGCCAAGACTTAAAGTACAATAGTAAACAGAAGTATTAAGAGTGGGCAGCCTTGCCTAGGTCCTTTCCTAGTGGAATTGCTTCAAGTTTTTCACCATATAGGATGATACTTGCTACAGGCTGTTGTATATGGCCTTTATAATGTTGATATATATTCCATCCATCCCTATTGTTACTCTCCATGACTTTTCTCATAAAGATACTTTGAATTTTTTCAAAATCTTTCTCTGCATCCATACAATCATGTGATTTTTTTCCTTGCATTTTTTATATGATGAATTACATTTACTTATTTGTGCATATTTTACCAACCTTGTGATTCTAGAATAAATCCAACTTGGTCACAGTGAGTGAACTTTTTTATGTTTTGAATCTGGCTTGGTAAAATTTTATTTAAGATATTTGCATTCGTATTCATCAATGAGATTGACCCGTAGTTTTTTTTGTGTGTGTGTGTGTGTGTGTGTGTGTGTCCTATCTTTGGTTTAAAGTTCAGTTTAATATTGGCTTCATAGGAAGTGTTTGGAAATGTCCATTCCCTTTCTTTTTGTGGAAGAATTTAAGGAGTAGTGTTATTTGAATTTCTGGTAGAATTATTCACTGAATCTATCTGTATTTGGACATTTTTAGTTTGGGAGATTTTTAATTACTTCTTTTTTTAACATTTTTTATTATTATTTCTGCTCATACAAACTTAATAGGTACACCAGTTCCCTCCACTCCCTCCTCCTCCCCCCGACCCCCCTGCTCCCCCTCCCCTCACCCCTTCCTTCCCATCCCCCAGTGGCTCCCCCACCAATCCCCGGAGAATCCTTTAATGTGCATGCCAGACTCTGCTCTGGGCCCTCCTCTCTGATGACATACAAGGACCCAGTAGCATTTCCCTGAACCCTTTCCTGTGTTCCCCTTAAGCATAGGAGCACTACTATGGCTGTCAATTCCTTGCCTCCAAGGATCTTGGTGCCTTTAGCAAATGCTAGACTTTGTGGGGTCAATAGTGTGTGGGACATTGCAGAGGGCATGTGAAGTCCAATTATGATTGCTTCGGCCCTAACTTGTGTGGAGTATCTTGCATATCATTACTCCTCCCATCCTTGTGCTCTTACAATCTTACCGCCCCTTCTTCCGCAAATGTCCCTGAGCTTCAGGATGGGGAGAGATTAGTCTGGCCTAGTTCTAGGTGGTTGATATAGAGTCTCTGAAGTTCTGAATTATGGTTCGTTGATTTTCTTTTGCAGTTTTGCTGCTCCTGCAATGCCCTTCACTCCATCCTGATGGGTATTGTATAATTACTTCTTTAACTTTATCAATCGTTATAAGATTGTTTTTTTGATTTTTAAGTTATTATATTTTATTTTGCAATATGTATCTGAATTAGAAAGTTTCTCTTAAATTAAATACAGAACTGAAACCAGATTTTGCATGCTTATGTCATGGTTTGAAGGTAAAGTGTCACCCATAGGCTTCTGTTATTTAATCCTCAGTTGACATTTGAGAGACTGTTTAAATCTTTAAATTCATCCTGATTCAATATTAGAATGTTATAGATGTTTAGAAATTTGTTCATTTCTTTCTGAGTGTCAAAGTTGGTGGAGTAAAAATTTTTGAAGTATGATTTTATGTTTCCTTGAGTTTATTTGGAATCAGTTGTGATAGCCCCATTTTCTAATTTTCATCTCTAAGTTTTTTCATTTGGGTTTTCCATCTTTGGTTTTGGTTAATTCAGTTAAATTCAGCAATCCCATGAATGTTTTCAAAGAACCAATTCTTTCCAAATAACAGTATAAGGGAATAAAATAAAAAGCTAGACAGGAAAACAGTTCTTAGTGTTAACTATAAAAAAATGATAGTGGCTGGAGTGATGGCACAGGGGGTTAAAGAACTCTGCCTCACAGCAGAAAGTCCTGAGTTCAGATCCCAGGTCCCAGGTAAAACCACCAGGTGGAAACGTTGGCAGCCTGTACTTCAAACCCTGGCAGGGCAGAGCCAAGAAGTCACCCTTGGTCCTCCACAGGGAGATACAGACACACGCACGTGCGTGCATGCACGCGCAAATACACACACACACATATACACACACACACATGAAAAAAAAAAGTAAAAAATTGATAGTAAATCACATCTAAATTAAATAAGAAAATTTCTCAAAACTGAACCAAGGTACACCTTATTACAATGACTAATGAAGAAGGACTAATGAAGCAGAAAACAATAACTGGCCAGCGTGCAGAATATTCTTTCCGAATAACAGTTTAAAGGAATAAAATAAAAAACTAGACAGGAAAACAGCTCTTAGTGTTAACTATAAAAAAAGATAGGGGTTGGAGTGATGGCACTAGAATGTTCTGCTCTAATCAGACCATCAAAAACTTCCCACACCAAAGTTCAGGATGTCTTGTGGAAGAGGAGATGGTAAGACTGTAAAAGCCTAAAGGTGGGGTAGTCTACTTCTAACCAATATACTCCAGCCCTGACAAAACTGCTATACCCAGGATTTTGTGTTATTGAGAACTAGCATCTAATCTACACAATGACTGACATAACGTTCCCCCAAGTACTTGCAAGGACCTGAAAAGAAACAACTGGACTCCAACAGTACCTCTGGAGCAGATTCTGAAGAAGGGAAGAGAAACCTTCCCTCTTATGACTTTGCCCACTGATGAACTACATATACCACAACAGATATCTGACTCCCTTACCAGTACAGACACGCCAAAGGGAGTTTTGTGATCCTCACAAACAGAGTGACAGGACGGTGGAGCATGGCTGGATTGAAGAGGGAAGGGAAAAGCAGGCAAGGAGGAAGGTGGGTGAGAAGGGGGGGAGAAAAGGGGGTGAGTGGGGACGGAATCAGAGTAGTGACATAAACCCATTTGTTTGTACATGAAAAATTCTCAATAAAAATAAAAAAGCATTTAGTTTTGCAGAGATATTTTCATCAATACTTTAAGAATAATTTTTGAGAATATTTTGCTTTTAACATTTAGTATATAATTTTTGTTATTTTTTTCTCAATTCTGGGGATCAAATACATGCTATGGTACTATACCACACACTTCCAGAATTAATTTTGATATTTTTATGAATATATTTTTCACGAAAATCCATTTTAGAATGTTTGTATTTCTATATTTTTAAATGAGGTTTTATAAAATATTGCAAAATTTGTACTATAGTAATACCACTTTACTTTTCATTTATTTTTAATTGCTTTTGGTTTTACAGAGATTATCATTTAGTAGTTCAGTGTTGCCTCAAATATGTGACTTTTCAGTTCTGTGATCAACCAAATATGATACCACAGCTGGCTAAATTTTATTTTTAATTCTTTGGCTGATTCTAACCAAGAAGAGAAAGTTACATTAATATGATGCTTATAAAAACATGAATTTCTTTGCAAAAACAACCAAAAGAAAATGAATTTATCTATTCATAGAGAATTGTTATTCTTTTATGAAGATATTTCACACCCACAAAATTAAGTCATATACTTTTGTAATTAAAATACATGCATTAACCCTTAAAAAATCTAGAGAGTATAAATACTAAATTCAGATTAGCAAATTATTGTAAATCCTGATAGCAAATTGGTAAGTCCTCAAAAGAATTATGAATTCAATTTTAGCTTTCAAATTAATTAATGAATGCATGGATGCTCATATCATCATTACTAGTACAAATGTATTATTATAAGTTAAACAATTTAAGATATACTTAGCATATATACAGCATAGAGTCAAAATATCTACTATGCTTACATTCAGGTTTAATTTCAATCTTATCAACTAAAAACTTTCAATATATAGTTAACTTTAGATGTGAACTTAAATATAAAAAAATTATTTAGGTTGTAGAGACAATATGTCATGTGAGATTAATATTTAGTAAGAAAGATTGAGAAGAAAAGGGTGAAAGATAAAGAGCAACAGGAACTCCAATGAGCTTTTAATACATAATCAATATCATAGTTAGAAAACACAAAAATGTTATTAATTTAAGTAGTTGATGAAATATAAACAATGTGTCAATTTGCATTTGATGCTTGAAACAACTTTTCAAATCATTACAGTTCTTCCTTGTAGAAAGAATGAAATCTTTCAATTCCTACAGAGGAAACTCATTGGTTTTGTAGTAGTTATAGCACTCAGCATATCTTTTCCAATTTATAGTTGATAAAATTAAGAGAAACTATTAAGATAGTTGTTTAATACTTCTATCATATGAAGTTAGGAATCAGGAAGTATTACATTTTGATGGTGAAAGTAAGAAATGAAATGAAAACTTTTGTACAATTTACAAGTTTAATTTCAAAACTATAATTTTAAAAGTAGTATGATCATTTTCATGAGTTAATGATGTCGCCATAATTCTGTGGTAGGAATATATTCTTGAAATATGCAGTTTACTATAAAAATAATATATCTTAGAAAGTTTATTGTTAAAAGTTAACTGGCTTTGGTGGCTGATTCCTGTAATCCTGGCACTTGGGCATCTACAGTGAGCTGGTCTCTGTGAGTTTGAGATCACTTTGGGCTACACAGTAATTTTCAGGCTGTTCTGGGCCACAGATTAAAAACATGTTTCAAAATTAAATATTAAGATACATTAAAATGTAAAGTACTCATGCTATGTTTGAATGATTTCCTATGATGTATTTGTATTTCTGAAATTTGAAAACCAAACAAGATCCTTCAATCATGAATTTCGCTGAAATCCACAACTTATTCCCTTTCACAGTTAATTCACTTTTAAGTATTTTCAAGGGAACATCCATACGTTTTATTTTCATTTATTCATAGATTTGCTCTCTAAACTCTGAGCATATTTCTCTCAGGGGAGCAGAGCACAATGAAAGAATAAGATTCTCCAGCAATCGTGACCTGTTGAAATATTAATGGGGAAAGTTATCATCCATCTATTCCTCATAGTCTACTTTCAAAAAGATGTCTTTGTCTTAATAATTTTTCTGATAGAAAGTTCCATTTTTTCAACTTATTTAATACTTAATTTCACTGAACTAATTGGTCTTTGAAAATCTCCGTTTGCATTTCAGCGATTCCTATTCATTCAGCAATACCTATTTGACAATCCCCAACTCACTAACAGTTAATTTTCCTGATAATAAAATGTTTTTTTTTCTGTCTACTACTAGTTAAAGGATGTTTAAGATGAGAAGCTGAAATGTGGTCATTAGTTTGTCCCATATTGGAGAATTTCACTTTGTCCTGTTTTGGTTTTGTATTTTTTAAGACAGAGTCATATCATATATGCAAATTGACTTTGAATTTATGTTATTCATTCTTTATCTTTCCAAGTGCTGGATTACATGTGTGAGTCTCCATGTCCACACTTATTCCCAAAAGTTTTTAAACTTCTTTTTTTTAAATTTTTTATTATTATTTATTATGTATTCAATTGTGCGTGTATGTGTGTGTGCGCATGTGTGTATGCATGTGTGTGTGTGTAGAACCACGGACGAATTCAGTAACCACCATGGACGCCTCCACCTCCTTCTTGTTTACTCTGCCCTAGGATTCACAGGCTCCGCCCTACCAGGACCAGAAATGCAGGCTGCTCCCGCTTCTGCCCGGCATCTATACGTGGGGTCTAGGATCCCAACTCAGGACCTTCCGTCTGCAAGGCAGAGGCTTAACCCCTGAGCCACCTCTCCAGCCCCCCCCAAAAGTTTTTAATAGAATGTTTATGAAATTGTTGAGACAGGTCAGTTACCAAAGTACAAATGATGGGTAAGAAAATAAATTCAGGAAACACTGGAAAGCTAAACAAAATCAATTAAAACTCATCTGTTTATGTAAAGATAATAGATGTGACAGTTGGGGCTGGAGAGGTGGCTCAGAGGTTAAGCCTTTGCCTTGCAGGCGGGAAGTCCTGAGTTCGGATCCTAGACCCCATCTATAGACGCCGGGCGGAAGCGGGGGCGGCCTGAGTTTCTGGTCCTGGTAAGGCGGAGTCTGTGAATCCTGGGGCAGAGTAAACAAGGAGGAGCTGGAGGCGGTCCAGTGGTTCTCAAATTCGTCCGTGGTTCTACTCACACACACACACACACACACACACACACACACATACATACACACACAAACAATTGAATAAAAAAAAATAGATGCGACAGTTTTAATTATCAATTTGATACTTCAGAGTTGAAAATTTGGGCATAACTATGAGGAATTATTTAATATTGCAGACTTTTATCAAGTTTTAGGAAATTGCCTTAATTGCATGATTGATGTGGGAAGATGCAGTGGATCTTGGGTGGGACCATACTCTTGCCAGATGAGTAAGATCGAAAGAAATAGTTAGCAATTTTGGCAAAATGAAATGAACACAAGAAGAACAGTATGCATCTTTTCCCAAGTTAAGAATCAAGAAATACTGTTAAATTTGGACAAGAATATAAGAAATGATATGAAATAATGCATAAAATTCGCAAATTTGACTTCAAAAGTATAAAGTTAGAGCTGGTATGATCATTTCAGTGAGTTAAACAACACCTTTGCATTAATTCAATAAATCTATAGTAGGATTAGAAATCTATTCTTCAAGTATACATTTTAATATCAGGAAAATAAATACATAAAAAGTATGCTCATCTCCCTCAACTTCTACTGGAAACTCTCCTAGAATAAATTCCCCTTTCCCCTAAATTATACATAAACATTACAAGAACAAACTATCAAACTAAGATAACAGGTAACGAGAAAAGGAAGTTTACTGCATAAAAGAAATACTGATTAATTCAAAAGTATATTTCATACATATCTTATATTGACTTCTATTGTGCTGTGTTTTATCTACTCTGACTTGCTTAATCACAATATATGGCTTTGAGACAGGTCAGCAAAAGAACAGAGGTAACATAAGTAAGTATTTCCTTTTTGGCAAATTTATTCAAAGTACATTTTATATGAAATGTTGTACTGCTTATAACTGGCATATACTTGACAACCTCTAAATATCTAAAGGACATATTAATGAATGTCACTTAAACTACAGGCTGGAAGTAAAAACTTCAGACATTTGATTTAACCTGTTGAATACTAGTGGGTTATTTAATTGGGTCTGCTGTTTTCTTGGCTCTATTTACTTTTTATACATTTGAATCAAATCCATAGGAAAATTTATTTGGCTTTTACATTTTTCATTCATATTCATTCATATTTGTATTTTAATTCAAAACTCATGTATGTATAAATTTTATTTGAACATATCCACCAAGTCTTAATATTCTCACTCAACTGAGTTCCAACTGTCCAATAGTCATAGCAACTTAGCACTTTATGTATGCTCATAACAATTTAGCACTTTATGTATGCCTTATGTGTGCATAACTCTATAACTAATTGATATGTAAAATAACAGTAAAGAAAATGCATGAAGATTCTTTACGTATCATAATTTTGCCATAATTTCATAAAACTCAATACAAAAGATTGTCTTCATTTTTATGTTTAACATTCAAACCTCACAAAAATTATAAAAATTGCCCTTGCCTCCTCCCACCCTTGCGCCACCTCCACCACTGACGATTCCCCCCCCCCCCCCCCCCCCCCCCCCCGCCCTCCAGATCCCAGGTCCCAGGTGACTGAGTCCGCCCAGCCACCCAGCCAGTGCCCCCGTCTCCAAGCAGCACCCAGGTGGCTTCCGGCTTTGCCTGGGCCCCACCCCGGACCCCAGCCCCTTTCTTCCTCCGGCCCCCGCCTTCGCCAGACAGGACTTGCTCACATTTCTCCATCCCTGGAGATTGGGTGGGCCCTAAGCCAAGTCCAGGTCCCAGGTGAAGAATTCTGCCATCAATAGCAGACCCTCTGCCTCTCTGGCCCACTGGGGACCTATGCACGTGGTCCAGGGAAGACACACTACTACTCAGAATTCAATAGAGTCCAAAGGAAACTCAAGCAAAACTCTAAGGGACAAAGGCCATACATCTGGAGTCCTTTACAATCATCCCATCACGAGGGAGAGATTCTTCACATGTAGCCCAAAGATAAGTAAACCTCCTTTTTTTCACCTTACTGATCCTTTCTAGTATCAATTGCTGTAGATCAACTTCTCCATACAGCCACCTCAAAAACATATACAACTCCAGGGAGTACACCACTCACCCTCACATATCACCAAGATACTTAATCGCAAAAGTGCACTACCATACTAATATTCACCCCTTGTCTACTTAACCTGACTTAACTGATGTACTAACAGCTTAATTGCCTCATCTAGGAAATTACAAGAACAATAGAAAAACATACCCAATCCAAGGCAAGCACTAGTAATAACTAGCAAGGGTAATAATACCAACTAAATCAGTTCAGTCAAAAACACACAGAAATTGAAAGGTCCTAAGAAACAAAACAACAATGCACAAATCAAAGTGGAGATCCATGAGAAACAAAACCCAAGAAGACCAATCTCCCACCAAAAGAATTAACCTCATAATGATGGATTCCGACCAGAAGAAATTTACAGAAAATAGCAAAGAAAGCCAGGTCCAAGATATTGAGTTTCAAAGCATGATCATTACCATGATTAATACTATGAAAGAGGAAATCCAAGAAGAGTTAAACAACCGAATCAACCACTTTGAACAGGAACACAACAGGCATTTGGAGGAGTTCAGAAAAACAGTTCAAAAAACAAAAATAGGCATAGAACAGTTAAAACAGTTTCAGGAAGAGTTTAAAATTGAACTAAATGCACGTTATCTTCAACCCAAAACTCAACAGAGACTCTTATCAGCAGAACAAATGAAGCAGAAAATAGAATTTCAGATCTTGAAGACAAAATGGGAGAATTAACCAGCTCAATGGAAGAGATTGTTAAAGCCAAAAAGATCCTTGAAAGGAACATTCAAGAGATATGGGACACCCTGAAGAAGCCTAACATGAGCATTCATGGTATACCAGAACAAGAAACCCAAAATACCACACCTGAGGAAATATTTCAAATCATCATAAATAAAAACTTCCCACAACTAAAGAATGAGAGGCCCATCCAAATATGAGAGACATCTTGCACTCCAAACAGATATGAACAAAAGAGAAAATCGCCAGGGCAAATAATAGTCAAAACACTCCACATTGAAGACAAAGAAAAGGTGTTGAGAGCTTCAAGAGAAAAAAAGCAAATCACTTTTAAAGGTAAACTTATTAGAATAACAAATGACTATTCAATGGAAACAGTAAAAGCAAGAAGAGATTGGAGAAACGTACTTCAAGTATTAAATGAGCAAAAATGTCAACCCAGAATGATATTTCCGGCAAAACTATCTGTCATGATTGAGGGAGAAAGAAAAGTTTTCCAGCACAAAGACCACTTGAAGGGATACATGTCTACCAAACCAGGCCTTCAAAAAATGCTAGAAATGATACTCAAGCTTGAAGAAAAGAACAAGCATATCCAGGAGGACAGAAGGAAATTATAATATGACCAAACTATAAATATTAAACAATATGTTTACATAATCCACTAAACATAAAAAATATCCATAATTAAAAATAATTTCTCCATTATAACATTAAATGTCAATGGTATTAACTCACCGATTAAGAGACACAGATTACAAACTTGGATTAAAAACCACAATCCAACAATCTGCTGCCTTCAGGAAACTCATCTCACCACAAAAGTTAGGCATATCCTAAAAAAGAAAGGGTGGTCCAAAATCCTGCAAGCTAATGGAACCAGAAAACAGGCAGGGGTAACAATTATGCTTTCGGACAAAGTGGACTTCAAACCAAAGAAAATCATAAGAGACACAGATGGATACTACATTTTAGTCACAGGTACAATTCACCAGGAAGACTTCACAATATTGAATATACATGCACCAAATACAGGCCCCTCCACATTCACTAAGGAAAACCTACAGCATCTAAAGCAAGAAATCAACCCCCAAACGATAAGTCTTGGGGACTTCAACACCGCCCTCTCAACATGGGATAGATCAACAGATCAAAAGCTTAACAGAGACACTTTGGAACTTAATTAAACCCTTAAAGAAATGGACCTTACAGATCTCTATCGAACTTTTCATCCATGCACCAAGAATACACATTTTTCTCAGCAGCACACGGAACTTTCTCCAAAATAGATAACATATTGGGCCACAAAATGAATCTACACATATACAAAAAAGTTGAAATTCTAGCCTGTGCCCTGTCAGACCACCACGGCCAAAAGCTGGACATCCACAACACAACAAACAAGAGAAAATACACTAACTCCTGGAAACATAACACTATGATGCTGAATGAGAACTGGATTCAGGAAGATATTAAAAAGGAAATTCAAGATTTCCTGAAAGTGAATGATAATGAAAATACAACTTACCAAAATCTCTGGGACACGATGAAAGCTGCCCTAAGAGGTAAGTTCATAGCCCTTAATGCCTACATCAAATAAATGGAAACATCAGAAATAAATAACAATACAGCTTAAAGCTTCAGAGAAACTAGAGCAATCTGATCCCAAAAGTAGTAGAAAAGAATAGATTACCAAAATAAGGGGAGAAATGTCTGAAATGGAGATAAGGAAAATGATAGAGAAAATCAACTAGTCAAAAAGCTGGTTCTTTGAAAAAATCAAGAAGATTGATAAACCCCTAGCTAAGTTAACCAAAAGCAATAGAGAAAAAACCCAAATTAACAAAATTAGAAATGAACATGGAGTTATCACTACTGATACCCAAGAAATCCAGAGAATTATAACATCATATTTCAAAAGTTTATACTCTGGGAAGTATGACAACACAAAAGAGGTGGATGAATTTCTAAGTAAACACAACTTACCTAAATTGAATCAGGAAGTTGTGAATTACTTAAATAGTATAACATTTATACTATAACATATGAAGAAATTGAAGAAGTAATCTCAAATCTTCCCACCAAAAAATGTCCTGGACCAGATGGATTCTACCTGACATTTAAGGAGTTAATAACACCAATACTCCTTAAACTGTTCCATCAAATAGCAAAGGAAGGAACACTACCAAATTCCTTCTATGAAGCTAATATTGTTTTAATCCCAAAAACTAATAAAGATGCACTTAAAAAAGAAAACTATAGGCCAATCTTTCTGATGAACACGGACGCAAAGATTCTCAACAAAGTCTTAATAAATTCTATTCAAAAACATATCAAAAAGATCATTCATGGGGACCAAGTAGGCTTCATCCCTGACACACAAGTTTGGTTGAACATATGCAAGTCAATAAATGTAATTCATCATATAAACCAGTCCAAAGCCCAAGACCACATGATACTCTCGATAGATGCAGAAAAGCTTTTGACAAGATCCAACATTCTTTTATGATCAAAACACTAGAGATAGTAGGAATGGAAGGAATCTTTATCAATATAATAAAAGCTATATACAACAAGCCAACAGCAAGGATTATGCTAAATGGGGAAAAACTGGAAGCATTCCCACTTCTATCAGGAACTAGACAAGTCTGTCGACTCTCACCACTTCTATTCAATATTGTACTTGAAGTTTTAGCTGAAGTCATAAGACAAGAAAGGGACACAAGCGTGATTCTAATCAGCAAGGAAGAAGTCAAGCTATCCCTCTTTGCAGATGACATGATCTTATACCTGAGTGATGCCAAAAACTCCACCAGGAAGCTCCTGGAACTAATTGAGAAGTTCAGCAGGGTGGCAGGATACAAAATAAATATACAAAAATCAGTGGCCTTCCTGTATGCCCAGAATGAGAGAAGTGAAAAAGCCTTGAGAGAAAAAATCCCATTTACTAAAACCCCTAAAAAAATGAAATACCTTGGTATAAACCTAACCAAGGAGGTAAAAGACCTTTACAATGAAAACTTTAAAACCCTAAAGAAAGAAATTGCAGAAGGTGGAAAGACCACCCATGTTCCTGGATTGGCAGAATCAACATCGTACCATCCTACCAAAGGCAATATACAAATTCAATGCTATACCAATTAAACTCCCAAAGCAATTCTTCAAAGAAGTTGACCAAACAATCTCAAAATTCATATGGAAGCACAAAAGACCCAGGATAACAAAGACAATCCTGAGTAATAAAAACACTGCTGGAGGTATTACCATACCAAACCTTAGTCTAAAGTACAAATCCATAGTTATATAAACATCCTGTTACGGGCTCCAAAATAGACACACAGATCAATGGATAAGGCTTGAAGACACAGATATAAGCCCACAAAATTACAGTCATTTGGTCTTTGACAAAGGTGCCCAAAAAATCCAATGGAAAAAGAACAGTATCTTCAACAAATGGTGCTGGCAAAACTGGATCTCCACATGCAGAAGATTAAAACTGGACCCGTACATGTCACCATGTACAAGACTTAATTCCAAATGGATCAAGGTCCTTGATATAAGGCCAGAGACTTTAAAAACCATAGTTCAAAGGATAGGGAACTCCCTCGAGCTAATTCAGCTAGGCCAACATTTCCTAAACAGACATCCAATGGCACAGTCACTGCTACCAACTCTCAACAGTTGGGATCTTGTGAAATTAAAGAGCTTCTGTTCAGATAAAGAGATTGTAACACGAGCTCAAAGGCAACCCACAGAATGGGAGAAAATCTTCACTAACCACATATCTGATAGAGCTCTATTATCCAGAGTGCACAAAGAACTTAGAAAACTACACACCAAGGAAACCAATGCCCAATTAAAAAATGGGCCCTGGAACTTAAAAGAAACTTTACCAGCGATGAAATTAAAATTCTAACAAATATCTTAAAAAATGCTCCACTTCTTTAGCCATCCGGGAAATGCAAATCAAAACTTCTCTGAGATATCATCTCACCCTGGTCAGGATGGCAAAAATCCACAATACAAACAACAACACATGCTGGAGCGGATGTGGGGAGAGAGGAACTCTCCTACATTGCTGGTGGGAATGCAGACTTATACATCCACTCTGGTGAACCATTTGGAGATTCTTAAAGAGATTAAAGATTGAAATGCCATATGACCCTGCGATTTCACTTTTGGGAATAACCCCCCATGCAGCAGAGGTTCACCTCCATAGCACAAGCACGACCATGTTCATAGCAGCACAAGGATGGGAGGAGCAATGATATGCAAGATACTCCATACAAATTAGGGCGAAAGCAATCATAATTGGACTTTGCATGTCATGTGCAATGTCCAACACACTATTGACCCCACAAAATCTAGCGTTTGCTAAAGGCACCAAGATCCTTGGAGGCAAGGGATTGACAGTCACAGTAGTGTTCCTATGCTTAAGGGGAAAACAAGAAAGAATTCACGGAAATGCCACTGGTCCTTGTATGTCATCGGAGAGGGAGCCCAGAGGAGAGTCTGGCAGGCACATTAAAAGATTCTCTGGGGATTGGGGGGGAGACGCTGGGGGATCAGGAGGGAGTGGTGGGGGGTGGGGGAGCAGGGGGGTCAGGGAGGAGGAGGCGGGAAGGAGGGAACCTGTGTACCTACTAAGTTTGTATGAGCGGAAATAATAATAAAAATGTTTATAAAAATAAAAAATATATAAACATTGGTTTTTCCCAGAGAAGGAATGCCCTAAATACTAAACAGACCTAATATAGTTGCCTCAATAGCTTCACAATGTTTCAAATGTGCAGCAACCAAAGGATTATTTCTACTTTCCTTGAAATTAAATAACAGGGAAAAATGATGATTCCCAGCCATAGAACACATGTTTGTTTGTTTGTTTGTTTGATTATTTGTTTGTTTGTTTGTTTAAAAAAGTAAAAAGTCACAAGCTTGCTTCTATGGTCTGTAGTTTGCTGAATGAATTTTCCTTAGGATGAGAAAACTCAACTATTGACTCTACCAGTTGGCAGTCAGCCAGGGCAATTGTCAGCAGACCTGATTACACTAAAAGAGACTTACACATACTGTGGAGTGCCAACAATATTCAACATACATTTTCTTCACACTGGCAGCCATCTTTGCATTCAAGAGCAGTCATCTCTGTTTGTAAGCTTAAAGACAAGATCAAAATCTTCTGTCTTTCTTGATTTTGTTATTAAAGCTACTAAAAAGTTGCCTCATGTAAATGACATCTTGTCAATAACTATATTTAATTTAAATCAGAAGGTTAGGCACCAATCAAAACAGTAACAAATGATGTGAAATGGAGGGACAAATCCTATTAATTGTTTTTATGTATAGGATCATGCAAAACTAATTTCATGTAGGCATACAATAAACTTTGACCATATCTTCTTAATACTTTATAGTTTTCCCTTCTTTGAATGTTCTTATCGACATTAGATTTCCTTTTTCAAATTTTACTCTTATAAATATTGTTTTTTTACATCTATAAAGTATACTAACCCTCCAAAATAAAATATGGAATATTTGTCTTTCAGATACTTAATGTGTTTAGTATGATTATGTCTAGTTCCATCTATTTATCTAACAAATGATAAGTTCATATTTCTTTATGGCTAAATGTTTGCCATTCTTTATATAAATCAAGTATTATTCATTAATTTTGCTCTTGGTGGAATCATAAGTTGGCATCATAAATTAGGTATTGTGGATATGTTGTAATAAATGTTGGTGTTCACATTTCTCTTTGTTTTTTTTTAAGCATTGAGAAATGGCATAACAGGAGTTTTGAGGAAGTCTTTTTTAATATTTTAAGGAGACATAATGATTCCCATAGTTAATGTATTAATTTGTATTCCAACCAGCAGTGTGTTTATTGGTTAGGTTTTATGTGTTTTGTACTATGTGTGATTGCTTTATTTGTTTATGTATGTGTTTTGTTTTAGCTCCAAAAAACTGAAATTTCTTAGCAACTTTTATATAATGAAGGTTATTACACATTCTTTTTAATTTTTTAAAATTTTTATTATTTATTCAATTGTGCATGTGTGCGCATGTGTATGTGTGTGTGTATGTATGTGTGTGTGTTGAACCACGGGAGAATTCGGAAACTCCCATGGACCACCTCCACCTGTTCCTTATTTCCTCTGCCCCAGGATTCACAGGCTCCACCCTATCAGGACCAGAAACACAGGCCACCCCCGCTTCCGCCCAGCGTCTATACATGAGGTCTAAGATCTGAACTCATGACCTTATGCCTTCAACAGAGGCTTAATCCCTGAGCCACCTCTCCAGCCCCTACACATTCTTATTGACAAAATTAAAAACAATGTAAAGAGAATTAAATTAATCTATATTTGATGAAATATTGTTATAATTATTGAAAAATAGATATGTGATGCAAAAATCTCAAGCTGAAGCACACTTAATTATGTATATTCTAATGCATGATGTAAAAATACATGTGTTCTAATGCAGGATCTGAGAAAAGAAACATGTTGAATTAGTTTTTCGGCCTCAAAGTTTGGGAATACAAGTTTGTGGTACTAAGGAAGATGTAGTAACAGAAACATAGGCAACTAGCCACAGTGCACCCATGGTCAGGAAGCGAAGAACAATGAATGCTCTTGCTCAGCTTGCTCTTTCCTTTATTTTCAGTCCAGGACCTTGGCCCGTGGGATAGTACTATCCATACTTAAGGATTTTGTCCACTTTAATTAGTTTAACCTAGATAATCCTTCATGGGGATGCCCAAGGATTTATTTTCAAGGTGATCTTAAGTCCCTCCAACTTGACAATAAGTATTAGCCTTTATATCTCTGCCTCTTATCAATTTTACATGGACAAACATTACTTTTAAGTCATAAACTTTACCCTATACTTCCACAGGCTTATGAGTATCTCAAAATATAGCATACATTCAGTCTGAATTTCAAGATATTCAGTCTTTTCCAATGCTGATGTCAACAGTCCAAGCCTCCTCTGAAACTCATCTGGATTATGAGTTCCTGAAAAACAAAGCAAAACACATATTTCCAACATACAATGTCAAAGAATACACATACTCATTCCCCAAGTGGGAATGTAGACATAGTAAGGAATTATCATGTCACGACAAAAACAAACCCCAACGCAGAGAACATACATCTCACATCTGGAGCTAATGTTGGGGTGCTCTGGGTCTAATTGACTTAGGGAGCACCAGCTCTCCAGTACTGTTGTTAATAGTAAACATAGCCCCTCTTGAGTTAGGTCTACCACACTTTTCCTGGCAAATCTTGTACAGTACTGGAATTTCCTATATTCTGGAGTCTCCACTGTATTATAGGGCTTGACTTTTACGCCTTGAAGTAGTGATCTCTTGGACCATTCTTGGAGAGACTATAAAACTTGCCATGCATTGCTTTGTCTCAGTGTCTCTCTGGAATAATGGTATAGGATTTCATGGGGCTGGAGAGGTGGCTCAGGGGTTAAGCCTCTGCCTTGCAGGCGGAAGGTCCTGAGTTCGGATCCTAGACCCCACTTATAGAAGCGGGGCGGCAGCGGGGGTGGCCTGCGTTTCTGGTTCTGGTAGGGCGGAGCCTGTGAATCCCAGGGCAGAGTAAACAAGGAGGAAGTGGAGGCAGTCCATGGTGGTTCACGAATTCATCCGTGGTTCTACACACACACACACACACACACACACACACACACGTGCACACATACACGCACAATTGAATAAATAAAAATAAAATAAAAAAAAGATTTCATGACCCATCAATCTAAGATCTTTCTTGCTTACAAAACCAAATCAGCATTATGAGATCAAATTGCTAGGTTCTGCCACCACCTTGGAATGGACTTCAGTTGCAACAGTTTTTGTGTGATGATCTTTGGGTAAACACTTTCCCAGGTAATTGGTTTTGATCAGGAAGCCCTTCAGTATCATTATCAATTTAGGTTCTCTTCTTTCAATGAAATTGTGTTTTTGTAAGCTGGTACTATTTATGGAGGGAGGTTTGCACATAGTGTTTCTTTAATGCTGTCCCACAGCAGAGCAGCAGATTTTCTTCAATGCCCCTTAACTCTAATATGTATACATTCTTAGTCATATCCACTCTACACTTTCTCAACATTAAAATTTTTCACAAATATTTCCTTTTCAAACCACACATTTCTTACATTTTCTTTTGTCCTTTTGTTCTCTTTCATTATGGACATGGATCAGAAATCACTAAGTCAAGATTGCAGTTCCATCTTGAAATTTTCTCTGTCAAGCGAATTAGTCCATCATTCAACCTCATTTACATTTCTATGATGTGGGCAAAATGAAACCTGTTTATTTAACAGAATATCAAGTGAATGGATCCATGGATAAGACCTTCATGATTCTTCTTTGAAAGCTTGTGAGTTAAGATTTACTATTTGTCTCTGCTTTATGTTTATAAACATGGATGTATTAATATACAAGGCAAATTCTAATTCATTAATTCACATACCTCTACCTACATTCAAATAAAACGATACTTGTTAATAGTTTAATGTACAAGATATTTCATTGTTGGTTTTTATTAGTATAAAGTTTCTGTAATTGTTAAGGTTAGATTAGCCATTAGGATAAAATATAATTACAATAATTATTAATTCTTTTTTAAATATTTATTTATTTATTTTTATTTCCACTCATACAAACTTAACAGGTACACCGGTCCCTTCCCTCCCTCCACCCCCACGCCCCTGTGCCCCCCTCTCCTCCCCCTTCCCTCCCCATCACCCAGTGCCTCCCCATCCCATCCCTGGAGCATCCTTCAATGAGCATGCCAAACTCTCCTCTGGGTCCTCCTCTCTGATGAGGTGCAAGGACCCAGTGGCATTTCCCAGAACCCTTTCCTGTGTTCCCTTTAAACATGGGGACACTACTGTGGTTGTTAATCCCTTGCCTCCAAGGATCCTAGTGTCTTTGGCAAACGCTAGATTTTGTGGGATCAATAGTGTGTTCGACATTGCGCAAGGCATGCAAAGTCCAAATGTGATTGCTTCGGCCCTAACTTGTGTGGAGTATCTTGCATATCATTACTCCTCCCATCCTTGTGCTCTTACAATCTTACCGCTCCCTCTTCCACAAATTGCCCTGAGCTTTAGGATGGGGAGAGCTTAGGCTGGACTAGTTCCAGATGGTTGATATAGAGTCTTTGATGTTCTGGATTATGATTTGTTGATTTATTTTTGTTTTTGTTTTTGCTGCTCCTGCAATGCCCTTCACTACATCCTGATGGGTATTGGATATCACCTCCTGGCTAGAGATAAAAACCTGTTAAATTAGAGTCTTGTTATAAGAGTATATTCACAGGTAGATGTAATAAAAGTAGGAAACCACAGTGAGAGAGGGGTCAATCACCCATTAGCGAAATAGTTACTTTCTATCTGCCAGACTATATGCCCTCCCCTTCTGGTAAGATCATACACCATCAGCTGTAAATGATCAGGGAGGAAAGTCTGTGAACTTAACCAGATGTCTCATTACTTACTTGCAGTCCTTGATGGTAGCCTATTTTCTCAGCTGTAACATGGTCCCCTCTCTCCTTGTTACTGGTGTGTCCCTCCTTCCCAATCCCTCCTGTTCATAATCCCTCCTTAGCAATTACTGTAGTTATTACAGAAATTTATCTTTGAGTGTCTCTAAGTGGGTTTGGTACTAGGAGCCACCTATTAGGGAGTACATACGTCGCTTAATTTTCTGATTCGTGGATGCCATATGACCCTGCTATTCCACTTTTGGGAATAACCCCCCATACAGCAAAAATTCACCTCGATAGCACAAGCACAATCATGTTCATAGCAGCACTATTTACAATAGCAAAGTCATGGAATCAACCCAAATGTCCAACAGTTGATGAGTGGGTAAGGAAAATGTGGTATATCTATTCAATGGAGTACTACTCAGCCATCAAAAATGATGAATTAATGGAATTTGATGGGAAGTGGATGAAATTAGAAATAATTATTAATTCTTTGAAATAACAAAATGGCATTTTTTATTTGTACATCTCATGGCCAAATAAATAATTGCCCATCATTTTCTGGACTTGTACTTTTGTGTGCTTTCATTGATTTTATAAATGACTCTTTGTGAATGATAATGAGTATTTTCCCATTGTTCTATTTTCTGCTCTTATGTGTCCAATCTTTAAGGTTCCATATATATATATGCTTGACTGACAGCACTTTTCCTTCTACATATAGTTTGTTTCACTTAGCTTAATGGTTTTCAGAATTATCTGTGTCATCACTGAAGTTTGGGATCAACTTAGGTCATAAAGTTTAATAAAAATTTTGTCATATTTATGTTTCTTTTTACAGTACTCCACTTATGGATAGATAATTTGCTTGTGTGCTCTTTTTCATTGATATTCTTTGGGTTTTTGTTTTCTCATATATTGCTATAGTGACAGTTTATGCTGATCTGCACCTCACTACATGGTTCAAGATAACCTCAACCTCAAAATCATCATACCTTTGCTTCCTTGTGCTGAGATCAAAGACAAGTGTTACCACACCTGGCTTATTTCCATATATTGACTATTATGAATAGTGCTGTTATAAACAGAGAAGGCTGGGCATCTTTTTGAAATACTGATTTTATTTCATTCTAAATATATACCCAGAAGAATTTAAGTTATTTCATAATTTCATTTTTATTTTATATGCCTAAGAAATAGAATATCATATACATGTCTATATGTTTTAGCTTCATGACCTTATGAAATAAATGACCGAAGAATGTAGTGGAAAAGGGGATTTATTCATACCCACAATTCCATGTTGTTATTCATTGTGATAAGGGAGTTATCAGCATGAATTAAAGAAACTATACAGCATATTCACAATCAAGACCAGAGGAGTAAGAACTATTGCATACCAGATAGCCAAATGCCTCCTAGTTCTGTCATGTATTTCTACCTGCCAAGGGAATCTTTCCAAATTAATAGACTTGGTCATCCAACATCAGTTACACAATCAAGCAATCACGTATAGGTTTAACTAGAATGTTGCCTTACCTAAATAATTCCTTTAAAATGGTTCCAGAAGTTTGAAAGTATATCCATCTTCACACAATCTGTGGGGGGGGGGGAGAAGTGTTTAATACCTGTTAACCTAGGTTGGACGTATACTTTACTATCTAGACATCTATTTAATTTCTAAGTTTGATTTAAAGTAACACAAACAAAAAGTGTAATATCCCAGAAAATTGCACTGTGAATTACAGCATAATTAACTACAATTACTAATGTAGAGAAGGTATATTGGCTAATTAAAACAAATAGCTTTATAATTTGAAGCACTTCTTACCATTTGTCCCATCTTTCCACCCTTTCTAGATGCCATTTTACCTTGTTTATACATACATGAGTTACTGCATATTGGTCAGAGAAGTTTAAAGGAGCAGAACCAACAAAATGCATAAAAATTATATATAAAATAATATATAAGATGACATATATTAATACATTATAAATATGTGATTCATTATATTGACTTACAAGATCAAATCTGAGTAGTGCCAAATAGTTTTTCATAGCTCCTCAGTTCCAGAGCTGTATAGCTCAGCAATTCCAATTCAGTGGTGAAACTAGAGGATTCATACCAACATATCTGGTGAAGTGCACACAAGGATGCTTACTTACTCAAATAGCTCGATCTCTGTTTTTTATTTACCTTTCCAGGGCCTAGTATCATGCACCATGGTTTGGACCTTCCCCATCAAATAGACAAACTCCTGCAGATTTTCTCTGGGCTTGGCTTAAATATGCACAAAGCATGAACCCTACCATCAAGTTGACATATTTACCTAACCATCACAATCCACCCCTTGTTAATGTGACACAAAAGCATACCACTTTTAAACTGCAACATTTATCTTTGTCCACATAAGTGTTAAATTTATCATATAAATACATTTAATTCAAAAAGTCTGAAATCTTTTAACTGTGAGAAATTTTGAGATCAACCTAAATACTTCAGCACAGATAAAATATTAAAATGGAAGTATTATGACACAATAAGAATATATCATGTTAAGAACAAAGTCCAGCCAGTCAAACACTGTGTTGCTTATCACAGAGTCATGGTAGCTACATTCTGTCCTCACAGTTTGAAGTTGCACAAGTAGCATTTCTTTAGACCAGGATGAATTTTCACTTACAGCCATCCTCAGCACACATCCATGTATACAGTTTTTCTTGGCAAATGTTCCATATTAACTATGGCAACTCCATCATCTTCACTTTTTAATGACAAACCAGACTTCAACTGCACAGCACGAAATCTTAGAGGAGGGATCCATGACCACCTCCCTCTTACATATTTGATATCTCTAAAACCAATACCACATAGATTACATTTCCATGTTCTGCATACTACAAATAGAGATTGGCTCTGTGGAATCATAGCTGATTCAGTTTCTCTGTGGTGACTCTCAGAAGAATCTCTATTCTGGGCAGAATCTCAACACAGTGATAATCCATTTTTCTACAATCCTAGTGCATAGCACTAAGTTTTCCTTCAATAACTTTCACTATTTAAACAACTGTAGCTGCTCTTCTGTCTTCCTTGTCCTCATACAAAACTTTAAGGCTGCCAAGAAAACCATTCCACCATCTTTAAACTGAATACTACCAACGTCTTTGCTCCCTTCATCACAAACTAGACTCAAACATTCCAAAACTCTCTCAGCACCTCTATTTTCCAAATGAAATATTAAGCTCTGAAAAATGTTACTTGTAATCCATATTCCCAAATCTTCAAACACTTCATACTTTGTCCCAAAAAACCATTCAAAATCCACTAAAACGACATAACGAATTTAAAACAACACCTCACTTTTCTGGTACCAAATTCTATATTCATAGGAATTGGTTCAGGAAGAAGTCAAAATAGATATTCAAAAATTTCTACAAGTGAATAAAAATGAAAGCACAACATATTAATATTTCTTGAACACTATGAAGGTAGCCATAAGAGGAAGTTTAGAGCACTCAATTCCTACTTCAAAAATGGAAACATCACAAATAAATAATTAACAATGCAGCTTAAAGCTTTGGAGTAGCATAATCTCCCAAAACCAGTAGATGAGCAGAGATTAGTAAAATCAGGGGAGAAATAACTGAAATTAAGATAAAGAAAATGATACACAGAATCAACCAAACAAACAGCCAATTCATTGAAAAAATCAATAAGATTTATAAAATTTTAGCAAAATTAACATAAATCAAGAAAGAGAAAATCCAAATTAATACAATTAGAAATGATAATGGAGTTATCACAACTGGCACCAAGAAAATTCAGAGAATCTGAGGTCAAATGTCAAGACTTATGCTACACAAACTTTTACAATCACAAAGAAATGGATAAATTTCTTAATACACACAACTTGCCAGAATTGAATTGGAATAAATAGAATTATTTAAATAGTGCTATGAAAAGTGCCAAAGCTTAAGAAGCAACTGTAAATTTCCCAATCAATAAAAGCCAAGGAGTAACTGGATTCAATATAGAATTCTACAAGACATTCAAAAGACAGCACCATTTCTTTTTAAACTATTCCACAAAATAGCAAAAGAACACTTCCAAATTCATTCTATTAAACCACTATTACACTGATTACAAAAATCAAATAAAGACACAGCAAAAAGAAATCTATAGGCAAATCTCATTGATGAAAACAGATGTGAAGATCTTCAACAAAATTTTAGCAAATTGGAATAAAAAAATCAAAGAGATCATTCACTATGAGCAAATAGGATTTAGTACAGACACACAAGGTTAGTTCACCATATGCAAATCAATAAAAGCAAGTCCTTATATAAAAGATGCTTGAACCAAAACCACATTAATTTCTCCAGATCCAGAAAAAGCTTTTGACAGAATCCAACATCCCTTTATGATAAAAACCTTGAAGGCAATAGGAATGGGAAGAAATTATATCAACATAATATAGTCCATATATAACAATTCTATAGAAAGGATCATTTGAAATGGTGAAAAACTTGAAGCATTCCCACTTTAATCAGGAACTATCTAAGGCTGTCCACTTTCACAAATTCTGTTTGATATTATATTTGAAGTCTTAGCTACAGCCATAAGACAAGTGAGGCACATAAAAGAATTCAAATAGGAAAAGAAAAAATAAAAGCATCCATACTTGCAGATGATTTGGTTCTATACCTAAGAGAATCTAATATGTAAGTTCAGTAGATTGGCAGGTTATTGCAATATTAATACTCAAAAATCAGTGGCTTTCATATGTACCAAGAATGAACAAAGTGAGAATGTCTTAAGAGAAATTATTTACCATAGCTATTAAAAAATCAAATACCTTGATGTTAATCTAACCAAGAGTGCAATGAAAACTTTAAAACCCTAAAGAAAGTAATTTCAAAAGATACCAGAAGTTGAAAAGACCTCCATGTTCCTGAATGAAATTAACATTTCAAAAATGATAACCCTACCGAAAGAAATATATAGAATCAATGCAGTACCTTTCAAAATTCTAAGGAATTCTTCACATAAATTGACAAAAACAGTCTCAAAAATAAAAAAAAGGCCTAGGATAGTAAAAACAGCAATGAGTAATTAAACTCTGCTGCAGGTATTATCACATTACACCTTAATCCATACTTCAAATCCATAGTAATAAATACAGCATGGTATTGTCTCCAAAATAGACACACAGATCGGTGGATAGGAATTGAAGCCCTAGATCTAAGCTCACACACTTATAGTCAGTTGATTTTTGACGTAGGTGCCCAGAAAAACCCCTGAGAAAGGAACAGCAGCTTCAACAAATGGTGCTGGCAAAACTGAATATCTATTGGCAGATGATTTAAACTGGATCTTTACCTGTTATCTTTTACAAAAATCAACTCCAAATGGATAAAATACATTAATATTAGACCAAAGAATATAAATCTCTAGAAGAATGAGTAGGGAATTCCCTAGAACTTATTAGCCAAGTCAACATTGTCTAAACACAATCCCAGTTGCATAGGAAATAGGACTAACACTCACAAAGTGGGATTTCATGAAAGTATAGAGCTTCTTTTCAGCAAATGATAACAAACTAAGCAAAAAGACATCTCCCAGAATGGGAGAAAATATTCACTATCCACACAACTGATATAATACTAATATCCAGAGTACATGAAGAATTCAAAAAATTAAACACAAAGGAGGTAAACAACCCATTTGGAAAGTGGGCTTTGGAAGTTAAAAGAAACTTTTTCTAGCATAAATTAAAATGCCCAGGAAATTTCTTTAAAAATTGTTCCACCTCCACAGCCATTAGGGTAATGCAACTCAAAACCACCCTGAGATATCATCTCACCCTAGTCAGAATGGTTAAAATCCAAAACATATACAACAACAAATGCTAGAAAGGATGTGAGGAAAAGGGAATCCTCATACATCGCTGGTGGGAGTACATACTTGTACAACTTCTCTAGGGATCAGTACCATGGTTCCAAAAAAAAATTCAAGATTGACATTACATATGACCCAGCCATATAACTCCTGGGAATATTCAGAAAGAAAATTTCATCCTGGTATAGGGATACATGTACATACATGTTCATTGCAGCTCTATTCACAATAGCAAAATCATGGTATCAGCCTAAAAGTCCAACTATAAATGAATGGATAATGAAAATGTGGTACACATGCACAATGAAATACTATGCAGCTATCAAGAAAAGTGAATTAATGAAGTTTACTGGTAAGTGGATGGATTTGGAAGAATTATATTGAATGAAATAATATAGACACAAAAAGACATGTGTCACATGTTCCCTTTTAAGCCCTCAAAAGCTCAAGGGCAAATTTCTACAATATCACTATAACAGCAAAGCAACATAACTTAGGAGTACAGGGAAGAAGACCCCAAGAAAGTAAAGACAAAGGAGCACAGGTAAATAATTAAATAAGGCCACTATGGACAAAAGCCCATAAAGATAGAGAAATATGGTGATAGGTTTAAATAAGGGTAAGGAAGGACTTAAAAGAGACAAGTGGAGGGGCTGGAGAGGTGGCTCAGGGGTTAAGCCTCTGCCTTGCAGGTGGCAGGTCCTGAGTTCGGATCCTAGACCCCATGTATAGACACCGGGCGGAAGCAGAGGCGATCTGCGTTTCTGGTCCTGGTAGAGCAGAGCCTGTGAATCCCGGGGCAGAGTAAACAAGGAGGAGGTGGAGGCGTCCATGGTGGTTCCCGAATTCGTCCGTGGGTCTACACACACATACATACATACATACACACATGCGCACACATGCATACACGCACAATTGAATAAATAATAAAAAAAATTTAAAGAGACAAGTGGCTTCGGAAAAGAGAGATAAAGGGTGTAATCCTGTAGTGCATGCTGTAACCATTACAACTCCTGTAAGAAGAATCTAGGGGAGCAACAGAGATATGCAAGACTTATGGGAAAGCTGTTACTTTCTGAATGGGTTCTAAACTCCTTAATGTCAGGGAAATCATGCTTAATAATGTAAATCTATTCATATAACATTAAAATTAAATAAATTGACAGGAAAAGATATTCTAGTATTAAGTATGTATGATTGATAATAAAACACCCTCTAAATTCTCCTTTTTTAAACTCTTAGATAAGAAAAGCTCTCAGAGTTTAACTAAATTGCACCCTATTGCAATAAGACCAGTGAGGCAGAAAATCACATGAGGCCATCAGAATATCAACTAACCTGGAATTCTCAGACCTAGTCAGACCATCAAAATTTTATACCATATTAAGGTTCAGGGAACCTTGCACAATAGGAGGAGGTAAGATTGTAAAAGGCTAAGACAGGACCACTATACCCAGAAAGTCACTGAGCTGAGAACTTCTACCACCATATTTATACAAGTGATGACTTATCACCATTCTTCCAAGGGCTACCTAGCATCTTAGAAGAAACAACTGCTCTTAGAGTGTCTCAGGGACAGGTTCTGGGCAAGGGAAGAGGAAGCTCTCCCCTCATGACTTTGCCCACTGAAAAGCCACATGAAGTTCAATGAAACTCTGACTTCTTTACCATCACAGGCAGCCTAAAGGGAGTCCTGTGATACACACTAGGAGAAGGATAGGAGGGGGTGGGACCAAGCAGCATGGATGAAGGAAAGGAAGGTGGGAGAAGAGTGTATGGATAGGGAGAGTGGAAGAAGATGGATTTGGGGGGGAGGGTGTCACAGTGAAGACAGTCACAGCTTGTTTGTAAATAAGTAAGTCAAATAAAGAAGGAAAGAAATTATAGCAATGAAAACAGTATTATACTACACGAAAACAGATATAATGAATGGTTGTAAATAATAGAGACAAGACATATATCTGTAAACAAATAATAAGATCATTTTCTAACTTCAGAGTGACAATTCATAATGGGGAAAGGGAAATCACCAAAGCAAAGTTATTGGGTAAAGTAGATATCCACATGCAAAAGAATGAAATGATAATAAGGGTTATTCCTTTTCAGTAACTGTGACCATTATAACTCCATTATATTTTTGCATGAACTTATTTTATTTTACAATGATTACAATAGTTTTTAATAAAAGACACCTTAAAATAAAGAAATGGATCTCTTAATTATATCAAAATAAAATAAATTAAATTAATAAAATGAAAGACTTGAAAGCATGAAATTCACAGAGGTATACATTATGAAATGGTCTGTTGACTTTAGTCTTAGCAATGATGTTCTTTTTTTGCAGAGTGGGGGAGGATGAACAATAGAGCCCCAAGAGCACAGGTAATAAGTAGAATCATATTAAATTAAAACTTCTTTTCATACTAAAGGAAAAAACATTTAACATAAAGTAATATATAAATTGGCATATGCTGTGTACAAACCATATATTTGACAAGTGACTAACATCCAAAATATATAAAAAATAACACAATTCAAAAGCAAAATGATTGCACAAAACTTTAAACTCTTCCTAATGGCCTAATTAAAATTGGGGAAAGATCTGAATAAACATATTTCCAAATAAGATGTACAAATGTCCAACAAACATGGGAATAGCTTCTCAACATCACTAATGATCAGAGAAATGCTAGTCCAAACCACAATAAGGTATTCCAAAATCCTGTTATCACAGCAATTAGCAAAAGAGAAGAGATAATAAGTGTTGGAAGGAGAATAAAGATAACTTTGGCTTTATTTTTTTTAGGAACTTGCATACTGTTTTCATAATGATTGTGTCAATTTATATTCCCATTTATTCACAAGGGCTTTTGTTTCTTCACCAATGCTTTGTTCTTCCTTGTCAGTTTTGTAATAGTCATCCTAATAGGTATGAGGTTATATCACATTGTCATCTTGATTAACATTTACCTGATGGTTAGCAATGTGAACTCTATCACACACACTTGACAGCCATTTATATATCTTCTACTCATAGGAAGCTGAAGCTGAAATAGCAAGTTGAGTCAGTTCTATATTTCAACACCCTCTTAATTCTTCAGGAAAAGACAAAATCTTATTTAAAATCCCTTTTCCAAATTTATAACAATGAAGAAAGTGCTAAATGTATATAACTGGTACCTTTTAGGAATACTTTCATTGCTACATGAAATTTACTGTTTAGACGTGGCCCACACCATAACTTACAAAACTGGAAGCTAACATTTTGTACACTTATTTTTTTTTCATAAAGCAAATTTCCAGGGTTTGAATTACTGATCTTTTGGTGTCCCTGTTTATTTCTCATCACTGACAATATACACAGTCCTGAAATAAACTAAACAAAATATTCTGCAAAGAATAGTTCCATTTCTAAGATGCACTTCCATTCAATTTCTTTTCTTGACAGAGTTCACATTGCAAACCTATTATTTATATTCTTGCTCTATTTGAATTATGACAAGTATCAAATGACTCATTCTTCGACAATAATGTGGCAGATGAAACTTTTATCTATCATTAAAAAACAAGGAATTGCTACCTTTCAACAAGTAAATAATGATTTAGTGCAGGATGTGTATAGCTAATACTGACTCATACAATAAGATTCCATTATGTAAATAGAATTATTGAAGATTCTTATTTTCCATGCTGTTAAAGAGTAAAAACAAGCACCTTTTGAAAAAGTGCTAATGGAATAGTCACCATGTTCAACAAAATAAAAATTCTCATCTTAGCCACAAAAAGCAAAATGAAGACATATACATTAAAAAGGATTAGGAGTAAAATATGCTATGAATATTTGAGTGATGATACTTGGGAAAAATCCATGCTTATTTAATATGTATAAATAAATGTAAGTCATTGTATATAAACCCGCAATTTTATAATATGTTTTTTGAGTATGCATAATTTTAGACATAAACATTATAAATTCATTTGCACAAGTCTTAACCTAAAAATTTTTAAAATAAAGTAAGTGATCCAAAGATATTCTACAAGAACTCTGGAATTCATGTGATATCATTCTATACCACCTGAACTGGATTTTAGCATTATTACATAGAGTGTTGGTGTTGATAGGAATATATTAAAATTTAATAGGTAGATCTAAGTTAAATTCCAGACATGCAGTTCTTGAAGAAAAAAAACTATTACATTTCTAAAAAAATTATTACTAATCACTTAAAACTGATTACTTATTATTTTATGGGATTTATTCAGATCCATTGGTCTTTATACAAATCACACTACTTGCACTGATTTAACCTCTAAATTGCAAGTAAGGAAACTGAGATACTGGGTTGTTAAATAACTTCTTTATTTATTTATTTATTTTTTATTTCCACTCATACAAACTTAACAGGTACACTGGTCCCCTCCCTCCACCTCCATCCCCCTGTGGATCCCTTCCCTCTCCATCTCTACCCCTCACTCCCCATCTGTTAGTGCCTCCCCCTCCCATCCCCGGAGTATCCTTTAATGTGCATGCCAAACGCTCCTCTGGGTCCTCCTCTCCGATGACATACAAGGACCCAGCGGCATTTCACAGAACCCTTTCCTGTGTTCCCTTAAGCATAGGAACACTACTGTGGCTGTCAATCCCTTGCCTCCAAGGATCCTAGTGCCTTTAGCAAATGCTAGACTTTGTGGGGTCAATAGTGTGTTGGACATTGCACAAGACATGCAAAGTCCAATTATCATTGCTTCAGCCCTAACGTGTGGAGTATCTTGCATATTATTACTCCTCCCATCCTTGTGCTCTTACAATCTTACTACCCCCTCTTCCGCAAATTTCCCTGAGCTTCAGGAAGGGGAGAGATTAGGCTGGCCTAGTTTCAGGTGGCTGATATAGAGTCTCTGATGTTCTGGATTATGGTTTGTTGATTTTTTTTCACTTGTGCTGCTCCTGCAATGCCCTTCACTCCATCCTCATGGGTATTGGATGTCACCCCCTGGCCAGAGATAAAAACCTGTTAGAGTCTTGTTATAAGAGTATATTCAAAGTTAGATGTAATAAAAGTAGGAAACCACGGTGAAGGAGGGGTCAATCACCCCTTTGGAAAATGGTTACTTTCTATTGGCCAGACTATATGCCGTCTATTCTGGTAAAATCATATCCCATCAGTGGCAAATAATCATGAAGTAAACTCTGTGAATTTAACCAGATGTCTTATTACTTAGTTGCAGTCCTTGATGGTGGCCTATTTTCTCTGCTGTAAATGGACTCCTCTCTCCTTGTTTCTGGTGTTGCTCTCCTTCCCCATTGCTCCTGTTTATAATATTTGGACTTACTGTACGTATTATAGAGATTTATCCTTGACTGTCTCTAAGTGGGTTTGGTACTAGGAACCACCTATTAGTTAGTATATACGGCGCTTAATTTTCTGTATCTGGGATACTTCACTCAATACAATTGTTTCTAATTCCATCCATTTCCTGGCAAATTCCATTAATTCATCATTTTTGATAGCTGAGTAGTACTCCATTGTATAGATATACATATTTTCTTTATCCACTCATCAACTGTTGGACATTTGAGTTGATTCCATGTCTTTAAAATTGTAAACAGTGTTGCCATGAACATAGTCGTGCTTGTGCTATGGAGGTGAATTTTTGCTATATGGGGTGTCATTCCCAAAAGTGGAATAGCAGGGTCATATGGCATTTCAATCTTTAATTTCTTTAAGAATCTCCAGACGGCTCACCAGAGTGGCTGTATGAGCAAGGATTTCCATCAGCAATGTAGGAGAGTTCCCCTCTCTCCACATCCTCTCCAGCATTTGGTGTTTTTTGTATTGTGGATTTTTGCCACACTGACCGGGATGAGATGATATCTCAGGGAAATTTTGATTTGCATTTCCCTGATGGCTAAGGATGTGGAACATTTTTTAAGATATTTGTTAGATATTTTAATTTCGTCCTTGGTAAAGTTTCTTTTAAGTTCCAAGGCCCATTTTTTAATTGGCCCATTTGTTCCTTGGTGTTTAGTTTTCTAAGTTCTTTGTGCACTCCAGATAACAGAGCTCTATCAGATATATGGCAGTGAAGATTTCCTCCCATTATCTGGGTTGCCTTTGTGCTCTGGTTACAATGTCTTTATCTGAGCAGAAGCTCTTTAATTTCACAAGATCCCATCTGTTGAGAGTTGATTATAGTGACTGTGCTATTGTATGTCCGTTTAGGAACTGTTGGCCCAGACCAATCAGCTAGAGGGAGTTCCCTACCATTTCAACTATGATTTTTATAGTCTCTGGCCTTATATCAAGGTCATTGATCCATTTAAAAGTAATTCTTGTACATGGTGACAAGTATGGGTCCATTTTAATCTTCCACATGTGGATATCCAGTTTTTCCAGCACCATTTGTTGAAGACAATGTTCTTTTTCCATTGGAATTTTTGAGCACCTTTGTCAAAGGTCAAATGGCTGTAGTTGTGTGGGCTTATATCTGCGTCTTCAACCCTTATCCATTGATCTGTGTGTCTATTTTGGAGCCAGTACCAAGCCATTATTACCACTATGGATTTGTAGTACAGACTAAGTTTTGGTATGGTGATACCTCCAGCAGTGTTTTTGTAACTCAGGATTTTTTTTTGCTATCCTGGGTCTTTTGTGCCTCCATATGAATTTTGAGATTGTTTGGTCAACTTTTTTACAGAATTGCTTTGGGATTTTAATTGGTATAGCATTGAATCTGTATATTGCCTTCGGTAGGATGATCATTTTTACGATATTGATTCTGCCAATCCAGGAACATGGTAGGTGTCTCCACCTTCTGGTGTCTTCTGCTATTTCTTTCCTTAGGGTGTTAATGTTTTCATTATAAAAGTCTCTTATTTCCTTAGTTAGGTTTATAACAAGGTATTTCATTTTTTTAGGGGTTATAGTAAATGGGATTGTTTCTCTCAAGGCTATTTCACTTCTTTTATTCTGGGCATATAGGAAGGCCACTGATTTATGTACATTTATTTTGTATCCTGCCACCCTGTTGAACTTCTGTATTAGTTCCAAGAGCTTCCTGGTGGAGTTTTTGGGATCGCTCAGTTATAAGATCATGTCATCTGCAAATAGGGATAGCTTGACTTCTTCCTTGCCAATTTGAATCCTTTCTATTTTCCTTTCTTGTCTGATGGCTTCAGCTAAGACTTCAAGTACAATATTGAATAGAAGTGGTGAGAGTGGACAGCCTTGTCTAGTTCCTGATGAAGCAGGAATGCTTCAAGGTTTTCCCCATTGAGTATAATATTTGCTGTTGGCTTGTTGTATACAGCTTTTATTATATTGATAAAGGTTCTTTCCCTTCCAACTGTCTCTAGGGTTTTGATCATAAAAGGCTGTTGGATCTTGTCAAAAGCTTTTTCTGCATCTATCGAGAGTATCATGTGGTCTTGGACTTTGGACTGATTTATATGGTGAATTACATTTATTGATTTGCATAATTTGAACCAACCTTGTGTGCTAGGGATAAAGCCTACTTGATCCCCGTGAATGATCTTTTTGATATGTTTTTGAATCTGATTTGCAAAGACTTTGTTGAGAATCTTTGTGCCTTTGTTCATCCGTGAGATTGGCCTACAGTTTTGTCTTTTAAGTGTATCTTTTTTAGGTTTTGGTATTAAGATGATATTGGCTTCATAGAAGGAGTTTGGTAGTATTCCTTCCTTTGCTATTTGATGGAACACTTTAAGGAGTATTGGTTTTATTTGCTCCTTAAATGTCTGGTAGAAATCTGTGCTGAATCCATCTGGTCCAGGACATTTTTTGGTGGGAAGATTTCAGATTACTTCCTCAATTTCCTCATATGTTATAGGACTATTTAAATAATTCACAATTTCCTGATTCAATTTAGGTAAGTTGTGTTTAGTTAGGAATTCATCCTTCTCTTTTGTGTTGCCAAATTTCACAGAGTAGAAGTTTTTGAAATATGATGTTATAATTCTCTGAATTTTTTGGTATCAGTAGTGATAACTCCATGTTCATTTCTAATTTTGTTAATTTGGGTTTTCTCTCCCTTGATTTTGGTTAAGATTTTGGCTAGAGGTGTATCAATCTTATTGATTTTTTCAGAAAACCAGCTTTTTGACTGGTTGATTTTCTGCATCATTTTCCTAATCTCAATGTTGGATATTTCTCCCCTTATTTTGCTAATCTCCTCTCTTCTGCTGCTTTTGGGATCGCATTGCTCTAGTTTCTCTAAAGCTTTAAGCTGCATTGTTAATTTATTTATTCCTGATGCTTCCATTTTTTGATGTAAGCATTAAGTGCTATGAACTTACCTCTTAGGACAGATTTCATTATGTCCCAGTGATTTTGGTAAGTTGTATTTTCATTATCATTTGCTTTCAAGAAATCTTGAATTTTCTTTTTAATTTCTTTCTGAATGCAGTTCTCATTCAGCATCATAGTGTTAAGTTTCCAGGAGTTAGTGTATTTTCTGTTGTTTGTTTTGTTGTGGATTTCCAGCTTTAGGCTGTGGTGGTCTGATAGGGCACAGGCTAGAATTTCAACTTTCCTGTATATGTGGAAAATACGTGGAAATTCGTTTTGTGGCCCAATATGTGATCTATTTTGGAGAAAGTTCCGTGTACTGCTGAGAAAAATGTGTATTCTTGGTGCGTGGATGAAAAGTAGGACAGAAATCTGTAAGGTACATTTCTATAAGGATTTGATTAAGTTCCAAGGTGTCTCTGATAAGCTTTTGACTTGTTGATCTATCCCATGTTGATAGGGCAGTCTTGAAATCCCCAAGAATTATCGTTTAGGGGTTGATTTCTCGCTTTAGATGCTGTAGGGTTTTCTTAATGAATGTGGAGGGGCCTACATTTTTTTTTTATTTCTACTCATACAACTTTAACAGGTACACTGGTCCCCTCCCTCCCTCCAACCTCCCACCTCCCTGTGCCCCTCTCACCTCCCCCCTCACTTCCCATCCCCCAGTGCCTCCCTCTCTCATCGTCTTAGCATCCTTTAATGTGCATTCCAGACTCTCCTCGGGGTCCTACTCTCCGATGAGATGCAAGCACCCAGTGGCATTTCCTAGAAACCTTTCCTGTGTTCCCATTAAGCATAGGAACACTACTATGGCTGTCAACCCCTAGCCTCCTAGGATCTTAGTGCCTTTAACAAATGCTAGACTTTGTGGGGTCAATAGTGTGTTGGACATTGCGCAGGGCATGCAAAGTCCAATTATGATTGCTTTGGCCCTGACTTGTGTGGAGTATCTTGCATATCATTGCTCCTCCCATCCTTCTGCTCTTACAATATTACCACCCCCTCCTCCACAAATTTCCCTGAGCTTCTGGATGGCTAGAGATTAGGCTGGATTAGTTCCAGGTAGTTGATATAGAGTCTCTGATGTTCTGGATTATGGTTGGTTGATTTTTTTTTTTGCAGTTTTGCTGCTCTTGCAATGACCTTCACTACATCCTGATGGGTATTTTATGTCACCCCCTGGCCAGAGATAAAAACCTGTTAAACTAGAGTCTTGTTATAAGAGTATTTTCAAAGGTAGAGGTAATAAAATTAGGAAACTGCAGTGAGGGAGGAGTCAATCACCCATTTGCAAAATGGTTCCTTTTTTAACTGCCAGACTATATGCCCTCCTCTTTTGGTGACATCATACCCCATCAATTGTAAATGATCAGGAAGGAAAGTCTGTGAACTTAACCAGATGTCTCATTACTCATTTGCAGTCTTTGATGGAGGCCTATTTTCTCTGCTGTAACATGGTCGAGTGGCCCGTATTAGGTGCATATATTTTCAGTATTGTGAAGACTTACTGGTTAATTGTACTTGAGATTAAAATGTAGTATCCATCTGTGTCTCTTATGATTTTTTTTGGTTTGAAGTACACTTTGTCTGACACCATAATGGCTACCTCTGCCTGTTTTGTGGTTCCATTAGCTTGCAGAATTTTGGACCAGCCTTTCCTTTTTAGAATGTGCCTGTCTTTTGTTGTGAGATGAGTTTCCTGAAAGCAGCAGATTGATGGGTTGTGGGTTTTATCCAAGTTTGTAATCTGTGTCTCTTGATCAGTGAGTTAATACCATTGACATTTAATGTTATAATTGAGAAATTATTTTTAATTCTGGACATTTTTTTATGTTTAGTGGATTTTGTAGGTGTATTGTTTGACATTTATGTTTTTTTATTATTATACTTCCCTTCTGTCCTCCTGGGTACGCTTGTTTTTTTCTTCAAGTTTGCGTATCATTTCTAGCATTTTTTGAAGGCCTGGTTTGGTAGACATGTATCTCTTCAAGTTGTCTTTGTGCTGGAAAACTTTTCTTTCTCCCTCAATCATGATAGATAGTATTACTGGGTATATTAGTGTGAGTTTGCATTTTTGCTCATTTAATACTTTAAGTTTATCTCCTCAAGTTCTTCTTGCTTTTACTGTGTCCATTGAGAAGTCATTTGTGATTTTTATAGGTTTACCTTTAAAAGTGACTTGGTTTTTTCCCTTGAAGCTCTCAGCACCTTTTCTTTGTCTTATTATTTGCTGTGGAGATTTTCCATTTTGGTCATATCTGTTTGTGGTGAGGAATGCCTTTTGTATTAGGATGGGCCTCTCATTATTTAGTTGAGGAAAGTTTTGATTTATGATACTTTGAAAAATTTCCTCAGTTGTGTTATTTTGGGATTCTTGCTCTGGTATTCCATGAATACACATGTTAGGCTTCTCCTGGGTGTCCCATAGCTCTTGAATGCTCCTGTCAACTATCTTTTTGGCTTTAACAACCTCTTTCATTGAGTTGGTTAATTCTCCCACTTTGTCTTCAAGGTCTGAAATTCTATTTTCTACTTCCTTAGTTCTGCTGATAAGACTCTCTGTTGAGTTTTGGGTTGAAGATAACTTGTCTTTTAGTTCAATTTTAAACTCTGCCTGAGACTGTTTTAACTGCTCTACGTCTATTTTTGCTTCTTGAACTGTTTTTCTCAACTCCTCCAAGTGTCTGTTGTGTTCCTGTTCAAAATGGTTGATGTGGTTGTTTAACTCCTCCTAGATTTCCTCTTTTGTAATATTAATCATGGTAATGATCATACTTTAAAAGTTGTTGTCTTGAGTCTGGCTTTCTTGGCTATTATCTGTGAATTTGTTCTGGTTGGAATCCATCATTATGGGGTTAATTCTTTCATTGGGAGATTTGTCTTCCTGGGTTTTGTTTCTCCTGGATCTGCACTTTGACTTGGGCATTGTTTTTTTTCTTAAGACCTTTCAGTTTCTGTGTGTTTTGACTGAACTGATTTAGTTGGTATTACTACTCTTGGGCAGTTATTACTAGTGCTTGGCTTGTAGTTGTGTTCGTTTGACTGCTGTTAGTATTATTTCCTAGATGATGCTATTAGGCTGTTAGTATATCAGTTAAGTCAGATTAGGTAACTAGGGGGTGAATATTAGTATGGTAGTGCACTTTTATGATTTAGTATCTTGGTAATATGTGAGGGTGAGTGGTATAATCTCTGGAGTTGTGTATATTTTTGGGGTGGCTGTATGGAAAAGTTAATGTACAGTGATTAATACTTAAAAGGAGCAGTATGCTAAAAGTGATTTACTTATCTTTGGGCTCGATGTGAAGAATCTCTCCCATGTTATAAGATGATTTTAGAGGACTTCAGATGTATGGCCTTTGTCCCTTAGAGCTTTGCTTGGGTTTTCTTTGGATTTTTTGACTTTTGAGTAGCACTGTGTTCTCTGTGGACCACAAGTGAGGGTCCCTGGTGGTCAGGGGGAGAGGGGCTCCTGGTGATGGCAGAACTCTTTACCTGGGACCTGGGACTTGGCTTAGTGCCCCACCCAGGCTCCAGAGATGGAGGAGCCAGAGCAATTCCTGTCTGGGTCGGGTGGGTAGGCCGGCAGAAGGCAGCCTGTGTGTTGCCTGGGAGGAGCTGAGACAAGGGGGTACCTGGGGGCTGGGTAACTCACCTAGGATGGAGGACCAACAGACCTCGAGTGAGTCTCGTCTCGGGTGGATAGGCAGGCAGGAGGAACAAAGGGTCGGGGGCAAATGGGAGGCAGCCTGAGTGTTGCCTGGGCTGGCTGGTGGGAGGAGCTGAGACAGGGGGCGGCCAGGCGGCTGGGTAACTCACCTGGGATGGAGAACCGACCGACCATGAGTGAGTCCTGTCTCAGTAGGGAAGGCAGGCAGGAGGAACAAAGGGGCTAATCACTTATTGATAGTCACAGTGGAGGTTGTAATGTACCAGGTAATTGTGGAAAAGAAAGATGATTTCTATGCACTTGTTCATTCTTTCACTCATTTTGTTGCTGGAGACTGAGCCAAGAAGCACAAACATTCAATAAATGATGTACCATTAGTCTATCTACAATATCTTAGAAGAGGATTTCTTTTTAATTTTCGTTCTTTTTTATTCTTTGAAACTTTCATAAACAAAGAGAATGAATTTATGTCCTTGTTCCCAACAACCCTCTATTCCAATACTCCTTCCAGTTCTCCCAACCATCTCCCTCCTGTTTTCATGTTATTTTGCAGTATGGACTCCAGGGCTCTGTTCAAGATGCCTACACTTGCAAATGTCAGGGCATCTGCAATAGTATTATCAGCCCACCATTGGCCATATCTTCAAGTGGAGAGGCTTCCTTTCTTTTGTTTGGCACCTGCCTCAAAGATGTTTTCTGCATGGAGCTTGTTTCTCCTGAGACCCTAACTTATCCCTGAGGGAATGTTGACTTGCCCATTAATGTGCAAATCTGGTAGAAGTACTTCTTGCTGCAACCCTGTTGTAACTGGAATATCATGGCAGGCAGTACCCCTCTCCACGTCTAGGCTCTTATAATCTTAATATTCCTCTCTTCTGGAAGGTTCTCTAAGCCTTGGTATGGAGGATGGTTTTGATGACTGGCTTAGAGCTGTAACCTCAAGTTTCTTTTGCTCTGCAGTCTGGCCAGTTATTGTTCTCTTGGTTGAGTACTGAGAGCTTTTCTTATCAAAGGGTATAAAGAGGAGTATTTAGATGATATTTTACTATCAAGTATTTATAGCTAATAGCAAGACATCATTCTTATCTGGTGTTTACAGTCTTTTCTTCCACTGTTATTTTGGATGATTTTACAGTATCTGACTCATGTTCTATGTGAATTATCCAAGTTTTATAACTATTCAGGAAGCATTTGGTTGCCTCAGTATATTACATACAAATGTTGCTCAACTGGAGTCTCTTGATAAGAATTATTTTTATTGTAGTTTGCATCATTTATAGCTGGTTGAGGATGTTGATCATTTTTCTTCCAAGCCAGTTTCATTCTTGATGTCCAAACCCTTTCATGTCCTATCACCTTTCTTTCCTCTGCTTTAATATTTTAACAATAGTATTCTAAAAGTTTATCAAGAATGTGTGTTGAGATTAGAAGTAACTTCTAGTGTAAAATTTGTCTTTAAAAGATTTTCAACCCTTTCCCTACCTGCCCAGGACTCGTGCAGTCCAGGCAGGACACACAACAACCTAGGTAAGCTCCCCCCCCACTACTCCCCAAACCCCAGGCAGCCCACTGATCCCATCTCCTCTCACCAGCCGGCTGGAGCAGGAGCCGCTCCAGGTCAAATAATTCATTACAGTGAAAAACACACAGAAATTGAAAGATCTTAAGAGGTAAAATGACAATGACCAAGTCAAAGTGCAAATCCATGAGAAACAAAACCCAAGAAAACAAATCTTCCACTGAAGGAATTAATCCCACAATGATAGACTCCAACCAGAACAAAACCATGGAAAATAGCCAAGAAAGCCTGACCCAGGATAATGACTTTCAAAACATGATCATTACCATGAACGATAATGAAAATAAAACTTACCAAAATCTCTGGGACACAATGAAAGCTGTCCTAAGAAGTAAGTTCATAGCTCTAATGCCTACATAAAAAAAATGGAAACATCAGAAATAAATAATATAACAATGCAGCTTAAAGTTTTAGAGACACTAGAGCAATCTGATCCCAAAAGCAGTAGAAGAGATATTAGCAAAATAAGGGGAGAAATATTTGAAATTGAGATTAAGAAAATGATACAGAAAATCAACCAGTATAAAAGTTGTTTTTTTGGAGCTGGAGAGGTGGCTCAGGGGTTAAGCCTCTGCTTTGCAGGCAGAAGGTCCTGATTTCGGATCCTAGACCCCACGTATAGACGCCGGGCTGAAGCAGGGGTGGCCTGCGTTTCTCCTCCTGGTAGGGCGGAGCCTGTGAATCCCTGGGCAGAGTAAACAAGGAGGTGGAGGTGGTCCATGATGGTTCCTGAATTCATCCGTGGTTCTACACACACACACACATACATACACACACACGTGCACACACACATACATGCACAATTGTATAAATAATAAATAAATAAAATTTTTTAAAAAGCTGTTTTTTTGAAAAAAATAGGTAAGATTGATACACCCCTAGCTAAATTATCTGAAAGCAAGAGAGAGAAAAAACAAATTTACAAAATTAGAAATGAAAATGGAGTTATCACTACAGATACCCAAGAAATCCAGAAAATTATAACGTCATATTTCAAAAACTTATACTCTGTGGAATTTGACAACACTAAAGACATGGATGAATTCCTAACTAAACACAACTTACCTAAATTGAATCAGGAATATGTGAATTATTTAAATACTCCTATAACATATGAGGAAATCCATGAAGTAATCTCGAATCTTCCCACCAAAAAATGTCCAGAGTAGATGGATTTAGCACAGAGTTCTACCAGACATTTAAGGAGCTAATAACACCAATACTCCTTAAACTGTTTCATCAAATAGCAAAGGAATGAACACTACCAAATTCCTTCTATGAAGCTAATGTTGTCTTAATCCCAAAACCTAAAAAAGATACACTTAAATAAGAAAACTACAAGCCAATCTCTTTGATGAACACACATGCAAAGATTCTCAACAAAGTCTTAGCAAATCGGATGCAAAAACATATCAAAAAGATCTTTCATGGGGATCAAGTAGGCTTTATCACAGACACACAAGGTTGGTTCAACATATGCAAATCAATAAATGTAATTCATCATATAAATCATTCCAAAGTCCAAGTCCACACGATACTCTCAATAGATGCAGAAAAAGCTTTTGACAATATCCAACAGCCCTTTATGTTCAAAACCCTAGATAAGTTTGGAATGGAAATAACCTTTATCAATATAATAAAAGCTGTATACAACAAGCCAACAGCAAATATTATACTCAATGGGGAAAAACTTGAAGCATTCCCGCTTCGATCACTAATTACACAAGGCTGTCCACACTCACCACTTTTATTCAATATTGTACTTGAAGTCTTAGCTGAAACCGTTAGACAAGAAAGGGACATAAAAGGATTCAAATCAGCAAGGAAGAAGTCAAGTGATCTCTATTTGCAGATGACATGATCTTATACCTGAGTGATCCCAAAACCTCCACCAGGAAGCTCCTGGAATTAATACAGAAGTTCAGCAGAATGGCAGGATACAAAGTAGATGTACAAAAGTCAGTGGCCTTCCTACATGCCCAGAATGAAAGAAGTGAAAATGCCGAGAGAGAAACAATCCCATTTACTATAGACCCTAAAAAAAATGAAATATTGGTATAAACGTAAGCAAGGAAATAAGAGACCTTTATAATGAAAACATTAACACCCTAAAGAAAGAAATTGCAGAAGACACCAGAAGGTGGAAAAAACTCCCATGTTTCTGGATTGGCAGAATCAACATTGTCAAAATGACCATCCTACCAAAGGCAATACACAGATTCAATGCTATACCAATTAAAATCCCAAAGCAATTCTTTAAAGAAGTTGACCAAACAATCTCAAAATTCATATGAAGGCACAAAAGACCCAGGATAGCAAAAACAATCCCGAGTAACAAAAACACTGCTGGAGGTATCACCATACCAAACCTTAGTCTATACTACAAATCCATAGTTGTAAAAACAGCCTGGAACTGGCTCCAAAATAGACACACAGATCAATGGATAAGGGTTGAAGACCAAGATATAAACCCACACAACTACAGCCATTTGATCTTTGACAAAGGTGCCGAAATATTCCAATGGAAAAAGAACATTGTCTTCAAAAAATGGTGCTGGAAAAACTGGATATGCACATGCAGAAGACTAAAACGGACCCGTACTTGTCACCATGTACAAGAATTAATTCTAACTGGATCAAGGACCTCAATATAAGGCCAGAGACTGTAAAAATCATAGTTGAAAGGGTAGGGCACTCCCTCGAGCTGATTGGTCTGGGCCAACAGTTCCTAAACGGACATAAAATAGCACAGTCATTACAACCAACTCTCAACAGATTGGATCTTGTGAAATTAAAGAGCTTCTGTTCAAATAAGAGATTGTAACCAGAGCACAAAGGCAACCCAAAGAATGGGAGAAAATTTTCACTAACCACATATCTGATAGAGCTCTATTATCCGGAGTGCACAAAAAACTTAGAAAAGTAAACACCGAGGAAACAAGTGGCCCAATTAAAAAATGGCCTTCAAACTTAAAAGAAACTTTACCAGCAACGAAATTAAGATGTCTAATAAGTATCTTAAAAATGCTCCACATCCTTAGCCATCAGGAAAATGCAAATCAAAACTTCCCTGAGATATCATCTCACCCCAATCCTGATAGCAAAAATCCACAATACAAACAACACCAAATGTTGTAGAGATGTGGTGAGAAGGGAAATCTCCTACATTGCTGGTTGGAATGCAGGCTCATACAACCACTCTGGAGAGCCATCTGGTGATACTTAAAGAAGTTAAGGATTGAAATTCCATATGACCCTATTATACCACTTTTAGGAATAACCCCCCCATATAGCAAAAATTGACTTTGATAGCACAAGCACGACCATGTTCATAGCAGCATTGTTTATAATAGCAAAGTCATGGAATCAGCCCAAAGGTCCAAGAGTTGATGAGGGGATAAGGAAAATGTAGTACATTCATACAATGGAATACTACTCAGCCATCAAAAATAATGAATTATTGCAATTTGCCAGGAAATGGATGGAATTAGAAACAATTATATTGAGTGAAGTATCCCAGTCATGGAAAATTAAGTGCCAGATATACTCCCTAATAGGTAGATCCTAGTACCAAACCCACTTAGAGACACTCAAAGACAAATTTCTGTAATACCTACAGTAATTGCAAAGATTATAACTGGAGGGATGGGGAAGGAGGGTCGCACCAAAACAAGGAGAGTGGGATCATGTTACAGCAGAGAAAATAGGCCACCATCAAGGACTGCAAGTAAGTAATGAGACATCTGGTTAAGTTCACAGACTTTCCTTCCTGATCATTTGCAGTTGATGGGGTATGATCTCACCAGAAGGGGAGGGCATGTAGTCTGGCAGGTAGAAAGTAACCATTTTGCAAATGGGTGATTGACCCCTCTCTCACTGAGTTCTCCCACTTTTATTCCATCTACCTTTGAATATACTCTTATAACAAGACCCTAATTTAACAGGTTTTTTTCTCTGGCCAGGGGGTGAATTCCAATACCCATCAGGATGGAGCCAAAGGCATTGCAGGAGCAACAAAACAAAAAAAAAATCAGCAAGCCATAATTCAGAACATCAGAGACTCTGTATCAACCACCAGGAACTAAGACAGCCTAATCTCTCCCCATTCTGCAGCTCAGGGAAATTTGCGGATGAGGGGGCGGTAAGATTGTAAGAGCACAAGAATGGGAGGAGTCATGATATGCAAGATAGTCCACACAAGTTAGGGCCAAAGCATAATAGGACTTTGCATGACCTGCGCTATGTCCAACATATTATTGACACAAAGTCTAGCATGGACTAAAGGCACTAGGATCCTTGGAGGCTAGGTAATGACAGTCACAGTAGTGTTCCTAAGCTTAAGGGGAACACAGGAAAGGGTTCTGTGAAATGCCACTGGGTCCTTGCACCTCATCGGAGAGGAGGACCCAGAGGAGAGTTTGGCATGCACATTAAAGGATGCTCTGGAGAGTGGGGGGAGACACTGAGGGATGGGAGGCAGGGGGAAGGGGAGGGGGAAGCAGGGAGATTGGGTGGAGTTGCAGGGAGGGAGGGAACCGTTGTACCTGTTGAATTTGTATGAGTAGAAATAATAATAAAAAAATGAAAAAAAATAAAAAAAGATTTTCAAGTATTTTCTTAAATTTTGGTTATTTATATTTACTACCATATAGGGTGCTCAATGAGATATTATTCTCGAAAATGAATATATTTATGATATACTTATCATCTGCCAAGCATGTGTGTTGTCAAATTGAATCATTAAACATGGCTTCACCTGGGATGATATTCCCTTTTCTTTCCCTTTGCAAATTGAAATAAGAAAGAGCAACTAATCATGATCACAGCCAAATAAAAGGCACAAAGAAATTCATAGTTTTAATGTTTATAAAGCCTTTTTATTTAAAAATATTTTGTTACTGGCTAGTAAGATGAAAGTTGATTTATAAACTCACTTTAAAACCACTGAAATTTTTCAGATTTTTTTTTTTTACTCTTGGGTAGTTCCATGCATGCATATTCGCATTTCCTTCAGAATTATTAAATAAAATCACAAGATGCAGAAAGTATTAAAAGAATGAACATAGTCTAAGAAGAAAGTTTTTTTCTGCATATTTCTGCTTTTACAAGGATACTGAGTATTCATCCCAACTTCACTCCAGTCCTCTCGCTTCCCTTCACCATTCCCTCCTATTCCCACTCACCCTTTCACCTGTATGGTTCTATGGACCCCTGGCTTTACCCCAGCTGGTCTACTTCTTTGGGGTCTCAGCCCTTTGTGATATATATCAAGTTATCTGTCTTCAGGCCACCCCATTGATATATGCATTTCCGTTCACTTTCTAAGAGGAAAATGTTTAACCTTAAATAACTACATAAAAAAATCAGAGAGTGCAAATTCAATAAGTCATATTACCAACGATCCCAAAAGTCATACGCAAATCAGACCTCAAATCTGTAGACTGGGAAAAATAATTACGATCAAATTAGAAATTAATGAACTAAAAATGAAAATAGAATAAGAACTATTAGCGCAGAATATCAATGAAAAAGGAATGTATTTCATGCAAAGTTGAAGAAAAGACAAATCCATAGCCAAAATTGACCAAAAGAAACATAGAACTACATCAGTAGGTTTAGAGATAGAAAGTGATACATTATAGTAGATTGCAATGAAAATCATAAAAACATATATTCCACTGAATCAGATAAATCTAAAGGAAAAGAATGGATTTCTAAATGAGTATGTCCTTCCTAAATCAAAGCAATGCTTCATAAACGATTTAACAGATCTATAACAAGTAATGATCCTGAAGTAACAATAAGAACTTTATCACTAAAGAAGTCCAAGACTAGATTTCTAACAGACATTCAATTAATAGTTAACACCAATAACATCCAAATTACTTTGTAAAATAGTAAATAAAAATTCTTACAAATATGGGGCTAGAGAGGTGGCTCAGGGGTTATGCCTCTGCCTTGCAGGCGGAAAGACCTGAATTCGGATCCTAGACCCCACATGTAGACGCCAGGAGGAAGCAGGGGGCGGCCTGCATTTCTGGTCCTGGTAGGGCAGAGCCTGTGAATCCCGGGGCAGAGTAAACAAGGAGGAGGTGGAGGCGTCCATGGTGGTTCCCGAATTCGCCCCTGGTTCCACATACACATGTACATACACACACGCACAATTAAATAAATAATAATAAAAATTTTAAAAATCCTTACAAATAGATTGTAAGAAAACAGTATTATATCAGTAATAAATAAAAGCAGAAAAATTCACAAAAATGAAATTCCACACAATCTCCCTGATGAACATATTTTCAAAATTTCTCAACAAAATAATAGCAAACCAAATTCAATCCTATATTTAAAAGGTTACTCTTCATGACTATCTGACTTCATTCCAGAGATTTAGGTATAGTTCAACAAATGGAAATCAATAAATGCAGTTAATCACATACATGGATTTCAGGTCAGAAGTAACATGGTCATCTCAATATTTGTGAAAAAGCCCTGTGGCAAAATTCAACATCATTTCATGATAAAGGTCATGGAGAGATTAGGATTGGAGTGACTTTTCTGAAACATAGTAATGCCTGCATGTGACAGATCCATGGCAAACATCATGTTAAATGGAAAAAAACTAGGCATAAATTGGAAGATCAAGAATAAGGTAAGGGTGACCAAAATCTCCACTCTTATTTAATAAACTGCTTCAAGTCTTATCTAGAGCAGTGAGGGAAAAAGGAAATAAAAGGGATACAAATAGGAAAAGAAAAATTTAAAGTTTCCTTTTTTCAAATGCTGTAATTTTTATATAAGAGACCATAAAGATTGCTCAAAACAACTTCAGGTATGATAAGCAAACTCAAGAAGTGACACAATACACAATTAACATATACAAATCAGTAATCTCATACAAATAAGTAATAAACATACTGAAAAAATAAGAGAAGTATTGATTGATTGATAATGAGCATAAAATATATGGGAATAAACCTATCTAAAGAAATGAATGATTTCTATAAAAAAAAAACCTTAAAGAAATAAAAGGAAAAATGGAGGAAAATACTGGAAGATCAAAGACCTCCCTTACTCATGTATCAGAATTAACATTTATAAATTTGGAATATTAACAAATGAAAATTATGAATTCACTACAATCCCAATTAAAATTACATGGCAATTCTTTGAAAAAATGGAAAAATAAATCTTAACATGTTCTTGAAAGCACAAAGACCAGTGTTTAGCAAAATATTCCTGAATGGAAAGATTACATGGGAGGTATTGCCACACCCAATTTCAAGATGTAAATCAGAGACTAGACATAGTGATATGAACAAGGTGATACTGACAAAAAACAGACTTGAATATCAATGAAACAGAACATAAGATGTAGGTATATGTTCAATCGATTAAAGTTACATAACTTTGACAAAGATATCAAAGATAAACAGTTAAGAAATAAGAACATCTTCAACAAATTGGGCAGGAAAAACCAGATATCAATATGAAGAAGAATGAAATTGCATTGCTCTTTCTCATCATAAATAAAACTCAACTTCAGATAGATCAAGAACATCAAAAAAACATAAGTATTTTGAATCTCCTATAGGGAAACTTAATGAGTGCACCTCAGCATATAGACATAAACAGGAACATTTGAGTAGGATTCCAGTAGCACAGATAGTCAAACTAACACCTGGCAAAGGGCATCTTATAAAATTAAAAAGCTTCTGTACAGACAAGGAACCTATCAATAAATTGAAGAGACAGTCTACAGAGTGAGAGAAAACATTTGTGAACTAAGCAGCTAAGAGATGATTAATACCTAAAATATATGAATCTTCAATATAGTAAAAAATAAAATAAAATAAAATAAAATAAAACAAAACAAAATAATGGGCCTTGAACTGAAACATAGTATTCTAAAAAAATGAAATAAAAAGCAGCTACTACACATTTAAAAGCATTCAACATCATTAGCAATAACAGACATGCAAGCTAAAAGTACATTGAGATTCCATCCCAGTTCAGTCACAATAGCTCTTATGAAGAAATTGAAAGACAACAAATATTCATGAAGATATCCATGCCACAAGAGGAAAAACACTACTTTTATTTTAATTCTGTTGAAAACCCCAAATCTAAGGAAGACTTAGGCCCTAGGCGAAAAGCCTACTATTGTTGTTAAGCTAAATAAATATGATGTCAAGTTGCCCTTTAAATATTTATTACTTATATCTAAAGACAATGCTATCCCCAATGTTAATCAAAGAATCCTCTTTTTATAATTAACATGAGTGCTCAAGTTGCTGAGAAGATATGATAACTGAGTGTTCAACTGTACACAAGACATTTACAGTGCCCTCTCAAAACCCCCAAAAACATTAGCAAAGAGGGTACAGAAAAAATATAAGAGCCAGAAAACAGGTAGCAAGGTTGTGAAATTGTGTCTTTTGGGCACAGTACAGCCAATGAAATCTTTGTTTTAGAGTATCTAAGGTAACATGCAATGCACTTGCACAAGATTAGGCAGACCAATCATCACACACCAATAAGGTCTCCAGACTCCTACACTTTTTGCTGAACTATTCACTACTTATGAATTTTTAGAGAGAAACAGTGATTGTCTTTGACTGTGTAAACACAGAGGATCCCACAGTATCCACGGATTATTCAGAACACAGGATTAAAGAGAGCACAATGGTTCAGTTTAGTGGGTCTCAAAACAAATAAAACAACATGAATAAGAAATTAATTAACATGGTGTTATAAGAAGTTAATTAACATGGTGTTATAGTTATCACAATCTCCTATATAAATTAAATTATCAAAGAAAAATATCATTTTTATTAAACACAGATATTACTAGAGGAACAAATGTAGAAGTCTAGTGATACCTCTCAGTGAACTTTCAGGGTTCCTGGCATGAAGTTTAGATGTTAATACAAGTCAAGAAAGATGCACACAAAACTATTCTGTCTGGTTAAGATATAATTTTGAACATTATCAACTCATCACTATTTTCTCTTCACTCTCTCCTGAAAAATAGTCTGAGATGTCAGAACTGTGGAAAATCTTCCTGGGATGAGAATTTCAGCTGCAGTTCTCCAGTCTTTTCTTTCCTCCTGCATGTGATTTCTGGGGAAAAATTTTAATTACCTGGGGACCAAAGTTCCCAAGATCAAAAAGCTAAATGGAGGTATTCAGGTCTCTCTAGATCTCTTCTGCAAGAAGGGCTACAGATCTGTCTTATGTTTTCTGTTTTCAATTTTTTTTCTGGTTCAAAAATCTGTTAGATTCCTCCCCCCATTGACTGAATGAATGCAGTACCCAAACAGCTTACAGGAACAATGGAAATATATTCTTGGTTATGGCTACAGTTATAGTTCACAACTCATCATGGCAGGATAATCCACATCAACATCAAAAGCAGAGAGTACTGGCTACACTATATCCACAGAAAGAGATGAAAGATGGATATTCTTGTTTGCCAGCACAACGATATGCCAAAATATGTCAAAGGTATGATAATATGAGGAACCATTTCCCTCCATCCAATCCACACGTCCAAGTAGTAATCCCACCCACTAGGGGATGGGTCTTCCCACATCCACTAAATAATCTCTCACAGACCCGCTCAGGGACTGCCTTAACTAAATAATTCCTCACAAATGGACCTACAAGATTAATCATCACTGTTCATGTTGACATTTGTTGCTATCTGGCACAGTCTCACAGTGTAGTGAAAAGTGATCTTGAGCTCTTCTGCTTGGTGCTGAAAAACGATTTGTGCCACCATTTCTGGTTACTTTCTGTGTTACTAACTTTAAAATTCATCCTACAACTTGTAACCAAACTTAAATTTATTTATTTTTTATAATTACAGTTTTTGCCTAGTTATACAAGCTCAATAGGTACCCCCTTTCTTCTCACTCCCCACTCCCTCTCTCCCACTACATTCCCCCTTCATTCTCCACTCTTCCCTCTCACACTTTTTCCTTCCTTCCTCCTCTCTTGGTGCTTCCTGCTTTCTCCCTCCCATCTTCCAGAGCATCTGTTTATGTGGGTGCTGAATTTACCTCTGAGTCATCTATACTAAAGAGTGTTCAGGACTCAGTGACAAAGCTTGGGGCCCCTTCTTGAGCTGCCTGTCAGCATGGGAACTTTATCATGACTGTTTAATCCTATGCCTCTAAGGCTCTTACTGCCAGAAGACTTCTTCCTTTTGATACGTGCTAGACCTTGGGGGGTTGTTGACATGTTAGCCATTATGCAGGTCAGTCAATGTCCAATCACATTGTGGCTATATCCTCGCTGCTGCAGCCCTGACTTGTGTGCAGTATTTTGCATATCATTGGTCCTCCCAATCTTTAGGCTCTTATAATCTTGCTGCCCCTTCTTCTGCAGGGTTCTCAGAGCTTTAGGATATGGAGAGATTTGGCTGGTCTGGTTCCAGGTAAATCTGTAGAGAATATTGAATATTGTGTTCTGAATTATGGTTTGTTGTTGTTTTCAGTTTTGCTGCTCCTGCACTGCCCTTGGCTGCATCTTGATTGGTTATTGAAGTCATCTCCTAGCCAAAGATAAAAGACTGTTTAAATGAACATCTTAATACAAGAAGAGACTCAAAGGTAGATGAAAGAATAGGAATAGGACAAAACAGTGAGAGGGGTTGTTCTCCCATTTGCTGGTTGATTAACATCTAACTATCAGTCCTTATACCCTCCCTGTCTGGGAGGGGGCGATGAAACCTGTTTGTTCCCTGGTGAACATGAAGGGACGTGAGAGTGAGCAGCATTAGATATCTCACTACTTACATGTAGTACATGACCATGGCCTAATTTTTCTACTGAAATGAGTTCTTTTGTCTCCTTTCTTTTGAGGTCTTCTTTCTCCTTCTATACTATTTGTAACCCTTTGTGATTAAAGTGGGTATTACAGAGATCTACCTTTGAGTATGTCATTAAGTAGGTTTGTAGCTAGGATCCATTGTTAGGGAGTACATGTAGAGTTTTTCTGTGTCTGGGATACTTCACTAATTTGAGCTTCTATCATGACTGATAGCAATTGGCTAGTTGTTAAGTTTACATTTTTTCTTTCCTCACGTTTGACAAACTTTTTGAATACATTTTTACTCTTATTCACTTATGTCTCCTGGGGAACATGGAGAAGGTGCTGGATCTGTATTGTCCTATAAGTTGTATGTGTATGCAGTGTATGCATACTTCCATGTCTTTAAGTTGATGAGTTTGTGTGTGTGTGTGTGTGTGTGTGTGTGTGTGAGAGAGAGAGAGAGAGAAATTAATGTCAAATGTCTTTCTCTATCACACTCCACTTCATTTATTGAAGTAGAGCCTCTAAATTGAACCCAGAGCTCAGCTTACAATCTTCTGGAGATTCCCTTTTTCTGCCTTCCAATTTCTGGCCTTCCAGGTACCAGCCATATCTTCAAAGCTTTTGCATGGATTTTTCAGATCTTAATTCTGGTCCTCAGGCTTGGCTTGCAAGCATTTTATCAACTAAATTATTTCTCAGTCTCAGAAGGATTATTCTTGACTACCAGTGCCACTCTGACTATCATTAATTGTTGATGTTCAGTTTTCAATATTCAACAATTAAGGTTGTAGGCACAATAGAAAACTTTTGAATTGTAATAAAGGTTAATAGTAAATGTTAATATTCCAAAGATTTAAATATATATTTCCCCACTGGCATATAATAAAATATTCTCCTAAAATATAAATAACTCTTGGATTGACAACTCATGAAAATATCTTTTTCTGCTCACTTTGTGCATTTCCTTTAAGCAATAAAAATCAGTTGACATTTGGAACTACATTGCTATAATTTATGTTTTTAATTGAATATTTCCATTCATCAGAGAACTGTTTTCTTTGTTGGTCAGTCTTATTGTATGTGTGTTTATTATAACTCCCATGAAAGTTCTTTTAAAAAGTATTTAAACATTATTCATTTTCTAACTTCATTCAAGATCTGGTCATATGCAAAATGTACAATATAAAATTCTCTCCTCTGCCAGTCCGCCTGCCCAGGATGCTCCAGGTAACCCTGCATCTCAGGTAAATCCCACCATCCCATCCCAGCTCCTCCTACCGGCCAGTCTGAGCAGCATCCAGGTGCCCTGGGTTTGGGTGGGCCTCTAGGCCACGCCCAAGGTCCCAGGTGAAGTGCTCCACCAACAGGCCACCAGCCCCTCTGCCCTTTCTGCCCACCTGGCATGCTTTTGGTCCAGGGAGGACACAACTTGCCAATTGCTATCAGTCATGATAGAACTCAAATTAGTGAAGTATCCCAGACACAGAAAGACTCTACATGTACTCCCTAACAGTGGATCCTAAATACAAACCTACTTAATGAGTCCAAAGCAACAGAGTCCAAAGCAAACCCAAGCAAAGCTCTAGGGGACAAACGCCATACATCTGAAGTCCTCTAAAATCATCCTATCACATGGGAGAGATTCTTCACATCCAGACCAAAGATAAGTAAACCCCCTTTTACCATCCTGCTCCTTTCAATTATTAATAACTGTAGATTAACTTTTCCATATAGCCACCTCCAAACCATATAAAACTTCAGGGACTATACCATTCACACTCACATATCACAAAGGTACTAAATCATAAAGTGCACGACCATACTAATATTCACCTCCTGTCTACTAAACCTGTCTTAATTGATGTACTAACAGTCTAATACCCCCATCCAGGAAATAACAATAACAACAGAAAAATGTACCCAACTCAAGGCAAACACTAGTAATAACTGCCCGAGAATAGTAAGACCAATTAATTCTGTTCAGTTAAAAACACACAGAAACTGAAAGATCTTAAAGAAAACAACAATGCCCAAGTCAAACTACAGCTCCATGAGAAACAAAACCCAAGAAAACAAATTTCCCACCAAAAGAATTAGCCCCACAATATTAGATTCCAAGAACAAATTCACAGAAAATATCCAAGAACGCCAGGTCCAAGATAATGAGTTTCAAAGCATGATCATTACCATGATCAATACTATGAAAGAGGAAATCCGGGAGGAATTAAAAAACCGCATCAACCGCTTTGAACAAGAACACAACGGACACTTGGAGGAGTTGAGAAAAACAGTTCAAGAAAAAATATAGGCATAGAGAAGTTAAAATAGTCTCAAGCAGAGTTTAAAATTGAACTAAAGGACAAGTTATCTTCAACCCATAACTCGATTGTGAGTCTCATCAGCAGAACTAATGAAGCAGAAAACAGAATTTCAGATCTTGAAGACAAAGTGGGAGTATTAACCAGCTCAATAGAAGAGGTTGTTAAAGCCAAAAAGATAGTTGAGAGGAATATCAAGAGCTTTGGGACACCCGAAGAATGTGCGCATTCATGGAATACCAGAGCAAGAATCCGAAAATAACACACCTGAGGAAATTTTTCAAATTATCATAAGTGAAAACTTCCCTCATCTAAAGAATAAGAGGCCCATCCAAATGCAAGAGGCATTCTGCACTTGAAACAGATATGATCAAAATAGAAACTTGCCACAGCAAATAATAGTCAAAACGATCCACATTCAAGACAAAGAAAAGATGCTGAGAGCTTCAAGGGAAAAAAAAAGAAGTTATTTCTAAAGGTAAACCTATTAAAATAACAAATGACTTCTCAATGGAAACAGTAAAAGCAAGAAGAGCTTGGAGAGACATCCTTCAAGTACTGAATGAGCAAAACTGTCAACCCAGGCTGATATACCCATCAAAACTATCTGTCATGATCGAGGGAGAAAAAAAAGTTTTCCAGCACAAAGACAACTTGAAGGCTTACATGTCTAATAAACCAGGCCTTCAAAAATGTTAGAAATGATACTCAAGCTTGAAGAAAAAAATAAGTGTATCCAGGATGACAGAAGGGAAGTATAATACCATCAAAACCTAAAAGCCACTAAACATACTTACAAAAGCCACTTACAAAAGCCACTAAACATAAATAATGTCTAGAATTAAAAAATAATTTTTCCATTATAACATTAAATGTCAATGGAATTAACTCACCAATCAAGAGACAGATTAAAGGGGGCTAGAGAGGTGGCTTTTTACATATTTATTAATATGTTTATTTTCAAGGGAGAGAGTTAGAGATAATGTGTGGGAGAGAGAGAGAAAGAGAGAATAAATGTATGCCCTAGTGCACAGATGGCAGTCAGAAGACAGCTTTTGGAAATCAGCTCTCTCCTTCCAGCATTGAGGCTTCCTGAGGATGTAACTCAGGTTACCAGGATTGTGACAAATTGCTTTACCTATGGAACTATTTCACTGACTCCTAAAGTATTTTATTTATTTATTTATTTTTCTTTTTTTAATACATTTTTTATTACTTCCGCTCATACAAACTTAACAGGTAGACCAGTTCCCTCCCTCTCTCCTCCTCCCCCCAAACCCCCTGCTCCTCTTCTCTCCCTTTCCATCCCCCAGCTCCTACCATCCAATTCCCAGAGAGTCCTTTATTGTGTATGCCTAACTCTCCTCTGGGTCCTCCTCTCCGATGACGTACAAGGAACCAGTGGCATTTCTCTGAACCCTTTCTCATGTTCCCCTTAAGCATAGGAACACTACTGTGGCTGTCAATCCCTTGCCTCCAAGGATCTTGGTGCCTTTAACTGATGCTAGGCTTTGTGAGGTCAACAGTGTGTTGGACATTGCGCAGGGCATGCAAAGTCCTACTATGATTGCTTCGGCCCTAACTAGTGTGGAGAATCTTGCAAATCATTGCTCCTCCCATCCTTTTGCTCTTACACTCTTACCGCCCCCTCTTTGGCAAATGGCCCTGAGCTTCAGGATGGGGGGAGATTAGACTGGCCTAGTTCTATGTGGCTGATATAGAGTCTCTGAAGTTCTGGATTGTGGTTTGTTGATTTTCTTTTGCAGTTTTGCTGCTCCTGCAATGCCCTTCACTCCATCCTGATGGGCACTGTATGTCACCCCCTGGTCAGAGACAAAAAGCTGTTAAACTGGAGTCTTGTTATAATAGCACATTCAAGGGTAGATGTAATAAGAGTAGGAAACCTCAGTGAGGGAGGGGTCCATCACCCATTTGCAAAATGATTACTTTTTATCTGCCAGACTATATGCCTTCCCCTTCTGGTGAGATCAGGAAAGAACGTCTGTGAACTTAACCAGGTTTCTCATTACTTACTTGCAGACCTTGATGGAGGCCTATTTTCTCTGCTGTAAAATGATCCCCTCTCTCCTTGTTTCTGGTGTGGCCCTCCTACCCCATCTCTCTTGTTCATAATTCTTGCAATTACTGTGTTACATAGGTTTACTTTTGAGTGTCTCAATGTGGGCTGGGTGAGTTTGGTACTAGGAGCCCACCTATTAGGGAGTACATACGACACTTAATTTTCTGGGTTTGGGATACTTCACTTAATATAATTGTTTCTAATGACATCCATTTCCCAGCAAATTCCAGTACTGTTTTCTTTCCCATACTCTACTGTGAAATTAAAATTATTGGCAGCCATAGTGATTCACATATATCCTCCCATTCAATACTTGGGAGGATGAAGCAGGAAGATTGTTTTGAGTTTGAGGCCAACATGGACTACAGACTGAGTTCTAGGTTGGCATGGACTTATAATTTGAGGCTGCTTAAAATGGATCTATCAAGTAATAACAATAAAAACAAATGACTTCAGAATATCTCTTCAGCATAGGACATTATTGGTTATCAAAATGTGTGGAAAACAGTAAATTTTTCATGTTCTGTTCTGTCCTAATTCTACCTGCTTCCAAATTAAGCTTGCATATGTTTAAAATTGGGATACACCATTCTTGTTTCTCTCTGCAAAACAAATGAAAAATAAAGATTATGAGCTTTATGAAAACATATAGGACTTGTGTTGGCAACAGATTCATTAGGATATTTTTAAAATGGTGTTCCCATGTGTCATGGCTACTTTGCATGTTGCCAATAAATTCATAATCACTCAACTTCAGAGAACAGGGAAAACAGGGGCATTTATTATCTCTTATGTGTCTCTGGATACTCTCTTAGCCTAGTTTGTCAGGAGACCTCATATCACTAGCAAGGACAGAGGAACCAGCCACACCAAAGCCACAGGACTGCTTAGAGATTGACAGTGCTGCCTAGCCAGATCAGCATGTCTGGCCAAGTATCAGAAAAATATCAACTTCCTTAACCAGCTGTCTCTATGATATTCATGTGCCCAGGGACTATTTTCACCAACCATGAGCTGAGCCTTTCCCATCAGTTAGTAAATCTTCTTCAGGCTTTCTAGTACATAATTCACTTGATACTTCTTGACAAATGTTCCAAGAGCTTTAGCCCTCACTTGTTAAGTTGACACGTGCTTCTATCTAGGATGCTATGCAGTAAGTCATGTTGCTTTCTTTAAAATATATTCCTTAAATTTTCAGATGTTGGCCACAAAGGAGCTATTGTGCTTAACATTTTACTGCTTGTTTCTTTATGCTTTCATGATTCCTAAAATTTTGATGGTGTCTGTCTCTTCTGCAAAATTTCTACTCATATGTACAAATAAGCAACTTTAATTGCTGAATTTATAGTATATAATTGTTATTGCTACTATTCCCATATTTATAAGCAATAACTATATGTCGTGTAATACTTTGAATCTTTCATTATTTATCTTTTTACTCATATATCTCTGTTCATATGTGCTTATAACTACAAGTAACATGTACAAATTTATTGACAAGGAAGAATCCTCACATTTCTTTTAGTAATGAATTTTATTTTTTAACTTTATTTATTCATTCATTTTCTCTGTGTGTGTGTCTTTCTGTTTATCTGTCTTCTGCCTCTGTGTGTGTGTGTGTGTGTGTCTGTGTGTGTGTCTGTGTCTGTGTCTGTGTCTGTATCAGAGGGCACATCTGTGCGTGTGTGTTTGTATGTCTGTGTGTGTATCAGAGGGCACATGTGTCCCTGTGGGGGACTAAGGGTGATGTTGGGAATCATCCTGGATTGTTTCTACATCCTTCTTGCTTCACTCTGGGATTTCCCAGGCACTACCCACCAGGACTAGAAGTGCAGGCTGCTGCCATTTCTGCCTGGCATTTTTATGTAGGACCTAGATTCTGAACTCAGGATTTCCTGCTTGCAAGGCAGAGTATTAAACCCTGAGCCATCTCTCCAGCCCAGTAATGAACTGCAATATGATTCAGTAATATTAAAATTAAACAATCGCACCATCCAAATTTAGCAAAATGAGCTCAATTACATTTAGCATATAACAATGCCCAATTAGCTATTTAAAATGGTAATATGAATATGAATTTGTCTCAAATCTTTGTTTCTTTAATATAATTCTGGATCATACTATCTCACAAACTGTATATGTGAACATAAACATTATTAATTTGGTTTTATGTATTTTCCCTAAAGATCTAAATATCATTTTCCCATATTGTTTAATATTTGTAAATTTAATAATATGTAATGTGTTGAAAAATTTATAAAACAGCAGAGAAGGTTTAAGAGACTATTTCCTGTGATCATGATCTAATTCTTCTGCTGTTATTATAGTTTACTGTAGTTTTCTAATTATAATTCAATTAAATTTTAGAATGTGATATAACACTAAAGGTCATTATAGAAAATGATATCATAACCATTTTATTTTCACGTGCTCTAGTTCCTTTTCTTTGTGATATATAATTTATGCAATTATTAATAGTGAAGTATTAGATTTCTCAGTTAACTATTGTAGATTGAACTGTTCTCAGTTAGTTTTATATCTTTTTACTGCTAAAATATTCACAGTTTTAGTCTGTTTCATTTAACTATTTAAAGATTGCTTCACTGCTGTCATTATGCCAGGTGGTTGGGTAAACCATAGAAGAGTCCTTAATATAAACAGAAAGAGAGGAAGAGAAAGTGAGAGAGAAAGACAAAGATGACTTAGGTGCTTGTAGCTGACTAATAATAGCATCCAGTGTCTGTAAATCATGGAGTTAGAAAAGAAAAATCACAGTTTGAAGTTAACTGGAATGAACTGAGGCAATGTATGCACAAGGAACCTGGAAAGAGTGGCCATGAGCCAAAGGATGATGTTCCCAACAGTGTGTGTTGCTATTCATGTAACTAAGTTCAATATCTTTTACTTCATACAAAGCGTTAGCCCTACTTTTCAAGTCTTCCAAGTGATTAAGTCCACTCTCACTGATGAAAAGTAAATTAAACGTTTTGAATTATGTCTAGAAAACCCTACCGGGCATAATCTTGATAAGTTTTTGAGCAATAGGGAGCTGCTACCTAGCCTAATTGCCAAGTAAAAAAAGGCCTCAAAAATATCTCTCTACATTTTATTTTCATTAATTTTCTTTCTAATCATTTCTAAAGTAAGCAGTCTATGTTTAGTTTGTCATTGTTACCACTATGAATGTTGTCATAGTTAGGCACAGATGTCATCTTGACGGTTGAGGGTTTGAGTTCTGGGCACATTTGTGGAAAATTAGTGGTTGAGTTGGGTCCAGAGCAAGCCTGTCAGAGATTGTCTAGCTGATGGGCAGGGCCCGGCCTATGGTGGGTGGGATTAGTCCCTGGAATAAAATACAAACATTTTTTGAGGGAGTTGGCATCCTTCTGTATACTTAGTCAGACACGCTGGTCTGGCAAGTAAGGATTGTCCATCTCTCAGCCATTATGTGGTGATAGTGTGGCCAGTTCCCTAAGACCTGATGTTGGGACATGCTCTACTGTCAAGTTGGAATGAGAACTGTAACCAGACACAATAAACCCCTTGTTCCCTTAAACTGTTTGATGGTGATTTATCAGCAACTATGCAGGCGAATTGCAACAATTGTAAAATATCTTATACAAGTTCATTCTTCCCTATTTCTGAAATGCAGTGTGGACTATTATTTGTATTAGAATTCACCATATTTTGTGTCCACACCATAATTTTTTTATTATTCCTTATGTTCCTATTTATTTTATTAAAATTGATTAACACACAGAATATTGATTGTCATAATGATATTTAAAATTGATTTTGACCATTTTCATTGCATTTTTCTCTCTCATCTCCCTGATCTTCCTTGTTACCCTTCCACTCAGCTACCATAATCTTTCTCCTGTCATGTCTTATATATCTTACCCTTCTCTCACTTCAACATTTTTTAACCTCCACTCATGATCTCCCTTCTAGTTTCATAGTTTCTTAGTAACTCTCATTTAGTGTACACATACAATCAATATAAGTCTGAATCCACATATGCGGTAAAATATGTCATTTATGTTGAGCCTGAACCTGGGTAAATTTGTTTAACATAATACATTTTGGATTTATGCATGCTATTGCAAATTCCATTAAATTTACTTGACAGCTTAGTAGTTCAATAAAATTCACATACACACATTTACATATATCCATTGATATATGTAATATAAAACCTAAATGTATCACATGCACAATATATGTAGCATATAACCATGTATCTATCTGTTAGGATATAAAGTATTATATTGTGTTTGATTTGTGTCCCACCAATTCACTCTGCTTTCTCTGATTCTTTTGTATTGTAAAAGAAAGTTGCTGTCATGTAATCACTGACTTCCAAGTATGTGCCTTTTTCTTCTTATCGTGGGTTATGCTTTGAGCTTGGATAGCAAACTTACTGAAGATCTCATATCAGTAATCTGAACTTGCCTCATTTTAGGAATGTATTTGATATGTGCAATTGAGAGTTAAAGATTTAAAATTACGTAGGGGAATACCACCCAACAAAATAGATTTTGGTTTTTTTTTTAATGTTTTCTTTTTTTTTTACTTCCACTCATACAGACTTAACAGGTACTCCCATGCCCTCACTCCCTCCCACCTCCCACCACCCTGTGCCTCCCTCTTCTACCCCTCCCTCCCTAACCCCCAGTGGCTCCCCCTCCCATCTGCGGAGCATCCTTAAATGTGCATGCCCAGCTCTCCTCTGGGTCCTACTATCAGATGAGGCGCAAGGATCCAGTGGCATTTCACAGAACCCTTTCCTGTGTCCCACTTAAGCATAGGAACACTATTGTGGTAGTCAACCCCTTGCCTCCAAGGATTCTAATGCCTTTAGTCCATGCTAGACTTTGTGGGGTCAATAGTGTGTTGGACATTGTGCAACACATGCAAAGTCCAATTATGATTGCTTCGGCCCTAACTTGTGTGGAGCATCTTGCATATCATTGCTCCTCCCATCCTTCTGCTCTTACAATCTTACCACCCCTTCTCCTGCAAATTTCCCTGAGCTTCAGGATGGGGAGAGATTAGGCTGGCCTAATTCCAGGTGGTTGATATAGAGTCTCTGATGTTCTGGATTATGGTTTGTTGATATTTTTTTGCGGTTTTGCTGCTCCTGCAATGTCCTTGGCTCCATCCTGATGGGTATTGGATGTCACCCCCTGGTCAGTGATAAAAAGCTGTTAAACTAGAGTCTTGTTATAAGAGTATCTTCAAAGGTAGATGTAATAAAAGTAGGAAACAGCAGCGAGGGAGGGGTCAGTCACCCATTTACAAAATAGTTAATTTTTATCTGACAGATTATACGCCCTCCCCTTCTGGTGAGATCATACCCCATCAGTTGCAAATGATCAGGAAGGAAAGTCTGTGAACTTAACCAGATGTCTCAATACTTACCTTGATGGAGGCCTATTTTCTCTGCTGCAACATGGTACCCTCTCTCCTTGTTTCTGGTGTGGCCCTCCAACTTCATGCCCCCTGTTCAAAATCCTTGCAATTACTGTAGGTATTACAGAGATTTATCTTTGAGTGTCTCTAGATGGCCTGGGTGGGTTTTGTACTAGGAGCCACCTATTAGGGAGCACATATGGTGCCTAATATTCTGGGTCTGGGATACTTCACTTAATATAATTGTTTCTAATAACATCCATTTCTTGGCAGATTCCAGTAATTCATCGTTTCTGATGGCTGAGTAGTACTCCATTGTATAGATGTACCACTGTTTCCTTATCCACTCGTCAACTGTTGGACATTTGGGTTGATTCCATGACTTTGCTATTGTAAACAGTGCTGCTATGAACATGGTCGTGCTTCTGCTATCGAGGTGAATTTTTGCTGTATGTGGAGTTATTCCCAAAAGAGGAATCGCAGGGTCAAATGGCATTTCAATCTTTAATATCTTTAAGAATCTCCAGACGGCTCGCCAGAGCGATTGTATGAGCCTGCATTCCCACCAGCAATGTAGGAGAGTTCCACTCTCTCCACATCCTCTCAAGCAGTTGGTGTTGTTTGTATTGTGGATTTTTGCTATGCTGACCGGGATGAGATGATATCTCAGGGAAGTTTTGATTTGCATTTTCCTGATGGCTAAGGAAGTGGAGCATTTTTTAAGATATTTGTTAGACATTTTAATTTCTTCCCTCGTAAAGTTTCTTTTAAGCTCCAGAGCCCATTTCTTAATTGGTCCATTAGTTTCCTTGGTGTTTAGTTTTCTAAGTTCTTTGTGCACTCTGGACAGCAGAGTTCTATCAGATGTGTGGTTAGTGAAGATTTTCTCCCATTCTGTGGGTTGCCTTTGAGCTCGCATTACAATCTCTTTATCTGAGCAGAAGCTATTTAATTTCACCAGATCCCAACTGTTGAGAGTTGGTAGCAGTGACTGTGCCATTGGATGTCTGTTTAGGAAATGTTGGCCTAGCCCAATCAGCTCGAGGGAGTTCCCTATCCTTTCAACTATGGTTTTTATAGTCTCTGGCCTGATATCAAGGTCCTTGATCCATTTGGAATTAAGTCTTGTACATGGTGACAAGTATAGGTCCAGCTTTAATCTTCTGCATATGGAGATCCAGTTTTGCCAGCACTATTTGTTGAAGATACTGTTCTTTCTCCATTGGATTTTTTGGGCCCCTTTGTCAAAGATCAAATGGCTGTAATTTTGTGGACTTATATCTGGGTCTTCAACCCTTATCCATTGATCTGTATGTCTATTTTGGAGCCAGTACCATCTGCCTGGCTTTTTTTAAGTGAGACCTGGAATCCAAACTCAAGACCTTCTGCTTGGGAGACAGAATCTTAACTCCTGAGCCATTTCTCCAGCCCAATTCATATACAAAATTACAAATGAAGGGGTCAAAATCTGTGAGGTTTGTGGAATAAAAAAGTGTTGTTTGATGAATAATGTGATAATTAAATACATGTGTCAACTTAACAATTGAATACTGGAGCTTTGGGCACATATGGTAGGAATTAGAAATTGAATTGATCCTGAGCAAGTCTGCAGGAGATTGTCTAATTAATAAGGGACAAGTCCAGCCCGTGTTGGTTGTGACTACTCCCTAGGCCGGTGGTGCCTAGGCAGGTACTGATTCAGGGAGTTGTATTCTTTGATATCTAAGATGGATCTTTTCACTTCAAATAACCGAACGTTACCAAACCCCAAGGCTCACCTCCTGTGACTTAATTTCCAAACTCTTCCACAAAGATTCAGAGAGTTATCTCCTAAGTAATTCTAGATCAAGCTCACATTCACTTTTCAACATGAAATTTAATAAATATCATTTACCATGAACATTTCCAAATCCTTGCATTTCATTTTGAATTCTAAAGTACAAATTATTTTTGACAATACACAAACTTTGTCTCCTTACTTAACTATAACTTAGTACCTATTAAATAAGTTTTCTTTATAGCTTCATCTACTACTTTTCCCATCTTCCAGTCACTTCTCTTTGACTCTCGAGTTGAATGAGAACAGGATTCTTAGATTTCATATGCAAAATCAGAGGTATTAGATTTCTTTCTTGGATTATTTGACTTAATATATTTTTCAGTTCTATCCAGATCACCACAAGTAGCATAATTTCATCTTTGTATGACTTAATAACATTTTGTTCTTTACATTTACCAATCTTCCTTTATTATTTATAGATCACTATACACTCAGGATAATTTCATTTCTTAGTGACAACAAGAAGCCCTTCTATAAACATGGAGAACACATGTATGTTTGACATGTCCATTACCTTTCTTTTGGCTATATGCCCAGTAATGGGATTGTAGAATCAAATGCTAATTCCATTTTTGGTTTTTTGAGGACTCACAATAGCGATTTTTATACTGGCTGGTTTGCTTTGTAGTCATAACAGTGAGCAAACTTCATTATCTCTCCACATTTTTTCCATTACTTCATGTCTTTTGTCTTTGATAAAAGGATGAATTTTTAGTGATTTACTAAGGAAAACACAAATACCTTCTCCATTGAAATCTCATCTGTATTTCACAAAGATTTAAGTCTGTCTTTTCAATTTGTAATTGCTATGTACCATATGATGGCTTCAAACTCAAGATTCTGATGCCTCAACAACCTACTAAGCCTGCCTTTTTAGAAGTATAAAGTTGGGGGCTGGAGAGGTGACTCAGGGATTAAGCCTCTGCCTTGCAGGCAGAAGGTCCTGAGTTCGGATCCTAGACCCCACGTATAGACCCCAGGAGGAAGCGGGGTCGGCCTGCGTTTCTTGTCCTAGTAGGGCGGAGCCTGTGAATCCCGGGGCAGAGTAAACAAGGAGGAGGTGAAGGCGGTCCATGGTGGTTCCCGAATTCGTCCATGGTTCTACACACGCATACATACACATACATACATACACACACGCACACATGTATACATGAATAAATAATAAATAATAAAAAAATTAGAAGTATAAAGTTTATAAATGCTGTGGTCCTTTCCAATTTCCAATGTAGCTTTATCAAACATATCTATCATAATATAGGAAAACAATACCTATATCTCTTAATTTTTATTTGAATTAGTAACTACAATTTTAATTAATAAAATTTGGAAACAAATTTGAATTGATCTTGAAATGCATAATGAAAATATATACAATGTGGGCTAAGGTTTACTAATTAAACTAATTTATTTTCTTACCCATTGAAAACCTTAAAATGAACAGCACATATGTTGGCAAATACCTGCTTTAACTTTTTCCTTAAAGCATGAAATGAAAATATCAGCATAAATTAATTTACTATAATTTGTGTTGTTGAGCAAATTTTATACTTTACAAGAAATTGAACATTCCATTACAGTTATTTAGTGTATTTATTAGCTAATAAATGTACTTATAAATAGATTTTGTTTTGAATATTCTCTAATGTAAGTTTTGATGGTTTTTAATATCACTTGATACTAAATAACACCATTAACAAAACTAATGATATGAATACGGCTTTAAAGGTAAGGGTAGGTAGGAGTTTTACCAAGGGAGGAGGAAGAAATGGTAGAGAAAAAAGTGATTGGAATGCATTATATACCTGTATGAAATCATCAAATGGAAAAATTCCTAAATACAAAAGTGGGAAACATTTCAAATATTGATGCCATTCAATCCAATTAAGCTAAATATTTTATACATTATAAAGAAAGTAATTCCTTCCCCTGTTAGTAGTCATAAATTTATTTTCCTTTTTATGAGTGTTATAAAGAGTACTGTTGCTCTGAATCTAAATATGAAAGAAAATTGTACTGTCATCAACATAAGTAACTCTGATGATGCAGTTCAGCAAAATCGTCCTCATTATAAGTGTTGTAAGTTTCAGAATTAATAATATGAAAAGTGTGTTTCTAAACCCATGACTGACCTCCAAAAATGAAATGCCAACTAATCTTTTCTTCTTCATAATTTTCTTATTATTCTTTCTTGATATAATCATACCTTCTACATATACAATTACTGTGGAACTTTCATTCTGGGCATATAGGAAGGCCTCTGATTTTTGCACATTTATTTTGTACCCTGCCACCCTGCTGAACTTCTCAATTAGATCCAGGAGCTTCCTGGTGGAGTTTTTGGGATCACTCAGGTATAAGATCATGTCATCTGCAAATAGGGATAGCTTGACTTCTTCCTTGCCGATTTGAATCCCTCTTATGTCCCTTTCTTGTCTTATGGCTTCAGCTAAGACTTCAAGTACAATATTGAATAGAAGTGGTGAGAGTGGACAGCCTTGTCTAGTTCCTGATCGAAGTGGGAATGCTTCCAATTGTTCCCCATTGAGCATAATCCTTGCTGTGGGCTTGTTATATACAGCTTTTATTATATTGATAAAGGTTCCTGTTGGATCTTGTCAAAAGCTTTTTCTGCATCTATCGAGAGTATCATGTGGTCTTGGACTTTGGACTGGTTTATATGATGAATTTATTGATTTCGATGTTGAACCAACCTTGTTGCGGGATGAAGCCTACTTGGTCCCCATGAATGATCTTTTTATATGCTTTGAATCCGATTGCTAAGACTTTATTGAGAATCTTTGCGTCTGTGTTCATCAGAGAGATCGGCCTATAGTTTTCCTTTTTAAGTAAATCTTTATTAGGTTTTGGGATTAAAACGATATTAGCTTCATAGAAAGAATTTGGTAGTGTTCCTTCCTTTGCTATTTGATGGAAGAGTTTAAGGAGTATTGGTGTTATTAACTCCTTAAATGTCTGGTAGAACTCTGTGCTGAATCCATCTGGTCCAGGACATTTTTTGGTGGGAAGATTCGAGATTACTTCACAGCCACAGTAGTGTTCCTATGCTTAAGGGGAACATGGGAAAGGGTTTAGGGAAAGGCCACTGGGTCGTTGTACGTCATCGGAGAGGAGGGCCCAGAGGAGAGTCAGGCACAATAAAGGACTCTCTGGGAATTGGGGCGGGAGGTACTGGGGGATGGGGAGGGAGGGAGTGAGGGGAGGGGAAACAGGGGGTTTGGGGGGAGGAGAAGGGAGGGAGGGAACTGGTGTACCTATTAAGTTTGTATGAGCAGAAATAATAATAAAAATGTATTAATAAAAAAATTTAAGAAAAATAAGCATTAAAAGTCAATAATAAAAAAGAAGCTATCATTTAAAAAAAAAAGCAATTGCTGTGGCACTTAAAAATAGTGTATCAGATTACTGAATTGCAATTTTTCCTGGATTATACTAACTTATTTTGACTTTTCTGTGAATAATCCGTTCTTGTACATAATGTGAATGCAGGATGTCAAATAGAACTATTTTTATTGTATTTGTATTTGAGACCACAAGAAATTAAATGTCAATGATCTCCAAATCTTATGGTAGGAATTAAAAAACAAGTTATTCAGGAATTGTAAGAAGACACATTTCATGGTTTCATTATGAGTTTTCATCTCACCCTGCTACTGCCCCCAAAAGGGCTCATGTGAGTGAATCTTCAGCTAATGTTAATGTTAGGAAAGGTTGTAGCATATTTAAGAGATGGAGTCTTGCTTGAGGAAATCAAGTCACAGGAGGTGAGCCTTGGGGTTTGGTAACCCAACACTGATTCCTCACAGTTTGCTCTTGCTTTCTATGCCTCCGTGATAGTTTCATTGTTTGAACTGCTCTCTGGTTTCTGACTTCAGTCATGCCTTCGACTCTGAGATTCCTGCTGTCAATGGGCCATTTCTGTTCTGGAACCTTAAGCCAATTAGATGACTTTTTCTCTCCTCCTGAATCACAGAATTTTCTCACATCTACAAAAGAGGAAGAGTAGCTACAAAAATAAACAAACAAGTTTGATAACACTACTTCTCCATCATCTGTAGCCTACAAGCATGCTGAGGATTCAGAGCCTGAATATTAGAAGCAGAGATTCATGGGAAAAAGTCATTACTCACAAGAGCAGTGCTGAATCTTTTCAACTTAGATGTTCGATGTGGAGGAGGGCTAAAACAGTCAGTGGTGAAATGGGCTTCAGTGTGGACTGATGAGAGATAATTAGCTCTCATTACCTTCTCCTACTCAAAAGAAGCTCATCTATTTTGCTGATAACTTTGTTTCATACTGTTCATAGAACAGAGATTATCGCCATAAAACTATTTGGAAGGAAAAGATAACAACTAAAGTTGAGCTCCATCACAGCATATGTTTCTGCTGAATTCAAGGAACTAGAAATTAAATCCTAAATCTCTCAGGTGGTACTTAAATTGACAAAGTTTTAGAGATAAGCAATTATTATTATGATTCTGACCAATACAGTATTTGATCCTCAGAATTGGAAAATGTTACATTACAATTGACCTAGAATTCAGTTGCCTGTCTCTTACTTGCCATTTTCTTTCACTACAGTTTTTTACATTCTCCCCTACATTAACTCCTGAACTCTGGTCATCCGGAAGTTTTAGAAAACACTTAAAATTGGAATGTGCCTATTCCACTCTCTTTTGTTAAGCTTCTCCGCTCAGATATTGCCCCATTAAACACTACTGGTATTTTATCCATTCTTATCCAGCCTCTTCTTAAAATATGCATATATCTGCTAACTTTCATTTTCACTATGAAATGATCAACTTTCATACTTGATTTCGAGATGCAGATTCGTGAGACATTCATTTTATTTTTTATTTTGGTCTGCACGAGTCTCTGCTCTTTATTTCTGCTTCTAAATGGTTCCTAGCAAAACTTTTCCTCTTTGTCATTTTAGAGCAAGTTGGCAGGGAGTCGTGAATGCAATATTTGTTTAGGTCAAAACAACATTTACAATCAAATCACTTTGAGGATTTTCAAGAGCTATTAACTCAGTTTCTTTTCCTTGTTGAAAGTGGCAGGAAGCATCTACAGTTCTCTACTTCCAGGATAAGTGTTTGTATTGTTTAATACTGGTGTGTGTTGTTGCAGAACATGTGGATTTCATGACAGGAACAAAAGGTGTGCCTCTTTAAGTTAACCAGCAAAAATACACTAAATATGAAAAAATTAATTGACCCCAAACAGCCTCAGTGTAAGTGGGGCTTTAATATCTTCAGTTGTGGTCATGGTTTGCCCTAAGAGTTGGGTCACAGATAAATTAATAAAAGCTGAGGTTCAATCTGAACTGAGCACAAAAGTGAGAAAACAGAGTTGGAGGTCAGGCCCGAAAGCACGTTCCACAGATAGCTCTGACAGGTAGGGAATCCTCAACCACTCCTTGAGATCTCATCAGGTAGCCATGGTAACTTCCAACTGCCAAAGGTCCTGAGAAAGGCTTTGAACTATTGATTCTCCACATCCAAGTGCTGGGATTACTGGTAGGCGGAGGTCTTTCCACCTTCTGGTGTCTTCTGCAATTTCTTTCTTTAGGGTTTTAAAGTTTTCATTGTAAAGGTCTTTTACCTCCTTAGTTAGGTTTATACCAAGGTATTTCATTTTTTTAGGGGCTATAGTTAAATGGTATTGTTTCTCTCAAGGCTTTTTCACTTCTTTCATTCTGGGAATATAGGAAGGCCTCTGATTTTTGCACATTTTATTTTGTATCCTGCCCACCCTGCTGAACTTCTAATTAGTTCCAGGAGCTTCCTGGTGGAGTTTTGGGATCACTCAGGTATAAGATCATGTCATCTGCAAATAGGGATAGCTTGACTTCTTCCTTGCCGATTTGAATCCCTCTTATGTCCCTTCTTGTCTTATGACTTCAGCTAAGACTTCAAGTACAATATTGATAGAAGTGGTGAGAGTGGCCAGCCTTGTCTAGTTCCTGATCGAAGTGGGAATGCTTCCAATTGTTCCCCATTGAGCATAATCCTGCTGTGGGCTTGTTGTATACAGCTTTTATTATATTGATAAAGGTTCCTTCCATTCCTACTGTCTCTAGCGTTTTGATCATAAAAGGCTGTTGGATCTTGTCAAAAGCTTTTTCTGCATCTATCGAGAGTATCATGTGGTCTTGGACTTTGGACTGGTTTACATGATGAATTACATTTATTGATTTTCGTATGTTGAACCAACCTTGTGTGCCGTGATGAAGCCTACTTGGTCCCCATGAATGATCTTTTTAATATGTTTTTGAATCCGATTTGCTAAGACTTTGTTGAGAATCTTGCGTCTGTGTTCATCAGGGAGATCGGCCTATAGTTTTCTTTTTTAAGTGAATCTTTATTAGGTTTTGGGATTAAAACGATATTAGCTCATAGAAGGAATTTGGTAGTGTTCCTTCCTTTGCTATTTGATGGAACAGTTTTAAGGAGTATTGGTGTATTAACTCCTTAAATGTCTAGTAGAACTCTGTGCTGAATCCATCTGGTCCAGGACATTTTTTGGTGGGAAGATTCGAGATTACTTCCTCAATTTCCTCATATGTATAGGACTATTTAAATAATTCACAACTTCCTGATTCAATTTAGGTAAGTTGTGTTTACTTAGAAATTCATCCATCTCTTTGTGTTGTCAAACTTCACAGAGTATAAGTTTTTGAAATATGATGTTATAATTCCTGGATTCTTGGGATCAGTAGTGATAACTCCAGTTCATTTCTGATTTTGTTAATTGGGTTTTCTCTCTCTTGCTTTTGGTTAGTTTAGCTAGGGTGTATCAATCTTGTTGATTTTTTCAAAGAACCAGCTTTTTGATTGGTTGATTTTTTCTATTGTTTTCTTAGTCTCGATTTCAGATATTTCTCCCTTATTTTGCGAATCTCTTCTCTTCTACTGCTTTGGGATCAGATTGCTCTAGTTTCTCTAAGCTTTAAGCTGCATTGTTAAGTTGTTTATTTCTGATGTTTCCATTTTTTTGACGTGGGCATTAAGAGCTATGAACTTACCTCTTAGAACAGCTTTCATTGTGTCCCAGAGATTTTGGTAAGTTGTATTTTCGTTATCATTCACTTTCAGGAAATCTTGAATTTCCTTTTTAATTTCTTCCTGAATCCAGTTCTCATTCAGCATCACAGTGTTAAGTTTCCAGGAGTTAGGTATTTTCTCTTGTTTGATGTGTTGTGGATGTCCAGCTTTAGGCCGTGGTGGTCTGATAGGGCACAGGTTAGAATTTCAACTTTCTTGTATATGTGTAGATTCATTTTGTGGCCCAGTATGTGATCTATTTTGGAGAAAGTTCCGTGTGCTGCTGAGAAAAATGGTGTATTCTTTGGTGCATGGGTGAAAAGTTCAATAGAGATCTGTGAGGTCCATTTCTTTCAGGGTTTGATTAAGTTCCAAAGTGTCTCTGTTAAGCTTTTGACCTGTTGATCTATCCCATGTAGAGAGGGCGGTTTTGAAGTCCCCAGAATTATCGTTTGGGGGTTGATTTCATGCTTTAGACGCTGTAGGGTTTTCTTAATGAATGTGGAGGGGCCCGTATTGGGTGCATATATGTTCAGTATGTGAAATCTTCCTGGTGAATTGTTACCTGTGACTAAAATGTAGTATCCATCCGTGTCTCTTATAATTTTTTTTGGTTTGAAATCCACTTTGTCTGATAGCATAATGGCTACCCCTGCCTGTTTTCTGCTTCAATTTGCTTGTAGAATTGTTGACCAGCCTTTTATTTTAGAGCGTGCCTATCTTTGTGGTGAGATGGGTTTCCTGCAGGCAACAGATTGATGGATTGTGATTTTTAATCCAAGTTTGTAATCTGTGTCTCTTGATCGGTGAATTAAGTCCATTAACATTTAGTGTTATAATGGAGAAACTATTGTTAATTCCAGACATTTATTATGTTTAGTAGCTTTTATAAGTATATTGCTTCGCTTTTAATGTGTTATATTTGCCTTCTGTTCTCCTGGATATGCCTGTTTTTTTCTTCACGCTTGAGTATCATTTCTAGCAGTTTTTGAAGGCCTGGTTTGGTGGCCATGTATCCCTTAAAGTTGTCTTTGTGCTGGAAATTTTTCTTTCTCCCTCGATCATGACTGATAGTTTTTGCAGGGTAAATCAGCCTGGGTTGACATTTTTGCTCATTCGATACTTGAACTATGTCTCTCCAAGCTCTTCTTGCTTTTACTGTTTCGACTGAGAAGTCATTTGTTATTTTAATAGGTTTGCCTTTAAAGTGACTTGTTTTTTCTCCCTTGAAGCTCTCAGCACCAGTTCTTTATCTTGAATGTGGAGTGTTTTAACTATTATTTGCCGCGATGTGCTTCTATTTTGGTCGTATCTGTTTGGGGTGCGGAATGCCTCTTGTATATGAATAGGCCTCTCTTTTTTTAGATGAGGAAAGTTTTCCTTGATGATCGTTTGAAAAATTTCCTCAGGGGTGGTATTTTGAGATTCTTGCTCCGGTATTCCATGAATACGCATGTTAGGCTTCTTCAGGGTGTCCGATATCTCTTGGATATTTCTCTCAAGTATCTTTTTGGCTTTAACAACCTCTTCCATTGAGCTGGTTAGTACTCCCACTTTATCTTTAAGGTCTGAAATTCTGTTTTCTGCTTCATTAGTTCTGATGATAAGACTCTCTGTGGCGTTCTGGGTTGAAGATAACTTGTCTTTTAGCTCAGTTTTAAACTCTGCTTGAGTTTGTTTTAACTGCTCTATGCCACTTTTTGTTTCTTGCACTGTTTTTCTCAACTCCTCCAGATGTCTGTTGTGTTCCTCTTCAAAGCGATTGATTCGATTATGTAATTCCTCCCAGATTTCCTCTTTCATAGTATTGAACATGGTAATGATCATATTTTGAAAGTCGTATCCTGGGTGAGGCTTTCTTGGCCTTTTTCCGCGGGTTGTTCTTGTTGGAATCTAACATTATGGATAAATTTCTTCAGTGGGAAATTTGTTTACTTGAGTGTTGCTTCTCATGGATTTGCACTTTGACTTTGGCATTGTCATTTTAACTCTTAAGATCTCTCAATTTCACTAAACTGAATTATTTGGCTTGGGGTACTGGTGGGCGGGGCCCGAACGGGGACTCACCTAGGGCGTGGGGTGAGGCCCGGGTGGACCGCGCGCGTGTCCCGACCGGCGGAGCGGGGTGGGGCGAAAGGGGACGATGGGCGCGTCGGCGTGGAGCTATTTAACCCGAGGGCAGCTGGGGCGGGGCCCGGGCGCAGGGGGAGGTCCTCCTCGTCCCTCGGCCCCCGCGCGGCTCCGGCTGGATGGCGGGAGTCGGAGCCGGGTCCCTGTGCGCTGACCTGGGGGTCCTAGAGCGCGCGGTGAGAGCCCGGCTGGATCTCGTGTACGCGTCCCGACCGGCGGAGCGGGGGGGGGGAGGGTGTGGCGAAAGGGGACTCTATGACATCTTTCTTACCACACACATTCCAGCCTTATTGAGACATCACACCTTCACCAGTGACATCACAGCCTCATTGTGACATCACAGTGATACTGTGCCATCAGATCATCACTGTGACATAAAACTACACCTCTGACATCATAGCCTTACTGTGACATCACAGCCTGTTTTACACAATAAACCCACTGTGACATTAGATCCTCACCAGTGAGCATATAGTGTGACATCACAGCCACACTGCCAGCACAGCCTCACTGTGAAATCACAGCCTCACCACAGATAGCACATGCTCACAGTGATGTGACAGCCACAACAGTGACATCATAGACTTTGACATAATAACAGTGACACCACAGCCTCATATGTTATATCACTGCCTTACCATGACATCAATTTTCCCAGATATCACATCCTCACGGTGCCCTCACAGCCTCACTATGACCTCACAATCTAACCTGTTATATCATAGTCTCACCAGTTTCATCATAACCTAATGATGAAATCAGCCTTGCCACTGACATCACACCTTCCACAGTTACCTCACAGCCTCACTGTGACATCACAGCCTCATAGTGACATCACAGCTTCACAGTGATATCATAGCCTCATTGTGGCAATAAACCCTCATTTCTGACATCACAGCTCACTGTGACATCACACTCTCACCTTTGACATCACAGCCTCACTGTGACATAATAAGCTGAAATCATATCATCAGTGACACCAGGACATCCTTCCTATCTTATGACACTACAGCCTCATCACTGACATCTCAGGCTCATGGTCACATGACTGCCTCAACAGTGACACAACAGACTCGCTGTGGCATTACAGAATCACCCTTACCTCCCAGGCTCACTGTGACATCTCAGCCCCATCACTGACATCAGTCTTTTGACGTCTCCCCATAACCACTGAAATCTCAGCTGAACTGTGATGTTGTAGTCTATCACCACTGACAACACATCACCACTGTGACATCACAACCTCAATGGAACATCACAACCACACTGTGCCAACACAGACTCACAGTGACTTCACAGCCTCTCCTCTGATGTCACAGACTTAGTGTGACTGCACAGCCTCCCCATTGATGTCCTACCACCACTATATCACAGCCTGAGCACTGATTTCAAAGGCTCATTGTGATATCACAACCTCACAGTACCATCCCTGCATAACAGTGACATCACAGCCTCACTGTGCCATCCAAACCTCTCCAGTGACATCACAGTCACAGTGACAGCACAGCCACACTGCTCCAACACAATCTCACTTTGACCTCACACTCAGTTTGACATAATAAAGTCACTACTGACATCACAACTTCACTGACATCACAGCCACACTGTGCCAGCACAATCTCACAGTGATATCACAGCCTCTCCTCTGATGTCACAGCCTCACAGTGTATTCACAGCCTGCCCACTTACACCACAGGCTCACGTGTTACATCACATATTCACTGTGACATCACATCTTCAAGTGTGACATCATAACCTCATCACTTACCCTAGCCTTCTTCTGATATCACAGCCTAACCACTGAAATCACATCCTAACTGTGATGTTATAGTCTTGCTGTGCTGACATCTCTGTCTCACTGTGATATCATGGCATTACTGATGACAACACAGCCTCAGTGTGACATCACAGCCTCCTCTCTGAGTTTATAGCCTCAATATGATATCACAGCCTCACTATGACATCACAGGCTCACCTCTGAAATCATAGCCTCAATGTGACATCATACCCTCATCACTGCCATGCTTCTTAGCCTCACTATAGCACCACAGCCTCACCACTGACCTCACAGGTTCACTGAAACATGACACTCTCCCTATGTATGATAGCTAAGCCTGGTTATCCACTTGACACACCAGTTATTAAATAAGGTGGATTGAGACCATCTCTGGAAAGGATCAACTGAGACCACTTGATAGGATTGTACCTGCTGGAGATCCTATCAGAACTTCCAAAGCTCTCATAGGATCATCCCAGTACTACCTCATATATAAAAGAGCCACTAAAGAGAACAGATGCTTTGTTGCAACCGTTCTAGGAATCACTCTTCCTTCTGGCTGCCCAGTTCTTTCCATCCTGTAGCCTTCCTAGACTAAAATCTCTAGGAATTCTCTAGCATTCAGATATCACCCACTTGACTACTGAACTGAGAAGCTACTAGCAACAATTGTTGGACTACCTAGACTACTGGCAGTTATCATTGGACTATCTTGGCCATACCATACGCTGACTCAGTGCATTCACTATATTTTACGTGTGTGTGTCTGTATATTCATTGAGTTGATTCTGCATCTCTAGAGAACTTAACTAATACAGATTGTGGTACCAGGAGTGGTTCTAGAGAAAGAATTTTAAAAATGACATTTGCTAGCAGATTTGATGACATCTGGAGTTGGCTCTCCAACACAATCAAACCACCAGCTACTAAAGACTTCCCTGGCAGTAAAGAGAAAATTAATGTTCGGAGTGAATCTTCTGAGAATTCGTGAAGGCAGGTGTGTTGGACAGTCCAGATTCACCTCTTATGAGGAGTGAGGAGCTTGGTGATTCAATATATAAAATTTTGACAATATAAGTAAAAATAAGGATAACAATGAGGCTGGTTGGTTGCTACTGGCATCTCTTGATAAAATACAAAATAAGAAGGAAAAACCTCAGACACGAAAATATCCAACTCAGAAAGCATGTAAACAATCTGGAGGCTTCTAAGTCTGACCTAGGAGCAACTCTGGAAGTGAAAGACTTTACTGGTGAAATTGCCCAGCTTCAAATGCACATAAACAACTTAGAAGTTTCTAAGTGTGCCTTAGAAGAGAATCTTCTCTCCAGTAGCAATAGGGCTCGATTTGCAGAAAATCAAACTCAAATTCTGATTATTAGATTGGCCGAGTAACAATGTAAATTAAAATCCAGCCTTGAAAGGTGTTGGTGGTTAAAGTAAAAGCACTGATTGGCAAAGATTCTAAAAAGTGGGATATTGATGTGTGGGAAAACCAAACCAATTTGAGGTTGAACTCTCAAATTCTGATGCATTTTTACTGCCAGAGGAAATGGTTCCCCCCCTTAGCAGAGAATGAATCATTGCTTCTGACCAGGGAACTCATTTCACAGCTAAAGTACGACAGTAGACTCATGACCATGGGATTCATTGGTCTTACCATGTTCCCCACCATCCTGAAGCAGTTGGCTTGATAGAATGGTGGAATAATCTTTTAAAGGCACAATTACAGCTTCAATTATGTGGTAATAGTCTGAGGGATGGGGCAGAATTCTCCAGGAATCAAGTGGTGGAAACAGGAATAGCTCCCTTTCTATGATGCCTAGTGAAACATTAGGAAATTTTTTGCTTCCTGTTCCTGCAAGCCTGTGTTCTACTGGCTTAGAAGTTTTGGGTCCAGAGCAGGGAAGTCCTCTGCCAGGAGACACAGCAATTATTCCTTTGAACTGGAAGCTAAGGCTTCCTCCTGGTTATTTTGGACTTCTGATGCCCTTGAGCCAACAGGTAAGAAAGGAATAACAGTGTTAGGAGGGGTTATTGACCCAGACCACCAAGGGGAATTTGGACTTGTTCTCCACAATGGTGGTAAGGAAAAGTATGTCTGGAGTGCAGGAGAGCCACTAGGGCATCTCTTGGTATCATAATGTCCTGTGATTAATGTCAATGGGAATTTACAGCAACCCAATATAGGAAAGACAGTAAATGGTCCAGATCCTTCAGGAATGAAGGTATAGGTAACCCCTCCAGGTAAAGAGTTTTGCTCTGGTGTTTCCTAGGGCTGGAAACTTTACAGGGCTGGAAATGCAGACCACTGTCATTTTTGTGCAGGATCCGGGATTTTAACTCAGGTCCTTCTGTTTGCAAGGCAGAGCTTAACCTTGTGAGTCATCTCTCCAGCCTCCAGCTCTTGTTCTCTTGCCTTGGGAAATCCTACAGCTCTATGTTCTCATTTGTAATGTGATTTCAGTGCTGTCCAAAGACAGGTGTTTGGGCCATTGTCTTAGAAACTGCTGGAATGCAAACATTCCCTGAATGCTTACTAGGAAACAGGTACTATGTATTCTACAGCTATCATGCCATTTAGAGTGTGTGTGTGTGTGTGTGTATTATGTGTACATATGTACAAGAAAATACTTCAATGCACATGCTTGTGTAGACCCAAAGGTAACATGAAGAATCATTCTGGATTGCTCTACCTCCTAATTGTTTTGCTTTGGGGTTTTCCATTTTCCAGGGACAGAAGTACAAACCTCTACCATATTTGCCTGGCATTTTTACACGGGATCTGAACTCAAGTATTTTTGGGAGGCAAAGGTTTTAACCCTTGAGCTCTTTTCCTGATTCATACCATTTATTCTTATAAGGACCTTGTGTTTGAGAAGTGCCATCTTTTCCACTTTTCAGATGAATATGCTGAGGACAGGAAGGATCAAGTAACAGGATGAAATTTCAACCTGACAGATGCCAAAGTCCATGGTCCACCTTAGTCCTGGGAACCCAGCTGGAGGAACTGTGAGCTGGAAATGAGAGAAAGTTTTGGAGTCTAAAAGGGGACAAATGACTTTGATTTCCCTGGATTTAGGGCTGTAGGAATTATTTTCCATACAATAAAGTTGGAATCCAATACAGTCTTAGATGTACTAGTAGCCACCTGTGTACAAGGGAACTTTGTTTTAAGCAGCAGATGTAATTTTCCAAGCTGCCTGGGTAACCATATCAGATCCCAACATACCCAAGTCCAAGTGAGTGGGAAGCATCAATGCCAACCACTGAAACAAGTCTTGTCACCTGCAGAAGCACTTTTGGTCCTTTGCCTTTGGCTGCTTCTTAGAATTAATTTTCTCTCCAGTTTCCTGTCCTTATTTTGGAATTTACTTGCTTTGTTTCTCATTCTTACCCCCTTATACTTACAAGAACATTTTAAAAATTAACTGGTCAACAGTTAGTTAATTAATGAATCCTATCCCTGCTTTGATGAGATTATTAGGTTTAAGCAAAGCCTGGAGCAGAGTGGAGCTTGAGTTTGCCACAACTCCCAGGAATGATCACATTTTCACATGAACTGTACATGTGCTGTTTGGTCATTTTAAAAATATACTGGAAGCTCAGAGTACACTGACATAGACTTAATTCTCTTCTGTGTATTTTAAGGTTTAAGATAGTGGTTTGGTAAATGTTTTCCATGAAGAGCGAGCCATGTGGTAAATATTATTAGTCAATGGACAGTATAGTATTGGTTGCAACTTTGATGTTGTGATAGAAAAAACATCATAGATCATATAAGCATGGCTATGTTCCAATAAAACTTTATTGAGAAAAGCAGGTTGCACTTAGATTTGGACTATTGGCTGTAGTTTGCTTACCCTGCTTTAGATGGAGATGACAATTTATTCAGTCAAAGGTTGAGAGAATCCAAAGCTGCTGCAGGAGCATGGAACAGCAGGGTTGGTTTTGAGACTCACCTTTTAAAAGTGTCTTAGTGCCCTGGCCTCTGCTTAGGACACTGACATTTAGTATAGTGGAGATTTAATATAGTAAGGATTAACAGTTATGTATTTTTGGTTCAAAATATGACTCAGGAGTGCAGAGACTATGAGTAGGCCTGATGGGTGGGAATCTTTCTTTGCCTGAAGCTTGAGACTCTTTGAGGCCTTGACACCTAAACAGATGGTTTGCCTTGGGCTGCAGCATGGGCTCTCTGGATCCTTGGTGGGATTCCATCTGGACTGTAATAGGTACAGTCACCTGAATTTGAGAGTCTACTGACAAAATTTTATTTTGATGGTTGAAATGGACTTTTATTGAAAAATAAATTATTTCAAATTAAAAAAAAAGAGTCAAGATTAGTGGAGGTGCTAGCTTGAAGTGGAGGAAATACAGAATGGATAGTAGAAGAAGGTAGTTATAAGTACCACATAAGGCCATGTAACCAGTTACAGAAACAAGGATTATAATTACCATGAGTGCTTCTGGTCTAGACTATCAAGTATATACTTGTGCATGTGCACATACTCTAAGAAGATTTATGCTATGTAATGTAATATCATTCTATAGTTATGTGATGAAATGTTGTAATCTACATTATGATATTGTGTTATGGGATACTAAAGACTAAGCATTTCTCAAGGGGCATTGTCATTAATCTTGTAAAAATAATGTGTGTGTGATTGTACATGGATGCCTATATTATGTTAGGTGGAATTATGAGTCTTATTTTTTTATTTGAAGATTTTTTAATGGCCTAAGGAAATGTGATTTGGTGTCAAGTTGACAAGGGGTGGACTTGTGATAGTTAAGCCTGGGTGTCAACATGACATACCTGATGTTAACTAAAATGCCTGAGACCACATTTGGAAAGGATCAACTGAGATTACTTGATAGGATTACACCCACCCTAGATCCTTTCAGAGCCTCCAAAGCTCTCAGGATCATCCCAGTACTGCATCATATGTAAAGGAGCCACTAAAGAGAACAAATGCCTTATTGCAGCTGTTCTAGGAATCACTCTTCCTTCTGGCCACCCGATTTCTTCAACCCTCTAGCCTTCCAACCCACTTAGTTGTTGGGCTAGACTAAAGTCTCTAGGAATTCTCTAGCATTCAGCCATCACCCACTTGAATACCAAACTGAGCAGCTACTGGCAGCCATCGTTGGATTAACTTGGACATATTGTAAGCCAACTCAATACATTCCATATATATTATATATATATATATATATTCATTGTGTCGATTGTGCATCTCTAGAGAACCTGACTATTACACTGTGACACCACAATGTCACTATTGACAGCGCAGTCTCACTGTGACATCACAAATTCCCCAGTGATATCACAACCTCACAGTGGTATCACATCCTCATTGTGACATCACAGCCATACCGTGCCGTCAAAGCATCACTGTGACATAAAGTTTCACCTCTGACATCATAGCCTGATGGTGACATCACAGCCTCAATCTGGTGCAATAAACTCACTGTGAATTTACAACCTCAGCAGTGACAATACAGGCTCACCAATGATATACTCTCCCTGTAAAAGCACATTCACTATTGACATCACAATCTCACTGTGACATCACAGCCACACTGTGCCAACCTAGCCTCACTGTGATGTCACAGCATCATGGCTGATAGGACAGGCTCACCATGAAATCACAACCTCACTGGGGACACCACAGCCCCATGGTGACATCACAGCCTCAGCACTGATAGGACAGGCTCATGGTGATATCACAGCCTCATGAGAGACGCCACAGCCTCATGGTGACATCATAACCTCACTGTAGCATCAGAGCCTGACAAGTTATATTTCATCATCAATGTGTCATCAATGCATCATCTCAGCCTCATCTTTCACATCACTCTCATATCTGTAATCTCAGCCTAATTACTCACCTCACAGCTACACTGGGACATCACAGCCTCATTGTGACATCACAGCCTCACTGTGACATCACAGCCTCATGGGGACATAACAGCCTCACCAACAGTATCATACTTAGCCTTACTATGACACCACAGTCTCACTATAGAAAGCACAGGCTCACAGTGATGTTATAGTCTCAGCCGTGACATCATAACCTTTGAGATCATAAACAGTGAAAACACAGCCTCACATGTTACATCACTGCCTCATTATGACATCAATATTCCCACAGATATCACAACCTCAGAAATACCTCACTGCCTCACTGTGACCTCACAGTCTAACCTGTTACATCATAGATTCACCTGTTACATAACATACTCATGGTGAAAACAGCCTTGCCACTAATATCACAACTTCCACAGTGACCTCTCAACCTCACTGTGACATCACAACCTCTCTGTGATGTCAGCATCACAGGTTTACAGTGATATCACAGCTTGACGGTGGCATTATACCCTCGTTTCTAACATCACAGCTTCACTGTGACATTTCGGCCTCATAGTGAACTTACAACCTGCCCACTGACACCACAGGCTCACCTGATATATCATAGCCACATTGTGGCATCAGTCTTGTCACTGACATCACAGCCTCACTGTTACATCACAGCTTTCAGAGTGATATCACGTCACGATGACATGACAGCCCTCAGAGACATACAACCTTCACAGTGACATCACACCCTCAGTGTGACATCACAGAGTCACCATTGCCAGTACAGGCTCATCTGTGACATTAGCGTCACCACTGTCATTAATCAGAACACTGACATCCCTGCCACTCCAGTGACAACACAGCCTTTGACATCACAGCATCACCAATGTCACTATCATGAAATAGGTTCATCACTGACATCATTGCCCCTACCATTGATATCATAGACTCACTATGACATTTTTCTCACTACTGACATTCAAGACTTATTGTGAAATCACACCTTCACCAGTGACATCACAGCCTCTTTGTGACATCAGCCTCACCACTAATATCACACTCTCAATGTGCCATCCAAACCTCTCCAGTGACAGCATAATATCACTGAGCCTACTGTGACATCATAACCACATTGTGACCTCACAGACTCACTGTGACATTACAACCTGACAGTGACAACACTGCCTCCGTGAGACATCACAAACGCACTGTGACATCTGTCTTGCCACTGACATAATAGCCTCATGGTTTCATCACATATACACATCTGACATAGCCTTACTGCGACATCACAGCCTCAATGTGACATCACAGCATCACCCCTGACATTATAGCCTCACTGTGTTATCAGCCTTGCCACTGACATCACAGTCTCACTGTGACCTCACAACCTCCAATGTGACATCACCAATTCCCTGTGACATGATGGACTCATGGTGTCACCACAGCCACATGACAGCATCACAGCCTCACAAGTGACATGACAGCCTCACAAGTGACATGACAGCCTCAATGTGACATCATACCCTCACCACTCACATCATCCTCATTCTGATATCACATCCTAACCACTGAAATCACATCCTCACTGTGATGTCACATTCTTGTTCAACTGACATCACAGCTTTACGTTGATATCATGGCAACACTCATGACAACACAGCCTCACTGTGACATCACAGCCTCACCTCTGAGATTATAGCCTCACTGTTTCATGAGTGCCTCACTATGATATTACAGGATCACCTCTGAAATCATAGCCTCAATGTGGGATAACACCCTCATCACTAACATCCTATCTAGCCTCACTAAGGCACTATAACCTCACCACTGATCTCACAGGCTCACTGAAACATGACAGCCTTCCTGTGACAGCACATTGTCACTATTGACATCACAACCTCACTGTGCCATCACAACTGTCCCAGTGACATCACAACCTCACCGTGACATCACAGCCACACCATGCCATCAAAGCATCATTAACTCATAAATATTCACTTCTTAAATTATATCCTCACTGTGATATCACAGCCTCATTTTGAAACAATAAACTCACTATGAGATTGGAGCCTCAGCAGTGACAATACAATATCACTAATGATATAGTCTGCCTGTGAAGCACAGGTACTACTGACATCACAACCTCATTGTGACATCACAACCTCACTGTGACATCACAGACACACTGTGCCAGCACAGCTCACTGTGACATCACAACCAAACCACTGATATGACATGCTCACCATGATATTACATCTTCACCAGGGACACCACAGCTCGTGGTGACATCATAAGCTCAATGTGACATCACAACATCCATTGACATCATAACCTCACTGTGACATCAGACATGTCACTGATATTACAGTTTCACTGTGACCTCACAGCCTGCACCCAAACCTCACTAACCGCTTGTGACATCACAGGCTCACAGTCACACCACAGCCACAGGATGATATCAAATCTTCACAGTGGCATTACAGACTCACAGTGATCTCATAGCCTGTCCACTGACACCACAGGCTCACATGTTATGTCATGAACTCATTGTGGCATCAGTCTTGCCACTGACATTACAACCTCACTGTGACATCACAGCTTCCAGAGTGATATCACCTCACAATGACATGACAGCCCAAAGTGACCTACAACCTTCACAGTAACATCACAGACCCATTGTGACATCATGGAATCACCAGTTATAACACAGCCTCACCTGTGACATCACCATCATCACTGACATTAGTCAGAGCACTGACATAACTGCTACACCAGAGACAGCACAGCCTTTGACATTACAGCCTCAGTGGTGTAACTGTCATGTAATAGGTGCACCACTGACATCATAGCCTCACCAGTGACATCATAGACTCACCCTGACATCTTTTTCCACTGACATTCCAGCCTTATTGTGACAGCACACTTTCACCAGTGACATTGCAGCCTCATTGGGACATCGCCTCTCTACTAACATCCCAGGTTCACTGTGCCATCAAAACCTCTGCAGTGACATCACAATACCACTGTGTCATCAGAGCCTCACTGTGATCTCAGAGGAACACTGTGTCCTCACAGCCTCACTGCGATATTACATCCTGAAGTGACATCACAGGCTCACTGTGATATCACAAATTCATTGTGACATCAGCCTTGACACTGACATAATAGTCTCATGGTAACATCACATACACACTGATGATATAGCCTCCCTGTGACATCAAAACTTCAATGTGATTTCACAGCATGAACACTGACATCTTAACCTCACTGTGACATTAGACTTGCCACTAACATCACCATCCCACTGTGACCTCACAGCCTCCCTCATGACCTCACTAATCCCCTGTGACATCACAGGCTCACAGTCACACCACAGCCACACAGTGACATCAAGCTACGTGGTGGCATTACAGACTAACAGTAACCTCACAGCCTATCCATTGACACCACAGGCTTACCTGTTATATCACAGCCTCATGATGAAAGCAGCCTTGCCATCGACATCACATCTTCCACAATGACCTCACAGACTCACTGTGACATATCACAACCTCTCTTAAGCCACAATCTCTTAGTGACATCTCAGACTCAGTAATATCACAGACTCACTGTGGCATTATACCCTCATTTCTGACATCACAGGTTCACTGTCACATCACAGCCTCACCTATGACATCACAGCCTCACTGTGATATAACAGTCTAGCCTCTGAAACCATAGCATCAGTGAAACCATGGACATACTCCCTAGCATCACTAGACACCACAGCCTCATCATTGACATCTCATGCTCACAGTCATATGACAGCCTCAACAGAGAATCCACAGTCTCACTTCTTACAATACTGCCTAACCACTGAACTCTCAGCTGAAATGTGATGTCATAGTCTATCATCACTGATCTCACAGCCCCACTGTGATATCACAACATCACAGTAACATTATTGCTTCACAGTGGTATCTCAGCCTTTCCTCTGACATCAAACCACAGTGTGACTGCACAGCCTCACCACTGACATCCTAACAACACTATGAAATCCAAGCATCACCCCTGGTTTCACACCTCACTGTTACCTCACAGCTTCCAGAATGATACCACCTCAAGGTTACATGACAGCCCATAATGACATACAACCCTCACAATAACATCAAGGCTCACTGTGACATCACAGCCACACTATGACATCATAGGTTAACCTCTGAAATCATGGCCTCAATGCAGCATCACACACTCATTGCTGAGATTCTATCTAGGCTCACTGAAACATGACAGCCTCCCTGTCACCCCACAGTGTCGCTATTGACATGAAAACCTCACTGTGACATCACCACTTCCCCAGTGACATCATATCTTCCCAGTGACATCATAGCCTCATTATGACAACAGAGCAATCCAACCATCACTGTGGCATAAAGCTTCATCTCTGACATCTTATCCTCACTGTGACATCACAGCCTCAGTTTGACACAATAAAATCACTGTGACATTATAGCTCACCAGTGACAATACAGCTGCATCAGTGATACAGTCTCCCTGTGGAAGCACAGTCACAACTGAAATCAACATCATTGTGAACTCTCAGCCTCATCAATGACCTCAGCCTCGCTTCTGACATCAATATCTAAACTGAAATCTCAGCTGAACTGTGATGTCACAGTCTATTCCACTGATGTCACAGCCTCACTGTCACATCAGAACCTCATGGAAACATCACAGCCTCACAATGACCTCACGTTGCTGTCCAAACCTCTCCAGTGATATCACAACATCACACTGTTGTTGGAGCACAGTCTCACAGTGACATTACAAAACCAACAGTACCATCACAACCTCATTGTGATATCACAGCCTCACCACTGATAGGACAGGCTTACTGTGATATTACAGCCTCACCAATGACACCACAGCCTGTATGAACACATTATAACCTCCTGTGGAAACAAAGCCTCACCAATTATGTCACATTATCAATGCAACATCTCAGACTCATCTCTCACTCAGTCTCACTTCTGAAATCATAGCCTAACCACTGACCTCACAGATGCACTGTGACATCACAGCCTCACTGTAACATCACAGCCTCACCGCTGACATCACAGGATCACCATGACATCACAGTCTCACCGTGACATCACAGCATCAGTAATACAATGGACATCCTGCCTCTCCTCCTTAGACACCACAGCCTTACCGTTACATCACAGCCTAACTGTTACATCACAGCCTCACCACTGGTATGCTACCTAGTATTAACAAGATACCACAGCCTCACCACAGATAGCCCAGTCTCATAGTGTCATAAAAGCCTAAGCCATGACATCATAGCCTTTGAGTGACATCACAGCCTCACATGTTGTATTGCTGCCTCATTTTGACATCAATCTTCCCACAGATATCACAAATTCTGACTGACCTCACAGCCTCACTGTGACCTCACAGTCTAACCTGTTACATCATAGACTCAGCAGGCAGGCATGTATTATCTGTATGGGCTGCATGCAACTTCCCCAAGCTACCTGCTGCCATGCCTGGCACTGACACAACTTGCCAGACAGGACAACAACGGAAATTCATGCTGGGACTTACGGGATGTTGGATATACGTATAGTTAATTATAAAATACAGTCTCTATTAAAACAGAAAGGGGGAGGGGCTAGAGAGGTGACTTAGGGGTTAAGCCTCTGGTCCTGGTGGGACGGAGCTTGTGAATCCCGGGGCAAACAAGGAGGAGGTGAAGGCAATCCATTGTGGTTCCCAAATTCATCGGTGGCTCTTACACATACACACACACACACACACACACACACATATACACACACAAATACACATGCACACACATGCATGCAAGCACAATTGAATAAATAATAAAAAAATTAAAAAAAAAAGAAAGGGAGAGATGTTGGGCCCACCCAGGAATAAGGGGCTGGGTTAGCTAAGCACATGCTTCCAAAATGGTGCTGAGAGCTGGTGTCCTAGGTGTAACTCTGATCACATCACAAAGAGCCCTAATTGGCTTATAGGAGTTGACCTACCTTCCGTACAGAAATAAGTTGAGTCTGACCTGTAAAGCTTGCATGCTGTGTTAACCTTTAACATAATTGGCTGCCTATTTTGTGCCTTGCAGTCCTTTGTCTATATAAACTGCTTTACTGCCCCCAATAAATGAGATTTGCTTAGACAAACTCCCTGCCATGTTCGAGTTTCTGGAGAGTTGAGGCAGAAGAGTGGCAGAGCGCTCAACTTTCTCCACACTGATGGCCTGGAGTTGTCCCCCAGAGTGTGTGTGTGTGTAAAAAACCCCACAACATGGCAGCCCCAACAGTGATACCACAGCCTTACTGTGGCATCACAGCCTCACCAGTAATATCCCAGTGTCTCTGTGACATCTAAGCCTCATCACTGACATCGGCCTCACTTCTGGCATCACAGCCTAATCACTGAAATCTCAGCTGAACGGTGATGTCACAGTCTATCACCACTGATATCAAAGTCTCACTGTGATATCACAACCTCATGGTAACATCACAGCCTCACAGTGACATCACAGACTCTGATATCACAGTCTCAGTGTGTAACAGTTACTCTAACTATTGAAGTGAGAGAACACCCAAAATTAAGAAACTTAAGGGAGAAAGGGAGATTTATTCAGTTTATGCTTTCAGAGTGGAGGTACAGTCTCTCAAAGCAGAGGTGGCATGGCTGGCTAGCCAAAGCTGAGAGAAGCTAAGTCATCGCAGACAATTTGGAAGCTGAGAGCTGCAGACTACTTGCAGCAAAGGCAGTCTTCTCCTGGAGGTAAGGTGGGGCTAGTCTACCTCAAGGCCCACTCCTCATGGCTGCCTTCCTCCTGCAAGTCTCCACCTCTCAAGGTACCATGATCTTGCCAAACACATGAGACTGTGTAGTACACATATAAAACCATGACATTCCACCCCTGGCTCTCACAGGCTCATTGCCATCTCATTATACAAACCATACTTAGTCCACATTTAAAAGTCTTCATAAACTACATCAGTAGTTCCAATACAGTCCAAAAGTCCAAATTCCAAAGCCTCCTGTAATATCAACATACAAGTTACATACTTCCAACATACAATGGCACAGAATAAACATTCCCATCCCAAAAGGAAGGAATGAGGGCATATCCAGGAAATATCAGTCCACAACAAGACCAAAAACCAGCAGGATAAATGTCAAATCTTGTAGCTCCATGTCCAACAGGTGAGCCTCTCATTGAAATCATCTCAGTTCCAAAGAGCTTTGTTTTCATCCCTCCAGTGCAGCTGGCCGTAGAACACATCACTGTCTTGGACTGATTCCTCCAGGGTATTTCTTGTTAGGTGTCCCATGTTGTCTCTGGCATCTCTAACATCCTTACTTCACAATGGCAAACCACGCATAAACTCCACAGCACAAATGGCCCTTCTTGGGCCTCTAAACTGCAGACTTTCTCCACATGCTCTCTTGCTTCCATCATTTTTCAAAATCTTGGAGGAGGATGCCGCCATCTCCTCCCTCTTGCATCCTTGATGCCTCTAAAACCAGAACCATATGGACAACTTTGCCAAGACTGGCCCCTTTGAATCATAGCTGATTCTGCTTCTCTGTGCTGATCATCTCTTTCAGTCCTGATGAGTTGCTTTGAGAGAGAAACCAACTCTTGCTTTGGAACTCCACCCTTTAGCTCCAGTCTTCTGAAAGGATTTGCATTCTTATGAGTGGGAGTCTTCATTAAGGATCTTGCACTCAAGCTAGGGTCTCTCCTATTATTCAAATTGATTGCAGGCTTTGATTTACAAATGGAGCTAATTTCTTTAACAGCCATTTTTGTTGGGCCTCTTTACTAGTCCTGAGGCCTGCTGGAACTTCCTGAGCTTGGCTAGAGTTTCAGGACCTGACTTTAGGTTTTGAATCTCATCTCTTTCATTTACCTGGGATGATGTCACACCTATTCAATCACTTTCTGGCCACTTACTCATTTCCTAATGGTTACCCCATAATCACACCACCCTTCACCCTTCCCCCCGATGCGCAATCTATATAATTCACCCCCCTGTTTAATAAAGTTGAGATCCTGCTTTGACAGACCTCCCAGCTCCATTGTGTTCATTGGGCCGCAACACTCATCACCTGCTCAGCCCCACAGGTCGCCCAGCTGGTCCGATCGTCCCTAGCCACACTACCTGCAGTGGTCCCTGGATCCTGCAGACTGGTGCCCCATGTGAGGAAGTCTCAACTCACTGATGGACAAGTCGGTCTTCAGGTGAGTGTACCCCCATAAATTATGGGGCAGTCCTCATCCCGGGCTGATCCAGCCCTGGACTCCCTATGGGTGCTTTTAAAAAGCAGAGGTTTAAACCTCACAGATAACCAAGCACAGCAATCATGGTCCTGCTTGCTCAAGGTGGCCCCATGGCTACCTGAGAGCAATTTATTTGATTGAGACACTTGGGACTGGACAGAGAAGTTGATTCTAAAGGCCCAAAAGCAGAAGGGGGAAATTCACCCCTTGGGGATCCTATCCACCATAGGCACCCTCAAGAGTTGTTTTCCATCATGGCCTCCTAAGGAGAAAAGGGAAACTGGGGCAGAGGGGATTAATAGACGAGGAGATGAAGTGAAACTGCCCTCCGGTGAGAGCTGGAGCCCTGCTAACCCAACTACCATTAATCACTCCTCCCCTGATTCCTTTGTTCTTGCGACCTCTCGGTCACCTCCCACAAACCCCTTTCTATCCCCTTCTGCTCCTCCCCCATATCCTCCCTCAGGGCCGACCGAGCTTTTTCCAGTTAACATAGTGTCAGGGGGAAATCGCCCTGCAGCATGGTACCCTTGGACAGCTACTGAGATCAAAGATTTGAAAAAGGCTGTAGCCGAGGATGGGCCCAACTCTCCTTGTGCAGAGACCATCCTTCGAGGGCTTGTTCATCAGCCCTGCACAGTCCAAGACTGGACGGACTTAGCTAAAGCCTTCCTCCCTGGGGCACTCTTTATGGAGTGCCTTTTTTCAAGATGAATGTAGAACTCAGAGACAGAGGAATCAGGAGGCCAACCCTGGGATCCCCATCACCTATGGTATGCTTGCTGGGTTTGAAGCCCAATATTCTATCAGGGCTCAACAGGCAGCTATCCCTGACCCTTACAGAGACCAAGTGAGGACTTTAGGCACTAATACCTGGAAAAGGCTAGATGATGACCCAACTGAGTCTCCCATTTCTGGATTGTCCCAGAGACCCAATGAGGACCTTGCCTCTTTCATTGAGAGGGTCGAGAAAAGCCTAGCCCACAAGGTTCCCCCGGGGCCTATATAAGAGCAGTTTGAAAGATTTCTAGTCTAGGAAGTTATGAATCAGGATCACATGCTTGCCTGTGCAGGCTTTAAGGATAAAAATATGGCTAGGTGGATTGTAGCCACTAGAGACATAGGCACTACTTCCCACACTGCTCGGGCCAGTGCTAGGGCCATGGCTATGGCTTTGCACTTAGCCAGAGAAGCTGACAGGCAGGAATCAATTGACATCCTGGTGTGTGCCCTCCAGCAAGTTATCCCTGGAAAAGGGGAACGAAACTGCTTTGGCTGTGGGAAAGAGGGTCACTTTAGAAGGGAGTGCCCACTTAAGGCTAAAGCCCCGCCATGGGAGAGTCCTTGGACCCCCTGCCCGAGATGTAGAAAGGGATTCCACTGGGCTAAAGACTGCAGATTTAAAGTGGACATTCAGGGGAAGCCTTTAAACTCCCTCTGGGGCTGCCCCCAGCCCCGTTAAATAAGGGGAAGCAAGTCGTCAGAGCTCATTGGACTGTGCCTCTATTCCTGGGGCTGAGATCTAAGCTGTGCCTCACTGTTGGTGGAAAGAGTTTCAAATTCCTCATTGATACAGGGGCTGACCACGCAGTTATAAGAAAAGAGGAGGTGCCTTCAGCCTGGCGGATGGTCCCGGGTACCCCATTACTAGGAGTGGGTGGACAGTCTACCTTCTGGGAGACTATTGATTAACAGCCCTGGTCTGATCCCGATGGGAACCATGGAGAGGTGCGCCCCCTAGTAGTGTCTGGCTTAACTACTAATCTTCTGGGCCAGGATATTCTTGGTGAAGCCGAGGCCTATATTACAACTGATCATAAGAGTTTTTATGAGGATGTACTTGATCATGAAGAGTATGAGCAGCAATTTGAAGCCAGCAGAGTTAGTCATCCATATTATAGGGATGACCCTTATTTTGAGCATTTGAGGTGGAATCACCCTCCGGTCCACTCCCATCCTAGAGGCCACTGCTCGCCCCCTGGTGCCTAAGATTCGATGGACATCGGGAAACCCCATATGTATTGAGCAGTGGCCACTCCCTACTTTCAAATTACAACAACTTCATATTCTTGTAGAACAACAGTTGTCCTTGGGACATGTACGACCATCTACTAGCCCCTGGAATTCCCCTGTTTTTGTTATTAAGAAGGCCAATGGCTCATGGAGACTTTTACATGACTTAAGAAAAATAAATGAAAGGATGATTCCTTTTGGGACTCCTCAAAGGGGTCTGCCCTTGATTCCAGCTATTCCTAAAGATTATTATTTGACTATTATTGACATTAAAGATTGATTCTTCTCCATTCCCCTTCACCCAGAGGATGCAGAGAAATTTGCCTTCTCCGTCCTCTCCATTAACTGTGGGGGCCAGATTTAAGATATGAATGGACTGTTCTACCTCAGGGAATGGCCAACAGCCCCCCGATTTGCCAATATTTTATGTCACAAGTCTTTTCATCCTTTCTTGGTCGCCCCAAAATTTTATTTTACATTCATATGGATGACATAATTTGGGGGGCTTCCTCCCCAACGGGTCTCCAAGCATTAACTAATGAATGCCTTACTACCCTGAAGGCCAACAAGTTCAGAGTGGCTCTTAATAAAATTCAGACTGTCCCTCCTTTTATGATCCTGGGCTTTGTACTGCCCTTGATACAGTATTCCCTGTTAAGCCTCAGTTACATATTAAAGATTCTTTTTTTTTTTAAACTTTTTTTAAAAATTTTTTTATTATATTATTTATTCAACTGTGCGCATGTGCGTGTGTATGTGTGCATGGCGTGTGTTTGTGTGTGTATGTGTGTCTGTAGAACCACGGACGAATTCGGGAACCACCATGGACGCCTCCATCTCCTTCAGCCCCGGGATTCACAGGCTCCGCCCTAGCAGGACCAGAAGCGCAGGCCGCCCACGCTTCCGCCTGGCGTCTATACGTGGGATCTGGGATCCGAACTCAGGACCTTCTGCCTGCAAGGTGGAGGCTTAACCTCTGAGCCACCTCTCCAGCCCCCATATTAAAGATTCTTATACACTGCCTCAACTCCAAAAAATCCTGAGAGAAATTAATTGGATGAGGCCATGGATACCCATCACTACAGAAGAACTGTCTCCCCTATTTGATCTTTTGAAGGGCTTGGATCTTTCCTCCCGGGTGACCCTCACTCCTTATCATTGTCAAATTTTTCACAAAATTCAACGAGCTATAGATCATTCTGCCTTAAGAGATATGATCCTGGCCTGCCCATCGTCCTTTACCTTTTTTCTGGGGAGATGTTATGTACTGCCATGTTGGCACAAGGAGGTGACCCCCTTCAATGGATCCACCTCTCAGTTGGGAGATCGCCTAGAGTTTATTCTATGACTGATCAAGTTGCTGACTCTATTGTCAAAGGCAGAGATGCTTGCACCCGATTGTTTGGCCTGGAACCTCACTCTCTTGTTGTTCCTTTTAAGCTGTCAGACTTTACCTGGCTTCAGAGAAATAATGACAGGGTTGCTTTAGTCCTTGAAGGATACTTAGGAAAGATTGATTGCCATTATGGCCCCCATAATGAGCTCACTTTTAAGACTAGATTGGAGACCCCCTAGGCTCTTCCTCCCTCAACCTGACCCTAATTTTCTTACTGTATTTACCAATGGGGTGTGCCTAGGAGCCTCCTTGGTGGCTTTTCCCCCTCATAAGAAGAGGCAACCATTGTTCCCCCTTAAGAGGGTCACCCATGAGGTTGAGGGTTTGGCACAATTTAAAGAATTGTTTGCGGTGGTATTAGCACTGAACACTATACCTGAGCCTTTTAATTTGTTTTCTGATAGCCTTTATGTTGTTAATCTACTGCCTAATCTAGTTGATGCTTATATTAAATTAGATTCTAACCATATAACTCCATTGATGCTACAGGCACAATTATTACTCAAACAAAGACGTAATCCCATCTTCATCCAATACATTCGGGGTCATCAAAATCTACCTGGGTTTCTTTCTGAAGGAAATGCCCTGGCAGATAAGATGGCATCTGCTTTAACTTTTCAGGAGGTGGCCAGTTTACATAAGTTAACCCACATTAACTGGAGAGGCCTCCATCACAAATATCCTTTGGTGCCCATCAAAGATCTTAAAAAGGTCATCCGCACTTGCAAGTCCTGCCAACCCTTTCTTCAACTCCCTCCTTTACAAAAGATGTGAGTTACCCCTCGTGGATTACGACATAACAACCTATGGCAAACAGATGTTACTCATTACCCTCCATTTGGTAAACTTAAATATATCTTTCTCACAATTGATACATTCTTTCATGCCTGCTGGGCTACGGCACACACAGGGGAAAAATCTAAACACGCTGTCAGTCATATGTTACAATACTTCACTGTCCTTGGTTTACCTGATCAATTTAAAACAGATAATGGCCCTTGCTTTATTAGTAAAGCCTTTTCCAAGTTTCTCCAGACCTGGAATATTACCCACTCCACTGGCATCCCTCATAACCCTCGGGGACAGGCAATCATAGAACGTCAAACTCAAACTCTTTTTTTTTTTCATTTAAAATAGTTTACTGTTTACTAAGATTTACATGTGATATATTATGTTTACTCCAGAACCAAAAAATCACAAGCAGAATCAACCAAGTTTAATATATGCACACAGTTTTATATATAATGCAGCATCACATCATGTAGAGCATTTACTCTTATTTTATAGATTCAGAAATGTTTGAAACACTTCTTAAGGCTACAAAACAGAACATAGAAAAATAAACAGGAATATATTCAACACTTACAAAAAGTGATATGACAAAGAATATAAAGTACTATTTTCCTTTCAACACTTCAAAAGATATGTATAGATATGTATATGTACTTTTTTTACAAGTAACATCACAAATGATCACATCTTCACATGTTCATAAGTTTTATTTGTACTCAGTGTAAGGCTAGTATTTTTCATAAAATTTTTTCTAGCTCTGTAACAATGAAATTTTTAATCCATTCAAGTAAATTCAACCCCAAATAGCTGTTTCTCGACATTAAGACATGCACCCACCCCTCTTAAAGAATTTTCTAAAACTTTTATTTCTAGGGAAAGGGGATCTTTAAAAAAGAAATAGCCCCAATTAAATGGGAGAGTACATGGCTGACACTAGTAGGAAAAACTTAAGTTCTTTGAAACTGACATACTAGAAGTGAGCCAGTAATAAAATTAACAACAGCATTTAGACATAAATGAGGAAAATACAGTAAACAGAAGTAATATAGCCAAATCTGCATTCTCTTCAACTACAACAGAATGGACCTTGCATAGTACCCATTAAGTGAAAGAAAACGTTTATCTCATCTAAACTGGGTGAAATAAATGAGGCAAAAATAAATATTGCTAAGTTTCTAGGATGGCTGAGTGTTTCTAAGCCAGAAATGGCTACAAAAGAACTTTAGTGCACCAAGTCAATCAAAAGCAAGTCTGCAATTCACAGGCTAAATTTTAATTCACCCTTGAGTCAGAGAAACACACTGCAGAAACTGTCTGAATCAAATAAGCTGTCTCAGCACTGCAATATGTGAAAAACCTGCTCCAGTCAGGTATCTGAGCTTAGTTCTCTCAAAAATATACTTGTTAGGTTACAAGCATCCTGTTGCCAAAGAGCACGGGGCAAGAACTGAAGATTATGTTCTGAGAGGAAAGGAAGAGAGACAATGCTGAGGGAGGCCAGGCTCAGGCCTAGCCAAAGCACCTAACTAAAAGCAACAGTTGCACTTTGGTCAGTATGAGTATTTGTTCAAAGTGTATCTGATCCTAAGTTTCATAGTTTCCCAATTACAATACAAATGATTCCCACTTCTTTTCTCATATAGAAAGATTTGTCAAAACACAATATGACATAGTACGAAGAAGGACAAAAGCTTGCTTGGCCCTAGTTTGACCTCAGCATAAGGCAAAATACACTGGATGAATAACATTTCAAAACATAGGAAGAAAACTGACCTTCCAGCAAATGTTAATTATTTTACAACTGAAAAGTCAGTTCCTTTATTCCAGAGTCATGGAAAAAAGTACCATCAGCCAGAATTCACTTTAACCTCTGAACCCTCACATCTGAGAAGATTAGATGAGGAAACAGGAAAACTGTGGAGCTGCAGAGTATTTCACTGAGGTAAGACAGTGAGGTAACAAGCAGTATTCCTGCCCATCCAGCTTTACATGCTTCAAATTGAACCCCAGTCAATATATAACATGAAGGACATTGGAAAGAGTGATTTCTTTTGGACTCCTGAAACCAAAACATTTCAAACTTCTAAATCTGGTATTTTTATCAAAATGTGATTCTAATAAAAACTATTAGATAAGCTAATCGTCTATTAAAAAAAAAAAAAGCATGGACTAAAAGTAGATCCTCTAAATTTCTCCTTCCATAATTCAGCCATTGCTACTAAAAAACTGCTTCAGCAGAATTTTTATACAACCATTCTAGCTTAGAAGTTGACAACAGAAATTCCTTCTAACGAGTTCTCCCAAGTCAAACTCAAACTCTTAAGGCCCAATTACAAAAATAAAAGGGGGAATCTCTCCCTCCCATGATCAGCTGAAGAAGGCTTTGTTAATGCTTAATTTTTTAAATTTAACAAAAACAGGTTTAGAAACACCATTCCAGAGGCACTGGACTTCTAAGATCTCATACAAATCCATCCAAGTTCACTGGAAGGACCCCCTTACCAGGAGATGGAGGGGTCCAGCCCCCTCATCACTACAGGGAGTGGATTTGGATGCATGTTCCCCCAAAGTGAAAAACGGCCTATCTGGGTCCCTGCTTGGGACATCAAATACCTTCCTCCATTGGCAGAGGGAGAGGATAAAAAATCTATCATCTCCCCCTGAGGATTTTCTTTCTTCTCTCTCCACAGAGAAGCATGAAGACTCCATTGATCTTACTCTACCTGACGGTAATCTTCCGGCCATCAAAAGGAGGATTTGGAGATCCACATTAGGCCCGAATCATCATTGAATGACAAATGGGTAAACCCTGCAACTGCAAAGGGGGTCCTTCACTATCTTCCCTACTGATGGGCTTCTCTGTAGCACTGTGGACTATGGGCAAAAAATAGCAGGGAGTTTCACTCCTGAACAGGAGAGTGGATTGGGAAAACAACAATGGGTATGTTGGAAAAAGCCCACTATAAATTAAACCAGTTGGTGGGCAACTCGACTCTGCCTTCCTGGGGCATCTAAAACTATCTACGAAGCTGTTCATGCGGTCTGCTATTACCAGGCCTCTCATTGCCAAATAGGTGATAAGACATTTTGGATTGCAATGAGGAATGGGGTTCAGGGGCTCCTCACCTCCTGTACATACATGACCAAACAAGCCCAATGCCCAGATGTTTCGGGAGGGCAAGATATGTGCTGGCAGCTTACAGCCCCATTGGGAGTGTTTGATGGAGGAGGAGTTCAGGACCAGTTGGCAAAGATAATAGTTGAAGATAAGCTTGAGGAGCTAGCCTGTGCCCTTCACCCATGCCTCCGATATCTTCCCCTTGCTTTCCTAGAACAGAATGAGGACTTGCTCCTAGACCCTCCCACGGAAGCTCTTTTAGAACTTGATTTTAGGGGCTGGAGAGGTGGCTCAGGGGTAAGCCTCTGCCTTGCAGGTGGAAGGTCTTGAGTTCGGATTCCAGATCCCTCGTATAGACGCCAGGCAGAAGCGGGGCGGCTTGTGCTTTTGGTCCTGGTAGGGTGGAGCCTGTGAATCCCGGGGCAGAAGGTGGTGGAGGCGTCCATGGTGGTTCCCGAATTCATTCGTGGTTCTACGCACACACACGCACACGCATACACACACAGACACACACACATACATACGCACATGCGCACAGTTGAATAAATAATAATAATAAAAAAATTTAAAAAAAAGAACTTGCTTTTAATCTTCTAAATACTTCTACTCCTTCCATAGGTGAGGATTTCTGGATTTGTATTGCACAGGGACCCCCACATCCTCTAGCTCTACCGGTACCCTATAATGGGATCCTAAATTATACTACTGAGGGATGCAGCTTCTCCCGCTCCCTCTCAGTACAGCTTATGCCTGTGGGAGCCAATCACCCCTATTGCCTGGAGACTCTTTCTGGTCCTAAGGATGCTACAGGCATTGATCTTGGTTATGCTGACTCCTCCCTTCGTCCCACCAATTCAACCATCAAGTATCCGACCTTCCCAGTGTGCCCCCCATCTGGACATGTTTTTGTCTGTGGTTTTAGTGAAGCCCACCGATCACTCCCAGCCAATTGGACAGGGTTTTGTGTATTAGCAATATTGACCCCTGACATCGATTACATTAAAGGAGATGAATCAGTCCCTGTCCCCGCATTTGATTCTATTGCCAGTCGACCTAAGAGGGCTATACAAATGATACCCATTTTGGCTGGCATCGGAATTGCGGCAGGGGTGGCCACTGGCACTGCAGGCCTGGGCACTTCGATAGGCCTTTATCAACAGTTGTCACAGAGGCTTATTAATGATGTCCAGGAGGTATCTGAGACTGTCATTGAGCTCCAGGGCCAATTGGACTCCCTTGACTTAAAAAACCGATGGGGCCTAGATTTATTAACTGCCAAGGAGGGAAGAATTTGTCTTTTTTTACAGGAAAAATGCTATTTTTACACTAACAGATCAGGATTCATGACAAGATAAAGAAACTACAGGAGGACCTGGATCGGTGAAGGAAAGAGCTCCAGGGACACCCCTTTTGGTCCTCCTTTGGCGGCTTCCTCCCATACCTTACTCCCCTTCTGGGCCCTGTGTCCATGATACTTCTCCTTGCAGCCATTGGGCCTTGTGTGATTAATGCTCTTACTCGCTTTATTAAAAGACAGATTGAAACTATTCAGCTTCACCAGGTCCACATCAACTATCAGATGCTTGCTGCTCAGAAGTCCAGCTCTGAACATTTGGCTTTAGAGCCATTTGATGATTTCCTCTGACCATGGAACCCCCAAGTCTGGCCTAGAGAGATGCTTAAGTGAGGGCTGGTAGCCACAGATGGGTAAGTTAGGGCCCAGCCGGAGATCAATCTAAGACAGGACTTGTAACACTAAAGTGACTTTAGGTTTGAATCTCATCTCTTTCATTGACCTGGGATGTGACCTGGGTCACACATATTCAATCACTTTCTGGTCATTTACTCATTTCCTATTGGTTACCCCATAATCACACTACCCTCCACCTTTCCCCCAGCTGCACATTCTATATAATTCACCCCCCTGTTTTATAAAGTTGAGATCCTGCTTTGACAGACCTCCCAGCTCTATTGTGTTCATTGGCCCGCAACACTCATCACCTTCTCAGCCCCACAGGTCACCCAGCTGGTCCGATCGTCCCTAGCCGCACTACCCGCAGTGGCCCCTGAGTCCTGCAATTTTGTTCTCTGTTTCTTCCTGGTTTAAATCTTTAAATTGAGCATTGTATTTTTCATCATTAGACCTTACAGGGCAAATTTCACTAAATTCTACGCCGAAACCTGGCTCCATGTGTCACTCATCCAGTTGAAACACAGTCTCTATTCCCCTCTGGACCATCACAAGCTGGCCATCTGCTGCCTGCATTCTCACAGCATTGCTCTCCTCTGAGCTCTCACAAGAAAGGCCCATTTGACCCGCTCACCAAGATGCAAAAACTTTCCCAGAACAATGTCCCAAAGTTCTCCATATTTCTCCCAACAAACAATTCCAAAGGTACACTAGCCACATCACAGCATTGTCCATACTTCTGGGTACCAACTTCTCTCAGATTCACAAACAATTTCACATTGTAGTACCAGCTGTTCTTAATCGCACAGCAATACCCCACTTCTGGTACCAATTTCTGAAACAGTTACTCTTAACTATTGCTGTGAGAGAACACCCAGAGACAAGTAACTTAAGGGAGAAAGGGAGATTTATTCATCTTTCAGTTCTAGAGGGAAGGTACAGTCTCTCAAAACAGAGATGGCATGGCTGGCTGGCCAAAGCTAGAAGAAGCTAAGTCATTGCCGACATCTTGGAAGCTGAGAGCTGCAGAATACTTGCATCAAAGGCATACTTCTAGTGGAGGTAGGGTGGGACTAATCCACCTCACAGCCCATCCCTTGTGACTGCCTTTCTCCAGCAAGGCTTCACCTCTCAAGGTGCCATGATCTTGCCAAACACATGAGACTGTGGGACACATTTCAAACCATAACAGAGTGTGACTGCACAGCCTCACCACTGACATCCTAACCTCACTGTGCAATCCAAGCATCACCTGTGACATCAGAGCCTCAATGTGACATAACAGGCTAACCTGTTGTAGTCCAAGCTGCAACCTCGAATCCAGAGATGTCCTCAACAAGGTAGGCAAGGCTTTGGCAAAAGGAGGACAGATGGACAGCTCTCTGGGCTGAGTGAATCTGAACTCTTTATTGAAGTTTTTTGCAGAGATTGTATACTTTAAAAAATCCAGCGTTAAAGCCAAGGGATGTATCTCTATGCCCATAGGGAAAACATCAAAGTAAACCAGGACTAAATTCTTTACAGGATTATATAAAAAACATTCATTCTGGGTAACAAAGGAAGAGCAGAGGTGACATATATTTTTTGTCTTGGAATAGATATGATGTCTCCAGGAAGAGTTAAAGCAGGCATGACACTCACGTTGCTAAAAGCAAGGGGACAATGAATGTTTCAAAGTAAATTATCCCTGGTTTATGTATAAACATCAGATGTATGGGAGAGGAACTGTAACTAGCTAGTCCTGAAAACAACAAAAACAACAAGATCTAAGAACATACAAGAGGTACACTCAAATTCCAGAGGGAGGAATTTACATAGGGTGAGTCCCTAGGACCTAACAATTGCCCATTTAAATGTTAATTTGTCACTCTCCAGCCAGCTTTAGGCCAGAACCAGACACTAACAGTAAGGCAGACAGAAACTCTAACGCCTGAATATCCCCTATTTTCCTTATTTCTCTTATTTACGTAAAATAATGTCATGTACTTTATCCAGAGAATATTTCCTTGAAACAATATCCTGTCACGTGGCACCTTGTGAAAACAGCATGGTTGGATGTGGACACAGAACTAACCTTTAAAATCATAGAATCATTGACACCATGGGCATCCTGCCTAGCTTTTTATGACACCACTGCCTCATCACTGACATCTCAGGCTCACGGTCACATGCCAGCCTCAACAGTGACACCACAGCCTCATTGTGGCATCACAGCCTCACCAGTAGCATCCCAGTCTCACTGTGACATCTAAGCCTCATCAGTGACATCAGCCTCACTTCTGACATCACAGCCACTGAAATCTCATCCATTACATCATAGACTCACCTGTTACAAAATAGCTTCATGGTGAACAAAGCCTTGCCACTGACATCACATCTTGCACAGTGACCTCACAGCCTCACTATGACATCTAAACCTCTCTGTGATATCAGAGTCTGATAGTGACATCACAGCTTCACAGTGATATCACAGACTGATTGTGGCATTATATCCTTATTTCCAACATCACAGCCTTACTGCGACATTACGGCCTCATAGTGATCTTACAGCCTGCCCACTGACACTACAGGGTCACCTGACACATCAGGGCCTCATTGTGGCATCAGTCTTGCCACTGACATCACAGCCTCACTGTTACATCACAGCTTCCAGAGTGATATCAGCTCACTCTGACATGACAGCCCACATACAACCATCACAGTAACATCACAGCCTCAGTGTGACATAACAAAGTCACCAGTGCCAGCACAGTCTCACCTATAACATCAGGGTCACCATTGACATTAGTCAAAACACTGACATCACTGCCACACCAGTGATAACACAGCCTTTGACATTACAGGATCACTAGCCTCACTGTCATGTAATAGGTTCACCAGTGACATCATAGCCTCACCAGTGACATCATAGACTCACAATGACAACTTTCTCATCATTGTCCTTCTAGCATTATTGTGCTTCTAGCCTTATTATGATATCACACTTTCACCAGTGACATTACAGCCTCATTGTGACATCAGCCTCACCACTAACATCACAATCACACTATGCCACCAAAATCTCTTCAGTGGCATCACAACATCACTGTGTCATCAGGGTCTCAGTGTCACAGCATAGCCACACTGTTTCCTCACATCTTCATTATGACATCACAAACTCACTGTGGCATCATAACTTCCCCAGTGGCATCACAACCTCACATTGACTTCACAGCCATACTGTGCAATCAAAGCACGATTATCACATAAACATTGATCTCTGACATCATAGCCTCACCGTGACATCATTGCCTCATTTTGACACAATAAAGTCACTGTGACATTAGAGTCATCGGTGAAATGCAGCCGCACCAATGACATAGTCTCCCTTTAAAAATCACAGTCACTACTGACACACGACCTCACTATGATATCACAACCTCACTGTGACATCATAGCCACACTGTGGTAGCACAGCCTCACTGTTACATCACAGCTTCACCATGGATATGACAAGCTCATCACAATATTACAGCATGAATGACACCACAGCCTCTCCTCTGAAATCACAGCCTCAGTGTGACTGCACAGCCTGACTACTGATGTACTAATCTCACTGTGAAATCCAAGCATCACTCCTGATGTAACAGCATCACACATATCTCTGAGAATCATCCCTGAAATCAGAACCACACTGCAACATCACAGCCTATCAGTGACCTCACAATCTCCTCACTGACACCACAGGCTCACCTGCTAAATCATAACTCATTGTGACATCAGCTTTGACACTGACATCACAAACCTCACTGTGACATCACAACTTCCAGGATGATATCACCGTGAGGTGACATGACAGTCCACAGTGACATCTAAACTTCACAATGACATCACACCCTCACTGAGACATCATGGCATCACCAGTGACAGCACCATCCTTGCTGTGGCATCACAGCTTCACTAGTAGCATCCCAGCCTTGCTCTGACATCTCAGACTCGTCACTTACATCAGTCTCACTTCTGATATCACAGCCTAACCACTCAAATCTCACCTGAACTGTGATGTCATAGTCTATTACCATTGATATCAGAGCCTCACTGAGACGTCACAACCTCACGGTAACATCACCGCCTCAGAGTGATATCACAGCCTCTCCTCTGACATCACAGATTCAGTGTGATTGCACAGCCTCACTGACATCTCATAGAATCACCCCTGACATCAATGTGACATCACAGCCTCACAGTGATATCACAACCTGCTCATTGACACCACAGGCTCACCTGTTACATCATAGCCTCATTGTGACATGAGCCTTACCAGTGACATCATATTCTTACTGTGACATCACATCTTTGAGAGTAATATCTTCTCATCGTGACATGACAGCCCTCAGTGACATTCAGTGCTCAAATGTCACACAGTGCGACATCGTAGCCTCACTGTGACATCACGGCCTCACCAGTGAGAGCACAGCCACACCTGTGACATCAAAATCACTATGGACACTAGTCAGAACACTGACATCACTGCCACACTGTTGACAAGACAGCCTTTGACATCATAGACTCACCAGTGTCATTGTCAAGTAATAGGTTCACCAATGACATCACAGCCTCTCCCAAGACATCGTAGACTCACTATGACATCTTTTTCACCACTGATATTTCAGTCTTATTGTGACATCACACCTTCACCAATAACATCACAGCTTCACTGTGACATCACACACTCACTGTGACATCAGCCTTACCACTGATATAATAGTCTCATGATGACATCACATACACACCTCTGATATAGCCTCACTGTGACATCACAGCCTCAATGTGACATCACAGTATCACCACTGACATCAAAGCCTCACTGTGACATCAGCCTTGCCACTGACATTACAGTCTCACTGTGACCTCACTGCCTCCACCATGATATCACCATGATATCCCTGTGATATCACGGGCCAATAATGTCATCCCAGCCACACAGTGATATCAAAGCCTTCACCAGCGTCATGGGAGTCTCACTGTGACATCATACCCTCATCACTCACATCAGCCTCATTCTGATATCACACTCTAACAACTGAAATCATCCTCATTGTAATGTCATATTCTCACTCCACTGACATCACAGCCTCACTCTGATATCACAGCTTCACCTCTGAAGTAATAGCCTCACTGTGACATGACAGCCACGCTATGACATTACAGCCTCATCTCTGAAATCATAGCCCAATTGTGACTTCACACCATCGATTCTGACGTTACAGCCTCATTGTTTCATCACAGTCCCATTATGACATCACAGGCTCACCTCTGAAATCATAGTCTCAATGCAACATCACACCCTCATCCTACTTAGGCTCACTATTGTCCCACAGCCTCATCACTGACCTCACTGACTCACTGAAAGCCAACAGCCTCCGTGTGACACCACGGTGTCGCTATTGACATCAAAACCAAAGTGTGACCTCACAACTTCCCCAGTGACATCATAACATCACAGTGACATCACAGCCTCATTGTCACATCACAGCTATACCATGCAATCAAAGCATCACTGTCATGTAAACATTCACCTCTGATATAGCCTCACTGTGACATGGCAGCCTCAGTTTGACACAATAACCTCATAATGACATTAAAGCCCCACCCTGACCTCACCAATGACATAGTCTCCTTGTGAAAGCACGGTCACTACTGACATCGCAACATCACTGTGACATCACAGCCTCACTGTGACATCACAGTCACACTGTGCCAGGACAGCCTCATTGTGACATCACAGCCTCACCACTGGTAGGACAGGCTCATCATTGTATTACAGTATTACCAGTGACACCACAGTCTCATGGTGATATAACTTCACTGTGGCATCAGATCATCACCAGTTATATCAGACATCAATGCGAAATCTCAGCATCATCCCTCACATCAGTCTCACTTTTGTGATCACAGCATAACCACTGACCTCACAACTGCACTGTGACATCACAGCATTGCTGTGACATCACAGCTTCATGTTTATGTTTCAGCCACACTGTGATATCACACCTCCTCACTGGTTTCCTAACTAGACTTATTACAACACCACAGACTCACAACAGTTAGAAAAGTTTCTCATGACATGACAGCCTTAGCGATGCCATCATAGCCTTTGACATCATAAACAGTGACACCACAGTCTCACATGTTACATCACTGCCTCATTGTGACATCAAAATTTCCACAGATATCCCAGCCTCAGAGTGACCTCGCAGTAATCTCATTGTCTGACCTGTTACATCATAGCCACATGGTGAAATCAGTGTAGCCACTGATATCACATCTTCCAGAGTAACCTCACTGAGACATCACAGCCTCACAGAGAACTTACAAGTGTCCACTGATACCACAAGCTCACCTGTTTCTTCATTATTCATTGAGATCAGTCTTGCCCCTGACATCACATCCTCATTGTGACATCATAGATATCGTGTGTCCTTACAGCCTCACTGTGACATTACAAATTCACTGAGACATCACACTTGCCACTGAGATAATATCTTCATGGTGACATCACATTCACATCTCTGACATAGCCTCACTGTGACATCACAGTCTCAATGTGACATCATAGCATTACCACTGAATCATGCCTTACTGTGACATCACAGCCTCACCTCTGACATCACAGCCTCACTGTGACATAACAGGCTAACCTCTGAAATCATAGCATAAGTGACATCACGGACATCCTGCCGAGCCTCACTATGACACCACAGTCTAATTCCTGACATCTCAGGCTCTTGGTCACAATACAGCCTCAACTGTGACACCACACTCATGCTGTGGCATCACAACCTCAACAGTAATATCACACCCTCACTGTGACATCACCGCCCCTATGTGATATCATGGCATCACCACTGACATCATAACCTCACTGTGACATCACAAACTCACTGTGACATCAGCCTTGCAACTGACATAATAGTCTCCTGGTGACATCACATACAAACTTCTTACATAGCCTCACTGTGATATCACATACTTCATGTGACTTCATTGTATCATGACTGACATAATAGCCTCACTGTGACCTCACAGCCTCCAATTTGACATCACCAACTCTCTGTAACCTCTTGAGCTCATGGTGACACCACATCCACACAGTGACATCAAAGACTCAAGGAAGCATCACAGCCTCATCAGTGACATACCAGCTTCACTGTGACATCATACGTTCATCACTCACATCACTCACACCAGACTCATTCTTTTTTTTTTAATTTTATTTTATTATTATTTATTCAACTGTGTGCATGTGCGTATGTATGTGGGAGCGCGCACGCGTTTGTGTGTGTGTGTGTGTGTGTGTGTGTGTAGAATCACGGACGAATTCGCGAACCACCATGGACGCCTCTACCACCTTCTGCCCTGGGACTCACAGGCTCCGCCCCACCAGGGCCAGAAGCGCAAGCCACCCCCGCTTCTGCCTGGCGTCTATCCGTGGGATCTGGGATCCGAACTCAGGACCTTCCGCCTGCAAGGCGGAGGCTTAACCCCTGAGCCACCTCTCCAGTCCCAGACTCATTCTTATATCACAGCATAACCACTGAAATCACATCCTTACTGTGGTGTCGTAGTCTCACTCCACTGACATCACAGCCTCACTGTAGTATCATGGCATTACTGGTGACAACATAGTCTCACTGTGACATCACAGCCTTAACTTTGAGGTTATAGGCTCACTGTAATATGACAGCCTCAGTATGACATCAAAGGCTCATCTCTCAAGTCATTGCCCAATGGTGACATCACAGCATTGACTCTGATATTATAGCCTCACTTTCATCACAGCCTCATTCTGACATCACAGGCTCACCTCTGAAAACATAGCCTCAATGTGACATCATACCTTTATCTCTGACATCCTAGCTAGCATCACTATGGCACCACAGGCTTATCACTGACCTCACAGTCTCACTGAAACCTGAGAACCTCCCTGGGTTACTATTGACATCACAAAACTCACTGTGAACATCACAATTTCACCAGTGACATCACAACCTCACAGTAACATCACGGTCTCATTGTGATATCCCAGCCATACTGTGCCATTAAAGTATCACTGTGACATAAAGCTTCACCTCTGACATCATAGCCTCACTCTGACATCACAGTCTCAGTTTGACACAATAAACTCACTGTGACATTAGAGCCTTACCAGTGACAATACAGTCTCAGCAATGACAGTCTCCCTGTGAAAGCACACTGTGCCAGCACAGCTTCACTGTGAGATCCCAGCTTCACCCCAGATATGACAGGCTCACTGTGATATTACCACCTCACCAGTGACACCATGGCCTCATGGCAACATCATCACCTCACTGTGGCCTCTCAGCCACACTGTGAGCCTCACTGTGAAATCATAGCCACACTGTGTCCTTACATCCTCATTGTGATATCAAAAACTCACTGTGACATCATAACTTCCCCAGTGACATCACAACCTTACAGTTACTTCATAGTCATACCATGTAATCAAAACTTCACTGTCACATAAATATTGACCTTTGACTTCATAGCCTCACTATGACATCACAGCCTGTTTGATACAATAAAGTCACTGTGATATTAGAGCCTCATCAGTGACAATACAGCCTCACTAATGATAGTCTCTCTGTGAAATTACAGTCACTACTGACATCACAACCACACTGTGACATCACAATTTCACTATCACATCATACCTACACTCTGCTATCACAGCCTCACTGTGACATCACAATCTCACCAAGGATATGCCAGGCTCACCCTGATATTACAGCCTCACCAATGACAACACAGCCTCATGGTAACATCATAACCTCATGGTGACATCACAGCCTCACTGTGACACCACATCGTCATAGTGATCATCAGTTATATCAAGATGTCATAGTGAATCTATGATGTCACTGGTGAGGCTATGATCAGTGATGAACTTATTACATGACATGAGGGTTGTATGTCACTGTGGGCTGCCATGTCACCATGAGGAAATATCACTCTGGAAGTGGTGATATCACAGTGAGGCTGTGATATGATTGGTGATATACTATGATATCACAATTAAGCTGTGATTTCAGTGCTTAGGCTGTGATGTCAGAACTGAGACTGATGCCAGTTACATGGCTGAAATGTCACCTAAAGAAGCAGAGATGACTAGGCAGTGAGTAGACAAGGGAAAAGAGCACAGAAAATAAAAAGCTAGACGAGTGCCAAGGTGATAGTGAAAAAAACACTTGAAAGGGTAACCAATGTCCAAGAAGACACCTAGTGCAGGACATATGCAGAAGTGTTTTGGATCTAAGCGTCCTGTGCTTAGTGAGTGACTCCAGGGATTCATTACTCCTCTGAACCATATGTCCCCTGATCGGGATTGACAGATTGATAGCTCTTTCTCGATTCCATGGGTGGTGGTGCATGGCTGTTCTTATTTTGTGGAATGATTTGTCTGGTTAATTCCAGTAATGACTGATACTCTGGCACTCCAATGTGGGGTGATGCTTCAGTGTAGATGAGACACCCACTGTGGTAAAATTTCTTGAGCAACCCCTTTGGTTTGGTGTTCCTGTGCTCACAGTGCCTGAAGGTTAGCAGGTGGCTCCCATCTTTTCCCCTTTCCCTATTTGTCCATCGTTGTGCTCTTAAGGCTAGCAATGTATAACCATCATAATGCAATACAAATTACCACAATAATGTCATTGATGAACCTATTATGTGACAGTGACACTGGTGACACTCTGATGTCAAAGCCTGTGTTGTTACTGGTGTGGCAGTGATGTCAGTGTTCTGACTAAGGTCAGAGGTGATACTGATGTCACGATTGAGGTTGTGCTGTGACTGGTGAGGCTGTGATGTCACACTGAGGCTGTGATGATATTCTGAAGGTCAGATGTCACTATGGACTGTCATGTCAACGTGAGGAGATATCCCTCTTGAAGCTGTGATGTCACAGTGAGGCTGTGATGCCAGTAGCAAGACTGATGTCACAATCAGGTTATGATGTAACAGGTGAGCCTGTGGTATCAGTTGTGAGGTCACTGTGATGCTGTGGTATCACAGTGAGGCTCTGATATCAGGACTAATTCTATGAGATATCAGTGAGGCTGTGATGTCAGGGGTTATGCTTGGATTTCACAGTGAGGTTAGGATGTCAGTCGTCAGGCTGTACAGTCACATTGAGGCTATGATGGCACAGGAGCAGCTGTGATGTCACTGTAAGGCTGCGATATTACTATGATTTTATGATATCACAGTGCGGCTCTGATATCACTGGTGATAGACTCTGATATAAGCTGAGATTTCAGTGGTTAGTGTGTGATGTCAGAAGTGAGGCTGATGTCAGTGAAGAGGCTGAGATGTCACAGAGAGACTGGGATGTTACTGGTGGGGGTGTGATGCCACAGTAAGGCTGTGGTGTCGCTGTTGAGGCTGCCTTGTGACTATCAGCCTGAGATATCAGTGATGAAGCTGTGGTGTCATTGTAAGGGTAAGCAGGATGTCCGTGATGTCACTGATGCTATGATTTCATAGGTTAGCCTGTTGTGTTGTAGTGAGGCTGTGATGTCACAGTGAGGATTTGATGTCATAAATGAGGCTACAATACCACAGTGAGGCTGTGATATCACCATGATGCTGTGATGTCATTATGAGGCTGTGACATCACAGAGAGTTTGTGATGTCACAGTGAGGCTATGAGGTCACTGTGGAAGATGTGATGTCAGTGGTAGGGCTGATTTCACCATGAGGCTATGATGTAACAGGTGAGTATATGATGCAACAGTTTAAATTTTGAGGTCATAGTGAAGCTGTGAGGTAACTGTGAAGCTGCAATATCTGTGGGATGATTGATGTCACAGTGAAGCAGTGATATCACATTTGAGGCTGTGGTGTCACTGTTTATGATGTCAAAGGCTATGATGTCACTGCTGAGGCAGTTACATTACTGTGAGCCTGTGCTTCTGTGGTGAGGCTGTGGGTCATAGTAAGGCTAGGTGAGATACCAGTGGTGAGGCTGTGATGTCACAGAATGGCTGTGATGCCTCCGTGAGGCTTTGATGTCACTCTGTGTCTGTGGTGTCACCATGAGCCCATGATTTCACAGGGAATTGGTGAAAGCATGATGGCATGGTGAGATCACAGTAAGACTGAATTGAGTGGCAAGGCTGATGTCACAGTGAGACTATGATGTCAGTGGTGATGCTGCAAAGTTACATTGAGGCTGTGATATCATAGTGAGGCTATGTCAAAGGTGTGTATGTGATTTCAAAAGGAGTCTACAATCTCAGTGGCAAGGCTGATGTCATAGTGAGGCTATAATGTCAGTGGCAATACTGTGAAGCCACATTGAGGCTGTGATGTCACAGTGAGGCTATGTCAGAGGTGTTTCATGATGTCTCCATGAGGCTATTATGTCAATGGCAAGGCTGATGTCACAGTGAGTTTGTGATGTCACAGTAAGGCTCTGATGGCACTGTCAGGTTGTAATTTCACAGTGATGCTGTGAGGACACAGTGTCGGTATGATGTCACAGAGAGGCTCTGATGACACAATGATGCAGTGATGTCACTGGAGAGGTTTTGATGACACAGTGATTCTGATGTCAGTGGTGAGGCTGATGTCACAATGAGGCTGTGGTATCAATAGTGGAAGTGTGATGTCACAATAAGGCTGGAATGTCAATGGTGAGAAAGATGTCATAGTGAATCTATAATGTTGCTGGTGAGGTCATGATGATAGTGGTGAACCCATTATGTGACAGTGACACTGGTGAGGCTGTGATATCAAAGGCTGGTTTGTCATGCTGAGACAAGAATATCAGTGTTCTGACTAATGTCAGTGTCAATGCTGAGGTCATAGGTGAGGCTGTGCTGACACTGGTAAGATCATCATGCTACAGTGAGGCTGTGGTGTCTCTGATGAGACTGTCTTGTGACCGTGAGCCTGAGATGTTAGTAGTTAGTCGTGTCATACCAAGGCTAGCCAGGATGTCCGTGGTATCACTGATGGCATGATGTCAGAGCTGAGGCTGTGATACACAGGAGGCTATGATGTCAGAGGTGAGGCTGTGATGTCACAGTGAGGCTGTGATGTTAGAAATGAGACTATAATGCCATAATGAGGCTGTGATATCACTGTGAAGCTGTGATGTCACTATGAGGCTGTGACATCACAGAGAGGTTGTGATTTCTCAGTGAGGGTGTGAGGTCATTGTCAAAGATGTGATGTCAGTAGCAAGGCTGATTTCACCATGAGGCTATGATGTAAAAGGTGAGTCTATGATGGAACAGGTTAGACTGTGAGGTCACAGTGAGGCTGTAAGGTCACTGTGAGGCTGTGATATCTGTGGGAATATTGAAGTCACAATGAGACAGTGATGTAACATGTGAGGCTGTAGTGTCACTGTTAATGATGTCAAAGTCTATGATGTTAGTGCTGAGGCTGTCATGTCACCGTGACCCTGTGCTTCTGTGGTGAGGCTGTGGTGTCCCTGTAATGCTAAGTAGGATACCAGTGGTGAGGTTGTGATATCACACTGTGGCTGTTATGTCACCATGAGTCTGTGATGTCACAGTGAGGCTGTGATATCAGAGTAAAGCTGTGAGTTCAGTGGTTAGTCTGTGATTTCAGACTTGAGACTGATGTATTAGATGAGGCTGAGAGGTTGTATTGATTATGTAATATAACTGGTGAATCTGTGATGCCATAGTGAGGTTATGATGTCACCATGAGGCTGTGGTGTCTCTGGTGAGGCAGTGATATAAAGATGAGCCTGTCCTATCAGTGGTGAGGCTGTTATTTCACAGTAAGCCTGTGTTGGCACAGTGTATCTGTGATGTCACAGTGAGGCTAATATGTCAGAGGTGAAGCTTTATGTCACAGACATGCTCTGATGGCACAGTATGGCTGTGATGTCACAATGAGGCTGTAATGTCACTGTGAAGTTCTGATGTCACAGTGAGTTTGTGAAGTCAATAGCATCAATGTGGTGTCACAGGGAGACGTCAGATTTCAGTGAGCCTGTGAGGTCAGTGGTGAGGCTGTGGTTTCATAGTGACACTAGGTAGGATGTCAGTGATGAGGGTATGATGTCGCACTGAGGCTATGATTTCAGAGATGCACCTGGGATGTCCTAGTGAAGCTGTGATGAAACTGTGAGGCTATAACATCAGAGTCGATACTGTGATGTGACAGTTGGGCAATGATTTCAGAGGTGATCCTATGATGTCATAGTGAGGCTGTCATGGCCCAATGAGGCAACAAACCTCAGAGGTGAGGCTGCAATGTCACAGTGAGGCGTTGTTGTCAGCAGTGATGCTGTGATATCACAATTAGTCTGCGATGACAGTGGAGCAAGACTATGACATCAGTGAGGATGTAATATCAGTGGTTAGGCTGTGATGTCAGAATGAGGATGATGAGTGTGATGTCACAGTGAGCCTGGCATGTCATTGGTGAGGCTGTGATATCACCAAGAGGCTTTGATGTCACTGTGTGTCTGTGGTGTCACCATAGCCCATGATGTCACAAGGAGTTGATGCTATCATGGTGGAGGCTGTAAGGTCATACTGAGAATGAGATGTCAGAGGCAAGACTGATGTAACAATGAGGCTATGGTGTCAGCGGTGATGTGGTGATGTCACATTGAGGTTGTGATGTCACTGTAGTCTGTCATGTCACCATGAGGTGATATCATTTTGGAAGCTGTGATGTCACAGTGAGACTGTGATGTCAGTGGCAAGACTGATGCCACAATGAGGCTTTGATGTAACAGGTGGGTCTATGGTGTCACTGGGCAGTCTGTGAGGTAACTCTGAGGTTGGCATGGCAGTGGTGAGAAAAATGTCATTGTGAGTCTATGATGTCACTGGTGAGGCTATGATGTCAGTGGCGATCCTATTATGTGACAGTGTCCTTGCTGAGGCTGTAATGTCAAAGGCTGTTTTGTCACTGGTGTGGCAGTGATGTCCACAGTGAGGCTGTGATATCAATTGTAAGACTGTTGCCACAATGAAGCTATGATGTAATAGGTGAATCTGGGTTGTCAGTGAGCAGGCATTGAGGTCCTTGTGAGGCTGTGTTTTCACAGTGAGGCTCTGATGTCAGGGCTGATTCTATAAGATGTTAGTGTGGCTGTGATGTCAGAGGTGATGCTTGGATTTCACAGCGAGTTTAAGATGTCAGTGGTGAGGCTGTGTAGTCACATTGATGTTGTGCCATCACAGGTGGGTCCATGATGTCATACTGAAGCTGTGATGTCACTGTGAAGGCTGTATGTCACTATGGGCTGTCATGTCACTATGAGGTGATATCAGTCTGGAAGTTGGGATTTTGCAATGAAGCTGTTATGTCATTGGCAAGCCTGATGTCACAAGGAATCAGTGATGTAACAGGTGAGGCAGTGGTGTCAGTGGGCAGGCTTTGAGGCCACTGTGAGTCTGTCATGTTGCAGTGAGGCTCGATGTCAGGACTGATTCTATGAAATGTCAGCAAGCTTGTGACATTAGGGGTGATGCTCAGATTTCACAGTGGGGTTAGGATGTCAGTGGCAAGGCTTTGTAGTCACACTGAGGCTGTGATGTCAGAGGAGAGGCTGTGAGGTCACTCTAAGTCGGTGATGTTACCATGAGGCTGTGATGTCACAGTAAGTCTGTGATGTCAGAAATGAGGCTATAATGCCACAGTGAAGCTGTGATATCACTGTGAAGCTGTGATGACACTGTGAGACTGTGACATCACAGAGAGGTTGTGATATCACAGAGAGGCTATGAAGTCATTATGAAAGATGTTCTGTCAGTGGTAAGGCTGATTTCACCATGAGTCTATGATGGAACAGGTTAGACTGTGAGGTCACAGTGAGGCTCTAAGATCACTGTGAGGCTGTGATGTAACATGGGAGGCTGTGGTGTCACTGTTTATGTTGACAAAGACGGCTCACTGTGGTGAGGCTGTGGAGTCATGTTAAGGCTAGGTAAGTTACCAGTGGTGAGGCTGTGATGTCACAGTGTGACTGTGATGTCACCATGAGGCTGTGATATCACAGTGAGGCTGTGATGTCACAGGGCAGCTGTGAGGTCAGTGGTTATGCTGTGATTTCAGAAGTGTGACTGATGTGAAAGATGGGGCTGAAATGTTGCATTGATGATGTGATGCAACTGGTGAGCCTATGATGCCACAGGGAGGTTATGATGCCACCGTGACGCTGTGGTGTCACTATTGAGGATGTAATATCACGGCGATCCTGCCTATCAGTGCTGAGGCTGAGATGTCACAGTGAGGCTGTGCTGGCACAGTGGGTCTGTGATGTCACAGTGAGTATGTGATGTCCATAGTAACTGCTTTCACGGAGAGACTATGTCATTGTGAGGCTGTATTGTCACTGTTGAGGCTCTAATGTCACAGTGAGTTTATAGTGTCAAACAGAGGCTGTGATATCACAATGAGGCTATGATGTCAGAGTGAAGCTTTATGTCACAGTGATGCTTTGATGGTATAGTATGACTGTGATGTCACAATGAGGCTGTGATGTCACAATAAGGCTGTGATGTCACTGTGAAGTTGTGTTGTTATTGGGGAAGTTGTGATATCACAGTGAGGGTGTGATGTCAGTAACCACATTGTTGTTTCACAGGGACACTGTCAAGTTTCAGTGAGCCTATAAGGTCAATGGTGAGGCAAGGTAGGATGTCAGTGATGAGGGTGTGATGTCACATTTAGGCTATGATTTCAGAGGAGAGCCTGTGATGTCATAGTGAAGTTGTGATGTCACAGTGAGGCTATAACATTAGAGGAGAGCTGGTGATATCACAGTGAGACTGTGTTTTCACCAGTTATGCTGAGATATCACATTGAGGCTGTGATATCAGTGGAGTGAGACTGTAACATCACAGTGAGGATGTGATTTCAGTAGTTGTGCTGTGATATCAACATGAGGCTGGTGTAAGTCATGAGTGAGCCTGGCATGTCACTGGTGAAGCTGAAATACCACTGTGAGGCTTTAATGTCACCCTGTAGCTGTGATGTCAACATGAGCTCATGATGTCACAGGGAAATTGTGAAGAAACGGTGGAAGCTGTGAAGTCACAGTGAGACTGTGATGTCAGTGGTAAGGCTGATGTCAAAGTGAGGCTATCATGTCAGTGGTGATGCTGTGATGTCACACTAAGGCTGTGATTCATAGTGAAGCTATGTCAGAGGTGTGTTTGTGATGTCACCAGGAGGCTATTATGTAGTGGCAAGGTTGATGTCACTGTGAGTTTATGATATCAGAGTAAGACTGTGATGGCACTGTCAAGTTGCAATGTCACAGTGAGGCTTTGAGAACACAGTGTGTCTACGATGTCACATTGAGGCTCTAATGACACAGTGATGTGATATCAATGGAGAGGTTTGGAAAGGCTGTGATGTCACTGGTAAAGGTGTGATGTCAAAATAAGTCTGAAATGTCAGTGGTGAAAAAGATGTCACAATGAGTCTGTGATGTCACTGGTGAGGCTATGTCAGTGGTGAACCTATTATGTGACATTGATCCTGGTGAGGCTGTGATGTCAAAAGCTGTGTTGTCTCTGGTGTGGCATTGATGTCAGTGGTGATGCTAATGTCACAGGTCAGGGCGTTCTCTCACTGGTGAGGCCATGATGTCACTCTGATGCTGTGATGTGACTGTGGGTCTCTTGTCATCATGAGGTGATATTACTCTGGAAGCTGTGATGTCACAGTGAGTCTGTAATGTCAGTAGCAAAAGTGATGTCACAATAAGGCTATAATGTAACAGGTGAGCCTGTGGTATCTGTGGGCAGGTTGGGAAGTGACTGTGAAACTGTGATATCCAAGTGAGGCTCTGATGTCAGGGCTGATTTATTGAGATATTAGTGAGATTGTGACTTCAGGGATGATGCTTGGATTTTACAGTGATGTTAGGATGTCAGTGATGAGGGTGTGCATTCACACTGACGCTCTGATGTCACAGGAGAGGCTGTGATGTCACTGTGTTGTGATGTTACCATGAGGTTATGATATCACAGTGAGGCTGTGATATCAGTGGTGATAGAATATGACATCACAGTTAAGCTGTGATTTTTAATGGTTAGGCTGTGATGTCAGAAGTGAGGCTGTTGTCAGTAACGAGGTTGAGATGTCACAGTGAGACTGGGATGTAAATGGTGAGCCTGGGATGCCACAGCAAGGCTGTGGTGTCACTGTTGAGGCTGTCATGTGGTCATGAGTTTGAGATGTCAGTGATGAGGTGGTGTCATAGGGAGACTAGGCAGGATGTCCGTGGTGTCACTCATGCTATGATGTCAGAGGTGAGGCTGTGATGTCACAGTGAGTGTGTGATGTCCATATTGACTGTGCTTTCACAGGGAGACTATGTCATTGGTGAGGCCTCATTGTGACTGGTGAGGCTCAAATGTCACAGTTAGTTTATAGTGCTAAACTGATGCTGGGGTGTTACAGTGAGGCTATGATGTGAGAGGTGAAGCTTTATGTCACAGTGATGGTTTGATGGCATGGTATGGCCATGATGTCACAATGAGGCTATAATGTCACTGTGAGATTGTCCTGTCACTGGGGAAGTTGTGATGTCACAGTGAGGTTATGTCAAAAGCGACACTGCATTGTCACAGGGAGGCTTTCATGTTTCAGTGAGCTGGTGAGGTCAGTGGTGAACCTGTGGTGTCATAGTGAGGCTAGGTAGGATGTCAGTAATGAGAGTGTGATACTGCATTGAGGTTATGATTTAAGTGTTACGTCTGTGGTGTCATAGTTAGGCTGTGATGAAACAGTGAACCTTCAATGTCAGAGTTGGTGCTGTGATGACACAGTTGGCAATGATTTCAGAGTTGAGTCTGTATGTCTTAGTGAAGCTGTCATGTCACAGTCAGGTTATAACCTCAGAAGTGAAGCTGTGATGTCACAATTAGGCTTTGAGGACACAGTGTGGGCTATGGCAGTGAGTTTATAGAGTCAAACTGAGGCTGTAATGTCACATTGAGGCTAGGATTTCACAGGTACACCTTCATGTCACAATGATGCTTTGATGGCATATGACTGTGATGTCACAATGAGGCTGTGATGTCACTGTGAAATTGTGATGCAACTGGGAATGTTGTGATGTCACAGTGAGATTTTTATGTTAGTAGCAACACTGTGGTATCACAGGGAGGCTGTAATGTTTCAGTGAGCCTGTGAGGTCAGTGGTGAGCCTGTGGTGTCATTAGAGGCTAGGATGGATGTCAGTGATGAGTGTGTGATGCCGCATTGAGCTATGATTTCAGCAGTGAGCCTGTGATGTTATAATGAGGCTATGATGAAACAGTGAGGCTATAACATCAGAGGTGATGTCACAGTTGGGCAATGATTTCAGAGGTGAGTCTGTGATGTCATAGTGAAATTATCATGTCACAGTCAGATACACCTCTGTAACCTCAGAGGTGAAGCTGTGATGTCACAATGAGTGTGTATTGTCACCAGTGATGCCGTGATATCACAATGAGGCAATGATGTCAGAGGATCGAGACAATGACATCACAGTGAGGATGTGATTTCAGTGGTTAGGCTATGATATCAGAATGAGACTGGTGTGAGTGAAGAGGGTATGTTGTCACAGTGAGGATGGCATGTCTGTGGTGAGGCTGTTATTCAACCATGAGCCTTTGATGTCACTGTGTGATACCAAGAGCCCATGATGTCACTGGGAGGACGTGATGTCATGTTGGAGGCTGTGAAGTCATTGTGAGACTATGATACCATTGGCAAGGCTGCTGTCAGAGTGAGGCTATGATGTCAGTGGTGATGCAGTATGTCAGAGGAATGTATGTGATGTCACCCTGAGGCTATTATGTTAGTGGCAAGGTTGATGTCATAGTTTGTGATGTCACAGTGAGGCTGTGATGTCACTGTCAGGTTGTAATGTCACAATGAGGCTGTGAGGAGAAAGTGTGACTAGATGTCATCATGAGGCTCTGACAACACCATGTTGCTGTGAGGTCATCTGAGTGGTCTTGATGTCACAGTGAGGCTGTGATAACAATGGTGAGGCTGATGTCACAATAAGCCTGTGATGTCACTGGTGAAGGTGTGATGTCACAATAAGGCTGGAATCTCAGTGGTTAGAAAGATGTCATAGTGTGTCTATGATATCACTGGTGAGGCTGTGCTGTCACTGGTGAAGCTGTGATGTCACTGTTAGCCTATGATGTCACTGTGAGGGTTGTATGTCACTGTGGGCTGTCATATCAGCATGAGGTATTATCACTCTGCCAACGTGAGGCTTTGATGTCACTGTGTGGCTGTGGTGTCATCATGAGCCCGAGATGTCATAGGGAATTTGTAATGTGACTGTGGAGGCTGTGAAGCCACAGCAAGACTGTGGTGTCAGTGGCAAGGCTGATGTCATAGTGAGGCTATGATGTCACTGATGATGCTGTCATGTGTTGATACTGTGAGCCTATGATGTCACAGGATATGGTGATATCACGATTGAGGCTGTGAGTTCAGTGAGACTATGATGTCAGTGGCAAGGCTGATATCACAGTGAGGTTTTGTCAGAGGTGTTTGTGATATAACCAGGAGACTATAATGTCAATTGCAAGGTTGATGTCATAGTGAGTTTGAGATAGCACAGTGAGGCTGTGATGGCAATGTCAGGTTTTAATGTCACCGTGAGGCTGTGAGGATACAGTGCAGCTGTTGTGATGTCATCTGAGAGATCTTGATGGTACGATGAGGCTGTGATGTTAGTGGTGAGGTTGATGTCACAATGAGGGTGTAATCTCACTGGATAAGGTATGATGTCACAATAAGGCTAGAATGTGAGTGGAGAGAAAGATGTAATAATGAGTGTATGATGTCACTGGTGAGTCTATGATATCTGTGGTGAACCTATTATGTGACAGTGACACTTGTGAGACTGTGACGTCAAAGGCCGTGTTTTACCTGGTGTGGCAGTTAGTTTAGTGTTCTGACTAATGTAAGTGGTGACGCTGATATCACAGGTAAGGCTGTGGTGTCACTATGTGAGCCGTGATGTCACACTGAGTCAGTGATGTCACTGTGAAGGTTGTATGTCACTGTGGATTGTCATGTCACCATGAGATGATATCACTCTGGAAGCTGTGATGTCACAGTGAGGCTGTGATGTCAGAGGTGAGGCTGTGATGTCACAGTGAGGCTGATGTATTGTGAGAAATGAGGCTATAATGCCACAGTGAGGCTGTGATATCACAGTGAGGTTGTGATGTTACTGTGAGGCTGTGACATCACAGAGAGCATGAGATGTCACAATGAGGCTGTGAGGTCACTGTGGAAAATGTGATGTCAGTGGCAAGGCTGATTTCACAATGAGGCTATTATGTAACAGGTAAGACTATGATGTAACATATTAGACTGTGAGGTCATAGTGGATCTGTGATGTCAGTGTGAGGCTGTGATATCTGTGGGAAGATTGATGTCACAATGAAGCACTGATGTAACATGTGAGGCTGCACTGTCACTGTTTATGGTGTCAAATTCTGTCACTGCTGAGGTTGTCACATCATGTGAGCCTTTGCTATCTGTGGTGAGGCTGTGTTGTCATGGTATACTAGATAGGATACCAGTGATGAGGCTGTGATGTCACAGTGTGGCTGTGATGTCAGAAAATGTGTCTATAATGCTAAAATGAGGTTGTGATGTCAGAGTATTGCTGTGAGGACAGTAGTTAAAATGTGATTTCAAAAATGACACTAATGAGAGATGAGGCTGAGATGTCACATTGACGATGTCATATAACTGGTGAAGCTGTGATGGCACTATGAGGTTATGATTTCACATTGAGGCAGTTGTGTCACTGGTGAGACTGTAATGTCACAGTGAGGCTGTGTTGACATTGTATGGCTGTGATGTCACAGTGAGGTTGTTTAGACACAGTGATGTTGTGATGTCAGTAATGACTGTGTTTTCACAGGGAGATTATGTCACTGGTGAAGCTGATTGTCACTGGTGAGGCTCAAATGTCACAGTTTATTGTATCAAACTGAAGTGATGTCACTGTGAGGTAATAATAGCGACACTGTGGTGTCACATGGTGGTTGCCTTTTTTCAGTGAGCCTGTGAATTCAGTGAAGCCATAGTGAAGTCATGTCGCATTGAGGCTGTGATTTCAGAGGTGAGCCTGTTATGTCATAGCGAGGCTATGATGAAAGAGAGGCTGTAACGTGAGAGTTGAGGCTGTGATGTCTCAGTTGAGTAATAATTTCAGAGGTGAGTCTGTGATATCATAGTTAGGCTGTCATGTCACAGTGTGACTATAACCTCAGAGGTGGGGCTGTGATGTCACAGTGAGGCTGTGTTGTCACCAGTGATGTGATATTAAAGTGAGGCTGAGATGTCAGTGGAGTGATAACAGATATATAACAGAGAGAATGTGATTTCAGTGGTTATGCTGTGATATAAGAATGATGCTGGTGTTATCAATGAGGGTATGATGTACAGTGAGGCTGGCATTCACTGGTGAGGCTGTGATGCCATCATGAGACTTGATTTCGCCTTGTGGCTTTGGTGTCTCCTTAATGTCATAGGGTATTGGTGATGTCACAGTGGAGGCTGTGAGGTCACAATGGGAATGGGATGTCAGTGACAAGCCTGATGTCACTGTGAGGCTATGATATCAATGATGATGCTGTGAAGTCACATTCAGGCTGTGCTGTCACAGTGAGGCTATGTCAGAGGCGTGTAAGTGATGTCACCATGAGGCTATTATGTCAGTGGTAAGGCTGATTTCACCATGAGGCTATGATGTAACAGGTGAGCATGTGATGTAACAGGGTAGACTGTGAGGTCACAGTGAGAATGTAAGTTCACTGTGAGGCTGTGAGATGTGTAGGAAGATTTATGTCACAGTGAGACAGTGATGTATCATTTGAGGCTCTGGTGTCACTATGTATGATGTCAAAGACTATGATGTCACTGCTGAGATGGTCATGTCGCTGTGAACCTGTGCTAACTGTGATGAGACTGTGATGTCCTAGAAAGGCTAGGTAGGGTACCTGTGATGTCACCATGAGGCTGTGATGTCACAATGCCTCTGTGAAGTCAGTATTTTGGCTGTGATTTCAGAAATGAGACTGATGTGAGAGATGAGGCTGAGATATCTCATTAACGATGTGATATAACTGGTGAGGCTGTGATGCCACAGTGAGGCAATGATGACACCATGAGGCTGTGGTATCATTGGTGATGCTGTAATAACATGGTGAGCCTGTCATATCAGTTGTGATGTCACAGTGAGGCTGTATTGGCACAGTGTGGTCGTGATTTCACAGTGAGGATGAGATGTCACCATTAGTTTGTGATGTCAACAGTGACTGTGCTGTCACAGGGAGACTATGTCATTCATGAGGCTGTATTTTCATCGGTGAGGCTCTAATATCACAGTGAGTTTATTGTGTCAATCTGAGGCCGTGATGTCACAGTGAGGCAATGATGTCTGAGGTGAAGCTTTATGTCACCCTGAAGCTTTGATGGCACAGTATGGTTGTGATGTCACAATGTGGATGTGATGTCACTGTGAGGCTGTAATGTCACTGGAGATGTTGTGATGACAGTGAGTTTGTGATGTCAACAGTGACACTGTGGTGTCACAGAGAGGATGTCATGTTGCAGTGAGCCTGACTTTAGTTGTGAGACTGGTGAGCCATATTGAAGCTAGGTAGGATGTCAGGGATGAGGGTGTGATGCCTCATTGAGACTGTGATTTTAGAGGTGAGCCTGTGATGTAGTGAGGCTGTGTTGAAACAGATAGGCTATAACCTCATAATTGAGGCTGTGATGTAACAGTGAGGCTTTGGTGTCACCATGAACCTGTTACAGGGAGTTGTTGATGTCACTATGTAGGCTGTGAGGTCACAGTGAGACTGTGACATCGGTGGCAATACTGATGTCACAGTGAAGCTGTGATGTCAGATGTGAGGCTGTGATGTCGCAGTGAGGCTCTCATCTACCAGTGAGGTTGTGATGTCAGAAATGAGACTATAATGCCCCAGTGAGGCTGTGATGTCACAGTGAGGCTGGCATGTTACTGGTGAGGCTGTGATGCCACAGCGAGGCTGTGGTGTCACTGTTGAGGCTGTCATGTTACTGTGAATCTAAGACTATGGTGTCACAGGTGACTGTTATTTCAAGGTGAACCTGTCATATCAGTGGTGAGGCTGTGATGTCACAGTGAGATTATGCTGGTACAATGTGACTGTAATGTTACAGTGAGGCTCTCATGTCACAGTAAGTTTGTGATTCAGTAATGACTGTGGTTTCACAAGGAGTCTATGTAATTTGTTAGGCTGTATTGGCAATGGTGAGGCTGTAATGTCAGAGTGAGTTTATTGTGTCAAAATGAGGCTCTGATGTCACTGTGAGACTGTGATGTTACTGTGAGGTTGTGATATCACAGTGAGGCTGTGATATCAGTGGTGATAGACTATGACATCACAGTTCAGCTGTGATTTCAGTGATTAGGCTGTGATGTCATAAGTGACACTGATGTCAGTGATGAGGCTGAGATGTCACAGTGAGGCTGGGACTTTATTGGTGAGGGTGTGATGCCACAGTGATGCTGTGATGTCACTGTTGAGGCTGTCATGCGACCATGAGCCTGAGTTGTCAGTGATGAGGCATAGTGTCATAATGAGGCTAGGTAAAATATCTGTGGTTTCATTGATGTTACAATTTCAGAGGTCAGCTGGTTAAGGTGAGGCTGGGATGTTACAGTGAGGTTATGATGTGAGAAATGAGGCTATAATGCCACAGTGAGGCTGTGATATCACTGTAAAGCTGTAATGTCACTGTGAGTATGTGCCATCAGAGAGAGCTTGTGATGTCACACTGAGGTTGTGATGTCATTGTGAATGTTGTATGTCACTGTGGGCTCTCATATCATTGTGAGGTGATATAACTCTGGAAGCTGTGATCTCACAGTGAGGCTGTGATTTCAGTGGCAAGACTGACGTCAGAATGAGGCTATAATATTACAGGTGAGCCTGTGGTGTCCATGGGCAGGTTGTGAGGTGACTGTGAGGTTGTGATCTTTTAGTGAAGCTCTGATGTCAGGACTGATTCTATGAGATGTCAGTGAGGATGTGACATCAGGGATGATGGTGGATTTCACAGTGAGTTTAGATCGTCAGTGAGGCTGTTCATTTACACTGAGTCTGTGATGTTAGAGGAGAGGCTGTGATGTCACTTTGAGCCTCTCATAGCAGGGGTGAACCTGTGATGACACCATGAAGCTGTGATGTCGGGGGTGATGCTTGGATTTCACAGTGGTGAGGTTGTGCAGTCACACTGAGGCTGTGATGTCACAGGAAAGTCTATGTTGTCACTGTGAGGCAGTGATGTTACCATGAGGTTGTGACATCACAGTTCGGCTGTGATTTCAGTAGTGATTGACTATGACATCACAGTTTGGCTGAGATTTCAGTGGTTAGGCTGTGATGTCAGAAGTGAGGCTTATATCAGTGATGAGGCTGAGATATCACAGTGAGGCTGAGATGTTACTATTGAGGCTGTGAATCTATAGTGAGGCTGTGGTGTCACTGTTGATACTGTCACGTGACCATAAGACTGAGTTGTCAGTGATAAGGATGTGGTATCATTTCAAGGCTAGCTAGTCAAGTGGTCCGGGTGTCACTGATGCTAAGATTTCAGAATTTAACCTGTTATGTCACAGTAAGGCTGTGATGTCAGAAATGAGGCTGTCATGATACAATGAGGCTGTGATATCACTGTGAAGCTGTGATGTCATTATGTGGCTGTGACATCAAAGAGAGGCTATGTCAGAAGTGTGTATGTGATGTCACAATGAGCCTATTATGTCAGTGCAAGGCTGATGATACAATGAGTTTTATGTCTCAGTGAGGTTGTGATGTCTCAGTGAGGTTGTGATGTCACTGTCAGTTTGTCATGTCACAGTGTGGCTATGAGAACAAAGTATGTCTATGATGTCACAGTGATGTTGTGATGTCACTGGAGAGCTTTGGATGGCTCAATGAGGCTGTGATGTTAGTGGTGATGCTGCTGTCTCAATGAGGCTGTACTGTCAATGTTGAAGATTTGATGTCACAATAAGGCTGGAATGTCAGGGGTGAGAAAAATGTAATAGTGAGACTATGATGTCAATGGTGAGGCTATGCTGTCAATGGTGAACCTATTACGTGACAGTGACACTGGTGAAGCTGTGATGTGGAAGGCTATGTTGTCACTGGTATGGGAGTGATATCAGTATTCTGCCTAATATCAGTTGTCATGCAGATGTCATAACACAGGCTTTGCTGCCACTGTTAAGGCTGTGATGTCACACAGGCTGTGATGTCACGTGGTTTGTATGTCATTGTGGTCTGTTACGTTACCATGGGTGACATCACTCTGGGAGCTGTGATGTCACAGTGAGGCTGTGATGTCAGTGATGAGGTTATGATATGGCAGGTGAGCTTGTGGTTTCAGGGGGCAGGCTATGAGGTCATTGTGATGTCAGAGGAGAGGCTGTGAGGTCACTGTGAGCCTGCCAGATCAATGGTGAGGCTTTGAAGTTACAATGAGGCTGTGCTGGCACAGTGTGGTTGTGATGTCACTGTGAGGTTGTGATGGCACAATGAGTTTGTGATGTCAGTAGTGACTGCTTTCACAGGGAGACTATTTCATTGGTGAGGCTGTATTGTCACTGGTAAAGCTCTAATGTCACAGCGAGCTTATTGTGTCAAACTGAGGCTGTGATGTTACCATGAGGTTATTATGTCAGAAGCTAAGCTTTATGTCACAGTGATGTTTTGATGGTATGGTATGGCTGTGATGTCACTGTGAGATTGTGATGTCTGGAGAAGTTGTGATATCAGAGTGCACTTGTGATGTCAATAATAACACTGTGATGTCACAGAGAGGCTGTCATGCTTCAGTGTGTCCAAGAGGTCAGTCATGAGGTTGTGGTGACTTAGTGAGGTTGGGTAGAATGTCACTCATGAGGATGTGATGGCGCATTGAGGCTATGATTTCAGAGGTGAGCCTGTGATGTCATAGTGAAGCTGTGGTGAAACAGGGAGGCTATAATGTCTGAGTCAATGCTGTGATGTCACAGTTGGGCAATGATTTCAGAAGTGAGCCTTTGATGTCATAGTGAGGCTGTCATGTGACAATGAGACTATAACTTTAGAGGTGAGACTTTGATGTCACAGTCCTTCTATTTTGTTTCTTAGTTATGCTGTGATGTCACAGTGAGGCTGTGATGTCAGTGGAGCGAACTTGTGACATCACAATGATTATGTGTTTTCAGTTATATCAGAATGAGGCTGATATGAGCATTGGGCATATGATGTTACAGTGATGCTGGCATGTCACTGGGTGAGACTGTGATGCCACCATGAAGCTTTGATGTGAACCGTGTGGCTGTGGTGTCACACTGAGCCCCTGATATCACAAGGAGTTGGTGATGTCACGGTGGAGATTTTGAGTTCACAGAGAGAATGCAAAGTCAGTGGCAAGCCTGATATCACAGTAAGGCTCTGATGTCAGTGGTGATCCTATGAAGTGACATTGAGTCTGTGATGTCACAGTAAGGCTATGTTAGAGGTTTGGTTTTGATGTCACCATGAACCCATTATTCAGAAGCAAGCCTGATGTCACAGTGAGTTTGTGATGTCCCAGTGAGGCTGTGATGGCACTGTCAGGATGTATTGTCACAGTGAGGCTGCGAAGATACAGGGTGACTATGATATTGCAGTAAGGTTGTGATGACACAGTGATGTTGTGATGTCATTGGAGAGGTATGGATGGCACAGTGAGGCTGTGATGTTAGTCGTGAGACTGATGTTACAATGAGGCTGGGATGTCACTGGTGAAGTTGTGATGTCACAATAAGTCTGGAATGTCAGTGGTGAGAAAGATGTCATAATGAGTCTATGTTGTCACTGGTTGTTTCCTAATCCCTACTGGAAAAGCTGGGGAAAGGAGGAGGAATTCGGGAGAGACATCGTGGGCATGAGGTGAGGGGGTGAGCAGGTGCAGGGTCACTACCCAGACCCCAGGAGTCAGGCGGTAAGGAGCAGGCAGAGGACGAGTTTCTTACAGACTCACTATTGAGTGGCCCCTTACTAACACCAACTCCAGTAAGCCTGGCTTCTAACAATTCCTGCCACCATGGATCCAGGCTATGCAACTCTTCCATCATTTCTGCAGCAGCCACTGATCTACATTCCTCCTGAGAGGAGCCCCTACTAATGGCAGGAGGTTTCCGCTTTGCTACCATTTTCCGTTGTCTTTCTCTCTCTTCTCTCTGTGAATTTATCCTTTCCTGTTGCTTGATAAGGTTTTGGAAATCAATTAGTCACTTCCTCAGTGGAGGATCCTTTAAGGCTTGCTATGATGCTGAGGAGGATGGGAACAAAAGGGGTGTTGGGCCTCGTTGAGACCCTGGACAAGGCCTGTTGGAACTTCCTGAGGCTGGCTAGAGTTTCATAACCTGTTTAAGCTGCTTCACCAGCATGATTCAGCACAGCGTTGTGGCTGATGCAATATAGCCTTAGGTTGCAACAGGAACTGGCCCATAGTAATGCCCCACTAGCCCATAATAATCTCGCAAGACTACAAATCTCAAGAGACTACACCTTCTATAGTTGGTGCCATTAAACTGCCTAGCTGAGAGGGCCAATCAGCAAAGACTCATGCTAGGACTTATGGGATGTCAAATGGGGTATATAAGGGCTTGACTGTTGCAATAAAGTTGGTTCCTGCTTCGACAGAGCTCCCGGACTGGTGTGTCTTTCCCCGGTGGTGAAGAGGGTCTGGGCCATCAACACTCATCATTCTGCTCAGACCCAGGTTGTGCCTGGCTGGACCAGACTCCCTTCCGTACTAGCTGCCGAGAGCCTAGCAAGGGGGTGGAGGCATATGGCTTTCCTGGACTTCCCTTTTACGGGCTAGGAAGAGCACTCCCATCCAAATCTGTGGGTCCCAGTTGTTTTCTAGGGAAATCCAAGGAGCTAAGATTAAACCTTCCTCCCTAAAATCTTCTAAGTCCTATCTTTTCACTTTGATCCTATGTAAGTCTAGTAGAGCCTTAAGGGCAGTCAGTTGAGGTGCCTCCTGATGGGGCAGTAAATTATCCATAATGAAGAGGAAAGTTTCCCTAATGGAGCAGAGATTACTAGGAGGCGAGCAGACAAGGTGAAAGAGTGCAGAAAATAAAAAGCAACAACTAGAACCAAGGTGAACGTGAAAAGCAACTCCTAACATGTTAACCAACATCCAAGGAAAGACCTAGTGCAGGACATATGCAGAAGTGTTTGGGATCTAAGCGTCCTGTGCTTAATGAGGGACTTCAGGGGTTCATTACTCCCCTGGGCCTTATGCCCCCAGATTGATAGCTTTTTCTCAATTCCTTGGATGAAGGTGCATGGCCGTAGTTGGTGGTGCTCTACCATTGACATAGATGAGATAACCACTCTGGTAAAGTTTGGTGAGTGGCCCCTTTGGTTTTGTGTTCCTGTGCGTACAGTGCCTGAAGGTGTGCAGGTGGCCCCTTTTCCTTCCCCTTTCCTTGTTTCTCTCCTTGTGCTATTAAGGTTAGCAATGCATAACCATCAACGTATAATGCATCTCCAATATGATGTCAGTGATGAACCTATTACGTGACAGTGAGACTGGTGAGGCTGTGATGGCAAAGGCTGTGTTGTCACAGGTGTGGCAATGATGTCAGTGTTCTGACTAATGTTAGTGGTGATGCTGATGTCACAGGTGAGGCTGTGCTATCACTGATGATGCCATGATGTCACACTGAGGCTGTGATGTCACTGTGAAGGTTGTATGTCACTGTGGGATATCATGTCACTGTGAGGTGACATCACTGTGGAAGCTGTGATGTCACAGTAAAGCTGTGATGTCAGTGACAAGACTGAGGCTTTGGTGTTGCAGTGAGGCTCTGATGTCAGGGCTGATTCCATGAGATGTCAGTGAGGCTGTGATGTCAGCGGTGATACTTGGATCTCACAGTGAGGTTAGTACATCAGTGGTGAGGCTGTGTAGTCACACTGAGGCTGTGATGTCACAGGAAAGGCTGTGTTGTCATTGTGAGTTGGTGATGTTACTGTGAGCTTGTAATATCACATGAGGCTGATATCACAGTGGTGATATATCAGTGGTGATAGAATATGACATCACAGTATGGCTGAGATATCAGTGGTTAGGCTGTAAAGTTAGAAGTGAGGCTGATGTAAGAAATGAGACTAAGATGTCACAGTCAGGCTGGGACATTACTGTTGAGATTGTGATGCCACAGACAGGCTGTGGTATCACTGTTGAGGCTGCCATGTGACCATGAGCCTGAGATTTCAGTGATGCATCTCTAGTCTCATAGTGAGGCTAGGCAGCATGTTCATGGTGTCACTGATGCTATGATTTCATAGGTTAATCTGTTGTGTCATAGTGAGTCTGTGATGCCACTATGAGGCTGTGATGTCACAGAGAGGTTGTAATGTCACAGTGAGGCTTTGAGGTCACTGTGGAAAATGTAATGTCAGTGGCAAGGCTGATTTCACCATGAGGCTATAATGTAACAGGTTAGACTGTGAGGTCACAGTTATGCAATGAGGTCACTGTGAGACTGTGATGTCTGTGGGAAGATTGATGTCACAATGAGGCAGTGATGTAACATGTGAGGCTGTGGTGTCACTGTATATGATGTCAAGGGCTATGATGTCACAATGAGGCGTCACATCATTGTGAGCCTGTGCTTCTGTGGTGAGGCTGTGGTGTCATAGTAAGGCTAGGTAAGATACCAGTGGTGAGACTGTGGTGTCACAGTGAGGCTGTGATGTCACACTGAGACTGTGATGTCATAGTGAGACTGTGATATCACAGTGCAACAGTGAGGTCAGTGGTTAGGCTGTGATTTCAGAAGTGAGACTGATGTGAGAAATGAGGCTGAGATGCGTCATTGATGATGTGATAATACTGGTGAGGCTTTGATGCCACAGTAAGTTTACATGTCACTATGAGGCTGTGGTGTCTCTGGTGAGGTTGTGATATCATGGTGAGCTTTCATATCAGTGGTGAGGCTGTTATTTCACATTGAGGCTCTGCTGTCATGGTGTGGCTGTGATGTCATAGTCTGGCTGTGATGTCACAGTGAGGCTTTGTTGGCATAGTTTGGCCGTGATGTCAGAGTGAGGTTGTGATGACAGTAGTGACTGCATTCACAGGAAGACTATGTCATTGCTGAGACTCCAATGTCACAGTGAGGCTCTGATGTGAGAGGTGAAGTTTATATCACAATAATGCTTTCAAGGCATGGTGTGGCTGTGATTCACATGAGGCTGTGATGTCACTGGGAGGTTGTCCTATCACTAGGTAAGTTGTGATTTCACAGTGAGGTTGTGATGTCAGTGGTAAGTCTGATTTCACCATGAGGCTATGATGTAACAAGTGAGCCTGTGGTGTCAGTGGGTGTTGTGAGGTCACTGTGAGGCTGTGAAGTTGTAGTGAGGCTCTGATGTCCAGGCTGATTCCAGGAGACATCAGTAGAGCTGATGCTCAGGGGTGATGCTTGGATTTTACAGTGAAGTTTGGACGTCAGTGGGGAGGCTTTGAAATCACACTGAGGCTGTAATGTCAGAGGAGAGGCTGTGATGTCACTTTCAGTTGATTATGTAACTGTGAGGAGTGATATTACAATGAGGCTGTGATATCAGTGGTGCTAGACTATGATATCACAGTTTGGGTGAGATTTCATTGTTAGGCCGTGATGGTAGCAGTGAGGCTGATGTCAATGATGAGGCTAAGATGTCACAGTGAGGCTGGGATATTACTGATGAGACCATAATGCCACAGTGAGTCTGTGGTGTGACTATTAAGTCACAGTGATTCTTTGATGGCTCGATATTGCTGTGATGTCACAATGAAGCTGTAATGTCACTGTGAGATTAAAAATGTAAATGTGAGGTTGTGATGTCACTGGGGAATTTCTGATGTTACAGTGAGGTTGTACTGTCAATAGCGAAATGGTGGTATCACAGGGAGGCTGTCATATTTCAGTGTGTCCATGAGGTCAGTCGTGAGGTTGTCGTGACATAGTGAGGCTGGGTAGGATGTCACTGATGAGCGTGTGATGGCACATTGAGGCTATGATTTTAGAGGTGAACCTGTAATGTCATAGTGAGGCTGTGATAAAAAATTGGGGCTATAATGTCTGAGTCTATACTGTGATGTCACAGTTGGGCAATGATTTCAGAGGTGAGCCTCTGATATCATAGTGAGGCTGTCATGTCACAGTGAGGCTATAACAACCCAGTGAGAATGTTATTTCAGTGGTTAGGCTGTGATATTGAATGAGGCTGCTGTGAGTGATGAGGGTATGATATCACAGTGAAGATGGCATTTCACTGGTTAGGCTGTAATGCCACCATGAGGCTTTGATGTCACTATGTCTGTGGTGAAAAAGTGAGCCCTTGATGTTACAGGGTGTTGGTGATGACACAGTGGCATCTGTGAGGTCACAGTGAGACTGTGATGTCAGTGGCAAGGCTGATGTCACAAGAAGACTATGATGTCAGTGGCGAGGCTGTGATGTCACATCGAGGATGGGGTGTCACAGTGAGGCTATGACTTCAGAGTTGAGGCTGTAATGTCACATTGAGGCTGTGATGTAAATAGCAAGGCTGATGTCACAGTGTCGCTGTGATGGCACATTCAGGTTGTACCATCACAGTGAGGATGTGAGAACACAGTGTGGTTCTGATTTCACTGTGAGGACACAATGATGTTATGATGTCACTAGAGAGGTTTGAATGGCACAGTAAAGCTGTAATGTTGGAGGTAAGGCTGATGTCACGATGAGGCTGTGATGTTACTTGTGAAGCTCTGATGTCACAATAAGTCTGGAATGTCTGTGGTGAGAAAGATGTCATAATGAGTCTATGATGTTACTGTGAGGCTATGTTGAAAATGTTGAACCTATTACATGACAGTGAGTCTGGTGAGGCTGTGATGTCAAAGGCTGTGTTGTCTCTGGTGTGGCAGTGATGTCAGTATTCTGACTAATGTCAATGTCAACGCTGATGTCGCAGATGAAGCTGTACTGTCACTGGAGAGGCCATGATGTCATACTGAAGTTTTGATGCCACTGTGAAGGTTGTATGTCACTGTGGGCTGTCATGTCACCATGAGGTGATATCCCTCTGGATGCTGTGAAGTGAAAATGAGGATGTGATGTCACCAGCAAGATTGATGTCACAATGAGGCTATGATGTGACAGGAGAGCCTGTGGTTTCAATAGGCAGATTGTGAAGTCACTGTGGGGTTGTGATGTCATAGTGAGGCTCTGATATCAGGTCTGATTCTGTGAGATGTCAGTGAGGTTGTGACATCAGGGGTGATGCTGTGATTTCACAGTGAGGTTAGGACATCAGTAGTGAGGCTGTGAAGTCACACTGAGGCTAGGATGTCAGAGGAGTGGCTGTGATGTCACTGTGAGGCTGTGGTGTTACTATGATGGTGTGATATCACAGTGAGGCTGTGATATCAGTGGTGATAAACTCTGACATCACAGTTTGGCTGAGATTTCAGTGGTTACTCTGTGAAGTCAGAAGTGATCTTGATGTCAGTGATGAGGCTAAGATGTCCCAGTGAGGCTGGGATGCTACTAGTGAGGCTGTGATGCCCAGGGATGCTGTGGTGTCACTGATGAGGCTGTCATGTGACTGTGAAACTGAGATGTCAGTGATGAGTCTATGGTGTCATAGCAAGATGAGGCTGGATGTCGTTGGTGTCACTGATGCTGTGATTTCAGAGGTTAGCCTGTCATGTCACAGTGAGGCTGTGATGTCGAAGTCTGGCTGTGATGTCATAGTGATGTGATGTCATTGTATAGGTTTGGATGGCACAGAGAGGCTGTGATCTTAGTGGTGAGGCTGATGTCACAATGAGTTGTTATGTCACTGGGGAAGGTGTGATATCACAATAAGGCTTGAATATCAGTGGTGAGAAAGATGTCATAGTGAGTCTCTGATGTCAATGGTAGGGGCAATGATGTCAGTGATGAACCTAATTCATGACAATGACACTGGTGAGGTTATGATGTCAAAGGCTGTGTTGTCAGGCTGGAAAGATGGCTCAGAGGTTAAGTAAGCTTCTGCCTTGCAGGTAGAAGGTCCTGAGTTTGGATACTAGATCCCATGTATAGAAGCTGGGTAGAAGTTGGGGCGGCCTGCATTTCTAGTCCTGGTAGGGCAGAGCCTGTGAATTCCAGGGCAAAGTAAACAAGGAGGAGGTGGAGGCAGCCCATGGTTGTTCTCAAATTCGCCCGTGGATGCTGATGACATGAGTGAGGCTCTGGTGACACTGGTGAGGCTGTGTGTCACAGGGATGCTATGGTGTCACTATGATGGTTGTCATGTCACTCTGAGATCATATCACTCTATAAGCTGTGATGTCACCATGAGGCTATGATATCAGTGGCAAGAAAGATGTCACAATGAAGCTATGATGTAACAGGTGAGCCTATGGTTTCAGTGGGCAGGCTGTGAGTTCACTGTGAGGCTGTGATGTCCCGGTGCAACAGTGATGAGGCTGTGATTTCAGACGAGGCTGAGATGTCGCATTGATGATGTGATATAACATAAGTATGGCTGTGATCCCACAGTGAGTTTATGATGTCACCAGGAGGCTGTGATGTCACTGGTGAGGATGTAATAGCATGGTGAGCCTGTCCTATCAGTGGAGAGGCTGTGATTTCACAGTTAAGCTTCTGGCACAGTGTGGCTGTGATGTCATAGTGAGGTTATGATGTCAGTAATAACCGTGCTTTCACAGGGAGATATGTCATTGGTGAAGTGTATTGTCACTGGTAAGGCTCTAATATCATCGTGAGTTTATTTTGATAAACTGATGCTGCGATGTCACAGTGAGGCTATGATATCAGAGGTGAAGCTTTATGTCACAGTGATGCTTTGATGGCACGGTATGGCTGTAATGTCACAAATAGGCTGTGATGTCACTGTCATCACCACTTATATCACACCCTCACTGGGATACCACAATCTCACAGTAAAATCACCGCCTCACAATGACATCACAGCTTCAGTGCAACTGCACAGCCTCATCACTGATATATTAACCTCTCTATGAAATCCAAGCATCACTCCTGATATCTCAGCCTCATTGATATCTCATAGAATCAGCCCTGACCTCAGAGCCTTACAGTGACTTCACAGCCATCCCAGTGACACCACAGGCTCACCTGATACATTCTAGGCTCATTGTAACATCAGTCATCCAACTTACATCACAACCTCACTGTGACATCACAGCATCCAGATTGATATCACCTCATGTTACTATCCAAGTTTCATAGTGACATTTCAGCCTCACTGTGACATCACAATCTCACCAGTAATGGCACAGCCTCACCTGTGACATCAGTGTCGCCTCGGACATTAGTCAGAACACAGACATCACGGCCATACCAATAACAACACAGCCTTTGCATCACAGCCTCCCCAGGATTACTGTCATGAAATAGGTTCGCCACTGACATCATAGCCTCACTAGTGACATCATAGATTCACTATGACATCTTTCTCACCACTGACATTCCAAATTTATTGAGATATCACACATTCACCAGTGACATCACAGCCTGCTGCAGTCAGCCTGCATGGTTGCTGATAAATGACCATTACACAGCTTAAGGGAACAAGGAGTTTATTCTCTTATGAGAGTCCGGTTACAGTTCATAGTCCAGCTTGACAGGAGAGCATACACCAACACCAGGGCTGAGGGAACTGGCCACCATAACGGCATAAAGGCTGAGAGATGGACAATCTTTAATTGCTAGACCAGCATGTCTGACCAAGTACGCAGAAGGATGCCCACTCTCTCAACCAGCTCTCTGTGATTTATCCAGGGCCTAATCTCACCCACCATGGGCTGAGTCTTACTCAGCAGCTAGACAATCTCCTTCAAGTTTGCTCTGGGCTTAACTCAACCAACAACTCTCTACATTTATGCCCAGAGCTCAAACCCTTAACAGTCAAGTTGACACCTGTGCTTAACTACGACACAGCCTCATTGTGATATCAACCTCACCACTAATATCACAGGCTCACCTTTGACGATATAGCTTCACCGTTTCATCACCGCCTCACCATGACATCACAGGATCATCTCTGAAAGCATAGCCTCATTGTGAAATCACATCCTCATCATTGACATCTTATCTAGACTTGATATGATACCACAGACACACCACTGACCTCACGGCTCACAAAAATGTGACAGCCTCCCTGTGACACCACAGTGTTTCTATTGACATCATAACCTCATGGTGAAATGCAGGCATCAATCCTGACATCACACCTCACTGTGACATCACAACTTCCCCAGTGACATCCCAACCTCATAGTGACATCACAGACTCACTGTGACTTCATAACCTCACTGTGATATCACAGCCACACTGTACTAACACATCCTCACTCTGACATCACTGCTTCACTGTAACATCAGAGCCTCATGGTGACATCACAGCCACATTGGAACATCACAGTCTCACCACTGTTATCCTACCTAGTCTTAACATGACACCACAGCCTCACTACAGATAGCACAGGCTCACAATGACATGACAGCCTAAGCCGTGATAGCATAGCCTTTGATATCATAAACAGTGACACCACAGCCTCACATGTTACATCACTGTCTCATTGTGACATCAATCTTCCCACAGATATCACAGCCTCACAGTGACCTCACAGCCTCACTATGACCTCACAGTCTAACTTGTTACATCATAGACTTACCTGTTACATCACAGCCTCATGGAGAATTCAGCCTCTCCACTGGCATCACAACTTTCACAGTGACCTCACAGCCTCAGTATGACATCACAACCTGTCTATGAAGTCACAGACTCACAGTGACATCATGGCTTCACAGTGACATCACAGTCTCTCTGTGACATTACAGCCTCACCTCTGACATAACAGCCTCAATGTGACAAAACAGGGTAACCTCTGAAATCATAGCATCATTGACATCACAGACATGCTGCCTAGCCAAGCTATGTCACTGCAGCCTCATCACTGACATCTCAGGCTCACAGTCACATGACAGACTCAACAGTGCCACCACAGCCTCACAGTGTCATCACACCCTCAATGTGACATTACAACTTGACTGATACCACAGACTCATTGTGACATCACAAACTCACTGTGACATCAGTTTTGCAATGGACATAATAGGCTCAGGTGATATCACGTACACACCACTGACATAGCCTCACTGTGACACCACAGCCTAAATGTAACATCACAGAATCACCATGGACTTCATAGCCTCACTGTAACATCAGACTTACCACAGACATCACAGTCTCATTGTGTTCTCAAAGCCTCCACTTTGACATCACCATCTCCTTGTGACAGCACAGGCTCACAGTGGCACCACAGCCACACGGTGACATCAAACTTTTGTGGTGGCATCACAGCCTCACTAGTGACATGTCAGAATCCCTCTGACATCATGCCCTCATCACTCACCTCAGCCTCATTCTGATATCACAGCCTAACCACTGAAATCATATCCTCACTGTGATGTCACAGTCTCGCTCCACTGACATCACAGCCTCACTGTGACATCACAGCTTCACCTGTGAGGTTATAGCCTCACTGTGACATGACAGCCTCACTATGACATCAAATGCTCACCTCTGAAATGATTGCCCATCACAGCATCGACTCTGACATTATAGCCTAACTGTTTCATCACAGCCACGCTATGACATCACTGGTTCATCTCTGAAATCATAGCCTCAAAGCTACATTACACCCTCATCACTGACATCTTATCTAGTCTCAATATGGCACCACAGCCTCACCACTGACATTATGGGCTCACTGAAACCTGACATCCTCCCTATAACACCACGGTGTCACTATATTCACCACAACCTCACTGTGACATCACAAATTCCCCAGTGACATCAAAACCTCACAGTGACATCACAGTATCATTTTGACATCACAGCTATACAGTCCCAGCAAAACTTCACTGTGACATAATGCTCCACTTCTGACATCATAGCCTAACTGTGACATCACAGCCACACTTTACCAGCACAGTCTCATAATGACATCACAGCCTCACCAGTGACATGACAGGTTCACTCTGACATCACCCACTCAGTGTGATTTCACAGCCTCACCACTGATGTTCTAACCTCAATGTGAAATCCAAGCATCACCTCATGTCACAGCCTCACTGATATCTCATAGAATCAGACCTGGCATCAGAGTGTCACTGTGACATCACAGCTTCACAGTGACCTCACAGCCTGCACACTGACACCACTGGATCACCTGTGAGATCATAGCCTCATTGTGATATTGGTCTTGCCACTGACATCACAGTAGCACTGTGACATCACAACCTCACCACTGATATGAAAGCATCACTGTGACTTCACAGCCTCACCATGACATCACAGCCTCACTTGTGACATCACAGCCTCATGGTGATATCATCACCACACTGTGAAATCACAGCCTCAACACTAGTATCCTACCTAGCCTTACTATGACACCACAGCCCCACAACACATAACACAGGCTCACACTGAGTTGATAGCCTCAGCTGTGACATCATAGCTTTGACATCAAAAAGAATGACATCAAAACCTCACATGTTACATCACTGCTTCATTCTGACAACAATCCTCCCACATATATCTCAGCCTCACAGTGTCTTCACAGCCTCCCTGTGACCATAGGCTGACCTGTTACATCATATACTCACCTTTTACATCATATCCTCATAGTGAAATCAGCTTTGCCACTTATATCATACCTTTCACAGTGACCTCACAGCCTCACAGTGACATCACAGCCTCACTGTGATATATCAGGCTACCCTCTGAATCTGTGACACCTGCCTAGCCTTGCTATGACACCACAGCCTCATCACTGACATCTCAGATTCATGGTCACATGACAGACTCAACAGTGATACCACAGCTTTGTGGCATCACAGTCTCACCAGTCACATCCCAGTCTCACTATGACATCTCAGCCTCATCACTGACATCAGCCTCAATTCTGACATCACACCCTAACTATTGATATCATAGTCAAACTGATATCACTACCTCACTGTAACAACACAGCCTCAAAGTGACATCACAGCCTCTTCTCTGACAGCACAGCCTCAGTGTGACTGCACAACATCATCACTGATGTCCTATCCTCACTGTAAAATCCAAAGATCACCACTGACATCACAGCCTCATTGAGGTCTCACAGAAAGCCCTGACATCAGGGCCTCAATGGGACATCACACCCTCATCCCTGACAGCCTACCTAGCCTCACTATGACAGTACAGCTTCACCACTGACCTCATAGGCTCATTGAAACATGACAGCCTCCCTGTGAAACCACAGTGTCACTATTGACATCAAAACCTCACTGTGACTTCCCAACTTCCCCAGTGACATCACAGCCTTACAGTGACATCACAGCCTCATTTGGACATCTAGCAATACCATGCCATCAAAGCATCATTGTGACATAAAGCTTCACCTCTGAAATTTTAGCCTCACTGTGACATCACAGCTTCAGTTTAACACAATAAACTCACTGTGACATTAGAGCCTCACCAGTGATAATACAGCCTCACCAATGATATAGTCTCACTGTGAAAGTAAATCACTACTGACATCACAATCTCACTATGACATCACAATCTCACTGTGACCTCACAGCCACACTGTGCCAATGCAGCCTCGTTGTGACATCACAGCCTCATCACTGATGGGCCAGGATCATCATGTATTGCAGTCCGCCTGCATGGTTACTGAAAAAATGACCATCATACAGCTTAATGGAACAAGGAGTTAATTTGCTTATGATTACTGGTTACATTTCTCAGTCCACCTTGACAGGATAACATGTATCAACACCAGGGCCAAGGCAACTGACCATACAATAATGGCATAATGGCTGAGAGATAGACAATCCTTAATTGCCAGACAAGCATGTCTGGCCAAGTATGCAGAAGGATGCCCACTCTCTCAACCAGCTCTCTGTGATTTATCTAGGGTCTAATCCCACCCATCATGGGCTGGGCATTTCCCATCAGCTAGACAGCCTCCTTCAGGTTTGCTCTGGACTTAACCATCTACTCTCTACAACTTTGCTGAGCGCTCAAACCCTCGACTGTCAACTTGACACCTGTGCTTAACTATGACACTCCACCCCTTGTCAACTTGACACAAAAACAATAGCACTTTTAATCTGTAACCTTTCCTATACCCCGTAGATATTAAAAAATAAAAAATCATTCCAGGGACAAATTTTAAATGTTCTTTTTAAAACTACAGTTGCAACATTTTATTTATTTATTTATTTATTTATTTATTTATTTATTTATTTTTTAACTTTTTTATTATTATTTCTGCTCATACAAACTTAATAGGTACACTGGTTCCCTCCCTCCCTCCTTCTCCCCCCGACCCCCCTGCTCTCCCTCCCCTCACCCCTCCCTGCCTATTCCCCAGTGCTTCCCCGCCAAAACTCAGAGAATCCTTTAATGTGCCTGCCAGACTCTCCTCTGGGCCCTCCTCTACGATGACGAACAAGGACCCAGTGGCCTTTCCCTGAACCCTTTCCTGTGTTTCCCTTAAGCATAGCAACACTAATATGGCTGTCAATTCCATGCCTCCAAGTCTCTGGCTGCCTTTAGCAAATGCTAGACTTTGTGGGGTCAATAGTGTGTGGGACATTGCGCAGGGCATGCAAAGTCCAATTGTGATTGCTTCAGCCCTAACTTGTGTGGAATATCTTGCATACCATTGCTCCTCCCATCCTTGTGCTCTTACAATCTTACTGCCCCCTCTTCCGCAAATTTCCCTGAGATTCAGTATGGGAAGATATTAGGCTGGCCTAGTTAGGTGGTTGATATAGTCTCTGCAGTTCTGGATTATGGTTTGTTGATTTTCTTTTGCAGTTTTGCTGCTCCTGCAATGCCCTTCACTCCATCCTGACGGGTATTGTATTTCACCCCCTGGCCAGAGATAAAAAGCTGTTAAACTAGAGTCTTATTATAAGAGTATATTCAAAGGTAGATGTAATAAAAGTAGGAAACCACAGTGAGGGAGAGGCCAATCTCCCATTTGCAAAATGGTTCCAACATTTTAAAAGTTCAAAGTTGTTTAACTTTAAAAGGGTATTAAATCAGAATGAGTTAAATACTTTAAAACAAATAAAACACTAAAACAAAAGGATCTTGATATAATAAGAAAACATTTAAATTAAGAGCCAAGTCCAGCAAATTACTGCATCTTCTTCTTCAATGTCCATTTTCTGTTGCTCATCATGTGTTCATCTTGGCTCAAAGATTTCAGGAATTCCCAGTCCTTGTTTGCAACTCAACGTAGTAAAAGCACAGTTCCTTTGAACCAGGCTGAATCTCCACTCCTAACAGTCCTGAGCATACATTCCACAGTTCTGGCATTTCCAACACTGGATTTGCCTCTGCAGCTATAAGCTTCACCTTCTCTTGCAGGAGCTCTATGTCGGCCACTTAGTGACAAGCTTTTGCTGTTTTCCTAACCCCTAAAATCATTCACCAAAACCTGTACCCCGGGGGCCTCTCACCCCGTGCCCTAGGTAAGTCTTCACCCGTGCACCGCCCACCAAGACCCCAGGTCAGCCCACAGGGACCCGGCTCTGATTCCCACCATCCAGCCGGAGCCGTGCGCGGGGCCGAGGGATGAAGAGGACCTCCCCTTGCGCCCGGGCCCCGCCCCAGCTACCCTCGGGTTAAATAGCTCTACGCTGATGCCCCCATCCTCCCTTTACGCCCCACCCCGCTCCGCCAGTCGGGACGCATGTGCGCGGTCCAGCCGGGCCTCTCACCCCGCGACCTAGGTAAGTCTCCGCCCGCACCCGCCCACCAGGACCCCAGGCCAAATAATTCAGTTTAGTGAAATTGAGAGATCTTAAGAATTAAAATGACAATGCCAAAATCAAAGTGCAAATCCATGAGAAGCAACACTCAAGTAAACAAATTTCCCACTGAAGAAATTAATCCCATAGACTCTAACCAGAACAAACCCGCGGAAAAAGGCCAAGAAAGCCTCACCCAGGATAAAGACTTTCAAAATATGATCATTACCATGTTCAATACTATGAAAGAGGAAATCAGGGAGGAATTACATAATTGAATCAATCGCTTTGAAGAGGAACACAACAGACATCTGGAGGAGTTGAGAAAAACAGTGCAAGAAACAAAAAGTGGCATAGAGCAGTTAAAACAAACTCAAGCAGAGTTTAAAACTGAGCTAAAAGACAAGTTATCTTCAACCCAGAACGCCACAGAGAGTCTTACCAACAGAACTAACGAAGCAGAAAACAGAATTTCAGACCTTGAAGATAAAGTGGGAGTACTAACCAGCTCAATGGAAGAGGTTGTTAAAGCCAAAAAGATACTTGAGAGAAATATCCAAGAGATATGGAACACCCTGAAGAAGCCTAACATGCGTATTCATGGAATACCGGAGCAAGAATCTCAAAATACCACTCCTGAGGATTTTTCAAACGATCATCAAGGAAAACTTTCCTCATCTAAAAAAAGAGAGGCCCATCCATATACAAGAGGCATTCCGCACCCCAAACAGATACGACCAAAATAGAAACACACCACAGCAAATAATAGTCAAAACACTCAACATTCAAGATAAAGAACTGGTGCTGAGAGTTTCAAGGGAGAAAAAACAAGTCACTTTTAAAGGTAAACCTATTAAAATAACAAATGACTTCTCAGTCGAAACAGTAAAAGCAAGAAGAGCTTGGAGAGACATACTTCAAGTATTGAATGAGCAAAAATGTCAACCCAGGCTGATTTACCCTGCAAAAATATCAGTCATGATCGAGGGAGAAAGAAAAATTTTCCAGCACAAAGACAACTTTAAGGGATACATATCCACCAAATCAGGCCTTCAAAAAAAATGCTAGAAATGATACTCAAGCGTGAAGAAAAAAACAGGCATATCCAGGAGAACAGAAGGCAAATATAACACCATTAAAAGCAAAGCAATATACTTATAAAAGCTACTAAACATAATAAATGTCTGGAATTAACAATAGTCTCTCCATTACAACACTAAATATTAATGAAATTAATTCACTGATCAAGAGACACAGATTACAAACTTGGATTAAAAATCACAATCCATCAATCTACTGCCTGCAGGAAACCCATCTCACCACAAAAGATAGGCATGCTCTAAAAATAAAAGGCTGGTCAACAATTCTACAAGCTACTGGAAGCAGAAAACAGGCAGGGGTAGCCATTATGCTATCAGACAAAGTGGATTTCAAACCAAAGAAAATTATAAGAGACATGGATGGATACTACATTTTAGTCACAGGTACAATTCACAAGGAATACTTCACAATACTGAACATATATGCACCCAATACGGGCCCCTCCACATTCATTAAGAAAACCCTACAGAGTCTAAAGCAAGAAATAAACCCCCAAACGATAATTCTTGAGGACTTCAACACCGCCCTCTCAATATGGGATAGATCAACAGGTCAAAAGCTTAACAGAGACACTTTGGAACTTAATCAAACCATGAAAGAAATGGACCTCACAGATCTCTATCGAACTTTTCACCCACGCACCAAAGAATACACATTTTTCTCAGCAGCACACAGAACTTTCTCCAAAATAGATCACATATTAGGCCACAAAATGAATCTACACATATACAAGAAAGTTGAAATTCTAACCTATGCCCTATCAGACCACCACGGCCTAAAGCTGGACATCCACAACACATCAAACAAGAGAAAATACACTAACTCCTGGAAACTTAACACTATGATGCTGAATGAGAACTGGATTCAGGAAGAAATTAAAAAGGAAATTCAAGATTTCCTGAAAGTGAATGATAATGAAAATACAACTTACCAAAATCTCTGGGACACAATGAAAGCTGTTCTAAGAGGTAAGTTCATAGCTCTTAATGCCTATATCAAAAAAATGGAAACATCAGAAAGAAACAACTTAACAATGCAGCTTAAAGCTTTAGAGAAACTAGAGTAATCTGATCCCAAAAGCAGTAGAAGAGAGGAGATTAGCAAAATAAGGGGAGAAATATCTGAAGTCGAGATTAAGAAAACAATAGAAAAAAATCAACCAGTCAAAAAGCTGGTTCTTTGAAAAAATCAATAAGATTGATACACCCCTAGCTAAATTAACCAAAAGCAAGAGAGAGAAAACCCAAATTAACAAAATCAGAAATGAACATGGAGTTATCACTACTGATACCCAAGAAATCCAGAGAATTATAACATCATATTTCAAAAACTTATACTCTGTGAAGTTTGACAACACAAAAGAGATGGATGAATTTCTAAGTAAACACAACTTACCTAAATTGAATCAGGAAGTTGTGAATTACTTAAATAGTCCTATAACATATAAGGAAATTGAGGAAGTAATCTCGAATCTTCCCACCAAAAAATGTCCTGAACCAGATGGATTCAGCACAGAGCTCTACCAGACATTGAAGGAGTTAATAACACCAATACTCCTTAAACTGTTCCATCAAATAGCAAAGGAAGGAACACTACCAAATTACTTCTATGAAGCTAATATCATTTTAATCCCAAAACCTAATAAAGATTCACTTAAAAAAGAAAACTATAGGCCGATCTCCCTGATGAACACAGACGCAAAGATTCTCAACAAAGTCTTAGCCAATCGGATTCAAAAACATATTAAAAAGATCATTCACGGGGACCAAGTAGGCTTCATCCCCGGCACACAAGGTTGGTTCAACATACGCAAATCAATAAATGTACTTCATCATGTAAACCAGTCCAAAGTTCAAGACCACATGATACTCTCGATAGATGCAGAAAAAGCTTTTGACAAGATCCAACAGTTTTTTATGATCAAAACGGTAGAGACAGTAGGAATGGAAGGAACCTTTATCAATATAATAAAAGCTATATACTACAAGCCCACAGCAAGGATTATGCTCAATGGGGAACAATTGGAAGCATTCCCACTTCGATCAGGAACTAGACAAGGCTGTCCACTCTCACCGCTTCTATTCAATATTGTACTTGAAGTCTTAGCTGAAGCCATAGGCAAGAAAAGGACATAAAAGGGATTCAAATCGGCAAGGAAGAAGTCAAGCTATCCCTATTTGCAGATGACATGATCATATACCTGAGTGATCCCAAAAACTCCACCAGGAAGCTCCTGGAACTAATTGAGAAGTTCAGCAGGGTGGCAGGATACAAAATAAATGTGCAAAAATCAGAGGCCTTCCTATATGCCCAGAATGAAAGAAGTGAAAAAGCCTTGAGAGAAACAATTCCATTTACTATAGCCCCTAAAAAAATGAAATACCTTGGTATAAACCTAACTAAGGAGGTAAAAGACCTTTACAATGAAAACTTTAAAACCCTAAAGAAAGAAATAGCAGAAGACACCAGAAGGTGGAAAGACCTCCCTTGTTCCTGGATTGGCAGAATCAACATCGTAAAAATGACCATCCTACCAAAGGCAATATACAGATTCAATGCTATACCAATCAAAATCCCAAAGCAATTCTTCAAAGAAGTTGACCAAACAATCTCAAAGTTCATATGGAGGCACAAAAGACCCAGAATAGCAAAAACAATCCTGAGTAACAAAAACACAGCTGGAGGTATTGCCATACCAAACCTTAGTCTACACTACAAATCCATAGTTATAAAAACAGCCTGGTACTGGCTCCAAAATAGACATACAGATCAATGGATAAGGATTGAAGACCCAAATATAAGCCCACAAAATTACAGACATTTGGTCTTTGACAAAGGGGCCCAAAGAATCCAGTATCTTCAACAAATGGTGCTGGCAAAACTGGATCTCCACATGCAGAAGATTAAAGCTGGACCCGTACTTGTCACCATGTACAAGACTTAATTCCAAATGGATCAAGGACCTTGATATCAGCCCAGAGACTATAAAAACCATAGTTGAAAGGATAGGGAACTCCCTCGAGCTGATTGGGCTAGGCCAACAGTTCCTAAACAGACATCCAATGGCACAGTCACTGCTACCAACTCTCTACAGTTGGGACCTTGTGAAATTAAAGAGCTTCTGTTCAGATAAAGAGATTATAACGCGAGCTCAAAGGCAACCCACAGAATGGGAGAAAATCTTCACTAACCACACATCTCATAGAACTCTGCTGTCCAGAGTGCACAAAGAACTTAGAAAACTAAACACCAAGGAAACCAATGGCCCAATTAAAAAATGGGCCCTGGAACTTAAAAGAAATTGTACCAGGGATGAAATTAAAATGTGTAACAAATATCTTAAAAAATGCTCCACTTCCTTCGCCATCAGGGAAATGCAAATCAAAACTTCCCTGAGATATCATCTCACCCCGGTCAGGATGGCAAAAATCCACAATACAAACAACGACAAATGCTGGAGAGGATGTGGAGAGAGGGGAACTCTTCTACATTGCTGGTGGGAATGCAGGCTCATACAGCCACTCTGGCGAGCCGTCTGGAGATTCTTAAAGAAATTAAAGATTGAAATGCCATATGACCCTGCTATTCCACTTTTGGGAATAACTCCCCATGCAGCAGAGGTTCACCTCGATAGCACAAGCACGACCATGTTCATAGCAGCACTGTTTACAATAGCAAAGTCATGGAATCAACCCAAATGTCCAACAGTTGACGAGTGGATAAGTAAACTGTGGTACATCTATACAATGGAGTACTACTCAGCCATCAAAAATGATGAATTACTGGAATTTGCTGGGAAATGAATGTCATTAGAAACAATTATATTAAGTGAAGTATCCCAGACCCAGAAAATTAAGCGCCATATGTACTCCCTAATAGGTGGCTCCTAGTACCAAACCCACCCAGCCCACCTAGAGACAGTAATTCCAAGGATTATGAACAGGAGGGATGGGTAGGAGGGCCACACCAGAAACAAGGAGAGAAGGGACCATGTTACAGCAGGGAAAATAGGCCTCCACCAAGGACCCAAATATGTAATGAGACATCTGATTAAGTTCACAGACTTTTGTTCCTGATCATTTACTACTGAGGGGTGTGATCTCACCAGAAGAGGAGGGCATATAGTCTGGCAGATAAAAAGTAACCATTGTGCAAATGGGTGGTAGACCCCTCCCTTACTGTGGTTTCCCACTTTTATTCATCTTCCTTTGAATGTGCTTTTATCACAAGACTCTAATAGCTTTTTGTCTCTGGCCAGGGGGTAACATACAATGCCCATCAGGATGGAGTGAAGGGCATAGCAGGAGCAGCAAAACTGCAAAAGAAAATCAACAAACCACAATCCAGAACTTCAGAGACTCTATATCAACCACCTAGAACTAGGCCAGCTTAGTCTCTCCCCATCTTGAAGCTCAGGGAAATTTGTGGAAGAGGGGGCGGTAAGAGTGTAAGAGCAAAAGGATGGGAGGAGCAATGATATGTAAGATACTCCATGCTAGTTAGGGCTGAAGCAATCATAATTGGACTTTGCATGCCCTGCACATTGTCCAACACACTGTTGACTTCACAAAGTCTAGCATCTGCTAAAGGCACCAAGATTCTTGGAGGCAAAGGATTGGCAGCCACAGCAGTGTTCCTATACCTAAGGGGAACATGGGAAAGGGTTCAGGGAAAGGCCACTGGGTCCTTGTAAGTCATTGGAGGGGAGGGCCCACAGGAAAATCAGACATGCACAAGAAAGGACTCTCTGGGAATTGGGGCGGGAGGCACTGGGGGATGGGGAGGGAGAGGGGTGGGGAGGGGGAAAGGGGGTATGCAGGGAGGAGGAGGGAGGGAGGGAATTCGTGTACCTAGTAAGTTTGTATGAGCTGAAATAAAAAAAAAAAAACCTGTACCCCCTGGGGATGCTGCCAAATTCCAAAGCAAGGTTGAAACATAGTCTAGCCCATTGGAGCTGCAGCTGTACCAACTTTAATATGCTGATACTGGAAAAGCTTCTTTTAGGCTACCAAAATCCGAAGGGCAAGAAATGGCTTTAACTTGGGCTTTCAGTCCCTGAAGGAATTTGAGTTTTCAAACCACGAACTTGCTATACAGTGTTTTTCACATCTTCCACTGTCCCAGTGCAAGTCACTAGGATTTCCCTCACTGATACTGATTTCTCCAACAGTAGAAGATATTCTGTTGCCTGCCTTTTGCACATCCAAACTTTCAAGATTGCCAACACAGCTCTCCTCTATCAAGCAAACCAGTCCATCATCTTTAAATTCAGCTTTACCAAAGGCCTTGTCCTCTAATCACAAATTGGGCCCAAACAATCTCTCTGAGCAATTGGCCCACTAAACTCTGAAGAATGATTATTTGTAAATCCACAAAGTGAAAATTCTCAAGCATTTCCAACTTTGTCCAGCAGAACCATTCAAAAGCCACAAAATCCACATAGTCAGATTTATCCACAACACCCCACTTCCTGGGTACCAAATTCTGTTGCAGTCTCCCTGAATGGTTACTGAAAAAATGACCATCACACAGCCTAAGGGAACAATGAGTTTATTTCCTTATGATTACCAGTTACAGTACTCAGTCCAGCTTGACAAGAGATCATGCACCAACACCAGGACTGAGGGAACTGACCATACCATCACTGCATAATGGCTGAGAGATGGACAATCCTTACCAGCCAGACCAGCATGTCTGACCAAGTGAACAGACAGATGCCAACTCTCTCAACCAGCTCTCTGTGATTTATCCAGGGTCTATTCCCACCCACCATGGGCTGGGTCTTTCCCATCAGCTAGACAATTTTCTTCAGCTTTGCTTTGGGATTAACTCAACCATCAACTCTCTACAACTGTGCCCAGAGCTCAAACCCTCAACAGCTAAGTGACACCTGTGCTTAATTATGACACCGTGATATCACTGCCTCACCAGTGCCACCACAGCCTCATGGTGACATCATAACCTTACTGTGGCATCACAGGCTCACCAGTTATATCACATCATCAATGGAACACCTTGGCCTCATAACTCACATCAGAATCATTTCAGAAATCACAGCCTAATAACTGACCTCACAGCTGCACTGTGACATCACAGCCTCACTCTGACATCACAGCCTCACTGTAACATCGCAGCCTCACCACTGGAATCCTATATAGCCTTACTAGGACACCACAGCATCAGCACAGACAGCATAGGCTTCCAGAGTGATATCACCTCATGGTGACATAACAGCCCACAGTGGCATACAACCCTCACAGTGACATCACAGCCTCAGTGTGACAACACAGCCTAATCAGTGACAACACAGCCTCACCTGTGATATCAGAGCCTCACTTTGAAATCACAGGCTCACTGTCACACCAGGAACAACATAGCCTTTGACATCACAGCCTCACCTGTATAATTGTCACATAAGTTTACCATTGACATCACAGCCCTACCAGTGACATCACAGACTCAGTGTGACATCTTTCTCAACACTGACATTCCAGCCTTATTTTTTTTTTAATTTTTATTATTTATTCAATCATGTGTGTATGTGTGTGTATGTGTTTGTGTATAGAACCATGGACAAATTTGGGAACCACCATGAACCGCCTCCACCTCCTCCTTGTTTACTCTGCCCAGGGATTCACAGGCTCTGCCCCACCAGGGCCAGAAACACAGGCCACCCCTGCTTCTGCCCAGCGTCTATACGTGGGGGTCTAGTATCCGAACTCAGGACATTCCAGCCTTCACCAGTGACATCACAGCCTCATTGTGACATCAGCAGCACCAATACCACCACAGCCTCACTGCCAATAAAACCTCTCCAATGACATCACAACATCAGTGTGTAATCAGTGCCTCACTGTGACATCATAGCCTCACTGTGTTCTCACAGTGTCACTCTTACATTACTACCTGACAGTGACACCATGGCCTCACTGTCACATCACAATTTTTGTGACATAAGCATTGCCTCTTACATAATAGCCTCATGGTGATATCACATACACACCTCTAATATAGCACATCAAAACCTCACTGTGATATCACAAACTCACTGTGACATCACAGCCTCACCACTGATATGACAGGCTCACCGTGATATCACAACCTCCTCAAGGACACCACAGCCTCATGGTGATATCATAACCTCAATGTGGCATCACAGCCTCACCAATTATATCATAGCATCAATGCAACAGCTCAGCCTCATCTTTTATATCAGTCTCACTTCTTAAATCACAGCCTAACCAATGATGTCACAGCTACACTGTGATATTACAGGCTCACGGTGACATCACAGGCACACTGTGACATCACACCCTCAAAATTGTATACTACCTAGCCTTACTAGGATTCTACAGACTCACTACAGTTAGCACAGACCTACAGTGATGTGACAGCCTCAGCAGTGACATCATATCCTTTGACATCATGAACAACTACACCACTGCCTCACATGTTACATTACTACCTCATTGTGACATCAATCTTCCCACAGATATGACAGCCTCACAGTGACCTTACAGCAACATGAACACCTCACAATCTACCCTGTTACATCATAGATTCACCACTTCCATCATAGCCACATAGAGAAATCAGCCTTACAACTATTATCACATCTTCCACAGTGACCTCACAGACTCATTGTGAGATCAAAATCTCTCTGTGCTGTCACATCCTCACAGTGACATCACATCTTCACAGTGATATCACAGTCAAACTGTGGCTCATTTCTGACATCACAGCCTCACTGTGATATAACAGACTAACCTCTGAAATCATAGCATCAGTGACACCGTGGACATCCTGCCTAGCCTCACAATGAAACCACATCAGCCTCATTTGATATCACAGCCTAACCACTGAAATCACATCCTCATTGTGACATCACAGTCTAGCTCCTCTGACATCACAGCCTCCGTGTGATATCAGGTGACATCTCAATTTCACTGTCACATCACAACTTACCCAATGACATCAAATCCTCACAGTGACATCACAGCCTCATTGTGACATCACAGCCATAAGGTGCCATCAAAGCATCACTGTGACATAAAGTTTCACCTCTGACATATAGCCTCACTGTGACATCACAGCCTCAGTTTGACACAATAAACTCACTGTAACATTAGAACCTCAGCAGTGACAATACAGAATCATAAATGACAGAGTCTCACTCTGAAAGCACCATCATTACTGACATCAGAACCTCACTGTGACATCACAACTTCACTGTGACTTCACAGCCACACTGTGCCAGCAGAGTCTCACAGTGACATCACAGCTTCACCACTGATATGACAGGGTCACTGACATCACAGCCTCTCCTCTGACATCACAGTTTCAGTGTGACTGCACAACCTCACAACTGACATTACAACCTCACGGTGATATCACAGTCACACTGTGGCAACACAGCCTCATTGTGACAGCACAGCCTCACTACTGATTGGACAGGTTCACCAAGATATTACAGCTTCACCAGTGACAACCACAACCTCTTGGTCACATCATAATCTCACTGTGGCATTATAGCCTCATCAGTTATATCACATTATCAATATGAAACCTCAGCCTCATCTCTCACATCAGTCTCACTTCTGAAATCACAGCCTAACCAATGACCTCACAGAAGCACTGTGACACCACAGCCTCACTGTGACTTCATAGCCTCATGGTGACATCACAGCCACACTGTGACATTACAGCCTCACCAATGATATCCTTCCTAACCTTGCTATGACACCACTGCCTCACAACAGTTAGCACAGGCCCATAATGAAGTGACAGCCTCAGCAAAGACATCATAGCCTTTGTCATCATAAAGTGTGACACCACAGCCACACATGTTACATTACTATCTCATTGTGATATCAATCTTCCCACAGATATAGCCTCACAGTGGCCGAACAGCCTCACTGCGACCTCACAGTCAAATCTGTTACAACATAGACTCACCTATTACATCAGAGCTTCATGTTGAAATCAGCCTTGCCAATGATATCACACCTTCAACAGTGATGCCATAGCCTCACTGTGACATCACAACCTCTCTATGTTGTCCCAGCCAACTAGTGACATCACAGTTTCATAGTGATGATACAGTCTCATTGTGGCATTATAGCCTCATTCCTGACATCACAGATTCACTGTGACATCACAGCTTGCAGAGTGTTATCACATCACGGTGACATGACATCCCACAGTGACATACAACATACACAATGACAGCACAGCCTCACCTGTGACGTCAGAGTCAGCACTGACATTAGTCAGAGCACTGACATCACTGCCACACCAGTGACAACACAGCCTTTGTCATCACAGCCTCACCAGTGTCACTGTTACATAATAACTTCACCACTGATATCATAGCCTCATCATTGACATCATAGACACACTATGACATATTTCTCATATTGTGACAACACACCTTCACCAGTGACATCACTGCCTCCTTGTGACATCAGCCTCACCACTAATATCACAGCCTCACTATGCCATCCAAATCTCTCTAGTGACATACGTCTCTGTGTCATTGGACTCTAACTGTGATGTCAAAGCCACGCTGTGTCCTCAAAGCCTCACTGTGACATTACAACCTTACAGTGACATCATAGACTCAATGTGACACCATAGCATCACCACTGACACCATATCCTCACTATGACATCTCCCTTTCCACTGACATCACAGTCTCACCATGGCAGCACCAATATCCTTTGACATCACAGGCTTACGGTGATACCACATCCATATGGTGACAACAAACTTCAAGGTGATATCACAGCCTCACCAGTGACATGCCAGACTCACTGTGCTATAGTACCCTCAGCACTCTCATCAGCCTCATTCTGATATCACAGCCTAACCATTGAAATTACATCCTCTGCCACTATGTGCCAATACAGCCTCACAGTGACATCACACTCTCACTGAGACATCACAACCTCATTACTGATTGGACAGGCTTATCACAATATTACAGCCTTACCAAAGACACTCCAGCCTCATTGTGATATTATAACTCACTGTGGCATTACAGCCTCACCAGATATATTACATTCTCAATGCAACATCTCAGCCTCATCTCTCACATCAGTTTCACAGCCACACTGTGACATCACAGCCTCACTACTGGTATCGACCCTACCCTTACCATGACACCACAGCCTCACCACTGATAGCACAGGCTCACAGTGACATGACAGCCTCAGCAGTGACATTATTGCCATTGACATCACAGTTTCACCACAGTCTCACAAGTTATGTCACTGCCTCATTGTGACTTTAATCTTTCCACAGATATCACAGCATCACAGTGACCTCACAGCCCCTCTGTGACCTCACATTATAACCTATTACATCATAGTCTCACCTGTTACATCATCTCCTCATGGTGAAATCCACCTTGTACTGACATCACAACTTTCACAGTGACCTCACAGCCTCACTGTGACATCACAACCTCTCTGTGATGTCACAGCCATAAGGTGCCAGCACAGCTTCACTATGACATCACTGTCTCACCACTGATAAGACAGGCTCACCGTGATATTACAGCCTCACCAGTGACACATAGTCTCATGGTGACATCATAATCTCACTGTGGCTTCACAGCCTCAAAAGTTATGTCATATCATCAATGCGACACCTCAGCCTCATCACTCACATCAATGTCACTTCTGAAATCACTGCCTAACCACTGACATCACAGCCTCACCGTGACATCACAGCATCATGGTGACATCACAGTCACACGGTTACATCACAGCCTCACCACTGCTATCCTACCTAGGCTTACTGTGACAACACAGCCTCACCAGTAATGTGACAGCCTCAGCAGTGACATAATAGCCTTTGATATCATAAATAGTGACATCAAAGCCCCACATAGAATATCACTGTGTTATTGTGACATCAATCTTCCCACAGATATCACAGATTCATAATGACCTCCTAGCTTTACTGTGACTTCAGAATCTGACTTTTTTCAACATAGCCTCATGGTGCTATCAGACTTGTCATTGACATTACATCTTCCACAGTGACCTCACAGCCTCACTGTGATATCACAACCTCTCTGAGATGTCACAGCCTCACAGTGACATCACAGCTTCACAGTGATATCACCACTTCACTCTGGCATTGTAGCCTCTTTTCTTACATCACAGCCTCACTGTGACATCACAACATAACCTCTGACATCACAGTCTCACTGAAATAACAGGCTAATCTTTGAAATCATGGCATCAGTGATACCACGGACATCCTGCCTAGCCTTGGTATAATACCACAGCCTCATCACTCACATCTCAGGTTCATGGTCACATGACAGCCTCGACAGTGACACCACAATCATGCTGTGCCATCAATGTCTCACCAGTAACATCCCAGCCTCACTGTGACATCTCAGCCTCATCACTGACATCAGCCTCACTTCTGATATCACAGCCTAACCACTGAAATCTCAGCTGAACTGTGATGTAATAGTCTATCACCACTGATATCATAGCCTCACATTAACATCACAGCCTCAGAGTAACATCACAGCCTCTCCTCTGACATCACAGGCTCAGTGTGACTGCACAGCCTCACCTCTGACATCCTAACCTCACTGTGAAATCCAAGCATCACTCCTGACATCACAGCCTCACTGTGACATAACAGGCTAATCTGCTGCAGTCCAAGCTGCCCCTCCACAAGGTGGGCAAGGCTTCAGCAATTTGAGAACAGATAGACAGCTCTCTGGGCTGAGTGAATCTGAACTCTTTATTGAAGTTTTTAGCAGAGCTTTTATACTTTAGAAAATCCAGAGTAAAGGCCAATGGATCTATCACCATGCCCATAGGGAAAACATCAAAGAAAATTAGGACCAAATTCTTTACATAGGGAGAGGCTTTAGGACCTAACAATTGCCCATTTAGATGTTAATGTGTCACTCCCCAGCCAGCAGGCTTTAGGTCAGAACCAGACCATAACACTCAGGCAGGCAGTAACACTAAGACCTGATTACCCCCTTATATTCCTTATTTCTCTTATTTATATCAATTAATGTCATGTCCTTTATCCATAAATTGTTTCCTTGAAACAATATTCTGTCATGCTGAACCTTGTCAAAATAGCATGGTTGGATAAGGACGGGATATTTCCCTCTCTTTTATTTTTTTAAATGATGAGATAAATCTGAAGATGGCTAGAAAGAGAATTATAGTAATGACTATGATAAGAATTGTCCTGCCAATATGAATTAACATGGTGAACCAGGTTGTAGGAAAACATTCAAACTCATAGGATTATTTACATGTGTTTAGAACCTTAAGTTAGTAAAATGGCTCTGAATGTCTTTTAAAGAGTACAATTGTAGTAGCAGTCAGCAATTTGTATAAACTGAAATATAGAGTAGTAGTCTTAATATGTCTAACAGACTAGTTTTAATAAGTAGGAATAACTTATCTAGGCGCTAAGTGTCAAGACTACCAGATCTATTCTGGAGTTTAAATGAATCTGAATTTTGTCCCAAATTTAAAATTTATCTTAGTGTCTAAGTTAAGAGAAATATAATTACCCATTCAAGAGTAGATACAATTGGTGATATAAATGTTAGCAAAAGTCAACAGAAAATTGTACATTTTTAGGAACCAAAACTAAAACACATGGCGAGTACACAACAGTGAATTTTAAATGGAAAATAAAGTCCTTCAGCATATGGTGAGCAGCAGTTAACTTTTAAAGTCCAGAATAGATCTGGTAGTCTTTTTTTTTAATACATTTTTTATTATTATTTCAGCTCATACAAACTTATTAGGTACACCAGTTCCCTCCCTCCCTCCTCCTCCACCCGAACCCCCTGCTCCCCGTCCCCTCACCCAATCCCCCAGTGCCTCCCACCCCAATTCCCAGAGAGTCCTTTCTTGTGCATGCCTGACTCTCCTCTGGGCCTTCCTCTCTGATGATGTACACGGACCCAGTGGCATTTCCCTGAACCCTTTCCTGACACTTAGCTCCTAGATAAGTTATTCCTACTTATCAAAACTAGTCTGTTAGACATATTAAGACTACTACTCTATATTTCAGTTTATACAAATTGCTGACTGCTACTACAATTGTACTCTTTAAAAGACATTCAGAGCCATTTTACCAACTTAAGGTTCTACACACTTATGTAAATAATCATATGAGTTTGAATTTTCCTACAACCTAGTTCACCATGTTAATTCATATTGGCATGACAATTCTTATCATAGTCCAAACAGGGGTCAGGAATCTATCCTAGAAGGAAACATTTCTGGCTCCTTCAGGTCAGGATCTGGCTCTTTGACTTGTTCTGTATTGATGTCAACTCCTTTTTTCCTGTAGGCTGAGAGCTGTCATCTTGTCAGGGAGACTGTCTATGATTTTCCACTGGGCAAAATAAACATTTGGGAATCCACGGGGGTGAGGCTGCTGATGGAGAACACAAAGACATCTGGGACTCCAGGGAACCCTGAGTCTGGTTAGGACAGGGGTGTGTCAAAGGCATTCTCTCCTTTAACCATCACCTCTAATTTTAAATCTTTTCATAAGCATAGCATCCGACAAACCTTTAAAACATACTTTAACATTCTTTTAAGTAACCAATTCATAAACTTTCTGTACACACTTTAAACTTGTAAGCAACGGGTTCCATCCCATTAACCTTTTTTTTAAATTTTTTTTTATTATTATTATTTATTCAACTGTGTGCATATGTGTATGTATGTGCGTGCGTGTCTGCGTGTGTGTAGAACCACGGACGAATTCGCGAACTACCATGGGCGCCTCCACCTCCTTCTGCCCCGGGATTCACAGGCTCCGCCCTACCAGGACCAGAAGCGCAGGCCGCCCCCGCTTCCGCCTGGCGTCTATACGTGGGATCTGGGATCCGAACTCAGGACCTATCCGCCTGCAAGGCGGAGGCTTAACCCCTGAGCCACCTCTCCAGCCCCCCATCCCATTAACCTTTTATCAAACCTTTTGTACATCTAAGTATTATACATACATACACACACACACATATATATATATTTACTTGATAGTTTCCTGCTATTTTTACATTAATTATCCCTCAAGAAATGTCTTTTAATGGAGGTTATAACAGATAACAAACTTCAACTTTAAAAGAAATTAAGAGTTGGGTCTGATTTGGCAATTGTGTAGACAATATACATTTACATATAACATATACTTTGAAACCTCTCAATTTATTATTTACTTTAGCATTAAGTAACCATAAATTTTGTATGTTTAAAGTATATGAAACTTATGAACATAAAAGAAAACATTTGGGGCTGAAGAGGTGGCTCAGGGGTTAAGCCTCTGCCTTGCAGGCGGAAGGTCCTGAGTTCGGATCCTAGACCCCACGTATAGACGCCAGGTGGAAGCGGGGGCGGCCTGTGTTTTCGGTCCCGGTAGGGCGGAGCCTGTGAATCCCAGGGCAGAGTAACAATGAGGAGGTGGAGGCGTCCATGGTGGTTCCCAAATTCGTCCGTGGTTCTACACACACAGACACATACATACATACATACACATGCACACACACTCACAATTGAATAAATAATAATAAAAAAAATTAAAGAACCTGACTAATACAGATTGTGGTACCAAGAATGGATCTAGGGAAACAGAATTATAAAAATGAATTTTGCTAGCAGATTTGGTGACATCTTGAGTTAGATCTCCAACACAATCAAACCACCAGCCTCTAAAGACTGCTCTGGCAGTAAGGAGAAAATTAATGTTTGGAGTGAAGTGATCAAGAATTGGTGAAGATAGGTGTGTTGGAATTCAAGATTCACCTGTTATGTGGAGTGAGGAGCTTAGTGATTCAATATATAAAACTTTTGACAATATGAGTAAAAATAAGGAAAGCAATGATGCTGATTGGTCGCTATTGACATCTCTTGATAAAATACAAAATGAGAAGAAAAACCTCAGACACAAAAATAACCAACTCAGAAAGCATGTAAACAATCTAGAGGCTTCTAAGTGTGACCTAGAAGCAACTCTGGAAAGGAAAGACTTTACTGGTGAAATTGCCCAGGTCCACATGCATATAAAAAACTGAGAAGATTCTAAGTGTGTCCTAGAAAACAATCTTCTTTCTGGTAACAATAAGGTTCGAACTGCAGAAAATAAAAATCAAACTCTGATTATTTTATTGACTGAATTACAAAGTAAATTGAAATCCCACCCTTGAAAGGTGTTGGTGGTTGAAGTTAAAGTGCTCATTTGCAAAGAGTGGGATCCTGAAAAGTGCGATGTTGATGTGTGGAAAAACCAAACTGATGATGAGGATGAGGATGTTGAACCTTCACATTCTGATGCATTTATTCTGCCCTTAGCAGAGAATGAATCATTGCTTCTGACCAGGGAACTCATTTCACAGCTAAAGAAGTATGGCAGTGGGCTCATGACCATGGGATTTGTTGGCCTTACCAATTCCCCACCATCCTGGAACAGCTGGCTTGATAGATGGTGGAATGGCCTTTTAAAGGCACAATTACAGCATCAATTATGTGGTAATAGTCTGGAGGGATGGGGCAGAATTCTTCAGAAGGCAGTATATGACTTAAACTAGCGTCCAATATATGGTACTGTGTCTTTTTTAGCCAGGATTCACAGGTCCAGAAATCAAGGAGTGGAAACAGGAATAGCTCCCCTTACTATCAACCCTAGTGACCCATTAGGAAAATTTTTGCTTCCTGTTCACATGAGCCTGTGTTCTACTGGCTTAGAAGTTTTGAGTCCAGAGAAGGGAATGCTTCTGCCAGGAGACACAGCAAATATTCCTTTGAACTGGAAACTCAAACTTCCTCCTGGTTATTTTGGACTTCTGATGCCCTTAAGCCAACAGGCTAAGAAATGAATAACAGTGTTAGGAGGGTTGATTGGCCCAGACCACCAAGGGGAAATTGGATTGGTTCTCCATAATGGCGGTAAGGAAGAATATGTCTGGAGTGTAGGAGATCCACTAAGGTGTCTCTTGGTATTACCATGTCCTGTGATTAAGGTCAATGTGAATTTACACAACCCAACATAGGAAAGACAGTAAATGGTCCAGATCCTCCAGGAATGAGGGTATATGTAACCCCTCCAGGTAAGGGGCTAACACCTGTGGAAGTGTTTGCTGAAAGTGGAATAATAAGTAGTAGAAGAAGGTAATTATAAATACCACCTAAGGTGACATAACCAGTTACAGAAATGAGGATTATGATTGCCATGAGTGCTCCTGGTTCAGACTGTCAAGAATAGGCTTGTGCATGTGCACATACTCTAAGAAGATATTTATGTCATGTAATGTAATGTTACTTTATAGTTATGTGATGAAATGTTGTAATCTACATTATGATATTGTGTTATGGGACACTAAAAACAAAGCATTTTTCAAGGGGCATTGTCATTAATCTTGTAAAAATATTGCATGTGCGGTTGTATGTGCATAGCTATATTACATTAGGCAGAATTATGAATCTGTTTTTATTTGGAGATTTTTTTAATGGCCTAACGAAATGTCATTTGGTGTCAAGTTGACACGGGGTGGAAGTTTGATAGTTAAGCCTGGGTGTCAACTTGACCACCTGGTATGGGCTGAGACCACCTCTGGAAAGGATCAACTGAGACCACTTGATAGATTCTATTGGAACCTCCAATGCACTCATAGCATCCTCCCAGTACTGCAGCATATAAAAAGGAGCCACCAAAGAGAACTGATGCCTTATTGCAGCTGTGCTAGGAATCGCTCTTCCTTCTGGTCATCTGGTTTCTTTGACCCTCTAGCCTTCCAACCCACCAAGTTGTTGTTGGCTAGCATAAAGACTTTAGGAATTCTCCAGCATTCAGCCATCACCCACTTGATACCAAACTGAACAGCTACCAGCAATGTCAGAGTCTCCATGTGAAAGCACAATCATTACTAACATCACAACCTCACTATGACATCACAGACACACTGTGCTAGCACATTCTCACTGTGACATCACAGCTTCACCTGTGACATCAGCATCGCCACCAACATTAGACAGAACACTATCACTGTCGAACCTATGACAACACAGCCTTTGGTATCACAGCCTCACAGTGATCTCACAGCCTTCCCACTGACACCACAGGCTCACCTGGTACATCATAGACTCATCGTGACATCAGTCTTGCCATTGACATCACAGCCTTACTGTGACATCACAGCTTACAGAGTGATATTAACTCAGGCAGACATGACAGCCCATAGCATCATACAACATTCACATTGACACGACAGCATCAGTGTGACATCATGGCCTCATCAGTGACAGCACAGCCCCACATGTGACAGCAGTGCCACCATTGACAATAGTTGGAACACTGACATCACTGCCACAGCAGTGACAATACAGCCTTTGTCATCACAGCCTCACCAGTGTCACTGACACTAGAGCCTCACCAATGAATCATAGACTCATTATGACATCTTTCTCACCACTGATATTCCAGACTTATTGTGATATCACAACTTTACCAGTGATAGTACAGCCTCATTGTGACATCACACCATTCCTACTGACATCATAGCCTCACTGTGACATCAACCTTGCCACTGACCTCACAGTCTCTCTGTGAACTCACAGCCTCATTGTGACATCATAGCTACACCACGATATCAAATCATCACTGTAATTGAAGCTTCACCTCTGACATCATAGCCTCACTGTGACCTCAGGCTTGCCACTGGATCACAGTCTCACTGTGAACTCATAGCCTACACTGTGACATCATGAAGTTCCTGTGATGCCATGGGCTCATGGTGTCACTGCAGGTACACGGTGACATCAAAGCCTCATGGTGCATCACAGCCTCACCAGTGACATGTCAGCTTGAATGGGAAATCATACCCTCATCACTCACATAAGCTTCCTTGTGATATCACAGCCTAACCACTGAAATCATATCCTCACTGTGATGTCATAGTCTCTCTTCAATGACATCACAGCATCACTGTAATTTCATGGTATCACTGGTGACACCACAGCCTCTATGTGACATCACAATCTTGCCACTGACATCATAGTCTCACTTGGACCTCACAGCCTCCATTGTGACATCATAAAGTCCCTGTGACATCACAGGCTTATGGATTCACCAAAGACACATAGTGAAATCAAAGCCTAATGGTTGCATCACAGCCTAACATTGACCTCACAGCCTTCCCACTGACACCACAGGCTCACCTGTGACATCAAAGTCTTACAGTGACAATGGCCTCACCACTGATAGCCCACTTAGCCTTAATAAGATATGACAGCCTCAACACAGATAGCACAGGCTCACAGTGACATGACAGCCTCATCAGTGATAACATAGCATTTGCCATCACTGTGATGTCATAGTCTCACTCCACTGATATCTCAGCCTCACTGATTTCACTACATGACTAGTGACAACACACCCTCACTGTGACATCACATGTTCACCTCTGATATCATTGCCCAACAGTGATATCACAGCAGCAACTCTGACATTATAGCCTCACTGTTTCATTGCAGCCTCACTATGACATCACAGGATCACCTCTGAAATCATAGCCTCACTGTGACATCAGCCTTATCACTGACATCACAGTCTCACTTGGACCTCATAGCCTCAACCATGATATCACTAATTCCCTGTGACATGACAAACTCATGGTGATACTACAGACACATGGTGACATCAAAGCCTCACAGAGGCATCACAGCCTCACAGTCACCTCACAATCTTCACACTGATACCATAGGCTCACCTATTATATCATAGCCTCATTGTAGAGTCAGTCTTACCACTGACATCACAGACTCACTGTGACATCACAGCCTTACCAGTGAAAGCACAGCCTCATCTGTGACATCAACATCTCCACTGATATTAGTCAGAACACTGACAACACTACCACACCAGTCACAACACAGCCCTTGACGTCGCGGACTCACCAGGGTCACTGTCATGTTATTGGCTTCAAGAATGACATCAGAGCCTTACCAGTGAAATCATAGACTCACTATGACATCTTTCTCATCACTGACATTCCAGCGTTATTGTGACCTCACACCTTCACCAGTGACATCACAACCTCATTATGACATCAGCCTCACCACTAATATCACAGCCTCACTGTGCCATCCAAACCTCTCTAGTGACATCACAACATCCCTGTGTCTTCAGAGCCTGACAGTCACATTGTTGGAACCGAAGTTCCTTTCAAGCCCCTTACCCAGACCCCGAAGGAGACACGAGAACCACTAGGTTGCTGTAAAGACATGAGGCAAGATTTATTAAACTGGCGCGTGCCAGGACCATCTCCCTGCTCAGGCAAAAGAGAACGGCCCCGACTGAATTTGGGGCAGGGTTTTTATAGGAAAGCAACTACATTTGAGCAAATACATGCAGTAAAGATTCCACTATACACAGGGAGGTTGAGTCGGTTCACAGATGTTCCAGCCGATAACCTCGCCCCGGGCGGTTCCCGGCACGCCCAGGGGGAGAAGTTCAAAGAAGTCCAAAAGGTGAGATATGCAGGCAGGCTCTGGTCAGCCCACCCGCGGTGAGTTGACACCTGCAGGAGAGTTTGCCGCTGGCGGGAGATTTGAATTTCTTGCTGGTGGGAACTTGGGCTTCACAGCGGGAACCTGAGTTCCACAACATTACAAACTGATAGTGACATCACAGACTCACTGTGACATCACAAACTCTCTGTGACATCAAATTTGCCACTAACATAATAGCCTCATGGTGACATCACATACACACCTCTGACACAGCCTCACTGTGTCATCACAGCCTCCATATGACATCACAGCCACACCACTGATAGGACAGGCTCACCATGTTATCAGAACCTCAACAGTTACAACACAGCCTCATTGTGACATCATAACCTCAATGTGGCATCAAAACCTCACCAGTTATATCCCATCATCAATTCAACATCTCTGCCTCATCTCTCACATCAGTCTCACTTCTGAAATCATAGGCTAATCACTGACCTCAAAGATGTACTGAAACATTACAGCCTCATGGTGACATCACAGTCATACTGTGACATCACAGCCTTCCCACTGGTATCCTACTTACCCTTACTAGAACACCACAGTCTCACCACAGAGAGCACAGGTTCACAGTGATATGATAGACTCAGGAGTTTCTGAGAGCCATAAAAAATAACCTTTAACCTGAGTGACCTCTTGGGAGCCTGCCTGTCTCTGTTTTCCTTATAACTGAGACATATGTCAGAGAAGCAAGCGACCCTCTGCGGTTTAACTCATCTACCATAAATACCTCATCTGCCATAAACCTTATCTGCCATAAATACCTCAGTCTCTTAGCAATGTTTCCTGCCTGGCCAACTGGTTTTTCACGCCTAACCCCTGCCCTGGGAAGCCCCTTCCCCCCAAGAACTATATAAACCCTTCCCTCATTCAATAAAGTCAGAGCTTGATTGGAATCCTCATCTTAATCTCGTTCTTTGTGTCTCCCGTCCTTCATTTATTCTCCCCCCTCCCAGGTTACCCGATCTTCAGAGTTTCCCGTGGGCTGGAGCACATAGCGCTTGAATGGGGACCTGGGCCCAGGGGCTTTGGACAAATGTTGTTTAACCACTGACAGCCGTTCTCAGAGGATCGATGCATCCCCAGTCACCCGCCTGTGAGTCAGATCCAGTATTAAGGTAAGATTCAAACAACACAATTATGGGACAAGCATTAAGTAAGCATGATTTATTTTTAAAGGGACTCAAAGAGTCCCTCAAGACACGAGGAACTAGGGTTAAGAAAAAAGAATTAAAAAGATTATTTAATTTTATTCAGGATGTCTGTCCTTTGTTCCCCCAAGAAGGCCCTATAAATGAAAAACGTTGTCTTAGAATTGGAAATTGTTTACAGGATTACTACAGGACCTTTGGCCCTGAAAAGGTTCTGGTCCAAACCTTCTCATATTGGAATCTCATTAATGATATCATCCAGGTTTATACTAAATTTCCTGATATTCAAAAGGTCATTTTAGAGGGAGAAAGGTTTTACAATGCTGCTCCTAGCCCCCCTCCGCTTGCAGGTCAATTGCTATTGATATGCCTGCTCCTCCTTCAGGTCCCCCTCCCTCAGACAATCCCCCTCATATAGAGTCCCCTTCCCATCATTTCTACCCGTCATTAGACATCCCAGAGAACTTTAACCCAGTCTCTGATGATGCCTGATGAGAAAACTTCCTTAGAGGACCAGGCTGCTAAGTATAAAAATCCTGACTGGTCTCCCCTAAAAAACTTCCATTCTTACCCACCCCCTATGCCTCGGCTCTTCTCTTTTGTGCCCCTGTTTTTCCTTCCTACAATTCCTTAGATCTTATCACTCAAGCCAAAGCTCAACTGTCCCAACAAATAGCCTCCTTAAAACAGCTCCTCCAACAAAAGAGAAAACATCTCACTCTAATAAAAGAGCTTCATGCTCTAGATTTAGAATTAATTCAAACTTCTCAGTCTCCCCCAAGTTCAAAGCCTAAAAAATGCCAAACAGCCTCTAAAAGCCTTCAAATTTCCCCAGTCACCTGCAGCAAAACCTCTGCAACTTTCCAGGAACCTTCTTCTTCCCGAGGGGAAGAAATTACTGAGATTAGAGATGAATCTGATACTCAGAGAAATGGAGAGAGTGCCTCGGATGAATCAGACTCTGAGGACAACTCACAAAAGGTCCAGGACCAACAATACCGCCGCCTAAGTTTAAAACATCTAAAAGACTTAAAAGTGGCAATTTCCAATTATGGTCCTACAACGCCATTTACTGTAGCTTTACTAGAAAACCTGAGTGAGCGCTGGCTTGTCTCAAATGATTGGTATCATCTGGCCCGTGCCTGTCTGGTTGGCAGTGATTTTGCTCTTTAGAGAACTAAATTTGCAGAAAATTGCACAGAGATTGCCCAGCACAATTCTCAGACGCCTAAGACTAAAAACTGGACCAGAGATAGACTTATGGGGCGGCCTCCATATGAAGCTAATGAAACCCAAACACGTTTCCCCCCTGGCCTCCTGGCTCAAATTCAAAATGCAGGTCTTAAGGCATGGAAATGGCTTCCCCCTAAAGGGTCCACTACCACCTCCTTGGCTAAACTTCCTCAGGGACCGATGAGTCTTACAGTACTTTCATCAGCCTCCTCAGATGCAGCTGAGCTGCTTAGAGGCAGCAGTGAAAGCGAAAGTACCTTTGTAAAACACTTAGCATTTAAAATTTTTTTCTTTTATTATTATTATTATTAATTCAACTGTGTGCATATGCGCGCGCGCGCGCGCGCGCGTGTGTGTGTGTGTGTGTGTGTGTGTGTGTGTGTGTGTGTGTGTGTGTGTAGAACCACGGACGAATTCGCGAACCACCATGGACGCCTCCACCTCCTTCTGCCCCGGGATTCACAGGCTCCGCCCTACTAGGACCAGAAGCGCAGGCCGCCCCCACTTCTGCCTGGCGTCTATACGTGGGATCTGGGATCCGAACTCAGGACCTTCTGCCTGCAAGGCGGAGGCATAACCCCTGAGCCACCTCTCCAGCCCAACACTTAGCATTTGAAAACACTAACCCTGCTTGTCAGACTGCTATCCACCCTCACCTTTCCGGTGACATCTCTGATTATATAAAACTGTGTTCAGGTATCGGCTTGGCTCATGCTATGGGCATTGCCATAGGAGCTGCCTTAAGAGATTTTACCAAAGACGAAACTTGCTTCAATTGTTAACAACCTGGCCATTTTTCTAAAAACTGTAGGGCACCTAGGGCCCCTCGCCCACCACTTACAACACTCTGCCCTCAATGCAAAAGAGGAAAACACTGGGCTTCTGATTGTCGCTCAAAAGCTGATGTCCAGAAAGGCCCATTGCCGCCAAAAACCTTCCAGAGGGGCCAGTCCCTGGCCCCAGCTCAGACTACTCAGGGATCCAACCCCGGGGGCTATCAGGTTCGTCCCTCAAACCAAAACATCCCAGCCAACATTTTCACTTTCCAGCAAACAACCTTAAACAACACAGGATTGGACCTCAGTCCCTCCACCAATTCAATATTAACCCCTGACATGGGAGTTCAAGTCCTACCCATAGGCATATACAGTCCTTTACCCACGGGTACCTTTGGCCTTATTCTTGGGTCCACTAATTCTACCCTAAAGGGCCTCCATGTTTATCCAGGTGTTATAGATTCTAATTATATGAGCGAAGTAAAAATCCTTGCCTGCTCTAACACTGGACCCCTTAAAATAATGGCTAAACAAAAAATTGCCCAATTAATCTTGCTCCCCCTTGTCAATAAAGACCCCAAAAATTTATTCTTAGACATCATGATGATCAAGGCCTTAACTCTCCTGATGTCTATTGGATACAACAAATAACAGATAATAGACCCCTTCTTAAGTTAAAGTTAGATGGCAAGCCTTTTGAGGGCCTCATGGATACAGAGGCTGATGCATCAGTTATCTCAGCCAAAAACTGGCCTCCTAATTAGCCTTTAACAACATCCCTTACCCACCTACAGGGCATTGGACAGACTTCTAATCCTCAACAAAGTTCCAAAGTTCTTACTTGGTCAGATAAAGAGGGAAATAATGGCACTCTACAGCCATATGTGGTCCCTGGCCTCCCAGTTAACCTCTGGGGTCATGATATCCTTGGACAGTTAAATGTCATCATGTGTAGTCTCAATGAAATAGTTACCCACCAAATGTTAAGACAGGGTTTCTTACCCGGCCAAGGGGTAGGCAAAAATAATCAAGGAATAAAAGCTCCCATCCAAATAGATAAAAAACTTGACCGCTCAGGAATAGGCAATTCAAATTTATAATTTCAGTCATTGACAAGCCTCTACCCCACGCAGATAAAATTCATTGGAAATCCAATAACCCTATATGGGTTGATCAATGGCCTTTAACTTCCGAAAAACTTTCTGCCACCACAGCTTTAGTACAGGAACAGCTTGAGGCTGGCCTTATTGAACCTACCACTTCTCCCTGGAATACCCCTATTTTTGTCATAAAAAAGAATTTAGGAAAATGGAAACTTTTACAAGATCTTAGAGAAATTAATAAAACTATGTTTGTAATGGGTGCCCTACAGCCAGGCCTCCCCACACCTGTTCCCATCCCCTCAGGTTATTCTAAGATAATTATTGACCTTAAAGATTGTTTCTTCACTATGCCATTATATCCCACCGATAGAGAACACTTTGCCTTTAGCCTCCCTGTTACCAATTTCAAAGGTCCCATGCCACATTTACAATGGAAGGTCCTTCCCCAAGGAATGGCCAACAGTCCCACTCTTTGCCAAAAATATGTTGCTCAGGCTATCGATCCCCTTTGTAAAGCCTGGTCCTCAATATATATTGTCCACTGTATGGATGATATACTCCTGGCAGGACCCAATCCCACCCAGCTTCTAGATTGTTCCCTTTACCTTTCCCAGTTTCTTTCTGCTCTTGGACTCCAAAGATAAGATTCAATTAAAAGATCCATATTTCTACCTGGGTTTTGAGCTTTGCCAAAACTTTATATTTTCTCAAAATGCTCAATTAAAAACAGATAAACTACATACATTAAACGACTTTCAAAAATTCCTGGGAAATGTTACTTGGTTATGGCCATATTTAAAACTCAGTACAGGAGAATTCAAACCCCTTTTTCAGATATTAGAAGGCGATCCTGACCTTTCATCTCCCTGAACCTTAACACCTCAGACATACAAGGCCTTACAATTAATAAATAAAGCTCTTCAGGAACAAACTATTTCCTTTGTCCAATAAAGTTAAGCCCTTTAACTTTATTGTTTGTGCTACATCTTATTCTCCTAATGGGGTTTTCTGGCAATCTGGACCACTTCTTTGGGTCCACCTCTCCACATTGCCTCCTAAAGTTCTTATCCCTTATCCACTCCTCGTCACCAATCTTATAATGCTAGGATGATCTCAGAGTAGACAATTCTTTGGTAAAGATCATGACATTATTATTGTTCCATATTCAAAAGAACAGATCAATTGGTTGCTTCAGATGACTGAAGAATGGCCTCTTGTATGTCTGTCCTTTGCAGGCTCCATTGATAATCATTACCCTGGTGAAAAATTGCTTCAGTTTGCCCGTATTCCCCCTTTTGTTTTTCCAAAAATCACAGCTACGCCCCTCTTTCTAATGCTTCCTTGGTTTTTCCTGATGGATCTACTACAGGAATAGCTGACATTATTATTAACAATCAGTCCATGACTATCTATACACTGTATACCTCTGCTTAGCTTCTTTAACTTGCTGCAATCATAAGAGCTTTTGAACTCCTTCCTAATGTTGCCTTTAATTTATATACTGACAGTGCCTAAATTGCCCATTCTCTTTCTTTATTAGAAACCATTCTCTATATTAAATCCACCACCAATACAGTTCCCTTATTTAGAGAACTTCAAAGGCTTATTACTGCTCGATCACAGCCCTTTTTTATAGGATACCTCTGCGCTCATTCCAACCTCTCTGGCCCTCTATCAGAAGGAATCGCTCATGTAGATCTGGCCACCCACCTGGTTTTCCCTGTCCTTACAGGCTGCATAGAGCAGGCAACTGAGGCTCATGCTGTATATCATCTCAATGCCCACACCCTTCACCTCATGTTCAAAATCACTTGAGAACAGGCTAGACAGATTGTCAAACAGGGCCTGGCTTGTGTCTATTTTCTGCCTACCCCCCACCTTGGAGTCAACCCCTGAGGACTGGTCCCTAATGAGATTTGGAAGATGGATGTCACACACCTTCCAGAATTTGGAAAGCTTAAATATATCCATGTAACTATTGATACTTATAGTGGGCTGATTTTCACCTCCTTTCAAGTGGGAGAAGCTTCAAAAATGTTATTAGCCATGTTCAATGTCTGTCCATCATGGGATCACCAAAAATTATTAAGACAGATAATGGACCCGGTTAAATTGGTAAAAATTTCCAATCTTATTGTCGGCAGCTTCACATAAAGCACATAACTGGTACTCCCTATAACCCTCAGGACCAGGGTATTATAGAATGTGCTCATCAAACCCTTAAAAATACCATCCACAAACTCAAAAAGGGAGAACTTTCCTGTGTTAAAGGCTCTCCAAAAATATTGTCCATCATGCTCTCTTTGTCCTTAACTTCCTGATATTAGATAATAACCACAGGTCTGCTGCTGATTGTCTCTGCACCCTGAGACACATAAAAGCTTTGCCACAGTATTGTGGAAAGATCCCCTGATCCGGTCCTTATCTGGGTCCATGGATCTATCTGTGTCTATGATTCCCAAAAAGATGACCCAGATGGCTTCCTAAATGACTAGTAAAACAATTCACTGCCCCTACAAGACCAAATATTTCTCCCCTCCCTAAGGATGATGATTCACCCTCTTCCAAGGGAAATAACCCCCCTGAGAAACTTTCTTTCTGTGCTCTCTGTGTTACAGAAAAAGGATGAAAAGAGTCCTTACAATTTGACTCGTCCTCTTGATGGCGCCCTCTTCCAAAAGGGAAATGGACCCAGACTCCTGTCTGCTGTCTATCTCTTCCAACAACTATATGGTGCTCCATGTGATAACAAGGAGCACCTGTAACCTCCCGGAGTACTGATTGTGGAGATAAGACTGCCCACTTAGTCTCCTCCCCAGGACACCCATCCAAGGTTGATGGATTAACTATCCATTCTCCAACTGCCCTCATATCATGGCAATGCACTCTCAAGCCAAAAATTGTTCCTTACTCCAATGGCCTACCAGGCCCCTGCCCTACAGGCTGTAACTTTGTTGCTGAGATGCACGCCTCATGTTACAGTGTGGCCCAAAGATGTACCCATAAAGGGCAACAATATTTTACTGCTGTTCCCAACATCATAAGATCAGGCAAGCACACCGGAGATTGGAGTCTTGTGCCTTCTACCAGTTCTATTAACTTTCAGCTTGTCAAAGTTTCATGCATAGCCCCTCCTGGAAAACTGACATGATAAAGCACTCAGGCTCCCATTCACATCTCTGACGATGGATCTACTGATCAGGTCAGAGAACACCATGTTGAACAAACTCTTCAAGAAATGATAAACTCCTTGATCCCCCCCCCCCCCGCATAGATTATCTCCCCTACTCCTTCCCAAATTCAGGGAAATAGATTTAGATCCCTGTACTTCTGATATTATCTCCACAACCCATTCTGCTTTAAATGCCTCCAACCCTCCAAGATTGCTGGCTGTGCTTAGCCTTAGGCAATAGTTGGCCTTTTGCAGTTCCCCTCTAAATAAATCTAGTCCTATAGATAACCCTAACTGTACACTCTCTGTCCCCTTCAAAGTTCAACCCACTGGGTTCATAAACTCCACCTGCTTTTACAAACACTTCCTTAATAATTCCTTTGATATTGATGTATGTGTAGCCTCCTTCACATCCTGCTCAGAGATAACTAATGTTTCCACAGCCCTCTGCACTGGCCCAGGAAAAGTCTTTACTTGCAGGTCTGGGTTAGCCTACTCCTTCCTCCCTACAAATTGGATTGGACTCTGTGTCCTGGCCTCCCTTCTATCTGATATTGAGATTCTTCCGGGGGATGCACCTGTTCCTATCCCTTCCATAGACTACTTCATTCCCAGACATAGAAGAGCTGTTCAGTTCATTCCAATCCTTGTTGGCTTAGGGATCGCTGGGGGCCTAGCCTCTGGTGCTACAGGCATGGGAGTTGCCATTCATTCCTATGCTAGTCTCTCCCAAAGACTTTTAGATGATGTCTGGACAGTTTACAAGTCAGTTCAAGACATCCAAGCCCAATTAGACTCCCTAGCTGAGGTGGTCCTAAAAAATAGGCGAGGACTAGATTTGCTCACCACAGACCAGGGAGGTATTTGTTTAGCCTTACAGGAAAAATTCTGTTTTTTACACTAACAAATCAGAAATCATTCAAGATCCCATCAAAAAACATCAAGAAGAACTTGAAAAATGCTGCAAAGAATTGTTTGATTGGCCCCTTTGGACTGCCTGGAACAGCCTCCTCCCTTACCTTCTTCCTCTCTTGGGATGCCTGCTTGGTCTATTGCTCCTTGTCTCACTAGGGCCTTTTCTCTTTAACAGGCTGATGAGTTTTATCAAGGCTCAAATAGACTCCCTACCTTCAAAACCTATTCAAGTTCATTATCATCGCCTCGAAATGGCTGAACAAGCCTATCTAGAGCTAATGGAGGATGGGTCCCCTACGGGAACAGCATAAGTCTCAGATCTATGCCCACAAACGTGGATGAACACTGATAAGGGGTGTGAGGCAAAGACACTGCAAGGGAAGGACCCTATTGTCCACATCTGAGTTCCCTGAGAAACATGCCTGATTGCATAGAGGTTGGTGCCAAAAAGCTCCTCTCCTTCCCAAAAAGACACCCACAAAACCCACTGGGAGGATCAGGCCACTGTTTCCCCCCATCGGTTAAGATCCAACACCCATAGGGGGTGCTTGTCCCTCCTCCTCAAACTCCACTTCTTCTCTTAATAATACAGAAAGGGAGGAGATGCTGGAAGCCATAAAAATAACTAACCCAAGTGACCTCTTGGGAGCCTGCCTGTCTCTGTTTTCCTCATAACTGAGCCATTTGTCAGAGAAGTGAGCAACCATCTGTGGTTTAACTCATCTGCCATAAATACTTCATCTATCATAAAACCTTATCTGCCATCAATACCTCAGTCTCTTAGTAACCTTTCCTGGCTGGCCAACTTGTTTTTCCCGCCTAACCCCTGCCCTGGGAAGCCCCTTCCCCCCAAGAACTATATAAACCCTTCCCTCATTCAATTAAGTTAGAGCTTGATCTGAATTCTCGTCTTGCTCTCATTCTTTGTGTTTCCTGTCCTTCATTTGTTCTCACCCCCTCCCAGGTTACCCTGTCTTCAGAGTGTCCTGTGGGCCGGGGCAAGTAGTGACATCATAGCCTTTGACAACATAAACAGTGTCACTAAAGCCTCACATGTTACATCACTGCCTCACTGTGACATCAATCTTCCCACAGATATCACAGCCACACAGTGACCTCACAACCTCATTGTGACCTCACAATCTCAACTGTTACATCATAGCCTCATGGTGAAATCAGCCTTGCCACTAACATCATATCTTCCACACTCACCTCATAGCCTCACAATGACATCACAAACTCTCTGTGATGTCACAACCTTTCAGTGACATCACAGCTTCATAATGATATCACAGCCTCACTGTGGCATTATAACCTCATTTCTGACATCACAGACTCACTGTCACATCACAGCCTCACCTCTGACATCACAGCCTCACTGTTACATAACAGGCTAACTTCTGATATCATAGCATCAGTAACACCATGGACATCCTGTCTAGCCTCGCTATGACACCACAGCCTCATCACTGACATCGCAGGCTCACAGACACTTGACAGTTTCAACAGTGACCCCACAGCCATGCTGTGGCATCAGAGCCTCACCACTAATATCCCAGCCTCACTGTGACATTTCAGACTCATCACTGACATCAGCCTCACTTCAAACATCACAGTCTAACCACTGAAATCTCAGCTGATCTGTGATGTCATAGTCTATCACCACTGAAATCAAAGCCTCACTGTGATATCACAACTTCACGGTAACATCACAGCATCACAGTGATATATCACAGCCTCACAGTGACATCACAGTCTCTACTCTCACATCACAGCCTCATCACTGACGTGCTAGCCTCACTGTGCAATCCAAGATCACCCCTTGTTGGACCCTGAGACCCTCGCCCTAAAATTCACAAAGCAGGCCGGTTCAGGCCCACAGTATAGCCCTTGCTTGTAGTCATTCAGGCATCCATTGTTTATAGCCATCCAAGCATCCATTGTTAGTGATTGCTTAAAACTATGTACAGCCTTGAGCTTTTTACAGGTATTTCCCCACCCCTTAAGACCTCCAGCCCTTCAGTTCTGGAAAAGCAAGTTTGCACAAAGGGGAATTCCATCAATGAATGTCACCCAGAATGAACAGCCTGCAGTTAAGCAGGTGGACTGGAACGATCACCAAGAGCCAACTCCACCCGATATCTTGCCGACCAATGACTGTAAAGGTCATAGAAAATTCCTCAGCTAAGCAACCCCCCTACCCTAAGACCCCTTAAAAACCCCTTCCCCAAGCTGCTCGGGGCCGCTTCAGTCTCTCCTGCATGAGAGGTTGCTGGAGCTGCCCGGCGCGTCGTTAAATAAAACCTCATGCTATTGCAGCGAGAAGGGTCTTGGTCTTTCTCTCGGTGGCCTCGTTCCTGACTGAAAGACGGGGGTCTTTCACCCTGACATCACAGCTTCACTGTGACATAACAGGATCCTATCCTTGCCTGAAAGACTGAAAGAGAAAAAAAGAAAAAAGCAAAGACTTACCTAGTTGAGTGTCCCAAGTTCACATGCCAGATGTTGCAGTCCAAGCTGCAACCTTGTGTCTACAGCTCCTGTCCACAAAGTGGGCAAGGCTTTGGCGAATGGAGGACAGACAGCTCTCTGGGTTGAGTGAATCTGAACTCTTCATTGAAGATTTTAGCAGAGTTTATGTTCTTAAAAATCCAGAGTAAAGGCCAAGGGATGTGTCACCACGCCTATGGAGAAAACATCAAAGAAAACCAGGATCAAATTCTTTACAGGATTATGTAAAACGTTTTCATTCAGGGTAACAAAGGAAGAGCAGAAATGACATATATTTTCTGTGTTGGAACAGACTTGATGTCTCCAGGTAGAGTTCAAAAAAGCATGACACTCAGTTGCTAAAAGCAAAGGGACAATGAATGTTTCAAAGTAGATTTTTCCCTGGTTTATGTATAAACATCAAATGTATGGGGGAGGGACTGTAAACTAGCTAGTCCCAAGAAAAATAACAACAACAACAACAAAGATCTAAGAACATATAAGAGGTAGACTTAAATTCCAGAGGGAGAAATCCTCCTGCCAGAGGCAAAATTTAATTTACACAGAGAGAGCCCCTAGCACCTAGCAATTGCCCATTCAGATGTTAATATATCACTCCCCAGCCAGCAGGCTTTAGGCCAGAACCAGACAGTAATATTCAGGCAAGCAGTAACACTAAAGCTTCACTATCCCCATATTTTCCTTATTTCTCTTTTTTATATCAAATAATGTCATGTCTTTTATCCAGAAATTGTTTCCTTGAAACAATGTTCTATCGTGCTGGACCTTGTCAAAACAGTATGGTTGGATTAGTATGCAGCACTAACTTCTGAAGTCATAGCATCAGTGACACCACGGACATCCTGCCTAGACTCACTATGATACCACAGTCTCATCACTGAAACCTCAAGTTCACGGTCACGTGACAGCCTCAACAATGACACCACAGCCACGCCATAGCATCAGATCCTCACCAGTAACATCCGATACGTGACATCTGAGCCTCATCACTGACATAAACCTCACTTCTAACATCACAGCCTAACCACTGAAATCTCAGCCTGAGAAACTTAAAAGACAGGAAAAGAAAAACTCCTGTAAACAAGCTGATTCTGAGAGTGCACTATCCCGGAAAACCCACAGAAAGGCCCAACAGAGAAAGAATGGAGACTTACCCAAAGAAGCTGTTAAAAACCACAAAAACAAAAACCTAGATGCTGGGGCCTTAGGTAAGGGCCCAGATGTCCAGATGCCTAGATAAGTAATTGATTCAAGGAGATTTATGGTTACTGTGTCAAGGCCAGTGATGACTGATAAAATTCTTAAGGTTTCCAGCTTCCTGCTTAACAAAATGTAATTTGTGACCAATCCCCTTCAGCCCTGTAGAAGAAACCCCCCAGACCAATTTCAAATTGTATAAAAACCTCAAAAAAACTCAAGTTGGGGCTCGACTTTATCTACGTGTTGGGTATTGTGTGAGCCCTTGCTTAAGCTCATAATTAATAAAAATCTCTCTTGTACTTGCAACAGAACCGGTTCTTGGGTGTTCTTCAGAAACACACATTGGTGGTCTGTACAGGGATCTGAGGGACCCCCAAGATCCCTATCTGGAGGGATCTTAGCCAGCCAGTAAGTTTCACATTCCCCACGAAAGATTCTGTTTAACTGTTCTTGTTGGTGTCTGTGTTTTCTTCTGCTTTTTATCCCTTTACAGGACCTCACTATGACATCACAAGCTCACCTCTGAAATCATTGCCCGGCTGTGACATCACAGCATTACCTCTGATGCATGCTATAGCCTCACTGTTTCATTGCAGCCTCACTATGACATCACAGGCTCACCTCTGAAATCATAGCCTTAATGCAGCATCACACCTCCATACTGATATCCTGCCTGGCTTCACTATGGCACCACAGCCTCACCACTGACCTCACAGATTCACTGAAACATGACAGCCTCCCTATGACAATAGTGTCACTATTGACATCACAATCCCAGTGTGACCTCACAACTTCCACAGTGACATCAAAACCTCACAGTGATAATACAGCATCATTGTGACATCACAGCCATTCCATTCCATCAAAACGTCACTGTGACATAGAGCTTCACCTCTGATATCAAAGCCTCATTGTGACATCACAGCCTCAGTTTGACATGATAAACTCACTGTGTATTAGAGCCTCATCAGTGACAATAGAGCATCACCAATGACAGTCTACCTATGAAAGCACAGTCACTATTGACATCACAATTTCACTGTGATATCACAATCTTAGTATGACATCACAGCCACAGTATGCCAGCCCAGCCTTACCACTGATACGACAAGCTCACTGTGATATCAGAGCCTCACCAGTGACACCACAGTCTCATAGTGGCATCACAGCTTCACAGAGATATGACAGCCTCACTGTGGCATTATAGCCTCATTTCTGACATCACAGCCTCATTGTGACATGTCAGGCTATCTACTGAAATCATAGTATTAATGACACCATGGATATCCTGCCTATCCTTGCTATGACACCATAGCCTCATCACTAACATCTCAGTCTCACGGTCACATTATAGGCTCAACAGTGAAACCACAGACTTGTTGTGGCATCACAGCTTCACCAGTAACATCACAGCCTCACTCTGACATTTCAGGCACATCACTGACCACAGCCTCACTTCTGACTCACAGCCTAACTACTGAAATCTCAGCCGAACTGGGATGTCATAGTCTATCATCACTGGCATCAGAGCCTCACTGTGATATCAAAACCTCACGGTAACAATACCACCTCACGGTAACTTCACAAACACTCCTCTGACATCATAGCTTCAGTGTGTCTGTGTAGTCTCTACACTGACGTCCTAACATCATTGTGAAATGCAAACATCTCCCCTGAATACACAGCCTCACTGAAATATCATAGAATCAGCCCTGACATCAGAGACTCAATGTGGCACCAGAGCCTCACAGTGACCTCACAACCTACTCACTGACACCACAGGCTCACCTGTTAATCATAACCTTATTGTGACATCAGTCTTGCCACTGACATCACTGTGACATCACAGCTTCCAGAGTGATATCACCTCATGATAGATGACAACCCACAGTGACATACAATCTTTACAGTGACCTCACAGCCTCATTGTGACATTATGGCCTCAGCAGTGACAATACAGCCTCACCTTTGACATCTGGATCACCACTAACATTAGTCAGAATACTGACATGACTGCCACAGAAGGGACAACACAGTTTTTGATATCACAGCCTCACTAATGTCACTGACACGTAATACGTTCACATCTGATATCAGAGCCTCACCAGTAGCATCATGGACTCACTATGATATCTTTCTTACCACTGACATTCCAGCCTTATTGCAACATCATACCCTCACCAGTGACATTAGAGCTTCATTGTGACACAGCCTCACGATGCCATCACAAACTCACTGTGACATCAGCCTTGCCACTGACATAACAGCCTTACTGTAACCTCATAGCCTCCACCATGACATCACCACCTCCCAGTGCCATCATGGGCTCATGGTGACACCACAGCCACGCAATGACATCAAGCCTTACAGTGGCATTTCAGTGTAATAGTGACATCATAATCTGCCCACTGAAACCACAGGCTCACCTGTTACATCATAGCCTCATTGTGGCATCAGTCTTACCAATGACATCACAGCCTGACTGTGATATCACGTCAGTGATAGCATAGCTTCACCTGTAACATCAGGGTTGCCACTGACATAAATCAGAGCACTGACATCACTGCCACACCAGTGACAACAGAGCCTTTGTCATCACAGCCTCACCAGTGTCAGTGTCACATAATAGGATCACTGCTGACATCATAGCCTGAGCAGTTACATCATAGACTCACTATGAGTTCGTTCTCACCACTGACATTCCTGCCTTATTGTGACATCACACCTTCGCCAGTAATATCACAACTTCATTATGACATCACAGCATCACCACTGATATTATAGTCTCATTGTGATATCACAGCCTCACTATGACATTACAGCATCACCACTGACATCATAGACTCCCTGTGACATCAGCCTTGCCACTGACATCATAGTCTCACTGTGACCTCACAGCCTCTACCGTAATATCACCAACTCTCTGTGACATGACGGGCTCATGGTGACACCACAGATATATGGTGGCATCTCACAATCTTCACACTGACACCACAGGGTTACATATTACATTATAGGCCCAATGTAGTATCAGTCTTACCAATGACATCACAGACTCACTGTGACATTATAGCCTTACCAGTGACAGCAAAGCCTGACCTGTGACATATGCATTGCCACTGACATTAGTCAGAACACTGACATCACTGCCACACCAGTGGCAACACAATCTTTAAGGTTACAGCCTCACTAGGGTCATTGTCATGTAATAGGTTCACCACTAACATCAGAGCCTCACCAGTGACATCATAGACTCACTAGGACATCTTTCTCACCACTGACATTCCCATCTTATTGTGATATCACAACTTCATCAGTGGCATCACAGCATCATTGTGACATCAGCCTCATCACTAACATCACAGCCTAACCATGCCATCCAAATCTCTCCAATGACATCACAACATCATGTGTCATCAGAGCCTGACAGTGACATCAAAGACTCGCAGTGGCATCAGAGCTGCGCTGTGACATCGCAGCCTCACCACTGATAGTACAAGCTCACCGTGATGTCACAGCCTCATTGTGACATCATAACCTCACTGTGGCATCACAGCCTGATCAGTTATATAACATCATCAATGCGACATCTCAGCCTAATTTCTCACAACAGTCTCACTTGTGAAATCACAGCTTAACCACTGAACTCACAGCTGCACTGTGACCTCACAGCCTCACCACAGGAATCCTACCTAGCCTTACTATGACACCACAGCCTCACCACAGTTAGCACAGGCTCACAGTGACCTGACAGCATCAGCAGTGTCATCATACCCTTTGAGATTACATGTTACATCACTGCCTCATTGTGATATCAATTTCCCACAGATATCACAGCCTCACAGTGACCTCACAGCCTCACTGTGACCTCACAATCTAACCTACTACATCATAGACTCACCAGTTACATCATAGCCTCATAGTGAAATAAGCTTTGCCACTGACATCACATTTTCCACAGTGACCTCACAGCCTCATTGTGACATCACAACATCTCTCTGTGATGTCACAGTCTCAGTGACCTCATAGTTTCGCTAATATCACAGCCTCACTTGTGACATCATAGACTCATTATGACATCTTTCTCACCACTGACTTGCAACGAGTCTCATTCCAGACTTGTAAAGTCACATGTTCACCAGTAACATCACAGCCTCATGATGCCATCAAAATGTCTTCAGTGACATCACAGCCCCACTATTCCATGAAAACCTCTCCGGTGCCATCACAACATCACTGTGTCATCAGAGCCTCACTGTAACATCATAGTCAAACTTTGTGCTCACAGCCTTACTGTGAGATCTCAAACTCCTTGACATCAGCCTTACCATTGACATAACAATCTCATGGTGACATCACATACAAACCTCTGACATAGACTCACTATGACATCACAGCCTCAATGTGACATAACACCACCACCACTGACATCACAGTCTTACTGCAACATCAGCCTTGCCACTGACATCACAGTCTCAATGTGATCTCACAGCCTCCACCATGACATCACCAACACCCAGTGACATCATGAGCTCATGATGACACCACAGTCACATGGTGACATCAAAGCTCCACAGTGGCATCACAGCCTCACAATTGACATGCCAGCATCACTCTGACATCATTTACTCATCACTCACACCTCATTGTGATATCACAGCCTAACTACTGAAATCACATCCTCACTGTGATGTCATAGTCTCACTCCACTGATATCACATCCTCACTATGACATCACAGGCTCAACTCTGAGATCATAGCCACAATGTGACATCATGTCCTCATCACTGACATCCTACCTATCCTCACTATGGCAACATAGCCTCACCAGTGACTTCATAGACCCATTGAAATATGATAGCCTCCCTATGACACCACAGTATCTCTCTTGACATCACAACCTCACGGTGACATCACCATTTCCCCAGTGACATCACAACCTCTCAGTGACATCACAGCCTCATTTGACATCACAGGCATACCGTGCCTTCAAAGCATTACCGTGACATACAGCTTCACCTCTGACATCATAGCCTCACTGAAACATCACAGCTTCAGTTCATCACAATAAACTCACTATGCCATTAGAGCCTCACCAGGGAAAATACAGCCTCACCAATGACACAGTCTTCCTGTGAAAGCACAGTCACTACTGGCATCAAAACTTCACTGTTAGATTACAACCTCACTGTGACATCATGGCCACACAGTACCAGCATGGCCTTACTATAACATCACAACCTCACCACTGATAGGATGGTCTCACAGTGACATCACAGCCTCATTTCTAACATTACGGACTCACTGTCACATAACAATCTAAACTCTGAAATCATAGCATCAGTGATACCACGGACGTTCTGCTTAGCCTCACTATGACACCACAGCCTCATCACTGATATCTAAGACTCACAGACACATGACAGCCTCAACCGTGACACCATAGCCTTGCTGTGGTATAACAGCCTAAACACCACATGCCAGACTCACTATGACATCTCAGCCTGATCACTGATATCAGCCTCACTTCTGACATCACAGCCTAACCACTAAAATCTCAGCTAGACTGTGATGTCATAGTCTATCACCACTGATATCACAGCCTCACTGTGATATCATAACCTCACGTTAACATCACATCCTCACACGGACATCACAGCCTCTCCACTGATATCACAGCCTCTCCAATGATATCACAGCCTCTCCACTGACATCACAGCCTCTCCAATGATATCACAGCCTCTCCACTGATATCACAGCCTCAGTGTGATGGCACAGCCTCATCACTGATATTCTAAACTCAATGAGAAATCCAAGCATCAACTCTGACATCACAGTCTCACTGATATCTAACAAAATCAATCCTGGTATCTGAGCCTCACTGCAACATCATAGTCTCACAACCTGCCCACTGACACCACAGTCTCACCTGTTACATCATACCCTCATTGTGATATCAGTCACATCACTGTGAAGTCCAAGCATCACCCATTACATCACAGCCTCACTACATCTCAGAGAATCAGCCATACTGTGCTATCAAAGCATCACTGTGACATAAAGCTTTACTCTGACATCATAGCCTCACTGACATCACAGCCTCAGTTTGAAAGTAAACTCAATGTGACAATAAAGCTTCACCAGTGACAACACAGCCTCACCAATGACAGTCTCCCTGGGAAAGCACAGTCACTACTGACATCATAACCCCAATGTGACATCATAACCTCACTGTGACATCACAGCCCACTGTGTCAACACAGTCTGACATCACAGCTTGACTGTGACATCACAGCCTCATGGTGACATTGCAACCACACTGTGACATCCTAGCCTCATGATGGTATCCTACCAAGCCTTGAGATGATACCGCAGACAGCACGGGGTCACAGTGACTTCATAGCCTCAGCAGTGACATCATAGCCTTTGAAATCATAAACAGTGACAACAGAGCCTCACATGTTACATTACTGCCTCATTGTGGCATCAATCTTCCCAAGATATCACAGTCTCACAGTGACCTCACAGCCTTCCTGTGACCTCACAGACTAACTTGTTAAATCATAGACTCAACTGTTACATCATAGCATCATGGTGACATCAGGCTTGCCAATAGCATCACATCTTTCACCTCTTCACAGTAATATCACAGCCTCAATGTGGCATCATAGCTTCATTTCCGATATCACAGTCTCACAATGACATCACAGTCTCACCTCTGACATCACAACCTCACTGTGATATCACAGCCTCACCATTGGCATCACAGCCTCCCTGTGACATAATAGGCTAACGTCTGATATCATAGAATCAGTGACACCATGGACATCCTGCCTAGCCTCGCTATGAAACCACACCCTCATCACTGACATCTCAGGCTCACAGACACTTGACAGCTTCAACAGTGACCCCACCACCATGCCGTGGCATCAGAGCCTCACCACAGAGCCTCACTGTGACATTTCAGCCTCATCACTGACATCAGCCTCACTTCTGACATCACAGACTAATGATTGAAATCTCAGCCAAACTGAGATGTCATAGTCTATCACCACTGACATCATAGCCTCACTGTGATATCACAACCTCACAGTAACATCACTGCCCCACAGTGACATCACAGCCTCTCCTATGACACAGCCCCAGTGTGACTGCATATCCTCATCACTGATATTCTAAACTCACTGGGAAATCCAAGCATTACTCCTGACATTGCAGCCTCACTGTTATCTCACAGAAACATCCCCGATATAAGAGTCTCACTGCAACATCACAACCTCACAATGACCTCACAACTTGCCCACTGACACCACAAGCTCACCTCTTATATTGTACGCTCATTGTGACATCAGTCTTGCACTGACATCACAGCCTCACTGTGACATCGAACTTCCAGAGTAATGTCACCTTATGGTGACATGACAGCCCACAGTGACATACAACCTTCACAGTGCTATCAAGATTCAGTGTGACATCGAGGCCTCACCAGTGACAGCACAGCCTCACCTGTGACATCAGCATCGCCACTGACAATAGTCAGAACACTGACATCACTGCAACACCAGTGACAAAGCCTTTGACATCACAGTCTCACCCGTGTCACTGTCATGTAATAGGTTCACCACTGATATCAGAGTGTCACAAGGGACATCACAGACTCACTATGACATCTTTCTCACCACTAACATTCCAGCCTTATTGTGATACCTCAACTTAACCAGTGATATCACAGCCTCATTGTGACATCAGCCTCACCACTAACATCATAACCTCACTGTGCCATCCAAACCTCTACAGTGGCATCACATCACTGTGACATCAGAGTCTCACTGTAACATCATAGACACAATGTGTCCTCACAACCTCACTGTGACATTACAACCTGACAGTGTCATCACATCCTTAGTGTGACATCACAAACTCACAGTGACATCAACCTTCACTCTGACATAAAAGCCTCATGGTGACATCACATACACACCTCTGACATAGCCTCACTGTGACATCACAGACTCAATGTGACATCACAGCATCATCACTGACATCATAGCCTCACTGTGACATTAGCCTTGCCACTGATATCACAGTCTGACTGACCTCACAGCATCTACCATGACATTACTATCTCCCTGTGACATCACAGTCTCACGGAGTCACCACACCACACAGTGACATCAAAGCTTCATGGTGGCAACACAGCCTCACCAGTGACATGTCAACCTCACTGTGACATCATACCCTCATCACTCACACCAGCCTCATTCTGATATCACAGCTTAACCACTGAAATTGTATCCTCATTGTGATGGCATAGTCTCGCTCCAAAGACATCTCAGCCTCACTGTGATATCATGGCATCACTGGTGACAGCCCAGCCTCACTGTGATATCTCAGCCTCACCTCTGAGGTTATAGCCTCACTGTGACATGACAGCCTCACTATCACACCACAGGCTCATCTCTGAAATCATTGCCCAACTGTGACATCACAGCATCGACTCTGATGTTACAGCCTCACTGTTTCATTACAGCCTTACTATGACATCACACACACCTCTGAAATCATAGCCTCTATGCGACAATGCACCCTCATCACTGACATCTTACCTAGACTCAATATAGCACCACAGCCTCACCATTGACCTCACAGGCTCACTGAAACATAACAATCTCCCTGTAACACCTCAGTGTCGTTATTGACATCTCACTGTGACAACACAACTTTCCCAGTGACATCACAACCTCACAGTGACATCACAGCCTCATTGTGACATCAAAGCTATACTGTGCCATCAAATCATCACTTTGACATAAAGTTTCACTCTAACATCAGAGCCTCACTGTGACATCACAGCCTCAGTTTGACACAATAAACTCATGGTGACAAAAGAGGCTCACCAGTGAAAATACAGCCTCACCAATGACAGTAACCCTGTGAAAGCACATATGGACATCATAACCTCATTGTGAAATCACAATTTCACTGTGACAGCACAGTCTCATTGTGACATCACAGCCTCACCTCTGATAGGATAGGTTCGCTGTGATGTGTGTCCCTCACCAGGGACACAACAGCTTCCTGATGAAATGACCAACTGCTAAGACCCAAAGACTTTCCCAGCACAAAGTCCCAAAGTTCTCCGTATTTCTCCCAACAAACAGTTCCAAAGGCACACTAGCCACATCACAGCATTGGCCATGCTTCTGGGTACCAACTTTTCTCAGCTTCACAAACAATTTCACTTTGTGGTACCAGCTGTTCTTAATTTCACAGTAATACCCCACTATCTGGTACCAATTTCCGTAATGTTTACTCTTAAATATTGCTGTGAGAGAGCACCCAAAATTGATCAACTTAAGGGAGAAAAGGAGATTTATTCAGTTTATGGTTCCTGAAGGAAGGGACAGTCTCTCAAAGTAGAGGCGGCATGGCTGGCTGGCCAAAGCTGGAAGAGGCTAAGTCACCTCAGGCATCCTGGAAGCTGAAAGCTGCAGAGTGCTTGCAGAAAAAAGTTGACTTCTCCTGGAGGTAGGGTGGGACTAATCCACCTTAAGGCCCAACCCTTGTGACTGCCTTCCTCCAGCAAGGCTCCACCTCTCAAGATACCATGACCTTGCCCAACACATGAGACTGTGGGGAACACATTTCAAACCATGACATTCCACCCCTGGCCCCACAGGCTCATTGCCATCTCATTATGCAAACCATACTCAGTTCAATTTTAAAAGTCTTCATGGACTACAATGGTAGTCCCAACAGTCCAAAAGTCCAAAGTCCAAAATCTCCTGTAAAATCAAAATACAAGTTACATACTTCTAACATACAATGGCACAGAAGAAACATTCTCATTGCAAAAGGAAGGAATGGGGACATATCCAGGAAAGGTCTGTCCATAACAAGACTGAAAACCATCAGGACAAACTCCAAATCTTGTACCTCCAAGTCCAACAGTGAGCCTTTTGTTGAAATCATCTCAGTTCCAAAGGGCTTTGGCTCTACCCCTCCAATGCAACTGCACAAAGAATACATTGCTCTCTTGAGCTGGCTCTTCCCAGGGAATACATCTCTCCTTGGCAGGCGTCCCATGTTGTCTCTGGCATCTCTAACATCTTTACTTCTCAATGGCAAACCAGGCTTTAATTCCACAGCACGAACTGCCCTTCTTGGGCCTCGAAACTGCAGGCTTGCAGGACAACTCCATGATCTCCTCCCTCTTGCATCCCTGATGCCTCTAAAGCCAGAACTACATGGATGACTTTGCCAGGACTGGCCTCCTTCAATCACAGCTGATTCTGCTTCTCTATGCTGGCCATGTCTTTTACTCCTGGGCAGTTGCTTGATAAGAGAAACCAACTCTTGCTTTGGAACTCCACCTTTTAGCTCCAGTTTTCTGAAAGGATTTGCATTCTTATAAGTGGGAGCCTTCCCTGAGGATTTGCCCTCAAGCTAGGGCCTCTCCTATTATTCAAATTGAGAGCAGGCTTTGATTTACAAATGGAGCTAATCTCTTCAACAGCCATTTTGTTCTCTGCTTTTTCCTGGTTCAACTCTTTAAGTTTGCTATTGTATTTTTCATCATTGGATCTTACAGTTTTTGCTTCTTCCTACCTGATTCTTTGATCTTTTTCCTAACTCTGAAGACAACTAAAAAGTAGCCATATCACATTGTCAAGACGACATTGCTTTGAATTTTCCTCCACCAAGCACTCCAGCTTAATTTCAGGCAAACTTTCAGAACTAAGGGAAAATTTCACTAAACTCTCGGCCAACACATGGCTCCATATATCACTCGTCCAGTTGCAAACACAGTCTCTGTTCCCCTCTAGACCATCACAAGCTGGGGTTCCACTGACTGTGTCTCTCACAGCATTACTCTCCTCTGAGCTCTCACAAGAAAGGTCCCTTTGGCCCAACTGCCAAGATGAAAGACTTTCCCAGCACAAAGTCCCAAAGTTCTCCATATTTCTCCCAACAAACATTTCCAAAGGCACACTAGCCACATCACAGCATTGGCCATGTTTCTGGGTACCAACTTTTCTCAGCTTCATAAACAACTTCACTTTGTGATACCAGCTGTCCTTAATCTCAGAGCAATACCCCACTACCCAGTACCAATTTCTGTATTAGTTAGGGTTCTCTAGAGTCACAGAATTCACAGAACGAATATATATATATATATGAAATTTATTGAGTTGGCTTACAGATATGGCTGAGATAGTCCAGTGAAGGCTGCCAGTAGCCGAGGTAGTCCACTGATGGCTCCCAGTAGCTGAGGTAGTTCCAACGATGGCTGCCAATAGCTAGCTGCTCAGTTCGGTAGTCAAGTAGGTGATGGCCGAAGGTGGGAGAATTCCTAGAGTCTTAGTCTAGTGGAAGGACAAAGGAACCTGGCGGTCAGAAGGAAGAACAATTCCTAGCACAGCTGCAAGAAGGAATCTGTTCTCCTTGGTGGCTCCTTTTTATATGATCTAGTATTGGGAGAATCCTTTGAGAGCTTTGGAGTTCTGATAGGATCTATGGTGTGTACAATCCTTCAAGTAGTTTCAGTTGATCCTTTCCAGAGGTGGTCTCAGTACAGCTTAGTTAATACCTGGTGTGTCAAGTTGACACCCAGGCTTAACTATCACAACCAGTATAAACTCTCTGTGACCACTATGAGCACTCTGTGACCACTACAAGCATTTACCACTGTGAGCTCTATTTGGCCACTGTGAGATACGATGACTTTGATCTCTCTATGACCATTCTGAGTTATGACCACTGTGAGCTCTTTTTAACCACTATTAGCTCTCTATGACCAATATAAGCTATGGCCATTGTCAGCTCTCAAAGACCATTGTGAGCTATGACCATTGTGAGCGTTCTCTGACCACTATGAAATCTGCATGATGACTGTAAGCTCTCTATAAAGATTATGGGCTCTTTATGACCACTCTTAGCTCTCTAAACACTGTGAGTTGAGTTCTCTAAGAGCAGTATGACCTCTAACCACTGTGAGCTCTCTATAACCACTGCATCTCCCTATGACCCAAGTAGCTCTGACCACAGTTAGCTGTTTATGACCACTATGAATTATGAACATTGTGTGGTCTTTATGAACTATGAACTCTGGCCACTGTAACCTCTCATTGTGCACTATATTCTCTCCCTCTGTGAACTATGACAACTGTGAGCTCTCTATGATCACTGATCTGTGACAAGTGTTTTCTCTCTATCATTACTATGAGTTATGATCACTGTGAGCTCTGTATAACGATTATGAGATTTCATCAAGTATGACATATGACCACTGTGAGATTTCTATGACTACTCTGAGCTATGAACACTGTAAGCTCTCTATGATGACTGTGAGGTCTCTATGACTGCTGTGACTCTCTATGTCCAATATGAGCTCTCTATGACCATTGTAAATATTCTATGTCCACTGTGAGCTATGACTACTGGGAACTCTATATGATCACTAGGAGCTATGACCACTGTGAGTTATCAATGATCACCATGAGCTCTCTTTGACCTCTGTGACCTATCTATGACTACTTTGAACTCTCTAAGACTGCAGCTCTCTATGACTCCTAGTAATCATAGAGAGCTGATAGTGGTCATATCTCACAGTGGTCATGGAGATCACTCTGTATGAACACTCTGAGTTCTCTATGAGCATTATGACCTATGAACACTATTTGCTCTCTATGAGCACTATGAGCTATGACCATTGTGAGCTCTTTATAATCATTATGATCTATGACAACTGTGAGCTCTCTTTCACCATTGTGAGCACTCCATGAACACTATGATCTATGACAACTGTGAGCTCACTATGACCACCATGAAGCCTCTATCAGCACTTTGACATCTCTATGACTAATATGAGCTATCATTGACCAGTGTGAACTCTCTATCGATACTGTGATCTGTCTATGCGCAGTATGACCTATCAGCACTGTGAGCTCTCTATGACCACTATGAGATGTCTATGACCATTCTGAGTTCTCTATTACATCTATGAGAATTCTATCACCACTATGAGCTCTCTATGACCACTATAATCCTTCTGTGACCACTGTGAGCTCTCTATGACCACTTTGATAGTTCTATGACCACTGTGAGCTCTCGTTGACCGGACCACTGTGAGCTCTCTATGGGCATTATGACCTATGACCACTGTGAGCTCTCTATCACTACTCTGAACTCTGTGAACTTTGTGAGCTTTCTATTACCACTACGAGGTCTCTATGACCACTGTGAGATATGGCCATTATCAGCTCTCTATGATTACTAGGAGTTGTGATCACTATCAGCTGTCTATGAAAACTGTGAGCTCTTTATGTGCACTTTGAGCTCTCTATGATGACAGTGAGCCTCTATGACCACTGTGATCTCTGTGTTGTCACTGTTAGATCTCTGTAACAACAGTTAATTCTCTGACTATTGTAAGCTCAGTATCCGTATGAGCTATGACGACTATGAGGGCTCTATGACCACTGTGTCCTCTTTGTGAACACTTTTAGCTTTCTATAATCACTGTGAGTACTCTGTGACCACTGGCAGCTGCCTATGACCACGGTGAGCACTCAATGACCATGTAGAGCTCTAGATGACCACTGTGAGTACTCTATGAGCACTTTGAACTCTATGAGTGCTGTGAGCTCTCTATAACCAATAATTGCTATGAGCATTGTGAGCTATGTATGACCACTGTGAGCTATGACCTGTATGATCTCTCTATGGCCACTATTAGCTCTCTGTGTCCATTATGAGTTATGACCAGTGTGAGTTCTCTATCACTGACCATTATGAGCTATAATCATGGTGAACTCTCTTAGCTATTAGCTGAGACCATTGTAATCTCTCTGTGAACACTTTGAGCTCTTTATGACAACTGTGAACTCTCTATAACTTCTGTAGCTCTCTATGAGCTATACAACATATGTCCATTGATCTCTCTGTGATCACTGTCAGCTATAAGTTCTCTATGACGACAATGAACTAGGACCACTGTGAACTGTATGTGCCCACTATGAGCTATCAATACTGTGAACTCACTATGACCACTGTGAGATCTTTATGACCACTATCAGCTATGACTATTGTAGGTACTCTATGTCCACTATGAGCTATGACCGCTATGAGATCTCTATAATGAATATGAGCTCTTTATGACCACTGTGAGCTTTTTATGACCACTGAGCTATGAACACTGTGAATTCTCTCTGACCATTATGAGTTATGACCAATGTGAGCTCTCTAGGACCACTATGAGCTATCAATACAGTGAGCTCTCTATGACCACTGTAGCTCTCTATGACCACAATGAACTAAGCCCACTGTGAAGTCTGTATGTCCACTATGAGCTATCAATATGTAAGCTTTCTATGACCACTGTGACCTTTTTATGACCACTATCAGCTATGACTATTTAGGTACTCTATGTCCACTATGAACTATGACTGCTATGAGCTATAATGAATGTGAGTTCTCTATGAACACTGTGAGCTCTCTATGACCACTATGAGCTATGTCCACTGTGAGCTCTCTATGACCACTATGACTTATGACCACTGTGAGCTCTTAAGGACCACTATGAGCTATTTGCCCTATGAACATTCTATGGCCACTATGAACAATCAAAATTATGAGCTCTCTATGACAACTATGCAGTATTTATTACATTGATGAGCTCTGTATGATCACTGTGAGCTCTCTGAGCACTTTGATCTCACTATAGGACTGAGTGCATTCTATGACCACTGTGAACTCTCTATGACCACTATGGCTAGGTGCAGTGTGAGCTCTCTAAGACGAGTGTATGCTCTGATCACTTTCTAAGACTAGTGTATGCTCTGATCACTGTGAGCACTCTCTGACCAATATGAAATATGACCACTGTGAGCTCTCTATAACTACTGTGAGGGGCTGGAGAAGTGACTCAGGGGTTAAGCCTCTGTCTTGCAGGCGGAAGGTCCTGAGTTCGGATCCTAGACCCCACATATAAATTCCAGGTGGAAGAGGGGACGGCCTGTGTTTCTGGTGCTGGCAGGGTGGAGCCTGTGAATTCCGGGGCAGAGTAAACAAGGAGTAGGTGGAGGTGGTCCATAGTTGTTCCTGAATTCGTCCGTGGTTCTACACACACACACATACACACACACACACACACACACACACACACACACACACACACATACATGCACAATTAAATAAATAATAATAAAAAATTAAAATAAAAATAGAAAAACTACTGTGAGCCCTTTATGACAACTGTGACCTCTCTGTGACATCTTTGAGCCTGTATGACCACTCTGAGCTCTCCATGACCACTATAAGCTCTCTATGACCACTATGAGATATGACACTGTGAGGTCTTTATGACCACTATGTTCTATGACCACTGTGATTGCTCAATGTCCATTATGGGCTGATTATGATGACTATAAGCTACGACCACTGTGAGCTCTCCATGGCAACTATGAGTCCACTGTAACCACTGCCAGATATCTAGGGGCACTTTGAGCTATGACCACAGTGAGCTTGCTATGACCACTATGAACCATGACTAGTATGAGCACTGACCTCACAGTCACATTGTCATCTCATAGAATCACCACTGACATCAGAGCCTCAGTGTCTTCACAGCCTCTCAGTGATATCAAAGCCTCACTGTAATGTAATAGTCACATTTTTTGAAATCACAGCCTCACTATGAAATCGCAGTCTCATGGTGACATCACAGGCTCAACTCTGACAACATAGCTTCACTGTGGCATCACAACCTAATTGTCACTTCACGGTGAGGCTATGATATCTGTGTTAAGATTGATGTCACAAGGAGGCAGTGATCTAACATGTGAAACTGTAGTGTCATGTTTATGATGTCAAAGGCTATGATGTCACTGCTGAGGCTGTCATGTCACTGTGAGCCTGTGCTATCTGTGGTGAGGTTGTGGTGTCATCACAAGCCCGGGTAGGATACCAGTGGTGAGGCTGTGATGTCACAATGTGGCTGTGATGTCACCATGAGGCTGTGATGGCACAGTGAGGCTGTGAGGTAACAGGGCAGTTGTGAGGTCAGTGGTTATGCTGTGATTTCAGTATTGAGACTGATGTGGGAGATGAGGCTGTGATGGATGTCGCATTGATGATGTGATGTAACTGGTGAAGCTGTGAAGACACAGTGAGTTTATGATGTCACCATGAGACTGTGTTGTCACTGGTGAGGCTATAATATCACGGTGAGCCTGTTCTATCAGTGGTGAGGCTGTGATGTAACAGTGAGGCTGTGCTGGCACAGTGTGGTTGTGATGTCACAGTGAGGTGGTATGTCAGTAGTGCTTTCACAGGGATACTTTGTCATTGGTGAGGCTGTATTGTCACTGGTGAGACTCTAATGTCACAGTGAGTTTATTGTGTCAAACTGAGGCTGTGAGTCAGTGAGGCTATGATGTCAGAGTTGAAGCTTTATATTATAGTGATGGTTTCATGGCACAGTATGACTGTGATTTCACAATGAAACTGTGATGTCACTGTGAGGTTATGATGTCAATAGCAACACCGGTTGTCATAGGGAGGCTGCCATGTTTTAGTGAGCCTGTGAGGTCAGTGATGAGGCTGTGGTGCCATGGTGAGGATAGGTAGGATGTCAGTGCTCAGGGTGTGTTGTTGCATTGCGGCTACAATTTCAGAGGTGAGCCTGTGATCTGATGTGATAGTGAGGCTGTCATGTCACAGTGAGGCTATAACCTCAGAGGTGAGGCTGTGATGTGACAGTGAGGCTATGTTTTCACCAGTGATGGTGTGATATCAGTGAGGTTGAGATGTCAGTGGAGTGAGACTGTGACATCACAGTGAGGATGTGATTTCTGTGGTTAGGCTGTGATATCAAAATAGGGCTGGTGTGAGTGAAGAGGGTATGATGTCACAATGAGGTTGGCATGTCACTGGTGAGTCTGTAATGCTACTGTGGGGCTTTCATATCATTGTGTGGCTATGGTGACACTGTGAGCTGATGAGGTCACAGGAGATAGTGATATCATGGTGGAGGCTGTGAGGTCACAGTGATACTGTGATGTCAGTGACAAGGCTGATGTCACAGTGAAGCTATGATATCAGTGGTGATGCAGTGATGTCACATTGATTCAGTGATATCACAATGAGGCTACGTCAGAGGTGTGTATGTGATTACACCATGACACTATTATGTCAGTGGCAAGGCTGATGTCACAGTGAGTTTGTGATGTCACAGTGAGGCTGTGATGTCACAAGTGATCCTGCTGTGTCAGTGGGAAGGTAGAGAGGTGAGTTTGAGGATGTGATGTTATGGTGAGGGTCTGATATCAGGGATGATTCTATGAGATGTCAGTAAGGTTGTGACATCAGGATTGATGCTTGGATTTCATAGTAAGGTTAGGATGTCAATGATGAGGCTGTGCAGTCATATTCAGGCTGTGATGTCAAAGGAGAGGTTGTGATATCGGAGTGAGGCTGTGATATCATTGTCAGGTTATAATGTCACAGTGAGGCTGTGAGGACACAGTGTGGATATGATATCACAGTGAGCCTCTGATGACACACTGATGTTGTGATGTCACTGGAGCGGTTTGGATGGCATAGTGAGGCTGTGATGTTAGTGGTGAGGCTGATGTCACAACAAGGCAGTAATGTCACTGGTGAAGGTGTGATGTTACAATAAGACTGGAATGTCTTGGTGAGAAAGATGTCATAGTGAGTCTGTGATGTGACTTGTGAGGCTATGATGTCAGTGATGAACCTATTAGGTGACAGTGACACTGGTGAGGCTGTGATGAAAAAGGCTGAGTTGTCACTAATGTGGCAATGATGTCAGTGTTTGTCAGTGTTGTGAGTAATGTCAGTGGCAATGCTGATCTCACAGATGAGGCTGCATTGTCACTGGTGGAGCTGAGATGTTATACTGAGTCTGTGATGCCACTGCGAATGTTGTATTACACTGTGGGCTGTGATATCACCATGAAGTGATAACAGTCTGGAAGCTATGATGTCTCAGTGAGGCTGTAATGTCAGTGATAAGAGTGATGTCACAATAAGCCTATAATGTAGCAGGTGAGGCTGTGGTGTCAGTGTGCATGTTGTGAGATCACTGTGTAGCTGTAATGTTGCAGTGAGGCTCTGATGTCAGGGCTGATTCTATGAGATCTCAGTAAGGCTGTGAGGTCAGGGATGATGCTTGGGATTCACAGAGATGTTAGGACATCAGTGGTGAGTTTTTGCAGTGACACTGAGGCTGTGATTTCAGAGGAGAGGCTGTGATGTCACTGTGAGGTGGTGATGTTACCATGAGGTTGACATATCAGAGTGAGGGCGTGATATCAGAGGTGATAGACTATAACATCATAGTGCTGAGGCTGAGATGTCACAGTGAGGGTGGTATGTAACTAGTGAGTCTGTGATACCACCGTGAGGCTTTGATGTCACCGTGTGGCTGTGGTGTCACTGTGAGCCCGTGATGTCACAGGGAGTTGGTGATGTTACAGGGGAGGCTGTGAGGCCACAGTGAGACTATGATGTCAGTGGCAAAGCTGATGTCTCAGTGAGGCTCTGATGTCATTAGTGATACTGTGAAGTAACATTGAGGCTGTGATGACACAGTGAGGCTGTGCTGTCACTGTCAGGTTGCAATTTCACAGTGAGGCTGTGAGGACACAATGTGGCTATGATATCACAGTGAGGCATTGTCAGAGGTGTGTATGATGCCACCATGAGGTTATTATGTCAGTCCTAAGACTGGTGTCAAAGTGAGTTTGTGATGTCACAGTGAGGCTGTGATGCTACAATCAGGTTGTAATGTCACAATGAGCCTGTGACATCACAGAGAGGATGTGAGGTCACTGTGGAAGATATGATGTTAGTGGCAAGGCTGATTTCACCATGAGGTTATGATGTAACAGGGCAGTCTATGATGTAACAGGTTAGACAGTGAGGACAGAGTGAAACTGTGAGGTCACAATGAGGCTGATATCTATGGGAACATTGATAGCACACTGAGTCAGTGATGTAACAAGTGAGGCTGTGCTGTCACTGTTTATATCAAAGTCTATGATACCAGTGCTGAGGCTGTCATCTCACTGTGACCCTGTACTATCTGTGGTGAGGCTGTGATGCAACGGTGTGACTGTAATGTCACAGGGAGGCTGTGATGACACAATGAAGCTATGAGGTCACTGTGGAAGATATGATGTCAGTAACAAGGCTGATTTCATCATGAGGCTATGATGGAACAGGTGAGTCTATGATGTAACAAGTTAGACTGTGAGGTCACAGTGAGGCTGTGATGTCATAATAGGGGTGTGTGTCACTGTATGGTTGTGATATCACTGGGAAAGTTATGATGTCACAGTGAGGTTGTGATGTCAATGGCGACACTGTGGTGTCACAGGGAGGCTGTCATGTTTCAGTGAGCCTTTGAGGTTGGTGGTAAAGCTGTGGTGCCATAGTAAATCTAGGAAGGATGTCACTGATGAGGGTGTGATATTGCATTGAGGCTATGATTTCAGACGTGAGCCTGTGATATCATAATGAGGCTGTGATGAAACAGTGAGACTATAACATCAGAGTCAATGCTATGATGTCACAGTTGGTCAATGATTTCAGAGGTGAGCCTGTGCTGTCATAGTGCAGCTGTCATGTCAGAGTGAGGCTATAACCTCAAGGATGAGGCTATGATGTTACAGTGAGGCCATTTTTCATCACAGTGAGGCTGTGATGTCAGTGGAGAATGACTATGACATCACAGTGAGGATGTGATTTCAGTGGTTAGCCTGTGATGTCATTATGAGGCTGATGTGAGTGATGAGGGTATGATGTCGCAGTGAAGCTGGCATTTCACTGGTGAGGCTGTGATGCCACCTGGAGATTTTGATGTCACCGTGTGGCTGTGGTGTCACCGTGAGCCTGTGATGTCATGGGGATTTAGTGATGTCACAGTGGAGCCTCTGAGATCACTGTGAGACTGTGTCACAGTGAGGCTATGATGTCACAGTGAGGCTATGATGTCACAGTGTAACTGTGAATTCAGTGGTTGAGCTGTATTTTCAGAAGTGAGACTCGTGAGTGATGATGCAGAGATATCACATACACGATGTCATATAACTGGTGAGGCTGTGATGCCACAGTGAGGCTGTGATGTAACAGTGCATCTGTGAGGTCATTGTTTAGACTGAGATTTCAGAAGTGAGAGTAATGTAAGAGATGAGGCTGATATGTTTCATTGAAGATGTGATATAACTGGTGAGGCTGTAATGCCACAGTGAAGTTATGATGTCACCATGAGGCTGTGGTATCCCTGGTGAGCCTGTGATATCACAATGAGCCTGTCAAATCAGTGGTGAGGTTGTGATGTCACAGTGAGACTGTGCTGCAAAGTTATGCTGTGATGTCACAGTGAGGTTGTTATGTCAGTAGTGACTGCTTTCACTTGGAGACTATGTCATTTGTAAACCTGTATTGTCACTAGTGAGGCTCTAAAGTCACAGTGACTTTATTGGGTTAAACTGAGGCTGTGATTTCACAGGGTGGCTGTGATGTCACCATGAGGCTTTGATGTCACAGTGAGGCTGTGATATTATAGAGAAGCTGTGATTTCTGAAGTGAGACTGCATTGAAAGGGGATGCTGAGATGTTGCATTGATTATGTGATATAACTGGTGAGACTGTGATGCCACAGTGAGGTAATAATGTCACCACGAGGCTGTATTGTCACTGGTGAGGCTCTAATGTCACAGTGAGTTAATTGTGTCAAACAGGCTGTGATGTCACAGTGAAGCTATGACGTCAGAGTTGAAGCTTTATCTCACAGTGATGCATTGATTGCCCGGTATGGCTGTCACAATGAGGCTGTGATGTCACTGTGAGGTGATGTCACTGTGATGCTTTAATATCACTGGGGAATTTGTGATGTCACAGTGAATTTTTGATGTCACAGTGAGGTTGTGATGTCAGTAGTGACTATGTTTTCACAGGGAGACTATGTCATTGGTGAGCCTGTATTGTCACTGGTGAGGATGTAATGTCACATTGAATTTATTGTGTCAAACTGACGCTGCGATGTCACAGTGAGACTATGATGTCAGAGGTGAAGATTTATGTCACATTGATGCTTTGATGGCATGGTATGGCTGGGATGTTGCAATGAGGCTGTGATGTCACTGGGGAAGTTGTGATGTCACAGTTAGTGTGTGATGTCAATAGCGACATTGTGGTGTCACAGAGAGTCTGTTATGTTTCAGTGAGCTGGGGAGGTGAGTGTTGAGGCTGTGGTGTCATAGTGATGCTAGGTAGAATATCAGTGATGAGCATGTGATGTCACATTGATGTGATGATTTCATAGATGAGTCTGTCATGTCATATTGAGGCTGTAATGTCACGGTGAGGCTCTAACCTCAGAATTGAGGTTGTGATGACACAATGAGGCTGTGTTGTTTCCAGTGATGCCATTATATTACAGTGAGGCTGTGATGTCAGTGGCATGAGACTATGACATCACAGTGAGTATGTGATTTCAGTGGTTATGCTGTTATGTCAGAATGAGGCTGGAATGATGAGGGTGTGATGTCACAGTGAGGCTGGCATGTCACTGGTGAGGCTGTGATGCCACCACAAGGCTTTGATGTCACCGTGTAGCTGTGGTGACACCAGGAGCCAGTGATCATATGTAGTTGGTGATGGCACGGTGGAGGCTATGAGGTGACAGTGAAACTGTGATGTCAGTGGCAAGGTTGATGTCACAGTGAGGCTATGATGTCAGTGGTGATGCTGTGATGTCAAATTGAGGCTGTGATGTCACTGTGAAATTTGTATGTCACTGTGGGCTGCCATGAGGTGATATCACTTTGGAAGTGAGGCTGTGATGTCAGTGGCAAGACCATTATGATGTGTCAGGTGAGCCTGTGGTGTCAGTGAGAAGGTTGTGAGGTCACTGTGAGCCTGTGATGTCACAGTGAGGCTGCGATGTGAGGTATGATTCTATGAGATGTCAGTGTGGCTGTGACATCTTGGTGATTCTTGAACTTCACAATGAATTTAGGTCATGAGGCTGTACAGTCACACTGATGCTCAGATGTCAGAGGAAATGCTGTGATGTCACTGTGAGCCTGTCATGTCAGTGGTGAGGATGTGATATCACCATGAGACTTTGCTGGCACAGTGTATCTATGTTGTCACAGTGAGCTTGTGATGTCACAGTGAGGATGTGATATCGCTGCAAAGCTGTGATGTCACTATGAGGCTGTGAGGTCATGCACAATGAGGCTGTGATTTCATAGTGAGCTGACATGTCACTGGTGATGCTGTGATGCTGCCTTGAGGCTTTGATGTCACTGTGAAGGATGTGTGTTACTGTGAGATGTCATGTCACTGTGAGGTGATTTCAGCCTGGAAGCTGTGATGTCACAGTGAACCTATGATGTCAGTGTGACAACACTGATGTCACAATGAGGCTACAATGTATAAGGTGGGCCTATGGTGTCAGGGGGCAGGTTTGAGGTCACTGTGAGGCTATGATGTCACAGTGAGGCTGTGATGTCAGTGTCATGTTCTAATGTGACAATGAGAATGGGAGGACACTATTTGGCCATGATGTCCCAGTGAGGCTCTGATGACACAGTAATGTTGTGATGTAACTGGAGAGGTTATGATGGCACAGTGAGGCTGTGATATTAGTGGTGAGGCTGATGTCACAATGAGGCTGTGATGTTACTGGTCAAGGTGTGTTGTCAAAATAAGGCTGGAATGTCAGTGGTAAGAAAGATGTCATAGTGAGTCTATGATGTCAGTGGTGAACCTGTTATGTGATAGTGACACTGGTGAGGCTGTGTTGTTATTGGTATGACAAGAATTTCAGTATTCTTCCTAATGTCAGTGGAAACGCTGATGTCACAGGTTAGTCTGTGCTGTCATTGGTGAGGCTGTGCTGTCACTGTGAGGCTATGATGTCACTGAGGGCTGTCATGTCACCGTGAAGTGATGTCACTCTGGAACTGTGATGTCACAGTGAGGCTGTGATGTCAGTGGGAAGATTGATGTCACAATGAGGCTATGATGTCCAGACCCTCCAGAAATGAAAGTACGGTTAACCCCTCCAAGACCTAGGGAAGTGCTTTCTGAAAGTGGAGGAAATACAGAATGAGTAGTAGAAGAAGATAGTTACAATTACTACCTAAGTCCCTGTAACTAGTTACAGAAATGAGAATTATAATTGCAATGAATGTTCCTGGTCTTGATTGTCAAGAATAGACTTGTGCATGTGTACATACTCTAAAAAGATATTTATGTTATGTAATGTAATATTAATCTATAGTTATGTGATGAAATGTTTTAATCTACATTATTCTTGTGTTATGGGACATTAAAGACTAAGCATTTCTCAAGGGGCATTGTCATTAATCTTGTAAAAATAATGCATGTACAGTTGTATGTGGATATCTATATTATGTTAGGCAGAATTATGAATCTTACAGTTTTTATTTGGAGATTTTTTAATGGCCTAAGGAAATGTGATTTGGTGTCAAGTTAACAAGGGGTGGAATTGTGATAGTTAAGCCTGGGTGTCAACTTGACCATCCAATATTAACTAAGATGGCTGAGACCACCTCTGGAAAGGATCAACTGAGAACACTTGATAGGATTTCACCCACCTAGATCCTATCAGAACCTCCAAAGCTCTCATAAGATCCTCCCAATACTGCATCATATAAAAAGGAGCCACTAAAAATAAGAGATGCCTTATTGCAGCTGTGCTAGGAATCGCTCTTCCTTCTGACCACCTGATTTTTTTGACCCTCTAGACTTCCAGCCCACTAAGTTGCTGTTGGCTAGTCTAAAGACTCTAGGAATTCTCCCGCATTCAGCCACTACTCACTTGACCACCAAACTGAGCAACAACCGGCATCAATCATTGGACAACCTCAGCTACCGGTAGCCATCACTGGACTACCTTGCCCATACTGTAAGCCATCAAAATGCATGCTCTATTATATATATATATGTATATATATATATGTAATACACTGCAATATATATACATTGTCAATTCTGCATCTCTATAGAACCTGACTAATACACCGTGACACCACAGTGTTGCTATTGATATCACAACCTCACTGTGACCTCATAAAATACCCAGTGACATCACAAACCTCACAGTAACATCACAGCCTCATTATGACAACACAGCCATACCATGCCATCAAAGCATCACTCTGACATAAAGCTTCACCCCTGATATCATAGCCTCACTGTGACATCACACCCTCAATTTGACACAATAAACACACCATGACATTAGAGCCTCAACAGTGACAATACAGTCTCACCAATGACATAGTCTCCCTATAAAAGCACAGTCACTATGGATATCACAACCCCACTGTGACATCACAACCTCACTGTAACATAACTGGCACACTGTGTCATCACACCCTTACTGTGACATTACAGCCTTTCCTCTGACAGCACAGTCTCAGTGTGCCCAGTCTCACCACTGACATCCGAAACTCATTGTGAAATCCAAGCATCACCTCTGACATCACAGCCTCACTGACACCTCATAGAATCAGCCCTGACATCACAGCCTCACTGCAACATCACAGCCTCACAGTGACTTCACAGCCTGCCCACTGTCCCCTCAGGGTCACCTGTTATATGTAGCCTCACTGTGACATCACGGCTTCCCAAGTGACATCATCTCATGGTGACATGACAGCCCACAGTGACATACAACACTCACAGTGACATCATATCCTAACAGTGACATCACAGCCTCAACCAGTAATAGCACAGTCTCACCTGTGATATCAGCATTACCACTGATATTAGAACACTGACATCACTGCCACACCAGTGACAACTCATTCTTTGACATCACAGTCTCCCCAGTGACATGCCAGCCACATTGTGACACCATACCCTCCTCAGTCACATCAGCTACATTGTGATATCACTATCCAACCTCTGAAATCACATCCTCACTCTAATGTCATAGTCTCATTCCAAAGACATCATAGCCTCCCTCTGGTATCATGGCATTACTGGTGACAACATGTTCATTGTGACATGACAGCCTAACCTCTGAGGTTAGAGCCTCACTGTGACATGACAGCTACATTATGACATCACAGGCTCTCCTATGAAATCATTGTCCAATAGTGACATCACAGCATAGATTCTGACATAATAGCCTCACTGTTTCATCACAGCCTCACTATGACATCACAGGCTCACCTCTGAAATTATGGCCTCAATGCGACATCACACCCTCATCGCTGACATCCTATCTAGTCTCACTATGACACCACACCCTCACCACTGACCTCACAAGCTCACTGGAAGATGACAGCCTCCCTATGACACCACACTGTCGCTATTGGCATCACAAATTCACGGAGACATCACAACTTCTCCAGTGACATCAAAACCTCACAGTGACATCACAGCCTCTTTGAGACATCACAGTAGAACTGTGACTTCAAAGCATCTCATGACATAAAGCTTCAACTCTGATGTCATAGACACACTGTGACATCACAGCATCAGTTTGAGACAATAAACTCACTGTGTCATTAGAGCCTCACCTGTGACAATACAGCCTCACCAATGACATAGTCTCCATGTGAAAGCAGTCACTAGAGACATCTCAAACTTACTGTGATAGTACAATCTCACTGTGACATGATAGCCACACTGTACCAACACTCCTTCACTGTGACATCACAGCCTCACCACTGATATGACTGGTTCAGAGTGACATCACAGCTTCTCCTGTGACATTACAGCCTCAGTGTGACTGCACAGTCTCACCACTGACGTCCTAACCTCACTTTGAAATCAAAACATCACCCCTTATGTCACAGCCTCATGCACATCTCATAGAATCATCCCTGACATCAGAGCCTCACTGCTACATCACAGTCTTACAATGACCTCACAGCCTGCCTGCTGATATCACAGGCTCAACTGATATATCATTGTCTCATTGTGACATCAGCCTCACCACTAAAAACACAGCCTCACTGTGCCATCTAAACCTCTCCAGTGACATCACAACATCACTGTGTCATCAGAGCTTCACTATGACATCATAGCCACATTGTGTCCTCATAGCCTCATTGTGACATTACAACCTGATAGTGACATCATAGCCTCACTGTGACATCACAAACTCACTGTGACATCAGCCTTAACACTGATATGATAGGCTCCTGTTGACATCACATTCACACCTCTGACATAGCCTCCCTGTGATATCATAGCCTCCCTGTGATATCACAGCTTCAATGTGATTTCACAGCATCATTACCATCCTAGGATCACTGTGACATCACAGCCTCACTTCTGACATCATAGCCTCACTGTGACATAACAGGCTAAACTGAAATCATAGCATCAGTGACAATATGGACATTCTGTCTAGCCTTGCTATGACACCACAGCCTTACCACTGACATCTCAGCCTCATGCTCACATGACTGCCTCAACAGTAACATCACAGCCTCATTGTGGCATCATGGCCTCCCCAGTAATATGCCAGCCTCATTGTGACATCTCAGCCTCACCACTGACATCAGCCTCACTTGTGACATCACAGTCTAACCACTAAAATCTCAGCCAAACTGTAATGTCATAGTCTTTCACCACTGACACCACAGCCTCACTATGATATCACAATCTCGCAGTAGCATCATCACCTCACAGTGACATCACAACTCTCCTCTGACATCAGCCTCAGTTTGACTGCACAGCCTCACTATTGGTGTGCTAACCTCAATGTGAAGTCCAAGCGTAACCCCTGTTGTCACAGCCTCACACACATCTCATAGAACTGCCCCTGATATCAGAGCCTCACTGTGACATCACAGCCTCACTCTGACATCACAGCCTCTAAGTGACCTCACAATCTACCCACTGACACAACAGGCTCACCTATTACATCATAGCCTCACTGTGACATCAGTGTTGCCACTGATATCACAGCGTCACTGTGACATCACAGATTCCGTAATGATATTAACTCTTAGTGACATGATAGCCGACCGTGGCATATATACCTAACAGTGATATCACCGCCTCAGTGTGACATCATGCCCTCATCAGTGACATCATAATCTCACTATGATATCTTTCTCACCACTTATATTCCAGCCTTATTGTGACATCACACCTTCAGAAGTGACATCAGAGCCTCATTGTGAAATCAGCCTCAACACTAATATCACAGCCTCACCTCTGTGGTTACAGCCTCACTGTGACATGACAGACTCACTGTGAGATCACATGCTCACCTCTGAAATAATTGCCCATTTGTGACATCATTGCATTGACTCAGAAGTTATAGCCTCAAACCCTCATCAATAATATCCTACATAGCCTCACTAAGGCACCACATGTTCACGACTGACCTCACAGACTCACTGACATGACACCCTCCCTGTGACACCACAGTGTCGCTACTGACATCACAATGTCACTGTGACATCACAACTTCCCCAGCGACATCACAACCTCACAGTGACACCATATCTACATGGTGACATCACAGCCACACCATGCCATCAAAGAATCACTGTGACATGAAATTTTACCTTTGACATCATAGCTCAATGTGACATCACAACCTCAGTTTGACACAGTAAGCTCACTGTGACATTGGAGCCTCACCAGTGACAATACAGCCTCACCAATGACATAGTCTTGCTTTGCATGCACAGTCACTAGTGATATCACCACATCACTGTGACATCACAAACTCACTGTGACATCACAGGAACACTGCCAAAACAACCTGACTGTGACATCACAACCTCATGACCTCATGGTGACATCACAGCCTCACCACTGGTATCCTACCTAGCTTTGACAAGACACCACAGCCTCAACACAGATAGCATATGCTCACAGCGAGATGACAACCTCAACGGTGACATCATAGCCTTTGATATCATAAACAGTGACACCACAGCCTAACATGTTTCATCACTTCCTCATTGTGACATCAATCATTTCACAGATATCACAGTCTCACAGTGACCTCACAGTCTCACTGTGACCTAACAGTCTAACTTGTTACATGCCGCAGACCAGAGTCGCGGCCTCGAGACCAGGGCTTCCCAGGACCGGGCGGAGAACAGAACACACGCGGCTCCCTCTCGTCCAAGTGAATCCTGAACCCCTTTATTGAAACTTTCGTGACAACTTTTATACAGAAAATTTTGGGGTAAAGAATGTTGCATACATAATAGATAATCAGCAAAGTCACCTTCAGGGTGGACCCTTTTTTCAAGAACCTAATCCATTGCTTCAGGGCAAAGGCACTTAACAGAAACATTCTCTCAGTATTTCCAAACTTATCTAATCTATAATGCTTCACCAGATAGCTATGGGGCTGAGCCCACATTTTAACAGAGACTGCTTTCTTTTAAAATACAGAGGCAGAATGTTCTCCTATTGATTTTAGCAAGGAACATATTTTACAATTAACTATAGGAATCCTCAACACCCCATAAGTCCCAGCGTGAGCTTTGGCTGTTGTCCTCTCCAGGTTGATACTCTCAGTCAGGCAGGTCAACATAGGCACCAAGAATGGCAGCAAGTTATAACTTGGGAAGATGTATGCAGCTCATGTAGTCTCTACTATCCAAGCTCAAACCACATCTCAAAGGGGGCCTTGACTTGAATACTCAAGGCCCATAAGCTATAGCTGGTTCTGTCGATGGAGCACTGAGGTATGTGTTGGAACCGAAGTTCCCTTTGGGCCCCTTACCCAGACCCCGAAGGAGACACGAGAACCACTAGGTTGCTGTAAAGACAAGAGACAAGATTTATTAATCTAGCGCGCTAGGACCGTCTCCCTGCTCAGGCAAAAGAGAACGGCCCCGACTGAATTTGGGGCAAGGTTTTTATAGGAAAGCAACTGCCTTGAGCAAATACATTCTGTAAATATTTTCACTATACACAAGGAAGTTGAGTCAGTTTACAGATGTTCTGGCCGATAACCTTGCCCTGGGCAGTTCCCGGCACGCAGTGAGTTGGCGCCAGTGGGAGAGTTTGGCGCCGGCGGGAGATTTGAATTTTGCGCCGGCGGGAACTTGGGCTTCACAGCGGGAACCTGGGTTCCACAGTATGCACTGAAGAAAAACACTTAAGCAATATAACTAAAAAGAATAACTTCTATAATAGCATCCTTCTATTCCTTTAATAGTAAGGTTGCTTATGTCTTCCTTTGAGGAATTCCAGAAGTGCATTGCCATCAGTTAGATGACCCATATGTGAACCATGCACACTCCAAACCTGGGGTCCAGTCAGGCCCCATATGCCAAGGGTGTCTCTTTCGGGGCAGAGGCGATCATTGGTGGGAGTGCACTCAGATGGTCCATCTCTGTGATTTCTCATAAGAGTGCTGTTTGGGGTAGGAAATACATGGCCCCCTTTCCTTCTGACATGGATTCTCCCAGTTTGGATTGCAAATACCATCTCCAGGGGCAGTCTTGGCATCTAGACTTTCTGGCATGATGGTCTCTTCCTTGGCCTTCAGCCAGGGTAAGAGGGTATCACAGCTTCTTTTAAGGTTCCAGTGGACTGAGATGAGAGCATAGTCTTGTACTTCTGGAATTTCTGAGTTAGTACATAGGTGGGAATCTTACCCAACCTATGTTTTAAGACTCTAGAAGTTATTCTCTAATTTCCTTAAAATCAGTGCACACATTTTGGCTAACAAGTCTACTTATTATAAATGAGTAGACATGAAATTTCCATTTAGTATTTGACTAAACTTAAAAAGCAGGCTTCTTCTCTAGAACAGAGAGCAGGAAGCTAGTTCCAAAAAACCCTAAGAAAGGGCACTCCTAATTCCCAGAAGAATTCTTGCCAGAGGCAAAAATTGAATTGTCCCAAAAAAACCAAAACCTAGGTGAAGGGCACTCCTAATTCCCAGAATTCTTCCTGCCTGAGGCAAAACCCGAATTATCTAGGAAGAGAGTGCCCAGCCCCTGTTCATGGGCATTACTGTGACCTTCCTCAGGGGACAGGCATTAGGCCTGAGCTGGGAAGAAACACCAATGCCTGACAATTCCCATATTTTTCCTTATTTCTCTAAAATAAAGCCATGTCCTTATCCCAAAACATGTTATTTTGAATCCACCTTTTCCAAACTGAGACATATTCTACCAGATTAGTTGGATAGGGACGCGGCAGTTACATCATAGACTCACCTGTTATATCATAGCTTCATGGTGAAATCAGCCTTGCCACTGACATCACATATTCCACAGTGACCTCACAGCTTCACTGTGACATCAGAACCCCTTTGTGATGTCACGGTCTCACAATGACATCACAGTTTCACAGTGATATCACAGCATCATTGTGGCATTATATTCTCAATTCTGACATCACAGCCTCACAGTGACATCACAGCATCACTTCTAACATCACAGCCTCACTGTGACATAACAGGCTAACCTCTGAAATTATAGCTTCAGTGATACTACAGATATTCTACCTAGCTTTGCTACGACACTACAGCCTCATCACTGACATCTCAGCCTCACGCTCACATGACAGCCTCAATAGTGACATCTCAGCCTCATGCTCACATGACAGCCTCAACAGTGACAACACAGCCTCACTGTGGCATCACAGCCTCACAAGTACCATCCCAGCCTCGCTGTCACATCTCAGCCTTACCACTGATATCAGCCTCACTGCTGACATCACAGCCTAACTACTGAAATCTGAGACAAACTGGGATGTCATAGTCTGTTGGGCCCACCCAGGATTTGCCCCAGGGCATGGCCAAGCATATGGGACTAAAGATGGCACTGAGGGCAAGAGTCTTGGGTGTAACCTGATCACTTCACAGAGAGTCCTAATTAGCTTTCAGGTATCTACCTGCCCCATGTGCTGAGTGACATTGAACTTGACCATTAGCACCTGTAGGATGTCTTGACCTTGTGACACAATTGGATGCCTGTTTCATGCCTTGGTGGCCTTTGTCTATAAAAGTTCCTTTTCTCCCTTCCAATAAAGAGAGATCTGCTTCTGATAATCTCCCTGTCCCATGCCAAGTCTCTGGGGGTACAGACAGAAGTGGGGACGACTGAAACCTGCTTTCATCACAGCCAGTAGCTGTGTGTGTGAGTGAGTGAATGAGTGCGTGAGTGGGAACCGCACCAGTGGCGACCATGAAGGGACATTTCTGAAATTGGACAGAGCTAAGCAGGCTTGGGGTAAGTGAAACTTGGGAAATATGGGGAATTCAATGTGCAGACTGGACCCAGTGCCATCAGCACTCAAGTCCATATAAAGGAGTCGCGGTTTTGACATTTCTGATCCAGGCATTGCCAGAGTGTGGGAATTGACTTTTAAGTTGGCTCCATGGGCTCGGGCCACCAACATATTTTCATGGGACACGGGGAATAAAATAGAAGGTCTAGCCAGATAGCGAGAAAAAAAATCATAATACACAGCCTTCCTTGGAATTTTATTCCACAATTTCTGCACTCAAGATGGCTTTCCTCGGCTCCCAGCGGACCTGGAGGACGGCGGTGTGACTTCGGCGGAGCTGCGGGGCCCTGGGTGCAGGACCGCTTGCCCTCCCCGGGCCTGTCCATGCCCGCGAGCCCGCTTGCTCCGTAGGCCACTCGGATCTGGTATCGCGGGGCGACGTGCGAGCAGGCCCGGGGAGGGGCCACCGCGGAGGGGCAGCCGCTGGCAAGATGATTGAAGTACTGACAACTGGCTCTCAGAAACTGCTGCACCAGCTGAATGTCCTGTTGGATCAGGAGTCAAGATGTCAGCCAAAGGTCTGCGGCTTGAAACTCATTGAGTCTGCACATGATAATGGTCTCAGAATGACTGCCAGACTCAGGGACTTTGAAGTAAAAGATCTCCTCAGTCTCACTCAGTTCTTAGGGTTCGATGCGGAGACATTTTCTCTAGCTGTGAATTTACTGGACAGATTTCTGTCTAAAATGAAGGTACAACCGAAACATCTGGGGTGTGTGGGGCTCAGCTGCTTTTACTTGGCCGTGAAATCCATAGAAGAGGAAAGGAATGTCCCGCTGGCGGCCGACTTGATCCGAATAAGTCAGTACAGGTTCACCGTTTCAGATTTGATGAGAATGGAGAAGATTGTGTTAGAGAAGGTGTGCTGGAAGGTCAAAGCTACTACTGCCTTTCAGTTTCTACAACTGTACTACTCACTCATTCAAGAGCACCTGCCCTCTGAAAGGAAAAGTAGCCTTAAATTCGAAAGACTAGAAGCTCAACTCAAGGCTTGCCACTGCAGGATCATATTTTCCAAGGCAAAGCCTTCTGTGTTGGCCTTGTCTATCATTGCGTTGGAGATCCAAGCACTGAAGTGTGTAGAGTTAACTGAAGGAGTAGAGTGTCTGCAGAAACATTCCAAGGTAAATAGCCGAGATTTGACTTTCTGGCAAGAGCTCGTATCCAAGTGTCTAACTGAATATTCATCAAACAAGTGCTCCAAACCAAATGTGCAGAAGTTGAAATGGATCGTGTCTGGGGGCACCGCACGGCAACTAAGGCACAGCTACTACAGGATCACTCATCTTCCAACAATTCCTGAAACGATTTCTTAAATGGGCAAATTCAGTGGTTATTCTCAGCAATTGAGAAAAATTTCCAGGGTGATCATTTTCTTCTGCAATTGAAGACCTGAAATATTATCTTCGAAGTGAACACTGTGGAATTGGAATAGTAAAGAAAAGATGACATTACTGGTCCTGTGAGCTAGTGTATTGGAGGCATTCACAAGGCACATCCTCTAAATATGTCAACAGTTTCATTAAAGTAGCTTAGGAAATAGCATCCTCCAAACCTGATTTTTTTTTAAAAGTACTGAAATCTTTTTTTTTTTTCAATTTGCTTATCATTTTGCTGTAGCTTATTAAAAATCACAGAAGCCTAAGTAGGACATGGACCAAAAGTTAGCCCACATATGAACACATTTGAATCGTTTAGCTGATAAGCAAAAGCATTATGAATTTGGGTGATATACTTACACAGTAATGTAGGTTTCTGCAAATTGCTAGAGTGGCCCAATCATATAGTTAACATATCATTACTAAAGGAGATGGGATATTAGAAAGCAATTAATATAACTTGATTATTGATCTATACATATCCTAGTCATCTAAATTTCTTAACTCATTAATGATTTGCCTTCTTATGGTCCAAACTAACTTAACATTTAATACATCTAATCATGATTATGAATCTTGGCTAGGAATATAACAAACCTTTTTCTATAACCCTGAGCTATGGAGTCCATCATGTTATAGTGGATTCAAGTTAGGGAGTCAGAGCATCACAAGTAGATTGCCATTGATAACTTGGGAAAGCTGCCTATGACTGCTTAGCAGAGATATGGTTAAATTTGAATTCACCTGTGATGAATTCAAGTCAAAGCTAAAGACATAAATGTAAATGAATTAATAATTAGCCTGAGAAGGTAAGCTGTGAATCTGCATTTTCAACACTGATCTAACTTTCTATATTGGATCAATGTGTTTTAAGTGGTATTGACATGGTAAACTACTTAATTTAAATGTCAATTTAAATTACGATGTTTACATTAAAACCAACAATTCACAAATGCACTTTTAAGGCACTATCAGGATGAATGTTCTAGTATTATAATGCTTCTTGGCACCCAGAGTATGTAATAGATAATTCAGAGATGGGTTTTTTGTTGCTACTTAAGAATTACACTTGAGCTTGTGGGCATTTTATATACAGCAAAAAAACAAAACAAAACCAGACCTCACAAGTTTGACGAATTCATGAGCTATCTTTACTACGTCTTACAGAAAACAGGTAATGTTTGTATCCATTATATTAAAAAAAAAACTTTTGTATAAAATACTCCCTTTATCTTAATATTAATGAATTTTCACTCTGAAAACTTGCTTTGTCCTGCTAAAGTTCTTTTACTACAGGTTTTTTTTTTTTTTAAATAAAACTGCAATTGTTCAGTGTAGAATGTTGCTTGAACAGGCAGAGAATGCTTGCAAGACATCTCTAGGTGTCTCAGTGGCCTCGGGGGCAGCGGGAAGGGAAGTGCTGTATGTCAGCACTGCAGAGCAGTACCCAACCCAGTCCATCCACAATGGCTGAAACCAGTCTTGACGTGATGTAATGGGTAAATGACCACTGGAAAAAATAAACCAAAGAGCTGCAGTGTACTTTGTCTTTCACCTTTATAAACCATGATTTATGGATAACTTGTCAGTTTTTCCAAAGGCTGGTATATCAGTATTTGGAAACATCAAGTGTTCATTTTGAGTGGGCAGAGGTAACCTCACCCAACTGCCTTTCAATAAAATTAATGAAATGCAAAAAAAAAAAAAAAAAAAAAAAGATGGCTTTCCTTCCCAATCCAATTCAGCCCGCACTGGCGCAAACAGTACAGGTTTGTACGAGGAGCCACGTGTGCCCGAGATACAGGGGTACAGAGAAGCTGCTACATATGGGGATGCCAAATGGCATGGGCCCACTGAGCCGGGGCTGGGCGGACATTCTGCCAGACCATGGCAGGGTGCAGGAAACCATGGGGATGGTGGACATGCCTGCTGTTTAGAGGATGATAACCCATCACTGTGCGAACGCTGAGAACATTACACAGAGTTGTGGGCTGCAACAGGGCGCGCGTTACCGGTACTGAAGCCACTACCACTGGCGGTGGAGAGACTGCATGTGGCTGCAGCGGGGTAACTCGTGGGGATATAGAACCATGCGGCCGGGGAGCCGTACGTGGCTGTGAGGAGGCTGCGCACAGTTGGGGGACAGAGGTTTGCAGAAGTGGACCGGCATGTGGGCTGGCATACAGGGACAGGGCAATGCCTGAGGGAGCGGAGCTTCCCATTTGGGAGGGCCATGAGGAACAGCTGCTTGGTGAAGAAGGGTGGGGCCTGCTCAGAGAGCCCTGAAAGGATGTAGGAAAATCGTGTGAGAAAGTGCCCTGCTCCCTTTATCAAGGAGAAGAGGGTAGGAGCACTCTGAGAACAGGGAGTGGTCCCCTGTATCCAGATTTAACTCCGCTAGGGAGAGAAAGGAATGGGGAAGGAGTAGAAGGAGACCCACCTCAATATCCCCTAACAAAAATCTGTCCTGACTCTGCACGCAGGCACACTGGGCCCTGCCAGGCTAGGGCAAGGAACCCAGGGCTGGAGCCCATGTATGCTGAAGCATATCAAGTACAAGCTTATCCTGTTAACTTAAAGCCAGGGGGCAATCGCCCTACAGTGTGGTATCACCAGCTTCTCCTCTGACATAACAGCTTCAGTGTGACTGCACAGCCTCACCACTGACTTCCTAACCTCACTGTGAAATCAAGCATCAACCCTGATGTCACAGCCTCATTGACAAATCATAGACTCAACCTCAACATCAGAGCCTCACTTCAACATCACAGCCTCAGACTGACCTCAAAACCTGCCCACTAACACCAGAGGCTCACCTGTTACATCATAGACTCATTGTGACATCAGTCTTCCCACTAACATCACAGCCTCATGGTGACCTCACAGCTTCCAGGATGATATCACCTTATCATGACATGAGAACCCACAGAGATATAAAAACTTCACAGTGACATCACAGACTTAGTGTGTCATCACAATCATTCCAGTGACAGCACAGCCTCACTGTGACAACACAAACTCACTGTAACATCAGTCTTGCCACTGACATCACAGTCTCACTGTGATCTCTCAGCCTCCACTGTGACATCACCAACTCTCTGTGATATCTCAGGCTTACAGTGACACTACAGCCACAAGGTAAAATCAAAGCCTCACTGTGTCTTCACAGTCTCAACAGTGACATGACAGCCTCACTGTGATCATACCCTCATCACTTACATCAACCTCATTCTGATATTATAGTCTAACGTCTGAAATCACATCCTCAGTCTGATGTCATCATCTCGCCCACTGACATCCCAGCCTCACGGTGACATCACAGCCTCTCTGGTGACAACATAGTCTCACTGTGACATCACAGCCTCTCTGTAGCATCATCATAGCCTCACCAGTAACATCCCAGCCATACTGTGACATCTCAGCCTCATCACTGCATCAGCATCACTTCTTACATGACAACATAACCACTGAAATCTCAGCCGAACAGTGATGTCATAGTCTATCATCACTGATATTGTGGAGACGTGCTGAACCTTCTGTAATGGGAATGTGGGGATGTGCAAGACCCACTGTAATGTGAACTGTGCCTGAACCCTGCTCTCCTAGCAGAAGGCAAGTATAACACCATTAAAAGCGAAGCAATATACTTATAAAAACTACTAAACATAATATATGTCTGGAATCAAAAATAGTTTCACCATTATAACAATAAATGTTAATGGAATTAACTCATCAATCAAGAGACACAGATTACAAACTTAGATTAAAAATCACAATCCATCAATCTGCTGCCTGCAGGAAACCCATCTCACCACAAAAGATAGGCATGCTCTAAAAATAAAAGGCTGGTCAACAATTCTACATGCTAATGGAAGCAGAAAACAGGCAGAGGTAGCCATTATGCTGTCAGATAAAGTGGACTTCAAACCAAAGAAAACTATAAGAGACATGGATGGATATTACATTTTAGTCACAGGTACAATTCACCAGGAAGACTTCACAATACGGGCCCCTCCACATTCATTAAGAAACCCCTACAGCGTCTAAAGCAAGAAATCAACCCCCAAATGATAATTCTTTGGGACTTCAATACCGCCCTCTCAACATGGGATAGATCAACAGGTCAAAAGCTTAATAGAGACACTTTGGAACTTAATCAAACCCTGAAAGAAATGGACCTTACAGACCTCTATCAAACTTTTCACCCACGCACCAAAGAATACACATTTTTCTCAGCAGCACACGGAACTTTCTCCAAAATAGATCACATATTGGGCCACGAAACGAATTTACACATGTACAAGAAAGTTGAAATTCTAACCTGTGCCCTATCAGACCACCACGGCCTAAAGCTGGACATCCACAACACATCAAACAAGAGAAAATACACTAACTCCTGGAAACTTAACACTATGATGCTGAATGAGAACTGGATTCAGGAAGAAATTAAAAAGGAAATTCAAGATTTCCTGAAAGTGAATGATAACGAAACTTACCAAAATCTCTGGGACACAATGAAAGCTGTTCTAAGAGGTAAGTTCATAGCTCTTAATGCCTACATCAAAAAAATGGAAACATCAGAAGGAAACAACTTAACAATGCATCTTAAAGCTTTAGAGAAACTAGCAATCTGATCCCAAAAGCAGTAGAAGAGAGGAGATTAGCAAAATAAGGGGAGAAATATCTGAAGTCGAGATTAAGAAAACGATAGAAAAAAAATCAACCAGTCAAAAAGCTGGTTCTTTGAAAAAATCAATAAGATTGATACACCCCTAGCTAAATTAACCAAAAGCAAGAGAGAGAAAACCCAAATTAACAAAATCAGAAATGAACATGGAGTTATCACTACGGATACCCAAGAAATCCAGAGAATTATAACATCATATTTCAAAAACTTACACTCTGTGAAGTTTGACAACACAAAGAGATGGATGAATTTCTAAGTAAACACAACTTACCTAAATTGAATCAGGAAGTTGTGAATTATTTAAATAGTCCTATAACATATAAGGAAATTGAGGAAGTAATCTAAAATCTTCCCACCAAAAAATGTCCTGGACCAGATGGATTCAGTACAGACAAATGACCATCCTACCAAAAGCAATATACAGATGCAATGCTATACCAATCAAAATCCCAAAGCAATTCTTCAAAGAAGTTGACTAAACAATCTCAAAGTTCATATGGAGGCACAAAAGACCCAGGATAGCAAAGACAATCCTGAGTAACAAAAACACTGCTGGAGGTATTACCATACCAAACCTAATTCTAGGCCAACATTTCCTAAACAGACATCCAATGGCACAGTCACTGCTACCAACTCTCAACAGTTGGGATCTTGTGAAATTAAAGAGCTTCTGTTCAGCTAAAGAGATTGTAACACGAGCTCAAAGGCAACCTACAGAATGGGAGAAAATCTTCACTAACCACACATCTGATTGAACTCTGCTGTCCAGAGTGCACAAAGAACTTAGAAAACTAAACACCAAGGAAACTAATGGCCCAATTAAAAAATGGGCCCTGGAACTTAAAAGAAACTTTACCAGGGATGGAATTAAAATGTCTAACAAATATCTTAAAAAATGCTCCACTTCCTTCGCCATCAGGGAAATGCAAATCAAAACTTCCCTGAGATATCATCTCACCCCGGCCAGGATGGAAAAAATCCACAATACAAACAACAACAAATGCTGGAGAGGATGTGGAGAGAGGGATCTCTGCTACATTGCTGGTGGGAATGCAGGCTCATACAGCCACTCTGGTGAGCCGTCTGGAGATTCTTAAAGAAATTACAGATTGAAATGCCATATGACCCTGCTATTCCACTTTTGGGAATAACTCCCCATACAGCAGAGGTTCGCCTCGATAGCACAAGCACGACTATGTTCATAGCAGCACTGTTTACAATAGCAAAGTCATGGAATCAACCCAAATGTCCAACAGTTGATGAGTGGATAAGTAAACTGTGGTACATCTATACAATGGAGTACTACTCAGCCATCAAAAATGATGAATTACTAGAATTTGCCGGGAAATGGATGTCATTAGAAACAATTATATTAAGTGAAGTATCCCAGACCCAGAAAATTAAGCACCGTATGTACTCCCTAATAAGTGGCTCCTAGTACCAAACCCACCCAGCCCATCTACAGACAGTAATTGCAAGGATTATGAACAGTAGAGATGGAGTAGGAGGGCCACACCAGAAACAAGGAAAGAAGGGACCATGTTACAGCAGAGAAAATAGGCCTCCATCAAGGACTCAAATAAGTAATGAGACATCTGATTAAGTTCATAGACTTTTGTTCCTGATCATTTACTACTGAGGGAGTATGATCTCACCAGAAGAGGAAGGCATATAGTCTGGCGGATAAAAAGTAACCATTGTGCAAATTGGTGATAGATCCCTCCCTCACTGTGGTTTCCCACTTTTATTACATCTACCTTTGAATGTGCTTTTATCACAAGACTCTAGTTTAACAGCTTTTTGTCTCTGGCCAGGGGGTAACATACAATCCCCACCAGGATGGAGTGAAGGGCATTGCAGGAGCAGCAAAACTTCAAAAGAAAATCAACAAACCACAATCCAGAACTTCAGAGACTCTATATCAACCACCTAGAACTAGGCCAGCTTAATCTCTCCCCATCTTGAAGCTCAGGGAAATTTGTGGAAGAGGGGGCGGTAAGAGTGTAAGAGCAAAACGATGGGAGGAGCAATGATATGTAAGATATTCCATACAAGTTAGGGCTAAAGCAATCATAATTGGACTTTACATGCCCTGCACATTGTCCAACACACTATTGACCTCACAAAGTCTAGCATCTGCTAAAGGCACCAAGATCCTTTGATGCAAGGGATTGGCAGCCACAGCAGTGTTCCTATATCTAAGGGGAACACGGGAAGGAGTTCAGGGAAAGGCCACTGGATCCTTGTACGTCATCGGAGAGGAGGGCCCAGAGGAAAATCAGGCATGCATAAGAAAGGACTCTCTGGGAATTGGGGCGGGAGGCACTGGGGGATGGAAAGGAAGGAGGGTGGGGAGGAGGAGCAGGGAGAATGGGGGGAGGAGGAGGGAGGGAGGGAACTGGTGTACCTATTAAGTTTGTATGAGGTGAAATAATAATAAAAAATGTATTAATTAAAAAAAGAATATCAGTAAATTCTGCCAAGAGAAATTAAAATTAGAAATTATAAAAAAAAATAGTAATGTTATTTTAGGCATTCCTTTGTTTACACGCCTGAATGACCGAATATTCTAGGCTTAGGCTTAATAAAATAAAATATTTTAGCATTGTTATAAAATCATGCACATGTTGCTGGTTTTAGATGCACTAATGATATTAAAAGAAAAAATCATGGATTACAGAAAATGCTAGTTAGCATATAACACAAGTCTGCAGTTTAAAGAGCTTGAATGTTGCATCCTTATCCAACCGTTCTGATGGATAAGATCCCAACCTGATAAGATATTATTTCAAGCAAACATTTTCTGGAGAAAAGACATGGCTTTATTTAGGAGAAATGAAAGGATGCTATCATAGGAGAAATTATTCTTTTAATAATTAATTATATTGCTTAAGCTCATGCTGGGACTTATATCCCATGTACCTTCCCAGTTACAATGGTTTATGTTGTAGGCTTAAGTTATCTGTTTTGTCTCCTTTAGACGACCTTGAAGTAATAAAGTCATCTGTCAAAAACTTGGACTATCCCAGCATCACATAGATGAGGACTTAGATGAGGGCATCAGACCACTTCATCTCCACCGTCTGACTCAGCAGGAAGCAGTCAGAAAGAATCATCGACCCTTATCCCCAAAGTGGTCTGAGTCCTCAAATAGGTTTATGGGAAAATGAGGCAGGATTAGAGCAGCCATGCTGGGATGGGTCTCTTAAGGTCTTTGAAGTTCTTTGGAATTCCTAAAGGCCATCCACCACTGCTGGGATCACCATGAAGGAACACTCCTGCTGAGGAAATGACTCCAGTCCTCCCGTGCCCCGACTAGACCAAGAAACATCCTCCCAATTTTAAAATGAAAATTCCACCAAAAAGAAAAAGGGGGGAATGTGGAGACGTGCTGAACCTTCTGTAATGGGAATGTGGGGACGTGCCAGACCCACTGTAATGTGAACTCTGCCTGAACCCTGTATGACGCCAGAAGCAGAAGCAGATGGCGCCACACCTGAGTCCTGTTTACTTACTGACCTTTCAGTTACCCTTAACCCAACTTATCGATTTTGCAAATATATAGCTGCAATGACGCACGAAGTCTTTATCAAGATGAAGCCTGCACGCACACCTGCCCCTGCTCCTCCTATAAAAGCCCTTGGAAAGTCAAGCTCAGGGCCACTCTGTTTTCCTGTGCAGAATGACCCCAGCGCGTGTTGGATAAATAAACCTCTTGCTTTTGCATCGATCCCTGAGTCTCCTAGTTCTTTTGGATACGGTCCCACAGCCCATCGGAACTCCGGTTCCAACAATATCACGGCATTACTGGTGACACTACAGCCTCACTATGAAATCACAGACTCACCTCTGCAATCATTGCCCAACTGAGACATCACAGCATTAACTCTGATGTTATATTCTATTTCATCACAGTCTCCCTATGACATTACAACCTGACAGTGACATCACAGCCTCACTGTGACATCACAAAGGCACTGTGACATCAGGTGTGAAATCACACACACCTCTGACATAGCCTCACTGTGACATCACAGCCTCAATGTGACATCACAGGCTCACTTCTGATATCATTGTTCAATTGTGACATCACAACATTGACTCTGATTTTGTAGCCTCACTGTGATATTACAGTCTCACTATGACAACATCGCAGTCTCACCTCTGAAATCATAGCCTCAGTGTGACATCACACAATCATCACTGACATCATACCTAACCTGGCTATGACATCACAGCCTCACCACTGTCCTTACAGGCACACTGAAACATGACAACCTCCCTGTGACACCACAGCATCGCTATTGACATCACAGTCTCATTGTGACATCACAGCCATACCATGCCATTAAAGAATCACTGTGACATTAAACCTCACCTCTGACATCTAAGCCACACTGTGACATCACAACCTCAATTTGACACAATAAACTGACTGTAACATTAGAGCCTCACCAGTGACATTCCAGCCTCACCAATGACATAGTCTCCTGGAAAAAGCATACTCACTAATGATATCAAAACCTCAGTATGACATCACAATCTCACTGTGACATCACAGCCACACTGTGCCAGCACAGACTTGTGGTGATGTCACAGCCTCAGCACTAATATGACTGGCTCACAATGACATCACAATCTCTTCTCAGACATCACAGCCTCAGTGTGAATGCACACCCTCACAACTATCAAAACTGTGTGAAATGCAAACATCACGCTTGATGTTACAGCCTCACTGATATCTCATAGCCCTGACTTCAGAGCCTGACTGTGACATCACAGCCTTACATTGACCTCACAGCCTGCCCATGGACACCACAGGCTCACCTGTTATTTCATAGCCTCATGCCACTGCCATCACAGCCTCACTGTGACATCACAGCTGCCAGAGTGATATCATCTCATGCTTACATGACAGCCCATAGCAACATACAACCTTCCCAGAGACATCACAGACACAGTGTGCCATCATGGCCTCACCAGTGACAGCACAGCCTCACCTGTGACATCAGTGTCACCATAGACATTAGTCACAACACGGACATCACTGCCACACCAGTTGCAACACAGCTATTGACATCACAGCCTCACCAGTGTCACTGTCACATAATAAGTTCACCACTGAAGTCATCGTCTCACGAGTGACATCATAGACTCACTATGACGTCCTTGTCACCACTGATTTTCCAGCCTTATTGTGACATCACTACCTCTCTGTGATGTCATAGCATAACAGTGACATCATAGCTTCACAGTGATATCAAAGCCTCTCTGTAGCATTATACCCTAATTTCTGACATTACAGCCTGACTGTGACATAACAGCCTAACCTGTTGTAGTCCAAGCTGCAACCTCAAATCCAGGGCTCCACTCAACAAGTTGGGCAAGGCTTAGGAGAATGGAGGACAGGCAGACAGGTTTCTTGTCTGAGTGAATCTGAACTTTTTGTTGAAATTTTTAGTAGAATTTATAAACTTTAGAAAATCCAGAATAAAGGCCAGGGGATGTGTTACCACACCCATAAGGAAAACATCAAAGAAAACCAGGACCACATTCTTTACAGGATTATGTAAAATGTATTCATTCTGGGTAAAAATGGAAAGGCAGAGGTGACATACATTTTCTGTGTCGGAATAGACATGATGTCTCCAGGTAAAGTTAAAATAGACATGAGAATTAGTTGCTAAATGCAAAGGGACAATGAATATTTCAAAGTAAATTTTTCCCTGACTTATGTATAAACATCAAATGTGTGAGGGAGGGTCTGTAAACTATCTAGCCCTGAGAAAAACAACAGCAGCAAGAACAAAAAAGATGTAAGAACATACAAGAGATAGATTCGAATTCCAGAGAGAGGAATCCTCCTGCCAGAGGCAAAACTTAATTTACATAGGGAGAGCCCCTAGGACCTAGTGATTGCCCATTTAGATGTTAATGTGTCACTCCCCAGTCAGCAGGCTTTAGGCCAGAGCATACAGTAACTAAGGCAGGCAGTAACACCAAGGTCTTACTACCCCCTTATTTTCCTTATTTCTCTTATTTATATCAAATAATGTCATGTCCTTTATCCAGAAATTGTTTCCTTGAAACAATATCTGTCATGCTGGACCTTGTCAAAACAGCATGGTTGGATAAGGACACAGCACTAACCTCTGAAATCATAGCATCAGCGACAAAATGGACATCTAGCCTGCCTCGTTATGACACCACAGCCTTATCACTGACATCTCAGGCTCATGGTCACATAACATCCTCAACAGAGACGTCACAACCCACTGTGGCATCAGAGCCACACCAGTAACATCTCAGCCTCACTGTGACATCTGAGCCTCATCACTGACATCAGCCTCACTTCAGACATCACAGCCTAACCACTGAAATCTCAGCCGAACTGTGATGCCATAGTCTATCACTACTGATATCACAGCATCACTGTGAACCTCCCGTTAACATCTCAGACTCACAGCGACATCACAGCCTCTCCTCTGACATCACAGCCTCACTGCAATTGCACAGCCTCATCACTGACATCCTAAACTCACTGTGAAATCTAAGTATCACTCCTGACGTCACAGCTTCACTGACATCTCATAGAATTAGCCCTGACTTCAGAGCCTCACTGCAAAATGACAGCCTCACAGTGACCTCACAACCTGCCCACTGACAACACAGGCTCACCTGTTATATCATAGCCTCATTGTGACATCAGTCTTGCCACTGACATCAGAGCCTCATGGTGACATCACAGCTTCCAGAGTGATATCAAGTCACGGTGACATGACAGACCACAGTGACATACAAATTTCACAGTAATTGCAGCCTCAGTGTGTCATCACGGCCTCACAAGTAAGAGCACAGCCTCACCTGTGACAACAGCATCACCACTGACAGTCAGAATATTGACATCTCTGCCATATCAATGTAAACACAGCCTTTGACGTCACAGCTTCACTAGTGTTACTGGCATATAGTTTCACCACTGACATCATAGTGCCAGCAGTTACATCATATACTCACTATGACATCTTTCTCACCACTGAAATTCCAGCCGTCTTGTGACATCACACCTTTACCAATAAAATCAGAGCCTCATTGTGAAGTCAGCTTTACTACAAACATCACAACTTCACTGTGCCATCCAAAACCCTCCAGTGACATCACAGCATCACTGTGTCCTCAGAGCCTTACTGTGACATCATAGACACAGTGTTTCCTCACAGCCTCACTATTATATTACAACTTGATAGTGCCATCATACCCTCAGTGTGAAATCACAAATTCACTTTGACATCAGCCTTGACACTGACATAACAGCTTCGTGGTCACATCACATACACACCTTTGACATAGCCTCACTGTGACATTACAGCCTCAATGTGACATCACAGCATCACCACTGACATCACAGTCTCACTGTGACCTTACAGATTGCACCGTGACATCACCATCTTCCTGTGACATCACGTGTTCATGGTGTCACCACAACCACACAACCACACAGTGATATCAAAACATCAATTTGGCATTCCAGCCTCATCAGTGACATGCCAGCCTCAATGTGACATCATACCCTCATCACTCACACCAGCCACATTCTGATATCACAGCCTAAAAACTGAAATCACATCCTCAATGTGATGTCATGGTCTCAATCCAGTGACATCACAGCCTGTGATATCACAGCATCGCTAGTGACAACATAGCCTCACTGTGACATCACAGACTCACCTCTGAGATTATAGCCTCACTGTGACATCACAGCCTCACTATGGCATGACACACTCACCTCTAAAATCATTGCCCAACTATGACATCACAGAATTGAGTTTGACCTTATAATCTCACTGTTTCATCATAGCATTTCTATGATATCACAGACTCATCTCTGAAATCATAGCCTCAATGCGACATCACACTCTCATCACTGACATCCTATTTAGCACTATGGCAACACAGTCTCATCACTGACCCCCCAGGCTCACTGAAACATGACAACCTCCCTGTGACACCACAATGTCGCTATTGATATCACAACCTTACTGTGACATCACAACTTCCCTAGTGACATCAAAACCTCTCAGTGAAATCACAGCCTCATTGTGGCATCACAGCCATAATGAGCAATCAAAGTATCACTGTGACATAAAGCTTCACCTCTGACATTATAGCCTCACTGTGACATCACAGCCTCAGTTTGACCCAATGAACTCACTGTGACATTAGAGACTCACCAGTGACAATACAGCCTCACCAATGACATAGTCTCCCTGTAAAAGCACAGTCACTACTGACATCACTACATCACTGTGACATCACAACATCACTGTGACATCACAGCTACACTGTGCCAGCACAGCCTTACTGTAACATCACAACTTCATCACTGATATGACAGGCTTACTGTGATATCTTAGCCTCACCAGTTACACCACAGCTTCATAGTGACATCAAAGATTCACAGTGATATGACAGCTTCGCTGTGTCATTACAGCCTCATTTTTGACATCACAGCTTCACTGTGACATGAGGCTAACCTTTGAAATCATGGCATGAGTAATACCGTGGACATCCTGCCTATCTTTGCTTTGGTACCACAGCCTCATCACTGACATCTCATGCTCATGGTCACATGATAGGCTCAATGGTGACACCACAGCCTCATTGTGGCATCATAGCCTCACCAGAAACATCCCAGCCTCACTCTGACATGTCATCCTCACTGCTGCCATTAGCCTCATTTTTGACTTCACAGCCTAAACACTGCAATCTCAGCCAAACTGTTATGTCATAGTCTATCACCACTGATATCACAGCCTCATGGTGATATCATAACCTCATGGTAACATCAGAGCCTCACAGTGACATTGCAGCCTCCCTTCTGACATCCCAGCATCATTGTGACATCACAGCCTCAGCATTGACATCCTAACCTCACTGTAGCATCCAAGCATCACTTCAGATATCACAGCCGCACTGACATTTATAGAATCAGCCTTGACATCAGAGCATCACTGTGACATCACAACATCACAGTGATCTCATAGCCTACCCACTGACACCACAAGCTCACCTGACACATCATAGCCTCATTGTGACATCAGTCTTGTGACTGACATCACAGCCTCAATGTTACATCATAGCATCCAGAGTGATATCACCTCACGCTGAATGACAGCCCACAGTGACATACAACTTTCACAGTGATATCAAAGCCTCAGTGTGACATCATGGCCTCACTAGCGAGAGTACAGCCTGACCTGTGACATCTGGATTGCCACTGACATTAGTGAGAACACTGACATCACTGCCCCAGCAGTGACAACACAGTCTTTGACATCACAAACTCATCAGTGTCACTGTCATGTAATAAGTTATCCAATGACATCATAGCCTCACCAGTGACATCATAAACTCACTATGACATATTTCTCACCACTGACATTTCAGCCTTATTGTGATATTACATCTTCACCAGTAACATCACAGCCTCATTGTGACATCAGCCTCTCCACTAACATCACAGCCTCACTATGCCATCAAAACCTCTCCAGTGACATCACAATATCATTATGTAGTCAGAGCTTCACTGTGACATCAGAGCCACACTGTGTCCTCACAGTCTCACTGTGACATTACAACCTGACAGTGCCATCATAGTCCTACTGTGACATCTCAAGCTCACTGTGACATCAGCCTTGCCACTGACATAGTACCTTCATGATGAAATCACACACACGCCTCTGAAATAGGCTCACTATAACATCTAAGCCTCAATGTGACATCACATCATCACCACTGACATCATAGCCTCACTGTGACATCAGCCTTGTTACTGAGATTGTAGGCTCTTTTTGAAATCACAAACACACCTTTGACATAGCCTCACTATAATATCACGGCCTCAATGTAACTTCACATCACCACTGACATCATAGCCTCACTGTGACATCACATATACATCTCTGATATAGGCTCACTGTGACATCACAGCCTCAATGAGACATCAAAACATTACCAATGACATCATATCCTCACTGTGACATCAGCCTTGCCTCAACATCTTAGTCTTAGTATGGCATCAAAAACTCACAGTGAGCTCAGAGCCTACCTCCTGATACCTTAGGCTCACCTGTTACATCATAGCCTCATTTTGGCATCAGTCTTACCACTGATATTATAGCCTCACTGTGACATCACAACCTCATCAGTGACAGCACAGCCTCACCTGTGACATCATGTTACCACTGACATTAGTCAGAACACTGACATCACTGCCACACCAGTGACACCATAGCCTTTTGCATCACAGCCTTACCAGTGTCTCTGTCAAGTAATAGGTTGAGCACGGACATCATAGTCTGACCATTCACTTTGTAGACTTACTATGACATCTTTCTCACAACTGATATTCCAGCCTTAATGTGACAATACATCATCACCCCTGACATCAAAGCCTCATTGTGACATCAGACTCACCAATAACACCACAGCCTCACTGTGCCAACCTAACCTCTCTGATGACATCACAACGTCACTGTGTCATCAGAGTCTCAATGTGACATCATAGTCACACTGTGTCCTCACTGTGACATTACAACCTGACAGTGATACCACAGCCTCATTGTGTCCTCACAGTCTAACCTGTGACATCATAGACTTACCTGTTACATCATAGCCTCATGTTGAAATCAGCCCTGCCACTGATATCACATATTCCCCAATGGCCTCACATCCTCGATGTGACTTGACAATCTATCTGTGATATCACAGTCTCAAATAGACTTCATAGCTTCACTGTGATATCATAGCCTCACTGTGGCATTTTAGTCTCATTTCTGACTTCAAAGCCTCACTGTGGCATCACAGCCTCATCACTGGTAGCCTATCTAGCCTTAACATGACAACACAGCTTCATCATAGAGAGCACAAGCTCACAGTGACATGACAGTATCAGCAGTGACACCATAGCCTTTGACATAAAGAGAGATACCACAGACTCACATATTACATCACTGCCTCACTGTGATATCAATCTTCCCACAAATATAATAGCCTGACAGTGACTTCACAGTGTCACTGTGACCTCACAGTCTAACCTGTTCCATCATAGCCTCATAATGAAATCAGCCTTGCCACAGACATCACATCTTCCACAGTGACTTCACAGCAACACTGTAACATTAGAGCCTCTCTGTGATGTCACAGCCTGATAGTGACATGACATCTTCATATTGATATCATAGCCTCACTGTGGCAATATAGCCTCAATTCTGACATCACATCCTCACTGTGACATCACAGACTCACCAGTGATATCAAAGCCTCACCGTGACATAACAGGCTGACCTCTAACTGGCTGACCTCTAAAATCATAGCATCAGTGACACCACAGACACCCTGCCTATCCTCGCTATGACATCACAGCCTCATCACTGACATCTCATGCTCACAGTCACATGACAGCCTCAACAGTGACACCACAACCTCACTGTGGAATCACAGCCTTATCACTGACATGAGCCTCATTTCTGACATGACAGCTTAACCACTGAAATCTCAGCAGAACTGTGAGGTCATAGTCTATCACTACGGATATGACAGCTTCCCTGTGATATCACAATCTCACGGTAACATCATGGCCTCACAGTGGCATCACAGCCTCTTTTACATCACAGCCACAGTGCAACTGCACAGCCTCACCACTGACATCCAAACCTCACTGTGAAATCCATGCATGATCCCTGATGTCACAGTCTCACTGATATCTCTTAGAATCAGTCCTGACTGCAGAGCCTCACTGCAAAATCACAGCCTCACAGTGACCTCACAACCTGCCCGCTGACAACACAGGCTCACCTGTTACATCATAGCCTCATTGTGATATCAGTCTTGCCACTGACATCAAAGCCTCACTGTGACATCACAGCTTCCAGAATAACAAGTCATGGTGACATGATAGCTCATAGTGACATATAACCTTCTCAGTGACATCACAGCCTCAGTGTGACATCATGGCATCACCAGTTACAGCACAGCTTCACTTGTGACATCAGCTTGGCCTCTGACATTAGTCAAAACACTGACATCACTGCCACACCAGTGAAAACACAGGCTTTGACATCACAGCCTCACTAGTGTCACTGCCATGTAATAGTTTCACCCCTGACATCATAGCCTCACCAGTGACATCATAGACTCACTATGTCATCTTTCTCAACACTGACATTCCAGCTTTATTGTGACATCACACATTCACTACTAACATCACAGCCACATTGTGCCTTCTGCCTCACCAAAAACATCACAGTCTCACAGCCGTCAAAACCTCTCCAGTGACATCAAAACATCACTGGATTGTCAGAGCTTCACTGTGACATTATTGCCACACTGTGTCCACATAGCTTCACTGTGACATTACAACTTGACTGTGACATCAGCCTCAATGTGACATCACAGCATCATCTCTGACATCATAGCCTCAATGTGACATCACAGCATCACCTCTGACATCATAGCCTCACTATGACATCAGCCTTGCCACTGACATCACAGTCTCACTGTGACCTCACAGCCTCCACTGTGACATCACCAACTCCCTGTGCCATCACAGGCTCATGGTGACACCACAGCCACATGGTGACATTAAAGCCTCACATAGCATCGCAGGCTCACTGTGACATTACAGCCTCATCTCTGAGTTTATAGCCCCTGTTTCATCACAGCCTCACTATGACATCACAAGCTCACATCACACCCTCATTACTGACATCCTGCCTAGACGCACTACAATACCATAGTCTCACCACTAACTTCACAGGCTCACTGAAACATGACAGCCTTCCTGTGACACCACAATGTTGCTATTGACATCACAAACTCCCTGTGACATCACAACTTACTTAATGATATCACAGCCTCATAGTGACCTCACAGTCTAACCTGTTACATCATACTCACCTGTTACATCATAGCCTCATGGTAAAATCAGCCTTGCCACTGCCATCACATATTCCACAGTGAACTCACAGGCTCACTGTGACATCACAGCCTCACCAATGGTATCCTACCTAGCCTTACTATGCCAGCCTCACCACACATAGCACAGGTCACAATGGTGTGACACCCTCAGCATTTATCATAATCTTTAACATCATAAACAGTGACAGAACCACCTCACATGTTATATCATTGTCTTATTGTGACATCAATCTTCCTACAGATATCAGCCTTACAGTGGCCTCACCAACCTGTTCCATTGTACACTTACCAGATACATCATAGCCTCATGGTGAAATTAGACTTGCCACTGACGTCACATCTTCACAGTGACCTCACAGACACACTTGACATCACAAACTCACTGTTATGTCACAGACTCATAGTGACATCAAAGTTTCAAAGTGAAATACAGCCTCACCTTGGCATCATAGCCTCATTTCTGACATCACAGCATCAATGTGATATCACAGTCTCACCTCTGATTTGACAGCCTCACTGACATAACAGGGTAACCTCTGAAATCATAGCATCAGTGACAACACAGACATGCTTCCTAGCTCTTTATGACACACAAGCCTCATCGTGAGGTCGTGGGTAGGCTGTGATTTCAGAATTGAGACTAATGTGAAAGATGAGGCTGAGATGTCGCCTTGATGACATGATAAAACTGATGAGGCTGTGATGCCACAGTAAGTTTATGATGTCACCATAACCCTGTGGTGTCACTGGAGCGGTTTGTAACATCACAGTGAGCCTGTTCTATCAGTGGTGGGTTATCATGTCACAGTGAGGCTATGTCATAGATGTGTATGTGATTCACCATGAGGCTATTATGTCAATGACAAGTGTGATGTCCAGAGTTTGTGATGTCCAGTGCACCTGTTATGTCAGTGGCAGGTTATAATGTCACACGAAGCCTGTGAGGATACAGCAAGGCTATGATGTCACAGTGAGGCTCTGATGACACAGTGATGGTGTGATGTCACTGGAGAGGTTTTGAGGGCACAGTGAGGCTGTGATGTTACCATGAAGTTGTGATATACAATGAGTCTGTGATATCAGTGGGGATGGATTATGGCAACACAGTGTGGCTGTGTTTTCAGTGGTTAGGCTGTGATGTCAGTAGTCAGGCTGATGTCAGTAATGAGGCTGAGATGTCACAGTGAGACTGCAATGTTATTGGTGAGGCTGTGGTGCCACAGCAAGGCTGTGGTGTCACTTTTGAGCCTGTCATGTTTCCATCAGCCTGAGATGTAGCCTTACGTGACCTCATAATTGCCTACTCACACCATAGGCCACTTTTACAAGTTAGCCTCATTTGACATCAATTTTTTCCACTGACATAACAGCCTCAATGACATCACAACTTCCAGAGTGATAGCACACAGCAACATACAACCATCACAGTGACATCTGTGTGACATCAAGGCCTCACCAGTGACATCACAGCCTCACCTATAACATTAGCAATGCCACTAACATTAGTGAGAACACTGACACTGCCAAAAAAGTGACAACACAACCTTTGTCATCACAGCCTCACCCATGTCACTATCATGTAATGTGTTCACTCACTGACATCATAGCCTCACCACTGACATCATAGACTCACTATGACATCTTTCTCACCACTCCATTCCAGCCTCTTGTGATATCACACCTTTCACCAGTGACATCACAGCTTCATTTGACATCAGCCTCATCACTAACTTCACAGCCTAACTGTGCCATGCCTCCAAACCTCCTGGTGACATACAACTAATTACTGTGCCGAAGCCATCACTGTGACATCATAGCCACACTGGATACTGACAGCCTAACTGTGATATAACAACCTGACATGTAATCACAGCCACATCGTGTGACATCACAAACTCACTGTGTCATTCAAACTTGCCACTGATGCAACAGACTCATGGTAAATAACATACCACCTCGGATACAGTCTCACGTGAAATCACAACTCGGGTTGACATCACAGTATCACCCCTGATATCATACCTCGCTGGACTTAGCTTTGCCATTACATCCCAGTTCTCACTGTGACCTCACAGCTTCCACCATGTCATATATCCACTCCCTGTGACATAACAGGCTCATGGTGGCATCACAGCATCACTAGAGATATGCCAGCCTCACTAAGACATCATATCCTCATCACTCACATCAACCTCATTTTGATATGACAGGTTAACCACTAAAATCACATCTTCACTCTAATGTCACAGTCAAGATTCACTGATATCACAACCTCACTGTGATATTATGGCATGCCTGGTGACAACACAGTCTCACTGTGACATCACATCTCACTCTGAGGTTATAACCTCATTGTGACATGACCAACTCTCTAGTACATCACAGGTTACCTATGAAATCATTTCCAACTGTGACATCAAAGCATTGACTATGATTATAACCTCATTGTTTCATCACAGCCTCACGATGACATCACAGGCTCACCTGAATTATGGCTCAATGCGACATCACACCCTTGTTACTGGACATCTTATCCAGCCTCACTATGATGCCACAGACTCATCACTGACCTCCCAGGGTCACTGAAACCTGACAGCCTCCCTGTGACACCACAGTGTCACTATTGACATCACAATCTCACTATGACATCACAGTCATACTGTGCCATCAAAGCATCACTATGACATTAAGCTTCAATGTGCCATCAAAGCATCACTGCGACATTGAGCTTCATGGCTGACATAGCCTCACTGTGACATCAGAGATTCACAGTGAGCTCATTGCCTGCCCACTGACACCACAGGCTCGCCTGTTATATCTTAGCCTCATTGTGACATCAGACTTACCACTGATATCACAGCCTCACTCTTACATCACAGCCTCGCCAGTAACAGCACAGCCTCAAATGTGACATCAGTGTCACCAGTGACATTAGAACACTGAAATTATTGTCACACAAGTGACAATATGGCCTCCACCATTTTCCTCACATGTTCACTGAAACATGACAGGCTCATGGGACACCACAGGATTGCTATTAACATCACAACCTCACTTTGACATCACAGACTCATTGTGACATCACAACCAAACCATGCCATTAAAGCATCACTATCACATAAAGCTGTCTCTGACTCACAGCCTCACTGACATCACAGCCTCAGTTTCACACAATAAACTCTCTGTGACATCAGAGACTCACTAGTGGCAATACAGCCTCACCAATGACATAGTCTCCTGGTGAAAGCACAGTCACTACTGACATCACAACCTCTCACAACCTCACACTGATAGGATAGGATCATCTGTGATAGCCTCATAGTGGACATCTTGCAAGATTTCGAAAAATGATGGAAGCCAGGCAACATGTGGCAGAAAGTCTGCAATTTAGAGACCAAGAAGGGCAGTTTGTGCTGTGGAGTTAAAGCCTGGTTTGCCTGGTTTGCCATTGAGAAGTAAAGATGTTAGAGATGCCAGAGACACCGTGGGACAACTGCCAAGGAGAGCTGTACATCCGGGAGGAGTTAGCTTAAGAGAGCAACATATTCTATGGGCAGCTGCATTGGAGGGGTGGAACCAAAGCCCTTTGGAATTGAGATGATTTCAAGGAGAGGCTCTCTTGTTGGATTTGGAGATACAAGATTTGGGGTTTGTCCTGCTGGTTTTTGGACTTGTTATGGACCGATCTTTCCTGGATATACCCCCATTCCTTTCTTTTGGAATGGGAAAGTTTATTCTGTGTCATTGTATGTTGGAAGAATTCAACTTGTGTTTTGATTTTATAGGAGGCTTTGGGCTTTGGACTTTTGGACTGTGTTGGTACTACTGATGTAGCTTATGAAGACTCAGAGTTGGACTGAGTATGGTTGGCATAATGGTATGACAATGATCCTGTGGGGACTAGGGGTGAATGTCTGTTTGAAATGTGTCCGGTACAGTCTCATGTGTTTGGCA